>CM036316.1:16668276-17868276 GCA_020567845.1 Rhododendron henanense subsp. lingbaoense
ATGCCACTAACGAACCCTTAGTGACGCGGCCATGATTTCCCTGCAAAACCTGCAGCTCTTGCTCTCTCTCTTTAGTGATTTGGTCAATTACATAAGTATGTAGCAACGGTCACATCCGTTTTTCTGTGTTTGTTAGCGCTTGCGCACAACACTATACACATACTGCGTTCGCTTGTGTTTTAGTGGTGGTGGTGGGATTCACCAAGAAGCAATTTAACATAGTGGAAGTGTGTGTAGTGTACACAGGGGGTCTCCAAAGCCTTTGTTGTTAAGCTCTGCATATAAAGTACACCAATGAAACACAATTAGAAGAGAAGAGCCATTTGAAATCCCCCTCACTGTAACCTTTGATCCTATTGGAAGAGCTACCAAAACTTCTGAAGTTTACGTGCTTCATAGACAAACAGGAATACGTTCACTGAAGATTCAATACGGCCATAGTGACCAATACAGAAAGTTGAGTCTTACCTTCACACTAACTGTACATCCATTTTTTAATTTTTTTTTTGTTTTTTTAAAATGCATTTCTACCCATCAGCTTGGTTCATTGAGGAATGTCAAAAATATAAGCAGCCCTTTTTGGTGGCAAATAAGCTTCAAACTCATGTGGGTCAGATTCATGGTGCCCGAAGATGTCCTCTTTCTTGGTTTCTCATAGGACACCACCACTGTTTTCTTCTTCTTTTGCCTGATATTCTCTACCAGCAGTGACAAAAAATGAAATTAATTGACTACTCTATAATCATGTTAAAACAGAATCACAGAGATTCCTATAGGATCACCGGATTAGTCGAGTACAAAAAAAAAAAGAGGAGAATTCCATTCGTTTCCACAAAAGAAATCTAAAAAGTAACTTGGCCAAATCCACAAAACAAATCATACAACAGCCTTTCATTAAACTTAATTAGCCATACTAGTTCAAAATTAATTAGCCATACTAGTACTACTACTACTACTACTTGAGATCAGTGGCTGCTTTTGCCACACATGTACGACATAACACAAAAAACAACGACCCAAAGATAATTCCAGTTAAATTTCCCCCCATTTCTCACTCTCATTTGCATTGCATCAAAATCCTTCTGCATGGCTTCAATCTTCATCTGCATTGCGATTGTTGTCCTCTGCATTTCTTCACTCATGGTCATGGATGCTGAACTCTCACATTGTTCAACAGTCCTCACACCCTTATTTTTTGTCTGAACCATCATTGGCCTCAAATCAGCCCTTTCTTGCAAAATAGAAGGCTCATACCAGCAAAAAAAACCACAATCCATGTGTACCTGTAAAAAAAAAAGAACACAATAAGAACTTAGGGTTTCAACTCCAACGAACAACAACAGAATAAATTGGGGCAAAATGGGCAATGCATGTAGCTCACCTTATAGTTTGCACATCCGAAGAACCTTCGACCTGGGTTCTTTTCTGTTCCAGATTTCCTCAATGGCGTTGGTTTTCCGCAAAAACAAAACATCTCAAAATCGGGATCACCACTTCCATTGTTACCCGAACTACTTCCTTCCATGAAATGTATTTCTTTCCTTATGATTCTACTCCTACAAAACTAGACAACATTGCAATCAGTGTATGTAGGTCATTTTTTTAGGGAAAAACGTAGGTAACACATTTTGGGACGGCAAGCCAAGGCCTAAAATGACTTTTATCTTTTTACACACCTGGAAAACGTACACACAATCAAAGAACAAACATTTTGGGATACCTAAAAGTCTACAAGTGGACAAACAAATCGGGACGGAGGGTGTATTACAAAAGTAGGAAAACTCATGTGTGTATATAGTACCCATGCATTGATAGAGTACGACTGCTAGATGACATCGTGACGTGGCTCTTTTCCTTGCTAACCCTCCACTGGGTATACAACGTTGACCATGTCCACAAAGTAAAAATCTGATGGAACAATTACTGGAAGCAGAAGGAAACTACTTTATGCATACAACTGATAGGCTACGGAGGTGCATTCTGGGTCTAGTTCAAGAATGAGACAGGTTTTAATCAACATCTTAATAAGTTAGCATTTTTTGGTTCGAGTAATTGAACAGAGACTAATTATCCGAAAAGAACACCAAGTAATGCCCTGGAACAGAGACTAATCAACCTGAAAACAATTATCCTGAATGCCCAGTAATGAACAGAGACTAATCAACCTGAAAACAATTATCCGAAAAGAACCCCAAGTAATGCCCAGTTTTGAACGCAAATACGGGTCTCAACCCATAGAAAAGCAACATTTTTAACAATAAGGATGTGTTTGCTTCATCGGACTGAAATTGGAAAGAATGGTCATATTCCCTGGAACGGTCAATACGACATTTGATTCGCTAGAATACTTGGAATGCAGATTAAGAAAGGAATAAATTTTCGTCGACACACCAATATATGCCGTGACTCCATTTTGAGAACAGCCAGTAACAGAAACAAGCTTTTCTAAGGAATGTTTAAAATGAATGTACGTAATGCATTCGGAAAAAAATAGAACAGAGACTAATTGATATGTTCTATGGTAAAATCATACAAGAATAATATCACGAATTTCGAACACTAACCCTAAAATCAAAATCATCGTTTAAAAAAAGCCCTCTTTTTGGTTCGAGTTCCAAAAACCCTAAAACCCGTTCTGATTTTTGCTGTTGATGCAGAGATCGATCTCGAGAGAGAGAGCTAGGTTCGAATCCCAAAAAAAAACCCTAACTTTTTGCCGATTTCGAAGGGGCAAAAAAAGCCCTAACCAGATTTATTTTTTATTTTTATTTTCATTTTTTCGAGAGATAGATACCTTGGATGCTGGCTTCAATCTTCTTCTCGTCTTCGTTCTTGTTCGTTCTTCTTCTCGTCTTCGACTTCGTCCTATAAAAAAAAAACCTAAGTTTTGAGAAATTTATTCCGATCCAGAATTTTTGGTTTTCGAGAGAGACAGAGTCGAGGGAGAGAGAGACAGAGATACCTCGGTGGATCTTCGATCTTCTTCTCGTCCTCGTTCTCCTCTTCGTTCTCCTCTTCGTTCGATCTTCGTTCGTCTTCTCCTCCGCGTCGCCTCTCTCTCTCTCTCTCTCTCTCTCTCCGTGAAATGAAATGAAATGAGAAAGGGGGGAAGTGTGAGGCTGTAGGGGGTAAAGTGTAATTAGACGAGAATTAATGGCCCTCTCTTGTCCTGGCCGTTGGATTGAAATCCAACGGCTCACAGCATAGTCCCGCGCCACGTCAGCATCCGGGATCCCTCAAGGGAACCGGACTGTATATATATATATATATATATATAAGGCATTGTTGTTATGATCGAACTTAAACTTAAATTGTTCACTTAAGTTCAGGTCATTCCTTTAACTTAAAACTTAAACTTAAGTTCAAGTCTTCCCAAATAGCCTCAACCCAAACCCAAAATGTGTGTGTTTGAGAATTAAGTTTAAGTTTAGAAAAATGGTTTGTGCTTAACTTATTTTCATTTAAGTTTGAAAAGGGGAAAAAATTTAAGTTAAGTTTAAGTTCAAAAGAACACGGCAAAACCTACTTGATGAGACCCCGTTCCAGAAACCTTCTTAAAAAATAAGCAGTTTATTTCACATTTTCAAACTCAAAAATAATGTAAATGAAAATTAATTTTTCAATTTCTTTTGCACCGTATTAAAAATCTCAATGAGATCTATCAAACAAGATCCATAGTGGTAGGAAAATTATTTGAGTAAGCACATGAATTTTGAGCTTGAAATTACCTTCTTAAAAAATAAGTACTTATTTGGAGTTGCGGAACGGAGCCTATTCTTGAGAGCTATATTTGGAGAGGGAGAGAAAGAGTAGCTTTGGCGACCTGGGTTAGAGAGAGAAGCTTTCACGGCCTGGGTTAGAGAGAGAGAGAGAGAGAGAGAAGTATTTTAGTCATTTTAAATTTTAGCATATAGTATGTAATTGGATTAATGGACGGGTCGAGTTTGCTTCTAAATAAATGAGTCGGTTTGGGTATGAGTAATTAGACTCATACTTAATGGGTTTAAATGAGTTAATGACCGATTAAAGATCCAACTCACTTATAACTTATCCAATTTGACCCAAACCCGCTCGTTTGCCACCCCTAACTAGACGTAGGTGTTTGTAGTTCGTTTGTGTTGTGATGCTATCTGTTTGTACTTACCGTTTTCCGTTCTGAATCAAATTTTCGATGCTTGAAAAATCACAGTTTATAGAGTAAATAGGTAGGTGTAGGGGTTCGATTAATCGGGACCTCGACTGTGGTATCTGGCTAGGTTCCTTCCTCCGCTGCTCCGCGCGTCCGCCGCCTGACCTGCAACAAGTCACTAGGGCTTGGGATGCCCAGTGACCCTCCGACGATCAAATTAGATCTCAGGGAAGGTGTTTAGGTCTAGGGTTAGGAAAGTATTGCGTACCTCTTTCAGGTGTGTATCCCTTTGTATTTATAGACCTAGGTTTACTTGATCTCCAAGCCAGCGCGTAGAGAGTACGCTCGGGTAACCGCCTCGGGTGACGTCACTTATGACGAGGGGGACGAGGCGGTTACGGAGCACATGGGACAGATCCCAATGAGTATGCCAGCTGTGTGAGGAGCATGATCCTCACGGACCCCACTTGCAATAACCGCTTCTCTTGGATGCCTCCTGTAGCACCGAGGCGATGCAGGTGGCCGAGGCTCCGAAGCCGGTTACAACCGAAATCCGAGCTATGACCGAGGTGGATGTCGAAGGGGGCGTGTCACCAGACTACGGCCCGGAACCTAGCCACCGGTTCAGGGTTTGTAGCCCGGTTACCGAGCCTATAACCGAGGGCCCTACAATAGCCCCTCAACTTCCTGAGCGCCACCCCTAAGCTTCGGGGAGTTGACTCCTCTCGTGGACTGGCGCAACCGGGCTTATAACCGATGCGACACTGAAGAATTGCGGCCTTCGTGAGGACCGAGCTGCCTGCCCCAGCCCTAGGAGCCACGTGTCGAACATCGCCGAGGTGAATGACATCATGCGTCACCTCAGCACGTGAAATGTCAGATGATTGGTACGAAACGTCCTTTCGAGGACACGTGTCGAAGTGTGAATGGCTCGGTACGCGGCGCGCCTGACCTCGGTTCTAACCTCTGGTTGCTGACCATCGGATGTGAACACGTGTCGAAGATCCAACGGCTCGGTGGACGACACTTCGTTTCCCGCGCGACCCTTCGTACGTGCCACTATAAATTCAGAACGGTTGGGGAGAGGGGGGCACCAGACCTTCCAGACGACGTCGAACTGCTGCCGCCTCCTCTTGCAAAGTTCAGATCGTGATTTTGAGTGATTTGGCAGCAAATCTTCACACGAGACCCTGGTATGTTGATCTTCAATCATTAATCTTCAAGTTTTGTTGATTTCTTCAAGTTTTTATGTTGTTTTCGAGGTGCATTGAGGCGGAGACGCCGCCCGCCGTCATCTAGTTCGCGGTGGCGCAGGCGTTTCCTGCTAGTGTTCATGTTCTTCCCGAGCCCTAAATTCTTCCCGAGGCCTAAAATCATACCGAGGCCTATCTTCAACTTCATGCCATAGGAGAGACTAAGATACCACGCGGATGATTCTTGAGAGCCAAGAATCCCCGAGGAGTGATGACCATTCTGTCCCGAGCACTAGATTTTTTCTCTTTTTCCCCCTAAGCATATAGCTAACGGGCTTTTGCACATTCTCTTCTTGTTAGGTGGGGGCAAATGATCATTGAATCCTCCTCGGACAGCTCCTGTAGTTCCGACGACTCTTTGGTCGAAGCCATTTTTCAAGAGCTCTGGAGCGAGAGATTTTACCGGGTCCCAATTGATTGCATTGAGCCTGTCGACCCTAACCGAGCTCCTCGTGAAACTACTTCCCTTGACCCTTGGGAGATGGAGGCCCTAAGTACGTCGGACCACGGGCCGGGGCCGTTTGGTGACGCGCTCGAGGAGATCCGACGTCGAAGACCGGTGAGGCCGTGCCCATATAAAAATAAATACTTCACCGCGGACCCCGCGGCCTACGCCGAGTTCAAGAGACTTTATAGCATTCCTCCGAACGTTGAGGTTCGGTTGCTTCAGGACATCGACCCGAAGAAACTTCCACATCGCCCTGGGGAGTTGATCTTTCCCCTGATGGCCATCTGCGAGGGTGGCATCAGGTTTCCCCTTCACCAGTTCATGCGTCGGGTGCTCCGAACCCTCAACCTTACCTCCTCTCAGCTTACGGTGAATTCCTACCGAATCATCACCAGCATCATCGAGCTGAGGAGGCAGTTTAACCTCACATTCGGGCTCGAGGAGCTCTTCGGTGTATATTTGGTGGGGGTTAACCGAGACCACGACCGATACTACCTCTCCTGTAGGTCGGGGAATGACACATTTCTGATCGATCACCTACCAGACTCCGAGGAGTGGGCGAGTATTTATGTCTCGGTTACCGGGAACTTCATGTTCGGGCCCGGGGAGAGTATAGATACCACTACCAGGGTCCCATTTGGGACTGGAAATCCTGGTCGGTAAACTGTTCTTCGATAGATTACTCTTCGGTAGAGAATTTTATTTGGATGGCCGCTTTGCCTCGTATACTTGTATTGATCTCTCCTTGTTTTTGGCATTTCTTTACAGGCGAAGGCGTCGTACAAGAGTTTCGGGAAAAGGCTGTCCGAGCTCGTATAACTGCGGCCTACGCGATCCCCATCACCAGTCGTTACGCTCCCGAACTGCTCGGGTACAAGCCCACATACACGAGCTACTTAAAGAAGAAACCAAGGAAACAAGGGGTGCCGCGGGCAGGTCGAGGAGGGAGCCGAGGGGGAGGCCGAAGAGGGGGTAAAGAGGCCGGTAGAGGGAGAGCTGGGAGTCAGCAGGAGACTGAAGGCAGCAACTCCGGGCCCCGAGGCTTCATAAGAGAGGGAATTGACCGAGAAACCCCTGAGTGGACCGGGCTGAGCGAGGAAATGACTGACCCCGGAGCTCGCGAGGTATTGAATCTCAGACGTCGGAGGCCGTGGCTCAATTACCGGTACGCCTGGTGCTTGGACCTCGGGGGTGATCCCTGTTTCTCCGTAGGAGCCCCCGGAGAAAAGGGCTCGGCGTGAGGGGGACGGTGACGCCCAAGGTAAGGAGAAGGAAACAGTCCGGATCGCCGAAGAGGAGGAGAGAGTGGAGGAGCAGGATCAAGGGTTTGCTAGGAGAGAGGAGGGGGTCTGGGTCCATCCGAAGGACCTTCCCTGGACCCCGGAATTTTGCCACTACGTCGGGCGCCTGATTCATCATGCGGACAGCGTATCGAACCTCGGTACAGCGTTCGGAATGCTCCGAGGCTATATTCTTCCGAGGGACGCCAAGGCTGTCCAGGGGGTGACCGAGGATATCACCGGGGAGATAGCGCAGGCCCTCTTTACTGTAAGTTGTTACTTTTTTTTTTTTACTGTTGTTGGCTAAGAGTCCACACTCGTGATTCTCCTTTGGTTTGTTGCTTGCAGGCTGGTGCTCGGGCTTTGGTAGTCAACGACTGAAGCTCAGGAGCAGGAGATTGAGGAGCTGAAGAAGGCCCTTGAGCTGAGGGAGGATGATTTGAGGATGGCTCAGGAAACCTGCGATCTTTACCTCGCGGATTTCCAGAGGTGCGACAAGGAGAGGCTGTTGGCCGAAGCAAGGGCTGACAAAGCCGAGGAGAATGCCAACACTCTGAGGGCCACCCGAGCTACCGAGGTTGAAGCTGCTGTGAACAAGGGCTTTAATGATGGCTGGGCCGCAGCCGGGGTGGAGTATAAGAAGTAGGTTCGGGAGATTAAAGTCGAGCTGTACAGGGATCGCTTCCAGGATGGCCTTCGGTTTGGCCATGAGGCTCTTTTGAAGAAGTTCGATCTCCCAGCCGATTCTGAACTCCGGGTCCTGCCTGAGGTGCTGCCCGAGGAGACTGTTATGCTCGAGGAGGAAGAGGAGGACGAGCAAGTGCCAAATCCTGAGGCGGGTATTCAGACCGCTCCTATTGCCGTCGCTTCAACCGGAGACATGGCCCAGACCCCTCATCCCCCCAGTACTTAGGATTTTTTACCCTTTCTTTTGTTTTCCACTTGGCTGGACGGTTCCGAACATTTGGAATTTACCGTTCCAGGGTTTGTAAATGATCTCACCGAACACGTAACCAAAGTCCAGTTGGAGGTAATAGTTTAACCTACGAGTAACTTTGCAATTCATTTCGTTGCTTCTTGAATGAAATGCTTGAATGGTTTTGTACCTTGTTTATTTTTGAGATGATTGAATGGTTTTGTGCTTGTAACCGAAGGGTGCCTCTTGCCCCTGCTTCTGTTGAAATGCTGTGAGGTATCGACAGGTTTTAACCGAAGCATTAACCGAGGAGATCTCAAAAAATCTACTCCAAACCTAAGGGAGTAAGTTAAGACATAGGATCGAGTAAGTTAAGACGAAGCGAAGTAGTTTATCAATTTTTTTAAATTTTTGCATGCCCCCGCTTTGGTTTAACTGACGCCGAGCCTAAGGGAGTAAACCGAAGCAACTCACTGTGGTAAGGTGGCTATTTAGATTAAGGCTAGGGTCCTGAAGTGGAAATGGCGTCGGCCACAGCTTCGACACGTAGCGAATCTAAATAGTGCATGACTTATTGGAGGGTCGGTGTAAGGGGCTCGGGAACAATACCGAGTGTTCTTAACACCAACGTTCGAAAGTTCGAAACGACCGAGGAGGCCGTGGTGACTTGGTGAGGGATCTGCCCGGGGAATATCCCGCGGAGGACAGTCCCTGAAGTCAGGATAAAACGGTTCACGCAACGGCGAACCGAGTACGAAGAGTAAGTGACAAGATTAGACTAGTGATAAACAAGAAATTCTCATTAAAACCGGTGTAGAATCAAGCCATTACAAAAGTAGGTTGGTTTCTATCAAACTTTGACAAAAACCGAAAACCTTGCAAATAAACAAGTCCAAAAGATCGAAGCCTGGCTACCCATAAAACTTCTTCAGGTTATTAGCATTCCAGGTCTTGGCAATTGGGGAACCATCTAATTTCTCCAGCTTGTAGTTTCCTGAGCCGAGATGCTTTAGGACTCGGAAAGGGCCCTCCCAATTAGGCATTAATTTCCTATTCTTGGATTTGTCCACCACCTTCTTCCAGACAAGGTCGTCTGGTTTGAATGACCGAAGACGGACGCTTCGGTTGTAGCCCTTGGCAACCTCTTGCTGATAAGATGCCAGCTTGATTCTTGCATTCTCCCGCTCCTCCTCGGCCAGATCGAGGTCTGCAGCAATGTTCTCATCGTTCACCGATTCGTCGAAATTTCGGTTCGGATCGTCGGGAGCCCGACCTGGAGGGGGATTACAGCTTCCATTCCAAATGCCAAGGAGAAGGGGGTTCGGCCGGTGGATCGCCGAGGCGTTGTACGGTAGCCCTAGAGCACCCGAGGGAGCTCTTTGGCCCACTTGCCCCGGCGTGATTCGAGCCGTCTCTTCAGTCCTGACGAGATTGCTTTGTTTGCAGCTTCGGCTTGCCCGTTGCCCTGGGGGTAGTATGGAGTAGAAGTCTCCCATTTGATGCCAAATTCATCCAAGAGTGCTCGATACTTTTGTCCGGTGAACTGGCTGCCATTGTCGGTTAAGATGGCAAAGGGTACACCGAAGCGAGAAATTATATTTCGCCAAACAAAACGAATGATGTCCGATTCTTCAACAGTGACCAGTGGTTCGGCCTCGACCCATTTGGAGAAATAATCGGTGGCGGTTAAGAGGAACTTAAATCCTCCAGGAGCGACGGGGAGCTTGCCGACGATGTCCATGCCCCACTGGGAGAAAGGCCATGGGCTGGTGAGGGGGCTGAGGTCCCGAGCTGGCTGATGAATGATAGGAGCGAACATTTGACATTTCCGACAACGTTTCACAAATTCCTCAGAATCTTTCTTCATTGTGGGCCACCAGTATCCTTGGGTGATAGCTCAGTACGCGAGGGAGCGTCCACTGGAGTGGCAACCGCTGTCCCCGGCGTGGAGCTCTTCGATAATTCCAGGGACCTGGTGGGGGTGTGCAACCAATAAGTAGGGGCCGGTGAATGACCTTCGGTAGAGCTTCCCGTTTGGATTGAGCCAGAAAAGGGCGGCCTTGTTGCGGAGTCGGTGGGCTTCCTTTTTATCGGTTGGGAGTGTGTCATCTCGTAGGTAACTAATGATCTCGTCCATCCAGCTTGGACCGAGCTCCACATTTAGTATCTCATGGCTTAATACCTCGAGCTCAAAGCTAGGTTTGTCAATGAGCCAAAAGAGATAGAGTGATGTTCTGAAGCAGCACAGGCTGAAGCAAGTCCGGCGAGGGCGTCGGTGTGAGCATTTTGTTCTCTTGGAATGTACTCGACGCGAATGGCCCTGAAGCTCTTGAGAAGCCGAACAACGGAGCTTAGGTAGGTGCGCATTCGGTCGTCCCGAGCCTCATACTCCTCGGAAAGCTGATTGACCACCAACTGTGAATCGCTGTAGATAACAAGTTCTTCAATCCCAAGGGCTTCGACGGTCTTGAGTTCGGAGATGAGCACCTCATATTCAGCCTCGTTGTTAGAGGCCGGAAAGTTGATGGAGAGAGAGCTTTCATGTAAAACACCGGAGGGAGAGAGAAGTACGATCCCAGCCCTGGCGCCTCGGCTATTTGAGGCGCCATCAACATACATTTTCCACACATCGCCATGGAAGAGTTTCCAAGCGGTGCTGGGATTTGCTTGGAGAACGGCTTCGGGGCGGGGGGCTGGATTTGAAGCGAGGACGTCGGCCGGTGTGAGCTCGGCGATAAAGTCGGCGAGGGCCTGGGCCTTAATTGCCGTCCTCGGTTGAAAGTGAATTTCATAGTTGGCAAGCTCAACGGCCCACTGGGAGATTCGGTTGGAGAGGTCCGCCTTCCGGAGGAGTGACTTGAGAGGATACTCGGTTAGCACGATGATGCGGTGGGATTGAAAGTACGGGGCGAGCTTTCGAGACGCGGAGACGAGGGCGAGAACAAGCTTTTCCAGGGGAAGATAGCGTGTCTCGGCGGGCGTCATCGTCTTGCTGGAGTAGTAAATGGGCTGATGGTCACGCCCCTCCTGTTGGACGAGGACCGAACTTATTGCATGAGTGGATACGGCGAGATATAGGAACAGGTCCTCCTGATCCAGAGGTGTGACGAGGAGAGGGGCCTCGGAGAGGTAGGCCTTCAGCTGCTGTAGGGCTCGATCGCACTCTTCGGTCCAGTTGAAACTGCGTCTGCTCCCTTTGAGGAGGGCAAAGAACAGCTGGCACTTGTCGGAGGAGCGACTGATGAATCTGTTTAGGGCAGCAGCCATGCCGATTAGGCGTTGGACATCCTTTTTGTTGTGAGGGGCCAAGAGTTTTTTGATCGCCACGAGTTGTGCAGGGTCGGCCTCAATACCGCGTCGGGAGATGAGGTGCCCGAGGAACTTCTCGGAGCTTACCCCGAAGGCGCACTTCTCGGCATTGAGGCGAAGCTTGTGTTTCTTGAGGATCTCGAAGGCCTCGGCGAGGTGAGTGAGATGGTCGCCGGCCATCATGCTCTTGACCACCATGTCATCGATATAGGCCATCATGGTATCTCCCAACAGACGCTCAAACATCTTGGTTATCATTCGCTGAAAGGTTGCTCCGGCGTTTTTGAGGCCGAAGGGCATGACGAGATAACCGAAGATACTGTGGGGGGTGATGAAGGCCGTATTCTCGACGTCGCTGTTGCTCATAGCGATTTGATGGTAGCCCCGGTAAGCATCCATGAAGCTGAGTCGGTCGTGGCCAGCTGTGGCGTCTACGAGTTAGTCTATCCGAGGGAGGGGGAAGAAATCCTTTGGGTAGGCGTCGTTGAGGTTAGAATAGTCAACACAAACCCGCCATTTATCGTTCTTCTTTTTGACTACTACAGTGTTGGCCAACCATTTAGGATATTGAACTTCCCGTATGGCTCCTGCGTTTAAGAGTCGGTTGACCTCTTCGATGACGGCCTCGGAATGGACCGGGGAGGACCGCCTTGCCTTTTGTACGACCGGGCGTCTGGTTTTGTCGATGTTGAGCTCGTGGCAAATGAACTTTGGATCGACTCAGGGCATTTCGTAAGGGGTCCACGCGAAAACCTCTATGTTGCTCTTGAGGAAGTCCACCATGTCATTCCGTTCGGTGTCAGAGAATGAGGAACCGACAAGGAAGAATCGGGAACCATCTTCGGTTATAGGGACGGTGACAAGATCCTCAATCGCCTTCTCGTCGGCAGGCCTACCGACGTCTTCAAGAACCGGAGCCTCCGGTACTTCGATGAAGTTCACCCTGGACGTCTGTTTGCTACTTCGGACCGCGTTGACGTAACAGCGTTTGGCGGCGGTTTGGTCTCCGTACAGGTCTTCCTGTCGTCCGTTAGCACCGATGAACTGGACCATCTGGTGATAAGTAGAGGCTATGGCCTTTAACTTGTGGAGCCAGGTGCGGCCAACGATGGCGTTATAGGGGCTTGGGACATCGACCACGACGAATTCCATGTTGAGTACGATCGATCCGGAGCGGACGGGAAGGGTGATCAAACCGAGGGGCCAGACCGGAGCCCCGTTGAAGCCTATGAGGGGGACTTCGGAAGGACGAAGATCGGCGTCTGATAGCTTCAAATCTTGAAACAAAGAGTAGAACATGACCTCGGCTGAGCTCCCCTGATCCACGAGGACACGTCGGACGTTGAAGGTGCCGATGCGCAGCGTGACCACGAGGGCGTTGTTGTGAGGTAATTGGACGCGTGCGAGGTCCTTTTCGGTGAATGTGATTGTCCATTTGGATCCATCGTCGGTCCGGGGGCGTTTGGCTTCGGGACCGACTAGCATGACCTGCTTAGAAGAGGAAGCGTCGTTTAATTCGGCGCGGATTATACGGGCGGCTTCGGGGTTGAGAGGGCCGTGGATAACGTTAATCGTCTGGATTTCCTCTTCGGTTCTGGTTTCGGCATTCTGTGCCCGGGCCCTCGTTTTCTCATGATCAATGAGGTTGTTGAGATGGCCACCGGCGACAAGCTACTCCAAGTAGGATTTGAAGGGCCTGCAAGCGGTGGTAAAATGACCCTGCTCGTTGTGGTAACTACATCGGACTATCGGGTTTTTGATTTTCCCGTTCTCGGTACCGAGCTTTTGGTTGGGGAAAGAGAAAAAGGGTTGGTCCTTCACTTGGTCGATAATCCTGTAGACAGGGATGGTAAAGACGGTCTTCTCGGCGTTGAAGTCTCCTGGCTTTGGTCCTTTCCTCGGTGACTGTTTGATGTGGTTGACCTGTTTCTTTGGTGTTGAAGCCGAGGCGGGAGCCGGAGCGGACACCGGAGTGAACGGTGCCTTGGAGCTCGTAGACTTCCCCATGCCCCTCTCTGCTTTGGTTTCGATAAGCTGGCACCATCCTTCGATACGAGTCATGAGATCCTTCATAGAATTAGGCTTGTGCCGAGTGAGATCGTCATAAACTTGCTCGTCTTGGGCAGTGAGACCGAGCTTAAAACCGCGGGTGGAGATGACACCGTCACAGCCTTCGATTTCGTTGAACAATTCCCAGTAGCGACCGGCGTACTGGCGGAGCGTTTCGTCGGGGCGCTTGCGAAGAGCAAGGAGAGAATCGATCTCCTTCTCGTGCTTGTTGCTCGTGACAAACCGAGCCATGAAGGCGTCGCAGAGAGAATCGAAGGAGGAGATTGATTTGGCGAGAAGTTGGTTGAACCAAGTTAGGCCCAGGTTGCCGAGGCTTGCGGGGAAAACCTTACAGAGGAAGGCGTCATCCGAAGGCTCGTTGCGAAGGAAGAGAGACATGACGAGTTTGTACTGAACCAGATGAGTGTATGCCTCGGTTTTACCGTCATACTTTGCAAATTTGGGTTGGGTGAAGCCCTTCGGGGGGGTGACCGAGTCGATCTCCCTAGTGAAGGGGGAGGTCGTGAGTCTCTCGAGTCGGGCGTCGCGGTGGGGTCGGATCGAACGATCGAGACCGTCTGGACCCTCGGTTGCGGTACACTTCTTCGGCAGTGGTCGGTCCTGTCTTTCGTACTCCTTCCGCTTCGGTTGGGAGTTCCCTGATCGTTGAGGAGATCGCTCGTACCGGTGCCTCTTGTAGCTATCTCGAGCGTAAGGCTCGAGGCGCTCAGTGGCCTGACTTCCGCCACCTTTTTCTTTAGGATGCTGGACGAATGGACTTTTCGATCGAGCGCCCTTAAGGCGCTCACGGTACCCTTTTGTTTGGAATTCTAGGAGGGCGTTGTCCTCATTGGCAAAACTCGGGATGGGCTCACGGCGGCGCTCCTTGGATCTGATTGGGTGGGTGGAGGAGGCGGAGACGCTTCCGCCACCAAGCCTCTCGAAGGCGGATCGCTTCCCGCGAAGACCCCTTGGATTAGGGGAGCGGGAGCGTCCCCTTCGTTCAGCATCCTTTTCGTTACGACCCTCCCCTGATGGTTCGAGGCGGTCCTTAGCTGAGGGGCGGGATCGGTGTTCGACCAAGTGTCCTCCGTCGCGGCTGCGGGGAGGGCTGTGGTGGCTTCTTCTTCCGCTGCGGCTTCCGGAGGAATGAGATGGGGAGATTTGGTGGAGGTGTTTGATCTCCGCCAATTCGTCCTGAACGCTCCTATCGCGCTCCACGACCGTCGCAAGGTCGTCGATCTTCCGCTCCAGGTGGCAGATGTAGGTCTGGAGTTCGGCGGGAGCCCCTGCCTCCTGAGTCGAAGTTCCGGCCCCGATTCCGACGGACATGTGGGCCTTTCCAAGAGCGCCAGGTCCGCCGGCGGCCAGGTCCCCGAGATTGCCGAGGCCGTAGGTGGTCTCGCTACGATGTGGATCGTCGACTTCCACCATGGTTAGGTTGGAGAGTTTTGAACGGAGTCTTTGTGAGGAAGAAAGTGATTGGATGAAGAACAGCTAGGTCCCCAGCAGAGTCGCCAATTGTAGGAGTTCGATTAATCGGAACCTCAACTGTGGTATCTCGCTAGGTTCCTTCCTTCGCTGCTCCGCGCATCTGCCGTCTGACCTGCAACAAGTCACTAGGGCTTGGGATGCCTAGTGACCCTCTGACGATCAAATTAGATCTCAGGGAAGGTGTTTAGGTCTAGGGTTAGGAAAGTATTGCGTACCTCTTTCAGGTGTGTATCCCTTTGTATTTTTAGACCTAGGTTTACTTGATCTCCAAGCCAGCGCGTAGAGAGTACGCTCGGGTAACCGCCTCGGGTGACGTCACTTATGACAAGGGGGACGAGGCGGTTTACGGAGCACATGGGACAGATCCCAATGATTACGCCAGCTGTGTGAGGAGCATGATCCTCACGGACCCCACTTGCAATAACCGCTTCTCCTGGATGCCTCCTGTAGCACCGAGGCGATGCAGGTGGCCTAGGCTCCGAAGCCGGTTACAACTGAAATCCGAGCTATGACCGAGGTGGATGTCGAAGGGGGCGTGTCACCAGACTGCGGCCCGGAACCTAGCCACCGGTTCAGGGTTTGTAGTCCGGTTACCGAGCCTATAACCGAGGGCCCTACAGTAGGATATGAGCTTCCAATAATGCTAGATTTTTCTACATCACTGTCATCAATATGCACATCTCATTTTAAAGAGAGGGTGAAAATGAGAATGGCCAACAACAGGAATCAAACTTTTTGACGATTTCCATAAAGGATGTAGTTGGGCTGTCGTTCCCAATTAGTAATTATGTAGGGTAACCGATAGATTCTAAAGCTAAGTTGAACAAAAAGTTTGATTTCTTCATTGGCTGTATATGCGGAGACCGGCGAAGACCTCCGAAACTCCAAGTCTTTGCAAAACTTGCTTTTGTGGCACGTGTTGTTGTTGTTGTTGATATTATTATTATTATTATTATTATTTCGTATGCTACTTATCAATTGTTCTTGTCAGATCAGCTAATTTTTATGGCTTGAGATCTTCTATTCGACTTGTTCTTGTCCGACTCTCTGTCCCACCCTTCAACATGTGACATCTGTCCCCATTTAACTTATCCTCTCTCTGTTACAACCCAGTTAACCCCCCCAATTATTTTCCTATTCCCCCTTTTAGTTCCTTTGTTACACGGACGAAACTTCCTTTTACTTTTTTACGAACACTGTACCCCGTTCAATGCACGAGACAAAAAAAAATCACATTGGTATTTTTCGTTGATGTCTATCGAACACCCACAAATGCTAGTTGATAAAAAAAATAGTTTAATTTTTTTTTCACTTACGTTCGATACATGCTAGCATTGTTTCCATTCTATTTATTGAAAGACATACATGTGGTGAAGAATGAGTTTAGGGCATCGCACCCTAAACTCGTGACCGTGCTCCATGTGCGTAGAATTTCCGTAAAGGCTGTAGTTGCCGTTTGCCGTTCTGAATAAAATTTCCGATGCTTAGAAAAATCACAGTTTATAGAGTAAATAGGTAGGATATGAGCTTCCCATAATGCTAGATTTTTCTACATGGCTGTCATCAATCTGCACATCTCATTGTAAAGAGAGGGTGAAAATGAGAATGGCCGACAACAGGAATCAAACTTCTTGACGATTTCCATAAAGGCTGTAGTTGGGCTTTCGTTTCCAACTAGTAATTATGTAGGGTAACCGATAGATCCTAAAGGTAAGTTGAACAAAAAGTTTGATTTCCTCGTTGGCTGTATATGCGGAGACGCGCGAAGACCTAGACTCTGAGTCTTTGCAAAACTTGCTTTAGTGGCATGTGTTATTACTATTATTATTATTATTATTATTATTATTATTATTTCGTATGCTACTTATCAATTGTCCTCGTCAGATTCAGCTAATTTTTCTAAGGACTGACATCAAGGTATGATTTTGATAATCTTTTTGGGATTTGAGATAATTTCCAAAGGAATCTGTATATGCGGGTAAAGATTTGGGATCTGTATAGCAATGCAAATAAAACAAGGCAAATGATAATGCCAAAACCAAAAATGTTACTGTCAAAATTCATCCATGTGAATTTACTTCTTTGCCCTCCTCCCCATCTTACCCTACTTTACTCTCTCTCTCTCTCTCTCTCCTAAACAAACCCAACCCAGTTTCTCCACACCACCGCCCTCCAAGTCGACTAGCAAATCGCCCTTGGACGCCAACAGACTGCGCCATCTCCACACGGCACCCTTCTCGCCGCTGCCTCTCACAGACCTTTCCACCACCGCTTTCTTCGGAGTCGACAAGGAGATTGATTTTCAAGCATGTTCCTGGAGTTGGATCTCGTGGATTCCATCGCAGAGCTTGTTCGTACTGGAGCTCTCGGGCTACCTCGAAAACGACGGCGGCGATGGAAACTCCGGCGACCGAGACCTCGAGCTTGGCGAAACCAAAGAAAAGCCCAAATTACCACCGGTGATGGAGGAGAAATTACCAGGGGAGTGGGTTGGATCAGGTTTGTAGGGAACATGGAGAACCATGAGACCGCAGATCAGATCCCATGATTCGATTTGCTTCTTCCTCTTCTTTTCTTAAATGATTTGGAGGGAGCCGCGGCGGTGAGGTTTCGGAAGCCGAGGGAGGCGAGGCGAGGACGGTTTGGTCGACTTGGTCAAAACCAAAAGTTTCCATCGCTGGGAGAGGTTTCGGGCCGGAGTTTAAAACAGGATGGACGGCAAATTTTGCGATGCAGACTTCTAAACGGCAAGCTTTGTTGCCTTGCGACTGTAAATTTTTACCAGATTTTTATGTTTACTTCGAAATTGTACCAGTACCCTGGTGAGCACAAGCTCAGCGGAGGTTAAGAGAAAGTATGTTCAACTATAATCTGTATATAGATCCATGTGTATCAATGGAAGATGAGTTTTTCCACAGCCTTTTCTCTTGCCTGTCATTTGGAGTTATGCAGTATTTGGTCATTTGGAGTTATGCAGTATTTGGTGGGGTTGAGCCATGAAACTCCATTATTGTGTTTTGCCCTGCGACAATGAGATCATTTGGTGGTGGAGAAATTGGGTTTGGGTTTGTTTGGGAGAGAGAGAGAGAGTAAAGTAGGGTGAGATTGGGAGGAGGGCAAAGAAGTAAATTCACATGGATGAGTTTTGGCAGTAACATTTTTAGTTTTGGCATTATCAGCTGCCAATGAAAAAATGCAAAGAATTATTTAGGTCTTTCCAGAGACTTCAAAAAGGAAGTGGAAGTGAAAGCTTTCTTTCTTTGTAATTAGACCAATTATTGTCCACCTGTTTGTAACAAATAAGAGCGACCAATATGGTAATTAAGTGTACAAAGGTAATTTGGTCATTTTTGTAGTAGAGGGATAGTATGGTAATTTTAGTGTACATGGTATTTTAGTCCTTTAAATTTACAGGGGTAATATGGTCATTTTAGTGTACATATGTATTTTAGTCATTTTAGTATATAGTATGTAATTGGTCTAATGGGCGGGTCGGATTTGCTTTTAAATAAGTGGGTTGGATTAGGTATGGATAATTAAACTCATAATTAATAGGTCTAAATGGGTTAATGACTCATTAAAGACCTAACCCACTTACAACTTACCCATTTTGGCCCAAACCCGCTCATTTGTCACCACTACATTTCACAGATGAATTGTTATTTACAGGAAATAGTCGTTATAGAAAAGTGAAGTTCCTTGAACCTTCTTTCCCATGTCAAGTGGACTAGAACATTCAAACTGGTGCCATTGGAAGTAGGGCTGTCCAAGAAAAATCGAAAACCGTGAAACCGGTCCGGACCTAACCGATCCGTGCCTTTTGGATTTTGTCCGTGGATTAATGGTTCGGACACGGATTTGAAAATTAAAAAACCGTGAGATACGGATTAGGATTGGATTTTTATTTCAAATCCGTAGATTAACCGAACCGAACCGTGAGATATTTAAAAAATTAAAAAAATTAATATATATACATGTGTGTGTGTAATATTTATAAATAATTATAATTCTACTACTTGTTATGAATTTTTTTTAACAATTTTAAGTTCATAACAATGACCGAAGGAAATCTGCTCCTTATATGAAATTCCTTACTTTTACTTCACCTGCCTTCCTCCTCTGATTTATAACTTGTAGTTAGCTACTACCACTGTGTGTGTAAATAAAACCTCCTGCTGCTTCGTGGATGTAACAATGGCTGATGAAACCTGGACTGAATTTTGGACTGAATTTTGAACTAGAAATTTGGAATGATATGTAATACAGTAGTTGAAGTAATTTTGCGTTTTTTAGAGTTTAATGTTTATGGAAGGAAATCCGTGGATAAAACCGGGACCGAACCGTGACTCACGGTTCGAAATCCAAACCGAACCGTAAGACTTTTGGATTAGGATTGAATTGTATTTTCTAAAAACCGTGAGATACGGATTAGGATTGGATTCATACGAATCCGATCCGATCCGGACCGTGGACACCCCTAATTGGAAGTTACGAGTAATTAGTTTTGGAAAAGTAGTTGCGTTATTCTTGTCCACAAATCAGTCCAACGCGCAATAAGATCGATTCAAACATTGCTACATCAATCAAGGATCGATCATGTTAGTGTCAAAGAATTTTGTTTGAACCAATGGCATGCAACAATCTTTGAATGGTTGGTTATGTTGATGAGTTTTAATTGTACGGTTTTTTTTATTTTTATCCTTTAAATTATTCACATTTTCTCAATCCTAAACAATCAATTTGATAATTTCATCCGCTCAACTATCATATACCGTTACCTACTTAGTCCAATAGATAACGGAAATTAGAAATTTGGACGAAAAATGTCACGTAAGGCCCTATTTAGAACTCTGTAAAGCAGATATTTGATTATGAGAGCCTTATAGATAAAAATTAATTATGACTCTTTAGAATAAAATGATCAGAAAAATAAGACATTTGCATCGGTTCAAATAGATTTAAAATTGGAGCACTTAATTTTTTTTATAAGGTTCATATATTAGAATCTTACGTGACATTTTATAGAGACTAATACATACATGTATATTTTTGAAAAAGACTGAGTTCTTTATATAGAATTTAGATTGTTTATATATTAAAAATATGGTTAAAAATTAAGCACTCTAATTTTCAATCCTTGTGAACAGGTGTGAAGATCTTATTCTTCTAATTATTTTATGCTAAAAGGTTATAATTAATTTTTTCCCTAGAGCTCACATAGTCAAGTATCTGCTCTAAAGGGTCTCAAATAATTTTTTTTAAAATTATGATAGCCCTATAGATAAAAATTAATCATGACTCTTTAGAATAATATGATCAGAAAAATAAGATCTTCACACCATTCCAAACAGATTGAAAACTCGAGCACTTCAATTTTTTTAGAAGGTTTATATACTAAAATAAATGGTTACAAAATTAAGTGTTCCAATTTTCAATCTGTTGAAACCGGTGCAAAAGTCTTATTTTTTTTTATCATTTTATCCTAAAGGGTCATAATTATTTTTTATCTCTAAGACTCTCATAATCAAATATCTGCTCTACAGAGTCCCAAATAGGTCTTACATGGCATTTTCCATCCAAATTCCTAACTTCCGTTATTTATTGGACTAAGTAGGTAACGGTATGATAGTTGAGGGGATGAAAACATCAAATTGATAGTTTAGGGACTAAGTAGAGAAAAGATGCATAGTTTGGAAGATAAAAAGAAAAAAAAAACTCAGAAAAATACACTACATTCCACATTTGAAAAAACCATAAAAGGAATATGATTCTTACACAGGTATTTCTTGTTTATTCAAAAACTTTATAAACTATCCCCAGCTAAAACATTTTATCAAAACCGTCAAAAGGGCATCTATAAAAAAGAAGAAGAAGAACTAGGAGAGAAGGCCGCCCGATGCGACAGCCGCAATCGCGCTGCTGCTAGTCTAATACACGAGTAACAAAACAAGTTTTGAGTTGGATTTCACCCTGTATAAGAACTGTATACATAAAATCAACTGGGCAAATGATACTCTCAATATCTTTGACGCGTATCATGCACACGAGTTAACGAAACCATTTTTTCAAAAACTATAGAAAGATTTGTCCTCAACATGTGGTAGAATTATTATATCAGCGCAGACCTTAAAATTTCTACCCCATTAATTATTATGAGTATACCATCATCTAAAAATGACGCATGAAAGAAGATGTATTGATTGAATGCATTCAAAGTATTCTTCTCACTCGAACAACGACCTAGGTAAATTGGGTATACAAATATAAGAGATGGAGAAAAATATTGTCATTTGTGTATTAAGTGAAAATGTCAGAGTAGGATATTTCCTAAGTATTGGCATTCTAGTTCTAGATTAGTAGAGTAGTCGTCCTAGCTCTCACCTGAACAACGACCTACATAAATTTGGGTATACAAATATAAGAGATAGTGAAAAATATTTTCATTTGTGCATTAAGTGAAAACGACAGAGTAGGATATTTCCTAAGTCTTAGCATTCTAGTTCTAGAATAGTAGAGTAGTCCTCTCACCGGATAACGACCTACATAAATTTGGGTATCTATATAATATGGAAGAGCGGTACGTATTTTTCACTGTTGGATTGGAACATATTTTTCAACCGTTGGATTGAAAATCTTATGACGGTTCAATCATTCCTTTTCAGCCAAAATTAGTGGAAAATTATGCCGGTTCAATCAATCCTTTTCAGCCGAAATTAGTGGCTAACTATGGTATTCTATAATCAAGCCAAAATTGAATACACATTATGGTAATCTATATTCAGCCAAAATTATCTCTAAAATTTGAATACACATTATGGTAATCTATAATCAGCTAAAATTATCTTCATCCTAATCTTTAGAGCTCTTTCTCTCTCTTTCTCTCCTTCCTTCCTTTCTCCTGGCTGATGATTATCTACGTTAGTTTTTGTTGATCAAAAAACCTAGCTCTGCTCTGTAGCCTAAAAAAACTAACAAGTACTTTAACTAGAAAATCCTTCGGTACACTGAAATCCTACGTTCTTCTCATTACGTTCCCTACAGTTTGAGGTGAGTTTATTTTTCTTTATACAAACACTGATTTTTTACAATGAACTTTTTCACTTATTTTTTCACTTAAACCGTGCTTCTTTTAATGGCTTTCTGGCCGATAAAAAAACCAAGCTACGAACGGGCATATTTTCGCTCTCTTTTTTTGGCCTATACCATTCTACTTTTAATGGCCGATCAAAAAACTTAGCTACGAATGTGAATGTGCTTTCAACCTAAAAAAAAACTAACCTAGCTACACAGATTTTTTACAATAAAGTTTCTCTTTTTTCTCTTATTTTTTCGCCTATACCGTGCTTGAACAGGCATAATTTTTTCTCTATTTTTTTGGCCTATACCGTTCTTTTAATGGCTTTCTGGCTGATCAAAAAACCTATCTAGGAATGTGAATGTACTTTCAACCTAAAAAAAAACTAACGTGGTTGATACCATTTATAATCAATCCAAAATTGAATACACATTATGCTAATCTATAATCAGCCAAAATTATCTCCAAAATTTGAATACACATTATGGTAATCTATAATCAACCAAAATTATCTTCATCCTAATCTTTAGAGCGCTCTCACTCTCTCTCTCTCCTCCCTTCCTTACTTCTGGCCAATGATTATCTAAGTTAGTTTTTGTTGATAAAAAAACCTAGCTCTGCTCTGTAGACACCTCCCTGGAGCGGGGCATCGCCATACAGATTGATTGTTGTTTGCTCGTTTGGTTGCTTGCTTCGTAAATCAAGATCGTTGACTTTCCCATGGCTAGGAACATTGCCACACGATAGCGGTTATCATCAAAACAGAGTCGCCACCCAATTTATTAAAACTAGAAAAATAGATAGAGATTCTGGGTACGGGAGCCAAAAGTACAATAAGGGGAAAGAGTTAAGCACCACTCTCTGCCCAGTCGTGAGACTGGCCCATAGTTGTTCAACATAGGACATATACTTGTTTTATTTAATTCTAACACATAGTCTGATTTTAGCCTTTAAGCAGTTAATGGTGAGCCAGGACTGTAATTGAAAGCATGCATTAGAAAGTAGAAAACAAAACAAACTGTCCCAGGAAATCGATTACTCGGCCGGTGAATGGATGTCACGGCCGAGTAATCATACTGGTTTTATGTACCAGCCGAGGGATCAAAGCCCCGGTCGATGTTCTTCCTCACACCAGATAAAAAAGTTAGCAGATAATCAAACGCTACGATTAAGCATAAAAATGATAAATAAATTGAACCAGAGGCCCTTGGGCCTCACCACCTTGATCCCTCAGTGGCTTGATTGTTTCGAATTGATTGTGATTGACTGATTGCTTCTCTGAAAACCCTAGGGTTAGGGTTTGAATTTTGGGGTTTGATCGTCGGATTAGCGACTGCCTTCGGGAGGTTAGGGCTTTTGAAGAGAGGGTTTGAGAGTGTATATGTGCAGAATTTCGTGGCTTGAGAGAGTGTGAAAGTATATAAATTTTTATGTATTATTTTCGGAACCCAAAGGCCCTTTACATAGGCAATTGGAGACTCACTCCGGCCAATCAAAATGCACGATTGCAATTGTAATTGCAATCCAATACAAACTCTTCGTGGTGATCTCTGAGCGTAACCCGAACACATCGGGGAGGTATCGTAGTTGGATCAAACACTCGACAGAACGTTCCAAAGTCTGAAAAATAGACAATCTGGCGGCCGTAGAAAGGATCTGGCGGCCGAGGAAATGATGTTGCGGCCGAAGGATAGATCTTGCGGCCGTGGGATTGATCTCTCAGGGAGATTTTCAAGCAACCGGTTGCTCGGGTGAAGAAATGATGTTAAGGCCGTGAGATCAATGTCAAGGCCGACAGATGGATTCTCCTAGGATTCTGTATTTTCTGTCTGAAAGGCTATATGGCTCTGGATTGGGTCCTCTAAGTGGCTTAAAGTTCTTACCGAAAGTCCTAAGGTTCTCAAGAAGGCAATTAGCACTCACTGTATCCATTTCATCATCGGCCAAGGTGGGACTTGAAATAATCGTTAGGCCAAATTGGGGTGTCTACAGATGCCCCTCTTTGACTGAGCTCAGACGAATTGCGAGACATGTTTGAGTAATAGTCAAAGCTGTAAAAGCAACTCAATTTGGTCCAACCACTATTCCAAGGGGTTTTCGAAAAAGGTTTTTTGTTATGGTCGAGCCGGGAGGCTGCCTACGTATTCCACAGAGGAAATTCAGACCAACCGAAGTTCGGGTGGGCAATAAAAAATAAAAAGTTTGGAGGGTTAGAGACAGAAGACGTACCTTCGGGCTTTAAAAGCTGTAACGCCCCCAAATTCGGGTACGTTAAAAGGGCAATTCTATTGAATTTCTAAATAGAGTCTGGCTCATTATTACATCATAATTCCCATCAGAGTGTAGACACCCCAATTTGGCCTAACGATTATTTCAAGTCCCACCTTGGGACAATCCTGATGATGAAATGGATACAATGATTGCTGATTGCTTCCTTGAGGACCTTAGGACTTTCGGTAAGAACTTTGAGCCACTTAGAGGACCCAATTCAAAGCCATACAGCCTTTCAGACAGAAATACAGAAGCCTAGGAGAATCCATCTGTCGGCCGTGACATCGATCCCACGGCCCTTACATCATTTCCTCACCTGAGCAACCTGTTGCTAGCCAAATCTCCCTGAGAGATCAATCCCTCGGCCGCAAGATCAATCCTTCGGCCGAGACATCCATTCCTCGGCCGTGATATCCTTTCCTCGGCCGTCAGATCGACCTTTTCCCAGACTCTGGAACGCGTTCTGTCAGACGTTTGATCCGATTACACTACCTTCCCGATGCGTTCGGGCTACGTTAGAGGATTGCCATGGAGAGTTAGAATCACACTCTAACTCCAATTTTTATCGTGCATTGCGATTGGCCGGAGTGAGTCATCCCTATGCCTATATAAAGGAGCCTTCGGGCTCCGAAATTGATATACCTTCACACTCTCTCAAGCCTCGAAATTCTGCACAAATACTCTCTCAATCCCATACTTCAAAAGCCCTAACCTCCCGAAGGTAGCAGCCAATCTGGCGATCAAACCCCGAAGTTCAAATCCTAACCCTAGGGTTCTCAATCAAGTAATCAATCAATCACGCCCAATCCAAAGCAATCAAGCAACTGAGGGATCAAGGTGGTGAGGCCCAACGGCCTCTGGTTTGTCTTATTTACTGTATTTCTAACTAACCGTAGCATTTTTGATTATCCGTTAATCTTTCTGTCTGGTGTGAGGAAGAACACCGACCGGGGCTTAGATCCCTCGGCTGGTACATTAAACCAGTATGATTACTCGGCCGTGACATCCATTCACCGGCCGAGTAATCGATCTCCCTGGGACATTTTGTTTGCTTTTCTGCTTTCTGATGCATGCTTATTTATCGCACTGGCTCACTTTGCTTACTGTTTAAAGGAATAAATAAACAGACTATGTGTTGGGATTAAACAAAGCACCTATACGTCTTATGTTGAATGATTATGGGCCAGTCTCACGACTGGGCAAAGAGGGGTGCCTAACACCTTTCCCTTATTGTACTTTTGGCTCCCGTATCCAAAATCTCTATCTATTTTCCCAGTTTTAATAAACTGGGTGGCGACTCTGTTTTGATGATAACCGCTATCATGTGGTGATGTTCCTAGCCATGGGAATGTCCATGATTTTGGTTTACGAAGCAAGCAACCAATCGAGCAAACAAACATTGATCAATCTGTATGGCGATGCCCCGTTTGGGAGGTGTCTACACAGAGTGCTTTCATTACATAAAGGAAAGGAAATCTAGGGTTCCTAACTACAGCTCCGCCTGCTTCTCCATCCTAGCCAGCTCTTTTGCTCCAAGGGCTTCCAAGGTATACAACTCCCCTTGATCATCTATAAAGTCTGACACATTATACCAGCGTCGCCACCGATATAATATGTCAGGGTCACCAGAGGTAACACCGTGAGCTACGAGAGCTCAGCAGAATAATCCTATACACGCTAACCCATAACTTACACGAAACAAGTCATACAGATAATGATATCTATGCAGTAACTTACACAAAACAAGTCATACAGATAATGATATCTATGCAGTAACTTACACAAAACAAGTCATACAAATAACGATGTCTATGCTTATTCAACTATCAACAAAGACACAACCACATTCTCTATTAACTATCGTTGGTGTCTGTGATATCAGAGTTTCTCCTACGCAGCGTTTCGTAGACCGTATCACCATTTCACCTTTCATTTCCAAATCAACATTTCGAAAATCACATTTTAACACGCACCACACAATGGGCAAGTCCGGCCACATTGGGGTTTTCAAAATCCACACAAGGGCTTTCACGCCAGGTCCCTATTGAGTGTATAGATAAATCATGTCACCGATGGAGCTATCACGTCGGGCTTCATTGGTGTCACACACACAATGGCTACCAGACACTACACAATGGGCAAGTCTGGTCACATTGCTGCTTTCAAAAACTATCCACAAAATGAGCTGCCACATTTGACCACATGAGGGTTTAGAACACACCCAACCTTGGTTCCGCCTTTCCGGGTTCCCGAGTATCCTCACAATGGTTCCGCCGCACCGAGTTCCCATTGGCACACACACACCACCCAACGGGCAAGTCTGGCCACGTTGTGGTTTTAATAACACACACCACACAATTGGCAAGTCCGGCCACATTGCGGTTTTCAAAATCCGCACAAGGGTTTCCACGCCAGGTCCCTATTGAGTGTATAGATAAATCCTGTCACCAGTGACACACACAATGGCTTCATTGGTGACACACACGCAATGGCTACCGAACACCGCACAATTGGCAAGTCCGGCCACTTTGCTGCTTTCAAAATCTATCCACACAATGAGCTGCCACGTTTGGCCACCTGAGGGTTTAAAACACACCCAACCTCGGTTCCGCCGTTCCGGGTTCCCGAGTATCCTCACAATGGTTCCGTCGCATCGGGTTCCCATTGGCACACATTTGCATTGGCTCCTCTCCGCGGATAACCAAGCCATACCTCACCATGGTTCCGCCGGTCCGGTCTCCCATGGGAACACACCCAACCTCGATTCCGCCGTTCCGGATTCCTGAGTATCCTCACAATGGTTCCGCCGCACCGGGTTCCCATTGGTACACACACACACACATAATGACTCGTACACTGGTCATTATGTAATTTCAAAAATATTTTTACGCACGCACACACACCACACAACGGGCAAGTCCAACCACATTGCGGTTTTAAAAACACACCTTGTTTAACACACCCTAAGTGTCATGTTTCTATTTTCCTTGTTTCTGTGTCTCGTTTTCATGCATAGACTCCGCGGCAGTAAGTATTGACTTCTTGGAATTAAACTAACAAGATCATTCAACTCTATATTACTTAGCATGCTCATTCTAGTCATATTCGAACATTTAACACACAAACTAAAGCATAGTGCCACATGGACGGATACCTTTGGAGTGGTAAACCACTTATGCTTTATCAACAACAAGTAGTCAAGCAATCATACAACAAGCTCATCACCATCCTTATAATTGAAACTAAGCGGTACATTCCTATCTTTAAAAGAAGTTTAAAACAGCATATGTTTATTGAAGATAAGGTTTGTTATTCAACATGCATTTGGACAATAAGTAAGGTATCATTTTCATCAAACGTATAAAGATAATACTACGTTTCAAAAGTATGCATATTTCTAATTATATTCGAGGAAGTAGATGTGGAAATCTACGTTTGTTTAACATCATACGCATGCCATACGCTATACTTAGAGTTAAAAGGTATAAGAGAAGTCTACATACGCTTATCATCCGATATATTTAGAGTTAGAAAGTATAGAAAAAGTCTACCTTGATCCGAAACTAGTCGGGGCCGAATAAGCTAGTTGGAAAATCCTACGGGCGGTGAAACTCACGAATCTGGACCGAACTTTGGATGGCAGTAACTTGATCAATATTTGGCCGAATACGATCGTTCTTGAGTTGACATCGAAGCTCTAGAAGTGCTCTACCACTTTCCCGAAGGAAGTTGGTTCTAAGGACTACTTTAAGCAGGAGAAAATTGAGGTTTTGTGAAGGGCAGTAAGCTACCTGGAAAAACGGGAATGGTTTCTAGAGAGAAGTTGGAGCAAGAAGTGAAGGTGTGAGTTAAATGGCAAGAGGGGGTTCTATTTATAGGCAAAGACTTGGCTCCTCTTCCTCCTCTCTTGGCCGAAAATCTCTCTCTCTCTCCTCCCCATGGATTTGCTCCAATGTGTTGTCCAATCAAGCTTGAAAGCATGCCAAGCTTTCCATGACTTGTCTTGTCCAATCTTTTTAGGCTTAAGGCTAATGAACTAGGTTCTCATGAAGGGTTTTGGTCTAGTCTTGTCCTAGAATGGGTTGGCATGCAAGGCTAGGTTGTACTTTGGAAGACTAGAAATGGGTTGGAAAGTAAGTAATAGGCTTAAGGCTAAATTTGTAGCTTGATGGAGTGTACCACACTCAAGCACACACCTCACCCTCCCCTCAAAAATTTCGGCCAGCCTTCTCTCTCTCTTTCTCTCATCTTTTTGCTCCATTGCATTGTCCAATCACTACTTTAAACAAGCCAAAGTCTAGTCAATCCATCCTAGGTGTGATCATGGAGATTTTCTAAGGCTTTTAAGGCTATTCTAGGTGATTATAACCTAGGTTGGTAAGTCTTGCAAGCAAAGGGAAATGATAGCTAGGCCTAGGAGTAGTCTTCCCATGTTTAAAGTTGGCTAGGGGATGGGTTGGCAAATGGGGTTTAGGCTTAAGGCTATTAGGTAGCTTGTGTAAGTGAGCAAGAGTACAAGCATGCTCCTCCCTCCTCTCTCAATTTCGGCCTCTCTCTCTCCCTCTCCTAGCCGAATTTTCTCTCTCTCTCTCTCTCTCTCTCTCTCCTTCCCATTGCCTTGTCAAATCATGCATAAAAGCATGCCAAGCATGGCTTCCATTTTTTTTAGGTTAGGGCTTACGTTAACATGAGGGGTTTTTGGTTTAGTCACAAAAGGTAGGACAAGTGGCAAGGCTAGATTGTGCTTTTGAAAGACTAGGATGAGTTGGCTTGTCAATAAATAGACTTAAAGCTAAATAGGGCTAAAGAGGTAGCTTGGCCAAGTGTACAAACCTCAAAGCACACACATGCACATCTCTCTCTCTCTCTCTCTCTCTCTCTCTCTCTCTCTCTCTCCTACTTGGTTAGGTCTAAGTATATATATAAGTCTATATATGAAAAGAACAAGGAAAAGGCAAAAAGGTAAAGTGATTAAAGGTAAAAAGTAACTTTCCTAGAAAGTAACTTGCTTTAAAAAGTGATGATTACCTTAGGCCATGTGTTCTACTTTTGGTGTGTCATGATTGTTTCTATTGACCAAAGGTTCTAACTTGCTAGGGAAAGGTAACTAAGTCAATGAGTACTTAGGTTAGCTAACTAACTAGTTGGAAGCTAATCCTACTTAGTCAAGTTGGAATTCTAGCCAATAAATATAATTTTAAGACCTCATTTCAAATACTTAGGAAAATATACAAGTGCTTTTATAATCATACTTGTTTTTAGAAATGACTAAATAATTTTATATGAAGAAAACTATTTTTATAAGTCTAGAATCAGTAACGACTGATTTTTGGGATTTAAAAAGAAATTTTAAATGGAACCCAAGTAATTAAAATAAAATTCAAATATTTAAAGAAATTTTTATTTACCAAAAATCAAGGTCGTTACAAAAGCCGTAGCGCGACGTACCTGGGCAATGCCAGGGTTTTGGCGGAGAGTAGTTGAAGGAGCGCGGGGCTGCCGGGGAAATTTTTGCGGAGAGCGTCCTTAGTATTTTGGGGTAGATCAATACACAGCGGGTGAGTCGTTTACTTTTCTTGATCATCCTTACTTTGACTGAGGGGAGCTCGGTAGAGTAGCCTATCATTGCGAATAAGCTTGAAGGAATTGATGTAGTTGGGTGGAATCCAAGCCATCTTCTGGAGATGAATCAGACGCCGGTTTTGAGATATGGGGGGCACAAGGCCAGTAACTGGAGCACGGAGCGTTGAGATGAGGGAACCGAGGCGCGGAGCCGGTTACAGTCATGAGGTGAAAGCCTGAGGAGTCAGAGCTTAGAGCTTGACGTGATTTGAGCCGAGGCGTAGAACCGGTTACATTCTGATGGTCTGTGCACAGAGCTTTCTCATCATAAATTTTGGCGTGGAACCAAAGGATCGAGGTGCCGAGCCGATCAATAAAACCGAGGCGTAGAGCCGGTTGATTTGCAGGATTGACCTGTTTCATGAATAAGAGAGATATGCAGAATGTGTATATGATGATAGTGGTTAGATATGAGCAGATATGATGATACAGACTCGATGATAACAATGGTGATGCAATTGATGCTAATGTGCACGGGCCCGTGCGTGTGTGTTTGATTTAAGCATAAAGCTTCTTTCAAGTTCCGGACTTGAGCATTCAGAGCGTAGAGCTCGAGCATTCGGATGGCAGAATCCAAGCATTCAAAGTACAGGCTTTGAGCATCCAGTACACAGTGGTTGGGCATTCAGAGCGTAGAACCTGAGCATTTAAGGTATAAACCTTAAGCATTCGAACATAGAGCTCGAGCATCCAGTATGCAGTGGTTGGGCATCCAAACGTAGAGCTTGAGCATTCAAGTGTAGAACTTGATCATCCAGTACACAGTGGTTGGGCATTCAAAGGGCTTCGAGCATTCAAAATGTTAGATTTTGAGCATTCAAAGTACAGGCTTTGAGCATCCAGTACGCAGTGGTTGGGCATTCAAACGTAGAGCTTGAGCATTCAAGTGTAGAACTTGAGCATCCAGTACACAGTGGTTGTGCATTCGAAGGGCTTCGAGCATTCAAAATGTAGAACTTTGAGCATTCAAGCATGGAGCTTGAGAATAGATGATATCTTGTTGTTTGGGGCGACGTGGAGCCAGTTGAAGATTGTTACGGCGTCGAGCTAGTTGAGATTGTGGGCATGGAGCCGCTGAAGATGCGGAGCTGTTTGAGCGACTTGGTTAAAGGGCTGCTGAGTATGAATATAGAGCTGCTGGTAGTGATAGTGAACTTAGAGCTGTTGAGTATTCCATCTTCCATCTTCCACGGGGTTTGATTTATTTCTCATGCTTGGGATGCTTCCAATGCTAGTTTCCACATGCTCGGGAGGCTAGTTCTGAGTATATTCCACATGCTCGGGATTGTCCCAAAGGCTAGATTCCATATGCTTGGGATTGTCCCCAAAGCTAGTTCTTGACCATATTCCACTTTGTTAGGGAGATTTCCATTACCTCCACTGCTGGGAGTGCCTTCCGGAGGCCAAACGCTTTTTAGCGACTCAAATGTCTTCTGGTGGCTAAATGTTTTCTTCAAGCTGGCAACATAAACGCTTTTTGGAAGCTAGCAACATAAATGCCTTCTGGAGGGTGCATTGAGTGGAAGCCGAAGGATTGTTTTGCTGGCCTGCTGAGCGTGAGGATGTGCACATGGTGTGGCATAGAGCTGCTGAGGTGTGGGCGTAGAGCCGCTGAGCAGCACTTGAGCGTCCTCAATGTTTCGGTAAGCTTCCTGAAAAGTAAAAGGTTTACTTTAGTTCGGAGTTTTAATTTGCATGATCAAAAATGAGTTTTTTTATTTGCGGGATGAGATCCCTTTTAGCCAGGGGCGTGAATGAGAAGGACCCATGGTTGGGTCGAAGTTGTTTTGTTTAAAGAAGCTAAAATAACCGTGCCCCCTATTTAGGCAATGCATGCTTTTTAAACGTCGATTTGATGCCCCTAGCTTTTTATTTGTTCATGCAATGAGATTAACTCGCTTTGTCGGACTTTGCAGAGGTGCACAAGTGGTTTGTGATGTTGCCGGAGCAAACTCGGGAGCTAGTACGTGCTGTTAGTTTCGAGGCGTTCATTTTGGGCCTCAACCTTCCAAAGATGGACTGGTCGTTGATGACCTTGCTGGTTGAAAGGTGGCAGGATACCACCAACACATTCCACTTTTCATCTGCTGGTGAGATGACGATCACACCAGGTGACTTTTCTTTGCTGACCGGCCTGCGAGTAGGTGGAGCTCCTCTTCAGGTTGACCCCAGGCTTTGGGAGCGGGTAGGGTCTTTGGAGTGGTTCTTGGGCAAGGTGCCTCCTCTTCACTTGCGTGGTCATGTTGACGCCTCTTGGCTGATCAAGACTTTTATGAAGGTTGATATCTTGACTCAGGTGAGTGTTGAGCAGCTGACACGGGCCTTTCTTCTCTACCTCCTTGGGCAAACGTTGTTTGCCAACAAGGATAGTTCAATGCATACGCAGTTTCTAGCCCCTTTGCAGTATTTTGAGGCTGTTTGGGAGCTTGATTGGGGAGCATTTGCCTTGGCCATCTTGTATGGCATCCTTGGGGCTTGTTCATGGGACAGAAGTCCCATTCTTGGCGGTCACTACCGGGTACTTGAGGTATATCCTTCTTCTTTTACTTCTTTTCTCGTTGTGATTTTTCCCTTGTTACGAACGATGGTTGGTGGGGCAACGGAAGCCACGGTCACTAGTTTTGAGCCTTCCTGAGTGGCGACGGGTTTTGGACCGGTTAATGGTCGATCAGGTACTTCTCTTCTCCTCTTGCATTCCTTGTTTTTAGATCTCCATTCCTCTGTACTGTGGCTGATTGGACTTTGTTTGCAGATGAGGTTTGACCCTTGGAGTGGTATACCAGAGGATGCCCCTCTTGCGAGTTCCAGAGTTTTGGACCGTACTCGCACTTTGCTTAAGGGCCCCTTTTGTCAAGCTTGGTATTTAGGTGATCGGGTGGCCAGCCAGTGGCGTCCACATGCTGAGGCTCTTCAGTTCGTTCCTCCTGACGTTAATGAGAGCTACTTCCTCAATGTCCAAGGAAGATTTGAGGAATGCTCTGATCGGAGATTGGGCGGGTTTGCTTCTTCAGGCAGGTGACTATATGGAGTACTGCTGTCTTTCCTTGGCTCCGCCTGCTGTTCCTTCAATTGCTCCTATTTGGCCACAGGCCCCTTCTTTCGTCTCTTTTCATTCTGATGATGGAGAGGAGGAGCGCTTGGCTCTTACTCCTTGTTCGACTCAACTTTACGCACTGCCAGCCGGGGCTCCACAGGTATCTTTAGCTTTCCATTCTAGCTTTTACTGCTTCGTATTGTGTCTCATGCTTAGATGCTTGCAATGTTTGGTTATCCCACAGGTACCTGCTGAGATAGTGCAAGAATGGCTCTATGCCTATCAGAGTGTGGAGGTAGCGCTGTCGAATTCTCGAGGTATGGTTTTTCCCATGCACCCTATTTGCTTTACATCTTTTCTCAAATCTGAGTGTTTGTATTCTTTTCCTTGTAGCTTGAGGCTGAGCGAGCACCAGCTGTCAGTGGGGAGGATAGCCAGCAACCCCCTTCTTTGTCTCAAAGATCGTCTCGAGACGCCGTCATGACCAGCTTTAGGATTTCTTTTTCCTTCCTGTTCATGGTTAGCAAAGAGACAAGCAGATTTTGTATTTGTATAGTGAAAGCAACCACAGCGATGATTTTGTAATCAAGCTTTTGTTCATGAAATGAGAAATGCTTTTTGTGCCCCTAAATGTTTTGAGATATGCATGTGAAAGTCAGAACATGGCTTTTGAACAAGATAGTAATCTGTGTGAAACTGGCCAAAGAATCGATTATTCGGCTGAGGAATCGATGTTGTGGCCGATGTAGCAATTCTTCGGCGGTAACTTCTAATTTTCAAAGGAAGGTAGATTTTGTTTTGGCCAAGTGGCATCCCCTTTTCTCTTCCTTCTTATGCTTGGTCTTGATTTTCTGCCATTTGCTTTTGCCATGTTCCATAGTCTAATTGCCAAACTTGAGAGTTTTCGAGGTATCCTGCTCATTGTGTTAATGACCTTCAGGTTAGAGGGGATGAACAATAATTCTTGTGCCTATTGTTGTTGCCAATTCTTTGAGAAAAGCGTACTCATCTTTTGCGAGCTCAATACGCAGGGTTAGCTATGTCTATCAATGAGTACAAATTTGTTGATGTTTTTCCTTCTCTCCAAATGTTTGGGCTGCATCTCAATGTGAGATTGCCTACGTATCCCAATCAAGGAATCAGGCCTTTTACGTAGTTCCAAAATCATCACCTTTGAGGTTGGGTTTTCACTCTTGGTTTTTCTTCTCACATGCTCTTGATTTTGTCTAGGTTACCTAATGGAGGTTGAGTCCCTAGCGAGCTTTTCTTTGAATGCCTTAACTTTTGCCTAGGCTGCGTTTTTGCATTTTCTTGCCCTAGCAGGCTTTGCTCTTATTTTTGCTTGGATTTTCAGGTTACCCAACGAGCACTTCTCTCAAGAGGGTTTCTGCGTTTTGGAGAGGAATTTGATGGAGATATTTTTCTAAATCTCCCTTGTGTTTGTACCTTCATAATGGGCGAGCTAACCCTAAGTGTTCTCGCGGAGATAGTGTCTTCTTTCTAAGTTTTGACAAAAACCTAGTTTCTTAAGCAACTAAAGTTCATCATTTCCTTCCCTTTTGTCAGAGACACAAAAAACTTGATTCCTTGAAGTTTTCCTCGTTTGGCAAAGAGACTATAGTGTATTGGTAATTGCAATTTAGGAAATAAGTCATTGAATAAGCATAGTCTAGAGGATGAAACAGGAATTCACTTAGCAGAAATTAAATGCCCAAGCAAGGGCTCAAAACATGTTTTAGTTTGATAAAAGCAATGTTTAATGTTCTTTGTCATGTTGTGACTTCTTAGCTGCTGTAGCATTTCGGGGTCGTCTTCAAAACCTTTGCAACTTTATACTCTTTTCCATCCTCTTCTTTGCCAAACAGAGCCTTTGAACTGGATCCATCTTCACGGCTTGCACGATGGCTACCTCTTTGAGACATGAGTAGTCCCCAAATGGAAATGTCAGTCTGGGTTTTCAACACATTTTCTTCCTCCTCGTTGATTGTGCAGTCATAAGAGAGATTAGTTACTTCCACTTGGCTGAATAGTGATGTTAAGGAGATTCCATCGAGCGGATCATTGCATTCTCCTTCCATTTCGTCAAAGTCACTTTCCCCTGTTCAATACGGGTCCGTGCATGTGAAATCTAGATCCTCTTCCTCTATCCACTTGCTGTAGTCGTATTCTTCGTAGGGATTGACCCATGGCCGCATTTGAAATTCCTCCACTTTTTCTATGAGATTGATTGTTTCCCAGACAATGGGTAGGACGGTTGATGGGTACCACTATTTGGGCGGGCTCGAAGCGGGCATGCCTTCTCATCATGATGACCTTCTCCTTTTCCTTCTTCCAGATGCGCAGCCATTCATCGCCCTTGCCCAAGAATGTTCTTTCCATTTTTTCAGCTTTTCCTCCTTTGCTTGTTTTTCTTCATCACTGTTGTCAGACATATCGGGATCGATCACTTTCGATTGATCGGACTCATGGTTTTCCTCTTCCTCCATCATAAGACATCCATCTTCCTTTGGGAAGGTCAAGGTTGGCTTGGTTTGGTTGATTTGAATAATGTATTGACTAGGATTGTATGTGGGGTTATGAGATAAGCTTATGAGATTGGTATTTCGGGGTGGTGGTTCAGCATTGTGAGTAGGGAGTGGATTGGTTTGCACATCAGGTTTTGGAGGCTTTATAGTTCGGCTGTCAATGAGATCTTGGATGTCATGGCGGAGACGCATGCAATTATCTGTTTCATGCCCAAGGTGTTGGTGGTAGGCACACTGTTTGTTGGGATCATGGTTTGGGCCATAGGGTGGCTGGGGAGGTGGTTTGTTCAGGGGTTTGAGATGCCCTTGACGGCTTAGAATAGTTAAGGCTTGGGAGAGAGTTATGTAGAGAGGGTTAAAGTTGCGGCGGGGGCGGTTTGAGTTTCGAGATGAGATAGCTTGGAAGGGGTCTATAGACACCCCAATCTGGGCCTCCGAATAATCTTTAAGTTTTCCCGATGATGAAATAAGGAAAAATATACCTTCAAGACTTGGATTGTTGCTCCTTTCCTACCCCTTCTCTAACCTCAAGAAAACCCCTTTTCTAAACATATAGGGTGGCCCCTGGTTCAATTACAAAGAGAAAAACGCATTTGCTTGGTCAAAAATAACTTTTTTATGACACACTGAGGGTAAAATGGGCACACATTTCAATGTATGAAATGCCTTTGAGTGAAACCAATTGGGTTAGAAAGAGGACTCGACAAGCTTTCCAACGCTTCGAACCGTGCCTAAATCCGAGTTCGGGAGTGTCCGGGGCGCCCCCGCGAAGTTTGGTGTGCTGTGCTGTCTCGGAATACCGCGCGGCATTCCAGAAACGCCACGCGGCATTTCAAAACGCTGCACGGCATTTCAAAAAAATTCAAGAAAATCACTCTGCCGCACGGTATTTCAATATGCAGCACGGCATTTCGGGAAAAAGTTCTGATAGGTGCAGAAAGTTGTCGGCCACGCCTGCAGGAGGAGCGTCTTGGCCATAAAATAAGTTTTATTCGGCCCAGAAGCCACCTCTCCTCTTTGTAGTGCTCATCCTTGGCTCTCTTGCCTATAAATACACCCCCCTCTAGTTGAGAAGTACCCCTTCAACCCAAGTAAAGTTACTCTGCCATTTTCTAGACTCTCACTCTCTCTCTCTAAAAATACCCCCCCATGATTCTCTCTTTACAACTCCTTACACCCATCTCCATTATACACACCTCTTTCTCTCTCTACATCAACCCACAAGCTAGTCTATTACAAAATCAATCTCATATTGATTTCTCTCTCTCTCTCTCTACACTCATTTGCTCACAAGTCTCTCAAAACTCAACCCAAATCAACCTCCACTCTTCATCTTCAAGCACATCCAAACTTCAATCAAAAGGTATAAATCAAGTTTCCTTGGGATAAACCACATTTAGCTTTGAGGGGAGCCGATCTAGGCCCTTCTTGGTCTTTCTATACCGAGTTTGGGTCTCAAACGAGCTTTATATTCAAAAAGCACAAAAAAAGTCATTGTGCTGGACACACTACACCGCGCGGCGCTTTGGTGCATCGCACGGCATAGTGTGTTCAGGCGCGCAGTGTTCCGTTAGCTATTGTTTTTTTGTCTGAGCTGTCTGGATCATGGCCATCATTCATCGGGCCTGTTTTTGTTGTTGAGATACTGACATCAGTATTTTTGGAACAAGACCATATCTACAAGCCATGTTTTATTTCATAAATAAGATTTTTTAGATCATCTTGGGTGATCAAACGTAACAAAAGTTGTTTTGTGTTCATGGCTTGAAGGAATGGTACTGTCCCAAGGTCGGGTGACGTTTTGGATGCTGATGACAGTCTGATAACAGGAAAGGTCCCCCGCACGGCATACTATAAAGCCGTGCGCGACATTACAGTATGCCGTGTAGGAGCTGGTCGTGGTCTAGACAGTTTGTTGATGTAACTTTCTTTTATTTATTTATTGCATCATTGTTATCATTACTGTACAGTTTGCACCACAAACACGCCAATGTGTTATATTAGATCCCATGTCCCTTTCCCGTACATGTTTTAAAGTTAAGCTTTTCAAATGATATTAAATCACCCATTTAAAATGCTTAGTAGAGACTGGTTTTTACCGGGCGAGCGGGATGCTTTTTCAACAAAACCTTCCCCGCTCGTAACGTGGCTCCCGGATCCAAAATCTCAACGTTTTCGCTAGATCAAAAGCCTTTTTCTTTCAAACAAACTCTCAATTTCTCGGATCATCCATCTCAAAAATCCGGGTGGCGACTCTTCGAGCGCGCGCCGGGGTGCGGGAGCCCATAGGGTCATGTGATAAGGTTGTGTTAAGGGTATTGACGGAGGCATGAGAGGTATGGTTTGAGAAGGTTTTTTTTAAGTGGAGGAGGAGCTTCTTCTTTCCCAATGAGCCCCAACTTGATTCCATCTTCGATTTGTAACCCAGTGGCATGTAGGCGTTTGAAATTGGTGATTGCCTGTGTGTGAGGTATTTGGGCTGTAGATTCTTGACAACTATCCTCACTTGATCTTCCTCAGAGGGGCGGTTCTTCATCTTGGCGGCCTTTTCTCTCCATCTAGCAACAAAGGTTGCAAAGTCTTCGTTTGACTCCTGCTTGGTCATCTCCAAATCTCGAGTTGTTAACTCAATTTGGACGTTGTATGCATATTGCTTAACAAAGGCATTGGCAATTTCTGGCCAAGTATGATAATGCATAAACTCCAAAGTAAGAAACCAATCAAGGGCGCTTCCAGTGAGAGTTCTTTGAAATAGTTGAGCGATGAGCTCATCGGTTAAGCCCATCGGCTTTAGAGTGTTGATGACATGGCGGGTAGGGTTACCAGTCCCATTGAACTTCTCGATGTTTGGCATCTTGAATCTTTCAGGTAGTTGGGATTCTGGAAAAAGGCAAAGTCCTTCAAAATCCAGGATTTGATCCCCTTGTGAACGGGTCAGGGCATGTTTGATTTCTTTGACTTGTTTGGCCAGTTCAGGGTTTTCTGCCATTACCACTTCTTAAGGATTTTCTGCTTCTTCCTCATCTTTTCTGTCTTCAGCATCTCTTGCTGCTTTCTCGGCCAATAGGTAAGTAATTTGAGCTTAGAGCTCAGTGATGGTGGCGTCCTTATGTGCCGTGAGGGTGGAAGGGTTGCTTGGTGAAGCTTGGGGATTGGAAGACGAACGGATCCGTTGAGAAGATGACCGCGAAGTCCTAGGAAGTGATTGGGACTGTTACAGTGAAGGTGTTTTAACAGGCGGAGAAGACAGGCGGGATGGTTTCAAAGACCTCTGTTTGGCGTGGCTTCGGGTGTTATAAGAGTATAAAACTGGCTGTGGTTGCTTTTTTAATCTACCTATCATGCCTGCTTGAAAGATAGAATACCTGGCAAGTTAGTACTTGGCTCGTATAGGGTTAGGATTTGGGTTGAAAATCCCAACCCTTCTGTATAGAAAGAAATGTTACATCAATAGTTTACACGGGGTGTGAGGAAGAACTTTTACAAGCAAATGGAAATAGGTTTCTAGCCTGTAGGTTCCTGTCCTATTTTGATAAGTTCTATGGCTTCCTAACACATGAAAGGTTTTGGGTAGTCTCAGGGTGCTCCGTTGTCAAAGGTCACCAGTCCTTTCACCAGCCCATCATAGGCGGTGATTGGGTGATTTCTTTTTTGATATACCACTAGGTACAAGTGACTGTGGAGTTTGCTGGAACCCCTAACATAGCCCGTGTCATTCCGGGGTATTAGGTGAACTCAACGAGGTTGCCCGCTCGATTCATATGATAAATGAATTAAACAAAATATGTATTAGTCTTATGTTGAACTTTCTGGTTATGGATCTCACATCCCCAGTGGAGTCGCCAAAAACTGTAGACACCTCCTTGGAGTGGGGCATCGCCATACAGATTGATCGTTGTTTGCTCGTTTGGTTGCTTGCTTCGTAAACCAAGATCGTGGACATTCCCATGGCTAGGAACATCGCCACACGATAGCGGTTATCATCAAAACAGAGTCGCCACCCAGTTTATTAAAGCTAGGAAAATAGATAGAGATTATGGGTACGGGAGCCAAAAGTACAGTAAGGGAAAAGTGTTAGGCACCCCTCTCTGCCCAGTCGTGAGACTGGCCCATAGTTGTTCAACATAAGACATATACTTGCTTTATTTAATTCTAACACATAGTCTTATTTTAGCCTTTAAGCAGTTAATGGTGAGTTAGGAATTGAAAGCATGTCTTAGAAAGTAGAAAACAAAACAAACTGTCCCAGGAAATCGATTACTCGGCCGGTGAATGGATGTCACGGCCGAGTAATCATACTGGTTTTATGTACCGGCCGAGGGATCAAAGCCCCGGTCGATGTTATTCCTCACACCAGACAGAAAAGTTAGCAGATAATCAAACGCTACGATTAAGCATAAAAACGATAAATAAATTGAACCAGAGACCCTTGGGCCTCAACACCTTGATCCCTCAGTGGCTTGATTGCTTCGGATTGATTGTGATTGACTGATTGCTTCTCTGAAAACCCTAGGGTTAGGGTTTGAATTTCGGGGTTTAATCGTCAGATTAGCGGCTGCCTTCGGGAAGTTAGGGCTTTTGAAAAGAGGGTTTGAGAGTGTGTATGTGCAGAATTTCGTGGCTTGAGAGAGTGTGAAAGTATATAAATTTTTATGTATTATTTTCGGAACCCAAAGGCCCTTTACATAGGCAATTGGTGACTCACTCCGGCCAATCAAAAAGCACAATTGCAATTGCAATGCAATACAAACTCTTCGTGGTGATCTCTGAGCGTAGCCCGAACGCATCGGGGAGGTATCGTAGTTGGATCAAACAATCGATCCAACGTTCTAGAGTTTGGAAAATAGACAATCTGGCGGCCGTAGAAAGGATATGGCGGCCGAGGAAATGATGTTGCGGCTGAAGAATAGATCTTGCGGCCGTGGGATTGATCTCTCAGGGAGATTTTCAAGCAACGGGTTGCTCGGGTGAAGAAATGATGTTAAGGCCGTGAGATCAATGTCACGGCCGACAGATGGATTCTCCTAGGATTCTGTATTTTCTGTCTGAAAGGCTATATGGCTCTGAATTGGGTTCTCAAGAAGGCAATCAGTAATCACTGTATCCATTTCATCATCGGGATGGTCCCCAAGGTGGGACTTGAAATAATCGTTAGGCCAAATTGGGGTGTCTACATGCTCTGGAACCTAAAAAAACTCACAGGTACTTTATCTTGAAAATCCTTCGGTACATCGAAATCTTATGTTCTTCTCATTACGTTCCCTACAGTTTGAGGTGAGTTTATTTTTCTTTATACAAACACTGATTTTTTACAATGAAGTTTTTCTCTTATTTTTTTGCTTATACCGTGCTTCTTTCAATGGATTTCTGGCTGATCAAAAAACCTATCTAAGAACGGGCATAATTTTTTCTCTTTTTTTTTTTTGCCTATACCGTTCTTTTAATGTCAATCAAAAAACCTAGCTACGAATGTGAATGTGCTTTCAACCTTAAAAAAAAAAAACTAACCTAGCAACGTTGATTTTTTACAATAAAGTTTCTCTTTTTTCTCTTATTTTTTCGCCTATACTGTACTTGAACGGGCATAATTTTTTGTCTTTTTTTTTGGCCTATACCTTTCTTCTTTTAATGGCTTTCTAGCAGATAAAAAAACCAAGCTACGAATGTGAATGTGCTTTCAACCTTAAAAAAAACTAATGTGGCTAATACCACTAATAATCAAGCCAAAATTGAATACACATTATGGTAATCTATAATCAGCTAAAATTATCTCCAAAATTTGAATACACATTATGGTAATCTATAATCAGCCAAAATTATATTCATCCTAATCTTTAGAGCCCTCTCTCTCTCTCTCTCTCTCTCTCTCTCTCTCTCTCTCTCTCTCTCTCTCTCTCTCTCTCTCTCTCTCTCTCTCTCCTCCTTCCTTCCTTCCTTTCTTCTGGCCGATGATTACCTACGTTAGTTTTTGTTGATCAAAATACCTAGCACAGCTCTGGAACCTAAAAAAACTAACAGGTACTTTAACTTGAAAATCCTTCGGTACACCGAAATCCTACGTTCTTCTCATTACGTTCCCTACAGTTTGAGGTGAGTTTATTTTTCTTCATACAAACACTGATTTTTTACAATGAAGTTTTTCTCTTATTTTTGTGCTTATACCGTGCTTCTTTTAATGGCTTTCTGCCGATCAAAAAACCTAGCTACGAACGGGCATAATTTTTTCTCTTTTTTTTTTGGCCTATACCATTCTTCTTTCAATGGCCGATCAAAAAACCTAGCTACGAAAGTGAATGTGATTTCAACCTAAAAATAACTAACCTAGCTACACTGATTTTTTACAATAAAGTTTCTCTTTTTTCACTTATTTTTTCGCCTATACTGTCACGCCCCCGATTTTCAACATAAATAAATAATCCATTTCGATAAAAGTTCCTCACATATTATAGATAAATACCCAAAAGAGTTCCCACCTGTTTGAGTTTACAAACAAATCCCCAAGATTAAAGGGATTACAACATTGGCACACCGGCCACAAAATAAACTTACTTACAAGTACAAATCTGTTTAGAATATCACAAACGTTTTAGTCAAAAGGAATTCAAGAATGTTTGGTTGCAAACCCATCTCAATTCGAAAGAAAGTCAATGACGTAGATGATTAAGTAACTAAAGCAGTTAGCTTCCAAAAAACCCTTCACTTCCAATCACACGATGTATACTAGCTATTACCCCACATTTGAACCTGAAAAGAAAGATTAGGTTGAGCTACACTAGCCCAGTAGGAAAATCTTTACCAACTTTATATGAAAACATGGTGATAAGTGCAAAGGAAGGAAAACAAGAGGATATAGCTCGACGACGAAATACAATCAACTCAAGGATATGCCAATCATTCGAGACGATCATCTAAGATATGCTATAATCACATTATACCATATAGCTCACAATACTCAAGCAATTCAACAATTTCTACACGACTCACTAACACCAAATTCCACCATAGGTATTTCCATCCCTTGCGTTATCGTATAACACCACGAGAGTTACCGTGTTACCACCCTTGCGTCACGAAGTTCCCCAACAACTTGGGTCCTCGTATTACCACCCCTTGCGTTACGGAACCCACATAAGTCTTCGTATTACCACCCCTTGCGTTACGAGACCTCCTAAACCAACTTCCGACTCAAACAACGAATTCTCACTCCATATGCAAGTCAAGACTTTTCCAAAATCATATTCATACATAGAACATCTTACGATATGCCAACAATGTCACAACATGCCACGAACGTTCGCAAGTAATCAGTCAATCACAAGTTGCATCTTATTGACATTTTAACCAAGTAAACTATTATTCATTCCATACTACTGGGAGGCCAACAGATCAAGGACAACGTCATTCAATCATAGGGAGTCAATTGAACACGATTGGAATAGGTTAGGAGACGTTCAGGAAGTGCTAGAAGTGCCCGGAGTTCAAAATAATCAAAGTAGGAGCAGTGGAAGAAAAACTGTCCATAAGGCTGTGGTATCGATACAGCCAAAATGGTTGTATCGATACAGCAAGCAAATCAGCAATTCCAAAAGTTTCTGTTTTCTTATGGTATAGATACGGCAAAAAGCCAGTATCGATACAGCGAGGTTTCGAGCAGTGATTTTGCAGAATTTTGGGAGTTCAACGAAACATCAACAACAACAACTATAGGAACGATTTTCACACCAAATCAACATATTTACATATAAAATAAGCAAAGAAATCCCTACCTCAAGTCAAGGAGCGAAACCCAAGAGATTCGAACGAGCCCTAGCTCCGAATCCTTCGAAATCAACGAAATGCTTTCCTCCGAGTTTGGCCCAAGAAATTCCGAGCTCGAGAATGCGATTGGAATGTCGGATGGAGGTTGATCTTTGAGGTTTTGGTGGTATGAGGTGGAGTTTTGGGAGAGAGAGCAAGAGAGAGAGAGAGAGAGAGGATCGGATGAGGGAGAGAGGGACGGTAGAGAGAGAGTGGGAGATGAAAAATATCTCCTACAACACATACAAGTATATCACACTCTCACCCCCTCTAGTCTCTATCATTTCTCTTCAATCCCCAATCCAATTAACCACAAATAAACCATACTTTCTCAATTAGTCATTTAATAATCTTTTCAAAAAATTAAAATTATCCGGGTCTCAACATATACCGCGCTTGAATGGGCATAATTTTTTCTCTATTTTTTGGACTATACCGTTTTTCTTATAATGGCTTTCTGGCCGATCAAAAAACCTAGCTACGAATGTGAATGTGCTTTCAACCTTAAAAAAAACTAACGTGGCTGATACCATTTATAATAAAGCCAAAATTGAATACACATTATGGTAATCTATAATCAGCCAAAATTATCTTCATCCTAATCTTTAGAGCGCTCTCCCTCTCTCTCTTTCTCCCTCTCTATCCTTCATTCCTTTCTTTTGTCCAATGATTATCTACGTTAGTTTTTGTTGATCAAAAAACCTATCTCTGCTTTGGAACCTAAAAAAACTAACAGGTACTTTAACTTGAAAATCCTTCGGTACACCGAAATCCTACGTTCTTCTCATTACATTCCCTACAGTTTATGTAACGACCCTGATTTTTGGTAAATAAAAATTTCGTTAAATATTTGAATTTTATTTTAATTACTTGGATTGCTTTTAAAATTCCTTTTTAATTTCTAATAATAATCCGTCATAATTAGATTTGAGACTTATAAAATTATATCTTTTCGCATCGGACAATATAGTCATTTTCTAAAGACAAGTATGCCTATAAAAGCACTTGTATATTTTCCTAGTATTTGAAATAAGGTCTTAAAATTATATTTCTTGGCTAGAAATCCTACGTGGCATGTAGAATTAATTTTCAACCGATTAGTTAACAAACCAAACTACCGATTCACCTAGTTACATTTCCCTAACCTTAGATGGACCTTTTTGACCATCTTTGAGCCTTATGAACCCCTTACTAGCCTATTAAACCAATAGACCATTAGAAGTAATCATTTTACCTTTTGTTTTGTCATTTCAAGCCATATGTGTCATTTTTCTTCCTTGACCTTTGGATAATAATTGTTAGGGGAAATTTTACCCCTTGGGTAATAAAAAATTAGTCATGGCCTAATCTCATCCTTTTGCTTCCAAGAGAAGTAAATCTAGCATTGCCATGCATGCAAGCCTAGAAGTCAATTAGCCCTAAACCTATTTACCTTCCAAAGCTATTTTTCTAGATTCTTAAGTACATAGATAACCATATCTATAGGTATATATATCTCATAGCCTATTACAAACAAGTTTATATTATTAGGTGTGCACTTTCTAGGAAAGTAAGATTCACCTTTAATCATTACCCTTCTTAGTCTTCCTTATTCTTGCTACATATAGACTTAACCAAGTAGTAAAGAGAGCCGTAGGAGAGAGATAGAGAGAGAGAGAGAGGGGCCGAGAGGAGGAAAGAGAGAGTGAGGTGTGTGCTTGTGTGTTGGACACTTCATTAAGCTACACCATAGCCTTAAGCCTAAAACTCCATGTGTCAACCATTCTAGTCTTTCCAAAGCCAATGATTAAAATCCTTTCTTGCAAGCCAACTTTTTAGGACAAGACTAAGCCATGAACCCTCCATATTAACCTAGGTCTTAACCTTAAAGCCTAGGAAGTTAGTCATAACAAGCCATGGCATGCTTCAAGCATGATTTGACAAAACATGAGAGAGAGAGAGAGAGGAAGAATCGGCCAAAAGAGGGGAGGGAGGGCCGAGAGTGAGAGAGGAGGAAGGAGCATGCTTGTGCTTTTGCTTGGACACTTACACAAGTTATCAACTAGCCTTAAGCCTAAACCTCATTTGACAACCCATCCTAGCCAACTTTAAACATAAAACTAGCTTATCATTTTGCTCCTTCTTACAAGAAAGCTAATCAAGGACAAGATTAGGCTAAAAATCCTTCATGATAACCTAGACTTTGAACCTAAAATTGGATGACAAGGCATGGCATGCTTAAAGAAGTGATTTGACTACACAATGGAGCAAAATCCATGGGGTAAAGAGAGGGAGAGGTGGCCGGCCATGAGAGGGGGAGAGAGAGAGCCAATTTTTTCTATAAATAGGCACCCCACTCTTGCCTTGAACTCACACCTCCAAGCCTTCTACTTCTCTCTCTAGAAAATCTAGTATTCTTACTTTGATCTTGAAGTTCTTCCTTTGTTCTTGAGTTCTTCTTGAGTCCTTCAAGAAACTCATCCTAAGCCGCCACTAGACCGCCACTCGACCATCCTTCGATTCATAAAAAGTTAGAAAGTTAGTCAAGAACTAGTTTCGAGAGAAACCTTTCTCTTTCGAAGCTACCGGAAGCTCACCGTAGGAAGTTACTCCGTCCAACGTACTTACTTTTTTCGTAGCCGCCCTACCGCCAAGAAGAACGGTAGATTTTTCCCTATCTACTTTCCTTAAGTATAAATAGAAATAAGGATATTGAATAGTGCTTGTTTATTGAAATGCATGAGGACTTTAAAAGTGTTTTACTAAAAGAAATGAAAAGGAAGGGGAGTATGTTGAGAATATTTACTTTATTTTTTTTTATGTGTTGTTTTAAACTTTCTTAAAAGAAAGAAAGAACGGATTTTTTTTTTGGAAATATTAGCTTGATTGAAAGTATTTGTATTTTGATCTTTAAGATGATTATAAGCTTGTATACATGGTGCTTGCATTACTTGTGGTTGCATAAGAAAGCATAAGTGATTATCACTCCAAGGGCATCCGTACATGTGGCGTTATGCTTTAAGTTGTGAATTAAGCATGATTAATAATATGGAGTTGGATGATCTTGCTAGTTTAGTTTCAAGATTTCAATTAATAATTTATGTTTACTTATGTGAAAAGTCCTACTGCAGAGTCCAAGCATGAAAACGAGACACGAAAATCGAGAAAGTTAGAAACATGGCACCTAGGGTGTGTTAATGACAAGGTGTGTTTTGAAAAGGAGAAAAAGTTTTGAAACCGCAATGTGGCCGGACTTGCCCATTGTGTGGTGTGCGTGTGTAAAGAAAGATTTGTGAAAAACCCAATGAGAACCCGGAGCGGCGGAATCATTGTGGGGATACTCGGGAACCTGGAGCGGCAGAACCGAGGGATGAATTGTGGGTTGGTTATCCGTGGAGAGGAGCCAACGCAATTGTTTTAATGATTTTCGGAATTTCCCATGGGAACCCGGAGCGGCGGAACCGAGGGTTTTGAATTGTGGATTGGTTATCCGTGGAGAGGAGCCAATGCCAAATTCAATGTTTTTGTGTGCCAATGGGAACCCAGTGCGGCGGAACCATTGTGAGGATACTTGGGAACCCGGAACGGCGGAACCGAGGTTGGGTGTGTTAAAATACTTTTCGAAATGTTGATTTGGTAAATGAAAAGTGAAAATGATGACACGGTCTACGAAACGTTGCGTAGGAGAAAATCTGATGTCACGGACACCAACGATAGTTAATAATGAATGTGGATGTGTCATTGTTAACTATTTTATTTGATAAGCATGTACTGTGTAGATAACGTTATCTGTATGATTCATTGTTTGTAAGTTATGGGTTAGCGGGTATGAGATTATTCTGCTGAGCTTTTGTAGCTCATGGTGTTACCTTTGGTGACCCTGACATATTATATCGGTGGCGACGCTGGTATAATGTGTCAGACTCTGTAGATGATCAAGGTGAGCTGTACACCTTGGAGGCATTTGGAGCAGAAGAGCTGGCTAGGATGGAGGAGCAGGCAGAGCTGTAGTTAGGAACCCTAGCTTTCCTCCCTAGTGTAATTAATAAACTCTTGTGGGAGTTATGATGGAGCCAGACTCTCTTTGGATTTTCTATAAAAATTGTCCTTTTAATGTACCCGGAAATTGGGGGCATTACAGTTTGAGTTGAGTTTATTTTTCTTTATACAAACACTGATTTTTTACAATGAAGTTTTTCTCTTATTTTTTCGCTTATACCGTGCTTCTTTTAATGGCTTTCTGGCCGATCAAAAAACTTAGCTACGAACGGGCATAATTTTTTCTCTCTTTTTTTGGCATATACCGTTCTTCTTTTAATGGCCGATCAAAAAAACCTAGCTACGAATGTGAATGTGCTTTCAACCTAAAAAAACTAACCTAGCAACACTGATTTTTTACAATAAAGTATTTCTCTTATTTTTTTGCCTATACTGTGCTTGAACGAGCATAATTTTTTCTCATTTTTTTGGCTTATACTGTTCTTTTAATGGCTTTCTGGCCGATCAAAAAACCAAGCTACGAATGTAAATGTGCTTTCAACCTTAAAAAAAAAAACTAACGTGGCTGATACCATTTATAATCAAGCCAAAATTGAATACACATTATGCTAATCTATAATCAACCAAAATTGTCTCCGAAATTTGAATACACATTATGGTAATCTATAATCAGCCAAAATTATCTTTATCCAAATCTTTAGATCTCTCTCTCTCTCTCTCTCTCTCTCTCTCTCTCTCTCCTTCCTTCCTTTCTTCTGGCCGATGATTTTCTACGTTAATTTTTGTTGATCAAAAAACTTAGCTCTGTTCTGGAACCTAATAAAATTAACTGGTACTTTAACTTGAAAATCTTTCGGTACACCGAAATCCTACGTTCTTCTCATTACGTTCCCTACAGTTTGAGGTGAATTTATTTTTCTTTATACAAACACTAATTTTTTACAATGAAATTTTTCTCGTATTTTTTCGCTTATACTGTGCTTCTTTTAATGGCTTTCTGGCTGATCAAAAAACCTAGCTACGAACGGGCATAATTTTTTCTCTTTTTTTTTTGGCCTATACCGTTATTCTTTTAATGGCCGATCGAAAAACCTAGCTAAGAATGTGAATGTTCTTTCAACCTAAAAAACCTAACCAAGCTACACTGATTTTTTACAATAAAGTTTCTCTTTTTTCTCTTATTTTTTCGCCTATCCCAGGCTTGAACGGGTATAATTTTTTCTCATTTTTTTTGCCCGATACCGTTCTTCTTATAATGGCTTTCTGGCCGATCAAAAAACCAAGCTACGAATGTGAATGTTCTTTCAACCTTAAAAAAAACTAACGTGGCTGATTCCAATTATAATCAAGCCATAATTGAATACACATTTTGGTTGCCAAAATTTCAATACACATTATGGTAATCTATAATCAGCCAAAATTATCGTCATCCTAATCTTTAGAGCTCTCTCTCTCTCTCCATCCTTCCTTTCTTCTGGCCGATGATTATCTACGTTAGTTTTTTTATCAAAAAACCAAGCTCTGCTCTGGAACCTAAAAAAACTAACAGGTACTTTAACTTGAAAATCCTTCGGTACACCGAAATCCTACGTTCTTCTCATTACACTCCCTACAGTTTGAGGTGAGTTTATTTTTCTTTATACAAACACTAATTTTTTATAATGAAGTTTTTCTCTTATTTTTTCGCTTATACCGTGCTTCTTTCAATGGCTTTCTGGCCGATCAAAAAACCTAGCAACGAACGGGCATAATTTTTTCTCTTTTTTTTGGCCTATACCGTTCTTCTTTTAATGGCCAATCAAAAAACCTAGCTACGAATGTGATTGTGCTTTCAACCTAAAAAAAACTAACCTAGCTACACTGATTTTTTGCGATAAAGTTCATCTTTTTTCTTTTATTTTTCCACCTATACCGTGCTTGAACGGGCATAATTTTTTGTCTTTTTTTTGGCCTATACCTTTCTTCTTTTAATGGCTTTCTGGCCGATCAAAAAACCAAGCTACGAATGTGAATGTGCTTTCAACCTTAAAAAAAACTAACGTGGCTGATACCATTTATAATCAAGCCCAATTTGAATACACATTATGGTAATCTATAATCAGCTAAAATTATCTTCATCCTAATCTCTCGAGCTCTCTCTCTCTCTCTCTCTCTCTCTCTCCCGATGATTATCTATGTTAGTTTTTGTTGATCAATTAACCTAGCTCTGCTCTGAAACCTAAAAAAACTAACAGGTACTTTAACTTGAAAATCCTTCGGTACACCGAAATCCTACATTCTTCTCATTACGTTCCCTACAGATTGAGGTGAGTTTATTTTCTTTATACAAACACTGATTTTTTACAATGAAGTTTTTCTCTTATTTTTTCGCATATACCGTGCTTCTTTTAATGGCTTTCTATCCGTTCAAACAACCTAGCTACGAACGGGCATAATTTTTTCTCTTTTTTTTTTGGCCTATTCCGTTCTTTTAATGGCCGATCAAAAAACCTAGCTACGAATGTGAATGTGCTTTCAACCTCAAAAAAACTAACCTAGCTACACTGATTTTTTACAATAAAGTTTCTCTTTTTTTCTCTTATTTTTTCGCCTATACCGTGCTTGAACGAGCATAATTTTTTCTCTTTTTTTTTGGCCTATACCGTTCTTCTTTTAATGGCTTTCTAGCCGATCAAAAATCCTAGCTACGAATGTGAATGTGCTTTTAACCTTAAGAAAAACTAACGTGGCTGATACCATTTATAATCAAGCCAAAATTGAATACACATTATGGTAATTTATAATCTGCCAAAATTATCTCCAAAATTTGAATACACATTATGGTAAATCTATAATTAGCCAAAATTATGTTCATCCTAGTCTCTCTCTCTCTCTCTCTCTCTCTCTCTCTCTCTCTCTCTCTCTCTCTCCTTCCTTCCTTTCTTTTGGCCGATGGTTATCTATGTTAGTTTTTGTTGATAAAAAAACCTAGCTCTGCTCTAGAACCTTAAAAAACTAACAGGTACTTTAACTTGAAAATCCTTCGGTACACCGAAATCCTACGTTCTACTCATTACGTTCCCTACAGTTTGCGGTGAGTTAATTATTTTTCTTTATGCGAACACTGATTTTTTACAATGAAGTTTTTCTCTTATTTTTTCGCTTATACCGTGCTTCTTTTAATGGCTTTTTGGCCGATCAAAAAACCTAGTTACGAACGGGCATAATTTTCTCTCTCTTTTTTTGGCCTATACCGTTCTTCTTTTAATGGTCGATCAAAAAACCTAGCTATGAATGTGAATGTGCTTTCAACCTATAAAAAAACTAACCTAGCTACACTGATTTTTTACTGATTTTTTACAATAAAGTTTTTCTCTTTTTCCTCATATTTTTTTGCCTATACCGTGCTTGAACGGGCATAATTTTTTCTCTCTTTTTTGGCCTATACCGTTCTTCTTTTAATGGCTTTCTGGCTGATCAAAAAACCTAGCTACGAATGTGAATGTGCTTTCAACCTAAAAAAAAAACTAACGTGGCTGATACCATTTATGGTCTCTGAATTGCTCTTTATGTCTAGATTTTTTGGCCGACCAAAAGACCTAGCTTTATCCCTGAGCATTCAACAAAAAAAAAAAAAACTAATGCAGTTAAAAACCTAGACATGAACTTCATGGCTTTCTGGCCGATCAAAAAAGAAATTATCATGTCTTTTTATCCGAGCAATCGTCCTCACACGCAGTTACGATTGTGATTGTGTTTGAATCAACAAATTTACTAACGTAGTTACCCCATCTTCGTTTTCTTGGTGTCCCGTTTACAAGATGAATAATGCGAACGAAATTAATATGCTTCCAGTGATTAGCCAGAAGACACATGAGGATGTGTTCGACAAAATGTGTGAGAGACATGGGTGGGAAAAAAGTTTTTGCTTACATTCTACATGTTTGGCAAAATATGCGAGACAGAAACATGTATGGCAATATACCTTGCTTCTCTGCTCTTTTGTGTTCAAAAAAACATACCTTGCTAATACAAACAAGAATCTTTAAACATGAAATTTCATAAGTACATGAATCTAATAAAAACTTATTCATCTTTATGTTACAGGTACGATTTTAAATCACAATAAAAAACTAATTTCCACATTCTATATCCTAACTCTCTATAAGAAGAATGGCTTTGGCAATTCAATCGCTAGCCATATTTAGCCAATTTCGACAATTTTGCCCCTGATTGGGAAGCCACTGCTTTTGTGAACACAGGGTAATTTCGTCTTTTTACCTATATGACTTTGTTAGCTCCGCCTTCCCCTTTTTCTTTTCTTCCGCCTCCCACTCTTCTTTTCTTCCTTGGGTTTAGAGAAAAACAGAGAGAGACGCTGGTCTTCTCTCGGCCGATCGATTCTGACTTTGCAGTCTCTCTCTCTCTTTGATATCTTCCTTGCATCTGTCGTCCGCTTACTTCTATAAGAAGAATGGCTTTGGCAATTCAATCGCTAGCCATATTTAGCCAATTTTGACGATTTTGCCCCTGATTGGGAAGCCACTGCTTTTGTGAAACACAGGGTAATTTCGTCTTTTTACCTATATGACTTTGTTATCTCTGCCTCCCACTCTTCTTTTCTTCCGCCTCCCACTCTTCTTTTCTTCTTCTTTTCTTCCGCCTCCCACTCTTCTTTTCTTCCTTGGGTTTAGGCTCCGTTCAGTTGCCAGAAATGTTGTACCGGAAAGTTATTCTCAGGAAAGTTAAGTCAAGTGAAGTAAAGGAAAAAGAAATCTATTTTCTTTTGAGTGTTCATTTGACAGTTTTTTTGGGTAGAAAAACTAAAGTTTAGTGGTTCATTTGCCGGGAAAAGACACTTATGAGAAACTTCTTTATTTTTATTCCCATGGCTAATTTTAAATAAAATTAACTTTGAGAGCTAAATAATAGGCTATCATATTTCAAAAGTTAACACATACGGAAAATGTATTTTATCTAATGCAAAGCCTTAACATGAAAAAAAAAATCGACTTGCAAATTTCCTATTCAATTTGCTATATTCTGAATGGTCATGCAAATCTCCCATTTAAATTGACATTTTCTGATAATCAACCGTACAAATAAAGTTTAAAAAATAAGTAGATGATAACTAAATAAATAAATATTAAATAACCGTGCTTGATTAGTTGCCGATACAAAAACTCACTGAAAATTAGTTAGTACAAAACAAAATTGAAGACTACTAACAAGATAAATAAATAATTCCAAAAAAATAAACTACCAATCTTTTTCCACAACAATTATCTCAGAAAGCACCATAATAGTCGAAATTATTGTTGCTCACGTAAATCTCGAAGTGTCTTTCTAAGAATCTAATTTGTATTTTTTTTGTTATTGGCGTCATTCATTTTTTTTCTTACCCGCCAATTATTTTGGCCCCACAATAGATAAAACTTTTTCCGTGACGCAAAATCCTATGCTTTACTTTTCTGGCAACAGAACGGGGCCCGGAGAAAAACAGAGAGAGAGACTGCAAAGTCAGAATCGATCGCCTGGAGAAAAACAGAGAGAGAGACGCCGGTCTTCTCTCAGCCGATCGATTCTGACTTTGCACTCTCTCTCTCTCTTTGATATCTTCCTTGCATCTGTCATCCGCTTCACTTCGATCTACTACATCGTCGATTGCGATGGCAACGTCCACCGTCCACATCAATCTGAATGAGTTCAACGATTCAGGTAATTCGTATTTCATGGATGGTTGATATTTGGTTTTTTGTTGCCTGTTCCTTTGAATGGTTTATATTTTGTTTTGTTTGTTGTATCGGGAAGGAGAACACCATGTAGTGTAAGTTGTGATGTTCAATTTCTCCTTCTTTAATGTGCTGAATATTGCTGATGCCGATTCGTATTTTCCCCTTTAGCGTCTTGATTTTAACTGATTTATGTCGATTTGGTTTAGGGTTTTGTTTTTTGCGAAAGCCCACCGGTTTTTTGAGATTGGATTCCAAAAAAAAAAAAAACCACAATTAAGATTTCGATTTTTTGTTTGCTGTGTCATTTTTGTTATTTGTCGCATTTGCATGGTGTGTATGTGGGTCAGGTTCATCTCTTTTGAATATGGGTTTTGGATGTTAGACTCCGCTTGAGACTTTTGTATACTTTAGTGTTGCAGAAATGTTTGCTAGTACTGGCCTTGATTGGGGCTTGCATGGTTATGCGACGGAACCCTCACACCGGCTATTTCCAGTATGCTATGGATCTTCTTCTTTCTTGTGCATTTTGCTTCAATTTGATCTTGCAGGTGCTTGTTTGTTAATGTTTGACTGGTTAGTGCTATTGCATAATTTTATTTTTTGGAATTTTTACTTAAGTTTGTCCTTGTGCGTGTTTGTTAGTTCCTATTTTTTGTGATCAATTTTTAAGAATTTGATTTTGTTTGGGCTCAAGTTCGGGCTTTGGGGTGTTTGTATTGGGGGATTTAGTTTTCTGGCCAAATACTTGTGCATTTTTTCCCCTGCATTCCTAATGAAGTTTGCTTGAATCTAAACTTGTGGGTATAGGTTAGTTAGTGGATTGACTAATAAGTTTTCCTTTTCTCAAATACATGTGCAGTTTTTCTTGCTGTTTATGGAGTGGAACTTGCTATGTCAAAATAGCATCATAAATGTAAGATTCTCAACCTTTTGTGGCCTTAAAATCAAATGAATGAAGTTCATATTTTGTCTTTCAGTGGATGTCAATACCTTCAAATTAGCAGACAGACTATAAGATAGTAATAATTTGCAAACCCTTAGGGCTTGATTACTGCACGGTGGATGTGTGCATGTGTGTTGTTGTTCTAAGAATAGATGGATGTACACAAACTGCTGATTTTGATTTAAAAGCAATGGAATTTCTACCGTTATTTTACATTAGCTTTGGACGTTTTGGTTCTTCTCAATTCGATTTGAAGTGCTTTGAGGCATCATCTTATATATTTTAGCTGTGATTTCCTTATATATGTTAGTTAATATTTGAGTCTAAAATTAATTTCCTGTTCTTACGGCTTCTTTTCATTTCTGATTAACAAGTAAAGTTTTGAGCTATTGAAGTCGCTAATAGAGGATCATGGCAAAAAAGAGGAAGGCAATCAGTTTCCAGAAGGTAGGCTTGTCTTATTAGTTCTTTCTTCTTTTGTATGTTCGTTGGTTTCTCTGTTTAGGACTGTTTAATCGTGTTTGGTGGTTGGAACAAAATACTTTTGGAACTCATGCATATCCGAACTCATTTTTAGGCAAATTGCACACATATCTTCATATCTTCATTTTTAGTCGTGTCATTCATTATTGAGGATTGTCCCAGTAGATAATTTTGTCAATAACTCCGAATTTTGACGGCTTTTATATCTCATGGCTGCTACTTTATACTTAGTAGGATGAATTCAGGTCTATGCATATAACTGCTAGCTCGGAAAGATGGTATATGCTCTTGCTGAAATTAATGTAAATCATGCGGATTGAAATTGGAAACATATCCCAAAAGACGTAATGTTCTATTAATCTAGCATATGTTAATGTTTGGATTCAAATTCCTAACTCTCTTTGTCCATGTTTGTTCAGATTTTTTGGCCAAGTTCTGGTGTTGTCTTTGTTGATCCATAATCATGAGGAAGTTCGAATGTTTGAACAAATAAGGAAGCAGACTCGAAGGACAATTAATTACAATGGCCAGGTATTATTTTTCCTTGGAAAGTGGCAAACAATGCACTATATAGCCTTTATGAATCTCACCGTTTATTGTCAACATTTTTATTACCCCATTAGTTGTGCTGATTTTCAGAGAATGTAATCTGATAAAAATTGTGCAGCAGGTCAACTTTATGAATCTCACTTTAGGTTCTAAAATCTAAAGAGTTTAACCTAACCCTTATGCTATGAGCTTTGCATTGACATTTTACTCTATTTTACTCTTAATGCTACGAGCCCTGCATGTATTTGGGACGTGTCTCATGATGAGAGACTGATTTTATTTGTTAAGATTGTCAATCGGTTTTATTTGAAAGTTTGCTTCAAATTTGTTCTTCCTTAATTTCTTCTTGGCTCTAGAAGTGGATTATCATTAGTGGTGGCCTGTGTGAATTGATCAGCTTGGAATTGAAATGAGTATTAACACACTCAGTGCGTCTTTCAATTGCATAAACTGTTTTCATAATGTACATTTGCAGTCCGTTTTGAAGTCTGACCACATTATATGGTTGTAACCACCCTAGGTGTAACAGAAGAAGATGTGACGCTTCACATGTTGGGGCTACTTCAGTTTGGCTGTACTTCTCGCCGTTGTTAAGAGGTTAGTGTTGCGATTCTTGGTTTTTCCGCTTTGCTTCATGCTTATTTTTCCGCTGTTCTGGTTTTGGGGGTTTTATTGAAACCGCTTTGTTGCTATGTTTGATTTGTGTGTGTTGATTCAGTCAAGGATAGTTTTTTTAGTTTTTGATGGTTTTCCCCATTCTTCATTCGTGTTGCATAATGGTTTTGTGGCATTATGGTGGCTTTGCTCGCTTTGTAGATGTAGCGTTTTCACGATTTCTCGTAGTTAGGTTCCATCATGCCTATGGATTGAAATTAGGCAAATGATTTCTTCAAATGGTTTGATGTTCAAGCCGGTTATTGCTGCATCCCAATAGTGTTAACTGCTTTTTGAGTTTAAAAATCCCTTCAAAAGTTGAACAAATGGACATTCTGAAGAAAGAAGATGGTGGTGCTCTTTTATTCGCATATGCTGGCTCAGGCTTTGTGTTTGTTTTTCCAATGTGTGAATGGATTGGAATTGTACATGCCAATGTCCAAAAGTTTGTTATTATTTTAAGCATTGCAGTTTAGCGCAGGAAAAACTGATCGAAGTGCCTGGTTTAGCTAATGTTGAGACTACGCAAGTTGCGGGTTCTTCTGTTGATGCTCGTATTCTTGAATATCCAAGCAAAAGTATTAACAGATAGATAGCTTTGGTCTCAACACTTGCAGCAGTGGGACTGTTCTTATCAACACGGCTAGATTTAGGTGTTTCTTGGAAGGACCTGACTGCTGTGGCATTACCATATGAAAAGGTTTGCTTGTTATCCACTTTGTTGCTCAATTTATGCTGTGCTTAGTTCCTTGATGTATTATACTTTTTTTTTTTATCATCTGTCTGATACTTGAATGTGTGTTAAGTGCATTGGATGCACATTATTGAGGAGGTAGATGGAAGTTCTTTATGTCCTTGAACTTTGATATTTTCACTTTATAATTCCATTTTTTTACACAAAAATCAAAGTTAACATCTGCTACATCCAGAATATTAGCAACAAACAGAAAAAGATCTCCACAACGGGCATGACAGATGTGCTCTGCACGTCGCCATGCATCTAGTGCTAGAAAAGAAAGGGTGAACCGAAAGTCCTAATATCAATTTTAAAATTTCTGTTCCCAAAAATATTGAAGGAGTTCTATTATGTTTCGGGATTAAGGAAATAAAAGAACAGATTGCTGACACGAAATTTCATAAGTACATGAATCTAATAAAAACTTATTCACATACTTAGAATGTTTTGTTCTGACGTTTGCTTGGACAGCAATAGACAGGTGATGCTGCCCCTTTTTGGTCACTACCAATTTTGAGCGAGTATGCTTCCTTGATTAATGACTTGCTTTTTCTAACAATGTTACCTCAGGTAATCCCTTTTAACCATCCATGTTTCATGTGTGTGAATCTTCTTAGTTGAATGAGTATTTTTTTATGTGCCTAATTGGTTGGTTCTTTTTCAATATCAGTTACAAGCTAAACCTAAGCAATGAGCATGAAATTGACTTTCTATTCTTTCCTTAAGCAAGAAAATAAAAGGTTTTGCTCTATGAGAGAGACAATTGTCAACAACCTCTTACGTTGTATGTTCTTTTTGTTTTCGCCCAATTCCTAAGAGGAAATATAAAGCTTTGATTTGCTTTCTTTTTTGTCAAGGTTTATTGTTGCAGTGGTACCATAGGCAAGGTTCAGTAACTATAGTAGCTGGGAGAAATCAACCATGAGGTTGCGTCCAAACAGGAAAATTTCTTGAAATTGGTATATGCAAGGGTTAGTCGTGTAAAGCTAATTGATTAAATAGTGGCTGACCAAAGCCCCCAAGCTATTCAACTGTATGCTGTCATTATTTTTCTTCTTTTTTGTTTCCTACTTTTGTAGAGTTAGAAACTCAGAATGCCCTGTAGGGGCTTAATTCTTCTGCAAATATGAGATCACTAATTTCTTCAGGCGTGTCGTTGGTGCTTCATAGGTATTGGACGTTGATCTTTTTGGGCATTTCCTATAGTTTTCATGCGCAATGCAATTAGTAGTGGTGTAATATGGTTCATGGTTAACCTACCAAAAACCAAGTTCATGGTTAACTATAGTGTTGGGAGAAATTAACTATGAAGTTGTGCCCAAGCAGGAAAATTACTTGAAATTGGTATATGCATGCAAGGGTTAGTCGTTTAAAGCTAATTGATAAAATTGATTTAATAGTGGCCGGCCCAAGCCCCCAAGCTATTCAACTGTATGCTGCCATTATTTTCGTGATTTTTTGTTTCCTACTTTTGTAGAGTTAGAAACTCAAAATACCATGTATAGGCTTAATTCTTCTGCAAGTGTGAGATCACTAATTTCTTCAAGCATGTCGTTGGTGATTCATAGGTATTGGACGTTGATCTTTTTGGACTAGTACGTATCGTTGCTAAATTTAACTACTCCCTCCGTCCCTTTTTTAGAGTCCAATATTCTATTTTGGGTTGTCCTTAATAAGTGTCTATTTTGTAAAGTTAGTGGGTAAAAGTTGGTGAATTTTCCATTTTATCCCAAAAAGTAGATTCCATTTTGAAAAGTTAGTGAGTAAAAATGTAATGATGATGTTTTTATAGAGGGTAAGGAGAGAAAGTTGAGGTAAAAGTTGATGTGAAAGGTATAATGATAATGTCTTTTTAATAAGTTAGAATTATGAAGCAAGACACTTAAAAAAAGACGGAGGAAGTATTTTCCTTTTAGTTTTGGTTAGAGTTTAAGAATGACCTAAAGAATTTCATGGCCTTTGTTTTTTTTTTCTTTCTATAATTTGGAGTCCAATATCCTCACACGCTGTTAATAAGGTGTTAATGTGTTTATCTTTATGACAATGTGTTTTGATTTGTATTATAGATGTGCTTACCAGGGGTATTTTAGTTTGGGTCAGATAATGTTTTCACCTGCCTAAGGATTTGAAAAGCATTGCATATCTTTTTTCCACTTTTTTATTCACACAGCATTGTAGTCCTTTGATTAACAAGTTATTTGGGTCTGCCTTTAGGCTAAGTTATGTTTGTTTTTTCAGTTCCCTAACCTTGCATATTTTACGCTGCAGTGGGTGCTAAGGGGATGGGATATTGGAGAAATGAGAAGGAAGGCTCTGCAAGTAGGTGGCGGATATAGTTGGTTGTGACTGGTTCGGGTTGTTTGCCCAACATGTGGAAAATTGGCTTTTAGATTTTGAAATCGAAGTGGTCTTATTCTTTGAATGTAGAAGTCCTTTTTGTTTTTTATTTGGTTGACTTAGCTTCTTATAAATTATAATTTGTTTAGATATTTCAAGACTACTCAATAACTTGAGTGAGAGTCATATTGGTTGGACAAGGTATATCAGTTGAAGGACATGGTAATTGTCATAGATGAGTCTGAATGTCGGCTGGCACATCTTCAACATCACCTTACTCCCACTGAACCGTTGCTAATGCATCTCATCGGAAGTGCTTCTGGTGCCGTTCAGTATGATGGAGAAGCAAGGGAGCATAAAACTCTGTACAAAATTCTTCTTGAGTTGTGATGTTGGATTATATTTGCTATTGACATCTTGCATTTTACTTGGAAGATTTACTCCATTTATTAGAGGGGTATAATTCAACCTTTTCCTCTGTACCTTCTCCGCTCGCATTAATGATGGCTTGGAGTACTAAACCTCTATTGTGATCTGCGAAATCCACGTCGTTTGTTTTGATAATTGGTATGTGTTTTTACTTTACTAAACAACCATGTAGCGTAATGCAAATGCAATATATGAACATAACCTTTTCTTTCTTTTTTTTGTTTACTCCCATATCTTATCACACCTTGCTAAGCATTCTCAGAGCCGTATTGAATATCCAATCCTTTGAGCCGTGCCTTCAGGCATGGGCATGCGCTAGTATAAATATAAGAGATGGCAAAAAATATTGTCATTTGTGCATTAAGTGAAAATGACAACCTACATAAGTCTTGGCATTCTAGAATAGTAGAGTAGTCCTCTCACCTTAATAACGACCTACATAAATCGGGTATACAAATAGTATAACATATGCCGAAAAATATTGCCATTTGTGCAGTGAAAATGCTAGAGTAGGATATTTCCTAAGCCTTGGCATTCTAGAATAGTAGAGTAGTCCTCTCACTTTAATAACGACCTACATAAATTGGGTATACAAATATAAGAGATTGCGAAAAATATTGCATTTGTGCATTAAGTGAAAATGCCAGAGTCGAGAAACCCTTCCTAGTGGAGTTGATTGTCTCACCCTCCCTCCACAATGAAGGCGGAGGCTGGCGTCTCATGGGAGGCGAATTTAGGGTTCAGGGCTATAGACAACCTCTAGACCCCTGTTGACTAACATACTAACACTCCGCTGATGTATACTCCCGCAGTCCCTTTTTTAGAGTCCAATATTCCATTTTGAATTATCCCTTAATAAGTGTCCATTTTGTAAAGTTAGTGGATAAAAGTTGGTGCATTTTTCATTTTTCTCGTAAAAGTAAATTTCATTTTGAAAAGTTGGTGAGTAAAAGTGTAGTGATGATGTCTCCATAGAGGGTAAGTAGAAAAAGTGGAGATAAAAGTTGATATGAAATGTGTAATAATGATATCTCCTTAATAAGTTGAAATTACGAAGCAGGACACTTAAAAAGGGACGGAAAGAGTACAATATTGGCAAAAATAAATAAATAAAAATTGCCAGAGTTGGATATTTTTAAGTCTTGCATTGGCATTCTAGAATAGTAGAATTTGACATATAAATAACGGAAGTGGCGGCGAAGAACATTGCTAAACATATTTCTCTAACAAAATATGATGTAGATCGCATTTGTTGCCACTTTTCATGTAGCTTTAATTAACTGATCATACCTCTCAAGGCTAGGAAATAAACAAATCCTACCATTAAAATAAAATCCTTGGGTTTGTCAATAAAAATTCCTTGGTGAAACCCACGAATCTAATAACACTCTTCATTCCACAATGGAGTGAAGAGATACCTAATCCAAACCAGATTATGGTGGAACATCCCAAGGGCGGAACCAGAACTTGATTCTGCCATGGGCTAATAAAAAAAAATCGGTGGGCAAAATAGTATATATAATATGTACACGGTCAATTTATAAGAAATAAGAATTGTAATCCAATTCATGCATCACGCATATTGGTAGCACCATCATACCCTTGACCTCGCATATTGCGAATGTTCAGATTGTAACGAGTGAGGACATCAGATATCTATTTATTAAGAGTTAATGCAGTGGTGTCTTTAACATGCACAATATATAAATAAAATAAAAAAACGCTCCCGTAAAAACTCTTTGACATCAACAAATCTCAAAAAACGTTCCTTTTTTTTTGGTCCCATTATAATTTAAACCTAAAAGAGTAAGATTGTGAGAACCAAGATTTTAAGCCAATTTAAGCAAATTAGCCAGTGCTCTGCATCAACTGAATCAGTACAAATCTAAGCACACCAACCTGTGCTCTGCATAATAAGAAAATACTTACGGAAGCCTTGCGATTCGAGGTATTGCCTGCTGAAATTATTTGGATGGTGGGTTGGGCTAAAATTACTTAGATTCAATTTTCCATATAGAGTTTTTTTTTTTTTTGGTTTTCGTGGTAGTGACATGGGCTACAGCCCATGGTAGCCTATGAACAGTTCCGCCCACTCGAACCATATACAGAAAAGAACCACATACGCTGAAGCACCATGAAAAAAACTACACAAACAATCATCTGCCTCCGTCAATAAAAATGATAACCCAGACAAAGTGAACTCTTCAAAATGATATCGGAGCAACATATTGGTAAACGCCAATTTCCGCTGCTAGACAATTCATCATGTTCCCAACTCGGCTACTGTCTTTAGATGATGGATTTGTTGAAGGAAAAGAATTAAGGAAAAGATCATGAACCAGAAAAACCAATTTCATTTCTGTGGTTCCCAAATGTTCACCATATATCGTCAACAAACTTAAAATTCAAACATAGCGTACCAAAACTGTAGAAAAAGACATACTCGTATAAGATGCAAGGATAATTAAAGGGGGGGAAAGCAAGTACACAGCCAAATTAATAAGGTAAATAACAGACAAAAGTTAATTTCATAAAAAAATCCTCTACCATCGGAAACGAGACAACACAACACCCATCCTGAAATGCTAGACTTAGGAAATACTGCTGTGATCATATGCAATAGAATCAATAAGCAGCATTTTAAAGAATCACTAGGAACAATGTGTTAAAAAAAACAGCTTCGGCATAATTAAATTATATACTCTTTGCTGCTGCTTTTGATTGAGGTAGTGTTCCAAACACCTTGTCCCAAAATGAGGAAGTGATGCCGAAGCCTCGGTTCTGGATACGGAAATGATGATTCAAGTGATATTTCTGCAGGAATACAACCAACAAATTCATTAGCGGGAAAGTGCCAACAAGGCTTGCTGGTTTAAACATCTCCACCCTTTATGCAGAAAACTATTTTCATAAACTGGAAAGAAAAGTCTAGGCCTCTTTGGATCTTAAAATATGGTGGAGAAATGGAGGGAAAAGAAAAGGAACTGGATTTTTGAAATTGAATTTTCCTTTCTCCCCTTTACTTTTACTTTCCCATTGCAAATCCCGACACAAATTCAATACCCGAACACAGCCTTAGATTTGAACAGATAATGCTTTATTTCATTGGGCTATTTAAGGACTACATTCACTAGAAGGCGAATGAGTGTGGATATGTACTACGCACCAAAATGTTGATACAGGCAGGGGTTTTACCTTCAGATTTCGAGGTACTTCACTTGTCGGCTGTGCATGGCGCAAGTAGTAATGGGTGACGTCATACTGTTTGCTCCATAATTGTGATTTTATTTCACCCGTCGATTGGGTGACACGTGGCACAGGGAAGTGTGATATTATTAAAGGTAACTCCGGTACACCTTAATATCATAGGTTAGATTAGGTAAACATAAAACCATAGCAAAAGGTTTTAGCACTACACTCCCGTCGAGTGACCCGTCGATCGGTCAATCTAGGGCATGTTCCCGTTTAATAAGCTAAATATTAGTGAACTTATTTATATGGGCAGTTCATATACAGGTGTTAAAAGGAGATTCATAGAGACACTCTCGTGATCGTGGGAGGTGTTGCTCAGCAATTCTTGGAGCAATTTTTCACAACGTGGGAGTTATCTTACTTCACTAAACGTGGGAACAATGCAAAGACGTAATACAAGGAAGTAACTGCCATCTTTGGAGGGAACATTCAAATTCAAATGAAGAGGCCTATTTATGGAGAGGTTCGTAGCAGTTTTGAGGACACACACAAAAACAACGCCAATCAGGCCTTTATCTTTTCTTTTCTAGGAGTAGCTTTAACTTGTAATTGTTCATTCGATAATCTTTATCGATTGTTCTTCTACTTTGAAGTTTAATAAAGCCCGTTTTTATTATTCTTCTCCCATAATCCATCCACTTCATTATTTGCTTCCAAAGAAGTCCTGAAACACGGCAAGGAACCAAACTCCACTTTCCACAACCACATTCCAGCAATTCAAAATACAATTCTCCGTCGATTCTACCGTCGATTCCCGTCGATCGAATCGATCCAGAAAACATAGCAACAATTTTTGGCGCTAGAAGTAGGGCTCTTACTAATTTGGAAGTAAGACATGGCACCGAAAACGAGAAATCAATTACCAACAGATGCTAATAACGATAACAACAATCCTGCCAACAATAATGGCGGAAATGAGACGAATGAAGGAAATGTGACAGATTCAAATCAGAGGAGTCAGGAAATGGGCCAGTTGAGTGGTCCAGAGAGTGAGTCTCTAAATCTGGTTCAGCAATTCGCTAGATTACTGAGTCATCCAGAGAGCGAGATGGCCAAAACAATTATGGCCATGTTTAAGAATGCAATGGCACAAAGTCAAACAACTCCACCAATAGTTGAAGTGCCAGTTAATGTGAATGTTCATTCTGGACAGAGCAGTGGACAGACAAATCCGATGAATGACATACCTCCTCCACAGGTATTTGATAATCCTGCTTTTGATGCCATTTTTACTGGAGTCAATAGGATCTCGATGGGAAATCAAAATTATGGACAAAATCAAAGTTTTTATCAAACTATACCAAAAGCAGTTCCAATTAATGCAGGATTTGGAAATAATGGGAATAATAATAATCCGAATCTATATAATGTTGGAATTGGGGGCCTAAATCCTAATGCAAATTTAAATAGGAATGATAATAGAAGTATGCCAAATATGGCTAATGTTGACCCCAATATGTATGGATATGATCCACCAACATTTAATTCAAATGGGAGAAGGCCAGATCACCCATATGGGTACGAAATGAGGCCTGACATTCCTAATCAAACCGGAAGAGCACAAGAGCACAAGAGCCCAATTTAAGGGCTCAACTAGTGAATATTATGCAAGATATGTATGGTCCTGGATTAAGAAGAATTGAAAAACCTATGTTTAGAAAACCATATCCAAATTGGGTTGATAATGTGCCTTTTCCTAGGCATTATAGGATTCCAGACTTGGTTCTTTTTAATGGAGAAGAAAATCAGTCAACTGTGGAACATGTTGGACGGTTTTGCCTTCAAATAGGTGAAGCAGACTTGGATGAAGCATTGAAATTAAAGTTATTTCCTCATTCTTTAACTAGGCCTGCTTTCTCATGGTTCATAAGTTTACCTCCGAATTCTGTTCATTCTTGGAGAGAGATGGAAGAACAATTCCATACTCAATTCTTTAGACATACACCAGAAGTCTCAGTAGCAGATTTGGCCAAAATTAAGCAAAGACCATCTGAATCTGTTGAACAATATATGAATAGATTTAAGAAGGTCAGAAATCAGTGTCAATTTTATATCCCAGAGTCTGAAATAGTCAAAATTGCCCAAGAAGGGCTTGATTATGACTTTAAGAAGCATTTCACTTGGGACTGAATTCAGAGATTTATTTGATTTTACTTCAAAAGCCATAGGATATGAGGCTATACTTTTGGAAGGTGAACTCAGAAAGAATAAATCACTTGGTACTTATTACCAAGATATAGAGGGTGATGTAGAAATTGATGTGGCTCAAGTAATTGGTAAGGCACCAATTGTATGTGATACTTTGACAAAGGCTGAGAAGCCTGTAAATATGCCATCATCACATCCGAATAGGAGAAACCAAGCGAGTTTTAGACAATATTCATTTGATTTGTCTAAAGCAGACCAGTTATTTGATGAACTAATAAATCAAAAGTTCTTAACCTTATCAACAGGACATGTTATCCCATCAGAGAAGGATAGAAAAGGAAAAGATTATTGCAAATGGCACAATTCTTTCAGACATAATACTAACAATTGTGTTACATTTCGAAATTATGTGCAGGACCTGATTCAGAAAGGTTTATTGCAGTACGCCAAAGGGAATAAGGAAGTGATGGGAATAGACATCGATCCATTTCCTTTGGTAGATGTAAATGTGGTGACTGCCAGATTGAGGAAAGGAAAAATGGCATCCCAAGTCGAGCAAAGAATTCAAGAGGAAGAAGATATCATGGAAACTGAAGAAGAGTCATATGTTAAACAGAAATTTGAAAATTATTTCTGCTTGAGATGTGATGAAGAGATAAAGTCAGGAGAGGAAATTATCGCTGGGAAAGAGTATAATGGGACCTATGCAAAAGGTTCTATAAGGTTTAACACTATGGGGAACAAACATTTGCAAATTTATGTTGGCCCAAAATTGATATTTGAAGGTGAAGACCCTGGAATTTTCGTCTTTTCTGAATCTATCAAATGGTATGGAGAAGATGATGGACCATTCTTATTCAAAGGGTTTCCAGTAATTCCAGCCATACCAGAAAAACCAGACCCAAATTTGATATATCCACCTGTTTTCAGAGGGAGAGGTGCATATCCTAGAAGCATGAGATCAAGAGGTAGACTACCTTTTGTCAGAGGTGGATACCAAGGAAGGATGGTTGTTCCACCTAATATTGAGCATCATATGTGGGATATAGTGAGACATCCGAAATTCCCAGGGGTTGAGGAATTTTTGTTCCTATAACCAATACTCAGAAGAGGAGATTGCAGAGAAAGATTTCAGAAAGAGAAAGGAGAGATTCTTGTATAGTGACAGAACCAATAGAATGGCCAGAAATGAATGTCAAAGTAGTCCCAAAGAAACCAACTCCAATGGTTTGGAATAGGGAAGTAGCAGTGCCTAAACCAAAGGTGAAGGAAACAGAGAAGACTGGGGGGCAAACTACCAAGCCAAACATTGCCCAAAGACTTGGGGGGCATAACTCAAATTCATCTGGTGGTTCTATCCTGTCGATAAAGGAACAAAAAGCAGAGTTCAAAAGGAGCTTGAAGAAAAAGATGGAAGAATTTCAGCAAGTCTTACTGGAAGATGATGATGATGACTTGTTGTCTGTGGATAGCTCAGAGATAATGAAGGATGATCTAAAAGATGACAAGAATGAAGCTAACTCTCAAAAGTCTGCGACATTTGGTCAAGCCTTGGACACGATCCAGTTTGGGTCAGTTTCTCCTACTAAACTTCCATGCAATATGATTCTGGTTTTGCCAAAAACTTTTCAGGCGAAACCTAACCAACCGACTAGTTTAGAAGGAGATGTGGAAGATAAGACAGATGCAATAGTAAAAATAAATGATGAACAAGAGAAAGATTTCCAAAAAGAATCTATAAGAATTGAAAAAGACACAAAAGGAAAGATATTGTGGTACTAAGATCCCCTGAAGATGCCTTGGTCAGGCATTTAAAACCTTTATACATAATGTTGCATATCAATGGACAACCTATCAATAAGGTTCTGGTTGATAATGGGGCTATTGTCAACATCTTACCTTCAAAGATGATGAAAGCCTTAAATAAGAAGGAATCTGACTTGATTCCAACAGAGGTGACAGTTGGTAATTTTGCAGGAGGATGCGCACCTGCTAAAGGCGTGATCTCTTTGCAATTACAAATTGGAAGTAGAAAGATGAACACAACTTTCTTTGTTATTGATTCTTCATCCAATTATAATGCCTTGTTAGGCAGAGATTGGATTCATATAAATGGGTGTGTACCTTCTTCTTTACATCAGGCATTGATATTTCTGAAGCAAGGGCAGAATGAAAAGGCTACAGAAATGGAGATTTTCTGGGCAGACAAGCATCCATTTAAAGCAGAAACTAACAATGTGGAAGCAGGGCTATATGATGAAGACCTGTGGCCAATTAAGATTGAAGATTCAGAGGTAAAGTCAGTAGGAACTGGTGTTACTGAAAGTCAGTTTCTTAAATACATCAAATATGGTTTTCAAGAGTTGAGTAAAGATTTTGTCAGACCTAATATAATTTTTAGGTCTAGTAATGCTGAATCTAAGGTTTCTAATGTCTAGTGAAACATCAAATCAAGAGGATGACCAGTTGGCTACTTTAAAAGCCACTTTCAAGAGATTGTTTTCTTTTATTGTGTCTAGGAAATTAGAGGCTGATGAGCCTATTTCTTGTAATTGGGCAGATTGTGTGATAGATGATAGTCCTTTATCTGTAAAGGAATTAGCTATGGAAGATCTCAAAGCTGCTCCTGCAAAGCTTGATGATCTTAAAACAGAAGTTAAAGATCCTTTAGAGGATTTTAATGTAGGAACAGAGGAAGATCCTAGAATTCTTCATATATGTGCTTCTTTACCTGATGAAATGAAGGATCGTTTGAAGTATTTGTTGTCTGAATTTAAAGATTGCTTTGCTTGGGATTATCCTGATATGACTGGTTTAGATAGATCATTGGTTGAACATAGAATTCCTATTAAAGAGAATTTTGTTCCATACCAACAAACTCCAAGACAAATGACTCCTGAAGTGTTAAAAGAAGTCAAGAAAGAAATGGAAAGATTATTCAAAGCCAAATACATAAGACCAGTCAGGTATGTAGAATGGATTTCTAATGTTGTTCCTGTGATTAAGAAAAATGGGAAAGTAAGAATATGCATCGATTTTAGAAATCTGAATACAGCTTCACCAAAGGATGAGTACCACATGCCTGTAGTAGACCATTTGGTAGATGCTACTTCTGGCCATCGATTTCTTTCCTTTATGGATGGTTATTCTGGTTACAATCAGATATTCATTGCAAAAGAAGATACACATAAAACAGCATTCAAATGTCCAGGATATATTGGATTATTTGAGTGGATTGTGATGGCATTTGGTTTAAAGAATGCTGGGGCGACTTATCAAAGAACTATGAATGTAATTTTCCATGATTTGATTGGAAGATTTATGGAAGTTTACATTGATGATGTAGTCGTGAAATCACATACATTTGATGATCACATTGATCATTTGAAACAAGTCCTACAAAGGATGAGACAATACCAACTGAAAATGAATGCAACAAAGTGTGCTTTTGGAGTTAGTGCTGGAAATTTCCTCGGATTCCTAGTTCATAAGAAAGGAATTGAAGTTGATAAGGATAAAACAAAAGCAGTGATGGAAGCACAACCTCCAACAAACAAACAAGAACTCCAACAGTTCTTGGGACAAGTTAACTTCTTAAGAAGGTTTATTTCCAATTTATCTGGAAAAACCTTGGCTTTCTCACCACTTTTGAAATTGAAATCTCAGAAATATTTTAAGTGGAATGAAGAGCATAATAGAGCTTTTGAATTCTTGAAACAGTCATTAGTTAAGCCTCCTGTGCTTATGCCACCAATATTTGGCAAACCCTTGAAACTCTATATCTCAGCTGGCCACCAATCAATTGGCAGTCTTTTGGCCCAAGACAACGAAAATGGCCATGAACAAGCAATATATTACTTAAGTAGAAGATTGAATGAGTGTGAGATAAAGTATAAACCAATTGAAAAGTTATGCCTAGCATTGTATTTTTCTGCAATCAAATTAAGGTATTATATGTTGCCGTCGACGGTGCATGTAATTGCACAAACTGACATTATAAAGTACATCTTAACAAGACCTATTTTGAGAGGTAAGCAAGGAAAATGGTTATTGGCTTTGGTAGAATACTGCTTAGAATATGTGCCTCAAAAGGCAGTAAAGGGTCAAGCGTTAGCTGATTTTCTGGCGGATCATCCCAATGTATTGATGGAGAAAGATGAATTTGAGATTCATATGGTTGAAATAAAACCATGGAAATTATCATTTGATGGTTCCAAAACTGACAGAGGAGTTGGGGCTGGTATAGTTCTAGTTTCCCCAAAAGGAGAACTACTACAGTTCTCTTTCCAATTAGATGAAAGCAGAATCATGTCTAATAATCAAGCTGAGTATGAAGCTTTAATTATTGGATTAGAAATTGCAAAAGAATTGAATATAAGACATTTGAATGTCATAGGGGATTCACAATTGGTAATACGACAAGTAATGGGCGAATACAAGTGTAACCATCCACTTTTAGAACTACAACTATATAAAGTTAAAGTTCTCAGGTCATATTTCGTTGACATACAATTAGAACATGTTTATAGACTAGAAAATGGGGAAGCCAATGAAATGGCACAAATTGCATCTGGAGTTAAGATTCCTGATGGACAAAATGAAAAATTAATAAGAATACAAAAGAGGTTTTTGCCCCTCTCTATTGAAAGAAATGGAGATGAATTGGAAGTTATGGAGATAAATCTAATTGATGATTGGAGAGTTCCAATAAAAAGGTTTTTAGAAAATCCAAATGAGAAAACAGATAGGAGTATCAAACAAAGAGCTATCAATTATATCATTTTGGGTAGTGACCTATTTAGAAAGTCATCAGATGGGGTGTTATTGCTGTGTATTGCTAAACCTCAAATCATGACAGTTATGGGAGAAGTCCACGAAGGGACTTGTGGTTCCTATCAATCTGGAGAGAAAATGAAATGGTTAATCAGGAGGTATGGCTATTATTGGCCAACCTTAAGAAAAGATTGTATTGCATATGCAAAAGGGTGTCGGAAGTGCCAACAGCATGGCCCAATTCAAAGGTCGCCTGCTTTTCCTTTACAATCAATTGTTAAACCGTGGCCTTTCAGAGGATGGGCAATCGATATGATTGGAGAGATTGTACCTCATTCTTCCTCGCATCATGAGTACATAATGGTGGCTACATATTATTTTACAAAATGGACAGAAGCAATTCCGTTGAAAAGTGTAGCTCAGAAACAAGTAATTGATTTCCTTGAGGAATATATTTTCTGTCGATTTGGTATTCCCGAGACTATAACTGTTGACCAAGCGTCTGTGTTTAATGGTCAAGAAGTTATGGCTTATGCTAAGTCATTTGGAGTGAAAATTTTAAACTCTTCTCCTTACTATGCTCAAGCAAACGGGCAAGTGGAATCGACCAACAAAATTATTAAGAATACCTTGTCTAAAATGATTGTAGACAATCCCAGAGAATGGCACGAATTATTGCCAAAAGTTTTATGGGCTTATAGAACATCAAAAAGAGACAGTACAAAAACGACACCATATGAATTGGTGTATGGTCAGGCTGCAATTTTGCCCGTCGAGATTAATATCACTTCTCATAGGGTTGCTAGTCATTATGACCCAAACCATATTGATTTTGAGGAATCAATGTATGGAGAACTGGATGGACTAGAAGAGTCTAGAATAGACGCATTAAACAATATCCAAGCACAGAAAAAGAAAATGGAAAGAATATATAATAAAAGAGTGCATGAGAAGTCGTTTGCAGAAGGTGATTTGGTTTGGAAAGCAATATTACCTTTAGATAAGAAAAAGAAAAGAACATTTGGCAAGTGGTCTCCAAATTGGGAGGGACCATTTCGTGTGTTAAAAGTCTTAAGAGGAGGAGCCTACCATTTGGAATCAATTCTTGGGATATCACATGAAAGAACAATCAACGGGAAGTATTTAAAGGGTTATTTCCCATCACCTTGGGAGTCAATTGATTCATAAAAATTACTTGGATCATTTGATCTTAAGTTTATTCGTTTCGATGAAGTACTGCAAAAAACTGAATTTTCAGTTGTTGATAATAAAGAAGACATATAACAATATGCAGACTAAACAGAAATTAACATAATAAGCCTATTAACCAAGGCTTATACTTTCATTCCATAACAAAACATAATATGGTGCCTGTTAATAAGGTAGAAATCAAAACAAAAGCCTTTTGAAAAGAGGCAATAGAAAAGATACAACTAAAAGAAAAGGCTAAACATCATAAGCCTAATTTCCAGCTGGTGCAATGGGGTTGCCATCTGCGTCGATATTGATGATCTCAAAATAATGAGGAAAACTCCAAGTTACAAACACATGGAATTTTTCCCAAGCATATGTCAGGAAGTCATGCTCCCTGTCCCTAGCAATCTCTTCTGCATCCATTTGTATTTTCTTCTCAACCATAGGCCTCATGGCTAAAACCCTTTGCTGGGCCTTAGTTTGAAGTACAGCCCTCTTTTGGGCTCTCTTGATCTGCCATTTCTGGTGCTTTTTGATAATTTTCCTTGAGGGATTAGGTGGTAGTTCCCCGTCAGATTCCTCAAAGGCTATCATCTTATTGTGAAGATTGATAACCTTATCTTGATTCAATTCATAGTTAACCCAAAAAGGGTCATAATGTGCAGTGGTTCTAGTCCTTAACCAAAGCCTTATGAGAGGCAAAGAGGTCTTGAACCCGTGTAAATGGGTAGTGATAAGGCTACTTTCGTAAAACTGAAGGGTTTCACAGGCCCATAAAAAGTTCAAGTAGGGGACTTGCTCTTCTAAGATGTGAACATCTAAAAAAGCAAAAGCAGCCAATAATTCTTTGGCTGTGGTTTCATCAGAATCTCTAAAGAGAGAATACCCTGGATGGGCAGTAAGAGACATTGGGGGATCAAACCTCAGTTTGGTTAGTTCCCCAAACCAATCAGGGTTCTCAGGGAGAGGTTTGAGTTTAGGTTCATCATCAGAGAAATCGACGGGGTAGCAGGGTTTTCGAACAACTTTTTTCCAATAGAATTGTTGGGTTTTGGCCCTTTCAAAGAGAGAGTGATGGTTCTCCAGATAAGGCTTACCACCTGCTTCAGCCAGTTGAAATGACACGGGTCGTAAGGATGATGAGAGTAGTGAGTCCAGCAGCATTGCTCTTGGTTCTTCTCTAACCCAGGGAAACATGTAGCTTACTTTGATGTGAGAACATCGGATGTTGAAATTTGGGTAGAAGAGTGATTCTTCCATCCTGACAACTACCCTTTCAGTGGGTGGTACAATTCCCCATTGTGCAGGGGGATTAGATGGTAAGGGATCATCCCATCCAGTGGGTCGAATGGGAGAATATGGATCGTCCATGGAGGAGGAACTCCCTTCGAAAGCTGGAAATATGTTCTTCCTGTCGATCTCCATGTGTGCAGAGTTTGTTTTTGCAGTGGACATGATTGAAGGAATGAACTATGGTTGATTTGTTGAAGGTAAAAACAACGAGGATTAATGTCTAATTTAAAGACATAAGTGATAACTGCCAACGTGGTGGCTGTTCAGTTTTTCAAGGCTGCATGGAACTGCTAATTCAATTTTCAAAATTGGCGTGAGTTATTAACTCAATCCCCGAGGGATAACCGCCCACGATCTCCACTAGAATGGGGAAGGGGAAGGGTCGTGTCAGTTGATTCATAACAAGAAGTAACTTTTCGGATTTGCCAGTCATAAACATTACTTGGTAGTGACTGAGTGAACTTCTAATTAATGGGTTCCCGTCGATTTGGGGACAGTTATTAATTAAAATATCCAAAAGACGGATTAAGAAATTCGAGAGGTTGTCTATAAGATCTAGCCTCACTTGTTCGGGCATGTATCAACAATAAGAAGAAAGTCAATCTCAAATAATAAGTATAAGATTCCAAAAGCCTAAAAAAGGCTAATATTCATTAAAAGAAGAGTCAAACATTGACAAAGCCTAACAAAAATAGGCCATGATATAGTCATTTACAAAATTTACTGAATTCTAGACTTGAAATCCATAAAGAACTTAACGAAGTAGTTCCATTGGTGATCAATAGTCTTGTATCTTAACTGATTCTTCAAGTAATCGCCTCTCATCACTTCAATCATGGCTTTTATTCCTTGCACATCAGGAGTAATACTAGCCAAATCGTGACTGATATGTTCTTTCTGCGTTATCAGAGAAATCCTTTCTTGCTTGATTTGGTTCAAACGGGCAATCAGCCCAGCCTCTTCTACATCTAATTGATGCAAGTCATTCTTTAGTTGAGAGATAGAGGTGCTCATTGTGTCAAGCTTGCCAGAAGTGTTGGCAAACTGATCTATGGTCTTCAGCTTTTCCTTCATTTCCTTTTGACAGTAAGCTGCAACTGACAGATTCTTGCTTAAACCAGACCAAAGCTCCTCTAACTCAATATGTGCTAAATCAGGAAGTATTTTCCTATCAATCAGATGAGTGACACAGCTAGTGAAAGCTGGAATATGATCAGCAACAATCTCTGCTAAAGGAAGCTCAAGCATACGAAAGAAAGATTTCATCTCATCTTTAGTTTCTTCACTCAAATGATAGGAGGTGGGGGGAGTTAAGGATTTAGAAAATTCAGACATGGATTTAGAATAAGACTCAGAAAAAGTCTTAACTTTACTTATCATTTGATCCAAGTCTGAAACAGGATATTGATCCCCATCCTTATTGACAGAAGAAGAGGATGCTTTGGGGTTTTCAGAAGTGATCTCATGATCCAATGGTATTGGTCCTACTTGCTCTTGGACCTCAGGAATTCCTGTCGACTGAGAGGGAGTTAAAGTGGTTATGGCAGGAGTAAACTCCTCAGCAGTCTCTTGAGACTTAGGAGAATTAAGCCCAACTGTATCCAAACCAATGTCAGTGTCACCTTGATCTTTGGAGTGAGTAGGTGACACTCGATTGTCAGGATCTAAATTGAGATTCAGATCAATCAAGGCTTCATCACTTGCTGAAGGTATAGCAGCAAGCTATGTAGCTGTCATTTCATCAACCTTTTCAGTAGTTACACCTTCTAGGTGTATTTGGATATTTTCTGGAGAGACAGCAGTAACTTGTGTGGTATCTGTTGGCAATGGCTTATCAGCTTTCTCAGGAGTAACATTTTCTTGATCAGTCTGGTTTGGAGGCTTCAGAGATGATGGTGTATGGCCACCAGTTGTATCTTCTTGCAATGGAAGCTCCAAAACATGTGAAGGGTCAGTAATTGCTTTGTCTCGACTATTGTTTTCTTCGGAGGATGTTGGTAATTGAAGCTTTCTCCTAGTTCTCTGAATTTGAAAAGGAGGATCGTAATTAGTCAAAATAGTAAAAGACCAAATACAAATGGTCATATATAAGAATTAGATATCTTACCCTTTGGAATAGCCCCAGAGTTTCCATATCATCAGCAATCTCCTCCTCTTGGGTTTGGGGATTGTAGTTTTTTATGGCATCAAATAGAAGTGGGGAAACTGGCACGTCATCCGCTTGAGAACTTCGAGTTCTCTTCTTTTGTTTTGATGAATCATCAACATTGACAATCCCTTTCCCTTTATCTACCTTTGACGGTGAAGCCTCCTTTGAGATAGGAACTTCTTTGGGAATAGAAACTGACAAGAATAGCAGCATTAGTATGTGATAAAATATGAGACTGTTACAAATTAAACAAAAAGAAGTAAAACATGATACCTGAATATGAGGTATTAGGGTCAAGTCTTGAAAGACAATTGTCCAAGTCTTTGTTGAAGACGATTGGTGTAACAAACTTCCAAAAAGTTTTGAAAGCAGAAGTAGATGAGGGAGCAGCAACAAAAGCCTTGAAAATATACCCAGCTCTTGCACCTTGAAAATATACCCAGCTCTTGCACCTTGAAATTGCCCAACTAATTCTTGAATGAGGGAAAGCTGGGTTACACTAGGCCTCGTATCTACCAAATCCTTGATCCTGGGATGAGTATAGGGGACAGGTACCCCTTGTGTTAGACCAAATTGCCTGGCACACTGATTAGGCAGATATATTTCAAAGCTGCAGTTGGAGAAATGAGAAGCAGATGGGGAGAATCCTATAGAAAGGAATCTAGAAATCAATATGCTGGCCCATAAATCGTTAACCACTTGGACAGGAACCAGTAGATTGAGGATGGGCTGTATCTTCTGGGAAGCAGGATATTGGCATTCCTTGAAAGGGAGCCAATCTGGAAGATCACCAGTTTTGGATTGAAAGAAAGTCGTGAAATATCTTTTAAATGTACAGTTCTCTCCTCAAGGCTCAAATGATAGGAAGTATTCACCATAACTTTGACAGTCTCCACCATCTTCCCTTTGTGAGTAACGACTGAAAGGTCTGATCGACGGGAAGTAGGCATACAGCCAGGCCTGGAGTATCCAAAAGGGGCCACCACAGCTGTTGGTGATCTTATTTTTGACAAAAGTCCAAAGACCCTTATAAAGAGTACCCAAAACAAAGGGAGCCAGGGCTAATTTCTTATTCTGAGCCAAACAAATGGCTAGTCTAATATACTCTTGAGTAATCTTAAGACCAGAAATACACATCACATATTTACAAAGCCAATACAGGTAAAAGGCAACCTTTTCATTAAATAGAGGCTTGACGTGTTCAGGCCCAAAATGTTGAATCAAGAAACTGGCATAACTAACTGAGCCTTTGAACTGAAATGGAGGCTCATAGGGGTCATGATCAAGTGTGGCATTCACTTCTAGGCCTACATATGACAGGCCAGTAAGATGAATAATGTCCAAAACAGTAGGCGACATAGGTCCATTTGGGAAAATAAAGGCATTACATGATGTGGACCAGAAGCAAGCGGCAGCAGCTAACAGATAGGGATTTAATTCTATGGAAAGAGTCGAAAGATCAATCAATTCAGAAATACCAAGTGCTGTCCATTCAAGATGAAGGTGTCCCCTCATTCGGTTAACCCACTTCTTCCAAGTTGGTTGAACCGTTGGCCATGATCTGATTGATCCTTTCGTTTCCCAATTAGTCCATTGAAGGCCAGGAAGCGAAAGTAGTAGGGGCTCGTCAACATTGACTGGGTAATATGTTGGCAATTCAATAGGGGTAGGAGAGTATACTGGTCCAAGTATAAAGTTGGTTTGAGTGTCTGCCCTAGAAACAAAGTACTGATTTACCTGCTCTGCCTCTCTAAGGCATTGAGGATATCTTGGTGGAATATCGTCAACGGGAACCCTAGATTGGGGGGAACTCTGTTTCTTTGATCGCGTCGACTGAGCAGTTTTCGATTTAGTCGACTGAGAAGTTGACGAAGCTTTGGTAGCCAATACTTTACCAGTTGAGGGTTTCTTGGGCGCCATTGCAGGAGAAGTTTTTCAAAAGGGAAGTTTTTCAAAGAAGGAGAAAAAATAGATTAACCGTGCCCTAGCTTTCAGGGTGAAGGCTATGTATACGTTTGGGAAACCCCACATATCAGACACAACTTTGGGGAATTTATTTACTTAAGTTAAAAGGTTTTAACTTAAATAAATAAGGGGGGCATTGTTTGCTCCATAATTGTGATTTTATTTCACCCGTCGATTGGGTGACACGTGGCACAGGGAAGTGTGATATTATTAAAGGTAACTCCGGTACACCTTAATATGATAGGTTAGATTAGGTAAACATAAAACCATAGCAAAAGGTTTTAGCACTACACTCCCGTCGAGTGACCCGTCGATCGGTCAATCTAGGGCATGTTCCCGTTTAATAAGCTAAATATTAGTGAACTTATTTATATGGGCAGTTCATATACAGGTGTTAAAAGGAGATTCATAGAGACACTCTCGTGATCGTGGGAGGTGTTGCTCAGCAATTCTTGGAGCAATTTTTCACAACGTGGGAGTTATCTTACTTCACTAAACGTGGGAACAATGCAAAGGCGTAATACAAGGAAGTAACTGCCATCTTTGGAGGGAACATTCAAATTCAAATGAAGAGGCCTATTTATGGAGAGGTTCGTAGCAGTTTTGAGGACACACACAAAAACAACGCCAATCAGGCCTTTATCTTTTCTTTTCTAGGAGTAGCTTTAACTTGTAATTGTTCATTCGATAAACTTTATCGATTGTTCTTCTACTTTGAAGTTTAATAAAGCCTGTTTTTATTATTCTTCTCCCATAATCCATCCACTTCATTGTTTGCTTCCAAAGAAGTCCTGAAACACGGCAAGGAACCAAATTCCACTTTCCACAACCACATTCCAGCAATTCAAAATACAATTCTCCGTCGATTCTACCGTCGATTCCCGTCGATCGAATCGATCCAGAAAACATAGCAACACATACATTACATAACCCAGTAAACCACCTCCAAACAAAGCAGGAGTAGTCGAAGGAGTAGAGACTAGTTTAAGCAAGTTCCAAAACTGCCAGCAAAAGATAAAATGAGAGCCAGAAGCTATAGAAACAAAATTATCGATAATCTCAGCTAGGCAGCCAAGGCAAAGTTGTGCGGATTTATGCTTTGTTCGAATAAGATTCAAAACGTATTGTTCCTTCAAAAATCTAATCTTTGAACTTTGAACAAGTAGACAATTTTCACCGCATTCCCAATGATTCGCTCACGTTGATCACAAACTAAACCCGAAGTGGACTGATAACTGAGAAGAGGGCATTATTCACGGAGAACTTTTAAAACTAGATTGTGGCCTGCTTTCCATTTCTTTTCTTTTGTGCAATTAAAAATAGTAGGAGGGGCATGGATAACTGTACCAGTGAGGCCCAAAAGAAAAGGAGGCGCCCCAATAACCAGCCCAGAGGCTTGAGGCCAGCCCAATGCTCTCACTACTTGACAACTTGAAACCAAGATGTGTGCGAAAGGAAAGTTACGAGATCACCTCACCTTCGATTTTGGTTCTTCTATTATAGTTAAAATCTAGGATGCCCTTCAACCATTATCTTTATACCAGAAAAGCTCTTAGTTTATATTGTACTCACCCAATTCAAATGTTGACACGGACGCGGCAATTCCCAAAAGATTGGGACACTGACACCGAATGGGACATGGCAATTTTTCAAAATAATTTCTTCAGTTATGGAAACCTACCACTAAATATTTAGGTTTGGACTCCTATGAAATGCATTATCGACTTATGGTGCATGCCTATGCACATACAAATCTTCCGACTTATATTGTAAGCTTATCAAAGTTATCAAATCGCAAACCGAATCAAGAACGGATTGACCCTTTTCCGAATCGTGACTCGTGACGATTTGGTCCCAATTTCAAAACATATTGCAAAATTTATCAATGCACCTACATATCATAGATACATTGTAAAACTGAAAAATTTAACCTTAGATCAACATTTTCTATCATTATAATTAATTGATGACCACGTGGTCTAATAAGAAAGACACCACTTGTTTTTGGTCAAAGACTGTACCAAGCAAAATTTGTTGGTGTCAAATTAAAGAGAATAAGAATAATTGCACTTAAAGTATATTTGTACTTAAAGAAATTCGTCTTAACATGGTATTGTGTAACGTGTGCCATACTAAAAGTGCATTTTTAAGCATCAATACATGTGACTTAAAAGGGGTGCTTAGTATAAAGTTGTAATAATGAGGGCATGAAACAGATGTGAGTTGTGAACATAGTTAGTTTTAATATCTTTGTCATATGTCATTTACTTTTGGGTAGTTTAGGCTTTTTGTTATTGTCAAAGTTTCCCCTATGCAAACATATCACGATGGTTTACTCTTTTATTCATCTTTTCAATAACCAATATACTTGCACTCTCACATGGTATCAGAGCGGATTGGAATAAACTAGTCGTACTAGCCGCCGCTGCCATATCTACACAGAAGAACTCTCTAACAACCATAGCTCTTCTCTCTCTCACTCTCTCTTCTCTCTCTCATACTCGGTAGATCTAAATTTCTCTCTCGCAGTATTTGCAATTGCCCAATCAGCATCTCCAACCTCCGATCCAGCAACCTTAAATGACCAAAGTACTACTCCTACGACTGCCCACAAACCCTCCCTGACCTCCAGCAAGCGTCCTCTGACCTCAAGCAACTCTCATTTCTCCTCCATCAACACAAATCTGACCCCCAACCATAGTTTTAAAAATCGGCCGGTACGAACCGTATCGGCCGGTTCGTACCGGGATTTGAGGTCCCCGATTCGGATATGGACCGATATAACGGAAAGATTGAAATTCACAGGTGAACCGGCCGATACCCAATACGTATCGGTCCGTAACCGATTCGCCTGGACCGGTTCCCGGTTCGGCAAAAAAAAAAAAAAAAAACAAAGCATCTTCCACTTTTCTTTTCTTTTCTTTTTTTCTGATAGGCAGTAGGCACATCTTCCACTTTTTAAAAATTCACGACCGCGACACCCGATTCTCGCGACGTATCACCGATACGTCCCGATACCGATATACGGCGACCGATACCGAGATTTAAAACTATGCCCCCAACAAAGACAACAAACTTTGTTTACCACTTTCTGATGTCTTCCACCCTCACCCGAGACTCGCTGGACCGTCCTTAACTCTCACCGTGGTCTCTCAAGTTTAGCACATCCTCATCTAGTGTTGTTCTACTCAGATTACGGTTTCTTGCTCAAGTTTATACTCACACCCAACCCAGATCTGATTCATATGACCCAAAAATCGACGACCCATAAACCACCATATAGCCCTTGTCTCGGAAAAGGCAAGTTAGGATAACAATACAGCCATACAGGGACATCCGGTCTTAACGCCCCTACTACTGCTTGAAGGCAGTATTATACCAATGAAAGCTCTATCAATAGAAGCATTCTAGCCTCTCTTTTTGAGAATAAATTCTTTACACCGACGGTGTAAATATTGGTTTTCTCCAAATCAATTGCATTACGACACGTGTTAAAACAGTGGTCCCAATTAATAAAACATGGCGACGTGGCGCAATGCAATTGATTTGGAGGAAACAAATGTTTACACGGGCAGTGTAAAGAATTTATTCTCCTCTTTTTTAGAGAGAAACGATTCCCTCATCTGAGAACCGCCATTCACGCACTATTCCTCCCCACTAAAAGATCCATATTCTTATTTTTCCTACTATTTCCAGTGGAATAGTGTCATTTTTTCTCTACCTTCATGTCTTACGACAAAATGCATGCAGTCGCCATTCTCTTGATTGGAGACAAATACTCTTACTGCTTCAAGTGTTGTAAAGAATTTTGTAGTTGGTACAAGTATGTAGAGATATGTAAATGTGCCTCCTAAATTCAAAGAACATGCCACCGCCGTTTCCAGTTTGGTCTTTGCTGCAATTGATTGATTTCTTCAGTAGGGTCGTACTATTCATCTTTTCTACTTTTGTCTCCTTTCCTTGTGTTGGCACCTCAACATGTATCACATGGGATCCTTCTGAGCATAAAAGGAACCCTCGTGTTTCGTTCTAAGCAAGTGAAGCTGAAGTGTTTTATTGTGTAAGATAACTTCCTAGTTTGTTCTACTAGTTCCTATCGATCCTTCCTTCTCTATGATTGTATCTTCTTTGTGGTTAATCTTAGCTGCAGATGTTTACTTTGTGATGGAATGCACTCTGTAGACTTATAGTCGAGCAAATAGATATAATAATAGAGCCACTACAAACACAACAATTTGAACATTGTCCAACACATGCCAATGTGGCCTTGCTCCATATGGTATCGGAAAATGATATCAGTCTACGCAAGCACCAACAAAACAATGCCACATAGGCCTGTTGTGTACACAATTTTGTATTGTGTTTTTAGACTTTCCCAGACTAATAACATCGTAACTGAAAGAGAAGAACAAAAGAAAAAGAGAAGAACAAAAGAAAAAATTAACACAAACATCTAAATTATGTTGGTAAGTGAAGGTACTTCGTAAGTTTGGATTGCAGCCTACTAATAGTAAACGTTTATAAAGAAATGCCAAATTGGTAATACCTCCCAAAAGTTACTTTCGAAAAACCGAGGGCCTTCCTTGCTAGCAATAGGCTGGTGAACCCACTCCTGATAATCCTCTCCTAGGTGGCCAACCTGCGAAAGATTTCTATGTTAGTTGCTTCAAAATTTAGGAATTGAAAAGAGGACGATGGACAACAGGAAAAGTTGAAACAAAAGAAAACCTAAGCACCCAAGAGAAAAGAAAGAAACATTTCCAAAGAAGAGCAATTCGAAACAAATCTCAATATCATTATCCAATGGCTATCACAGATAATAAGCATAGTGTTTATAGCTCAACCACCACGTACAATTCTAAATCAAACCCCATCTTATGCATTTAATGGGCACGTGACGTCAAACCTACGGAATAGCACACCCATACTTCAAGAATCTTCATTCAAATTGCAAATCCCTCTAAGAAAACTATGTATTTTCAAAATCCCTTTTTCGGTTAAAATCCCTCCCTAGAAGCAGACGTAACTATGTTAGAGAAATTAGCCTGCCTGGCAAAAAATATTTGATGCCATGGGAAAGCAAGAAACTATGAAGCACCAGTACAGCTGCATGGAGACGGAAGACGAAAAAACAGTAGGGTACTAGTATGGCTAAGGTACAAATATGAAGAATGTATTATTATAATTAGAGGAACGGGTTACATGAAACAATGGTACAAAAAGAATAGGAAATGGTTCAATGGTGGAGGTGATTAAGAATCCAACATATAAAGCACTCTTTTCAGGAGAGAAAATATAGACCAAAATCTTAATTCTGCAAACATGCTAGGCATAGGAAAAAGGTCTTATCATGTTACCTTCGTCTTTGCAGTTACATAGAATACTACACCTTCTGTCCCAGTTTGTATATCTACTTTTAAACTTGTACATGTCCATAATGTTTGTCCAATTTGAGATTGAATTGTAAAAGTTCCCTTAATTAACGCCCTCTATTTAAAAAGGTGAAATTACATGGAGACCCCCTCATCTATACGTTTTAGACACAAACACCCCCTAACCTTTAAAAACGTCCAAAAGCACCCCCTCATGTATTACCGTTACCCAAGTGACACCCTTCCGTTTCAGAACCGTTTGTTGCAAGGGCTCATGACATGAGTTTTGGCATTTTTAGACAAAAATGCCCTTAATACATTCTCTCTCTCTCTCTCTCTCTCCCTCTCTCTCTCTCTCTCTCTCCTACGGCAGCCATAGAAGCTAGCAACACAAACAAACCTAGAATTCCATAGAAGCTGGCAACATAGACAAACCCAGAATTTTTCCAAACTCTTTCTTGTCTTTCTTCTCCGATTCAACGGCAAAACCATCCCAATCCCTTCAAACGCATACACAGCCACACCCAACCCAAACGAAACGGGAAAATTGCACATTCTGTTGGGTAAACACCTACTCTAATTTGCAATCCAAACATGAAACATGGAACAACCTGTTCTTTTGAAAAGAAATCACTTGTACTCAGTAGTGAGGATAAATTTTCAGATGAAACACACTTTTAGTATAAAATCACAAAAAGGCAAGGAGAAACAAAACCAAATTATCCATTTATGATCTTAAAAGCCAAAAAAATTCAACGACAACCCCAAAAAATTTCCACTGGGCAATTTCGTTGAACAGTTGAAGACATAAGTCACCAACACAAACTGAAAAGAAGACGGACCACACAACCAGAAACAACAACGCCGGGGAGAGGAAAAACCTAAACCCAGATCACAGGAAACCCACTGGTACTCCGACCGACTGCTCAGGAAACCAGATCTGAGGCGTGAACGGCAAAGGCTGTAGGGGAAGATCGACGCTGAGAGTAATGGTGACGGCAGACCAACGGTGATAGGGGCTCTGATCGACGGAGGAAAACCAGACCGAAACGTCGAAGAGGAAAACGGCGACGAACGGCGGACGACTGGAGCTAAAAAGATGCAGGGGAGAAGGGCCACGGGGCGCTCAGAACGACGGCGGAAGGGGCTCAGATCATGTCGGTGGGGAAGGGAGAGAGGGAGGGGGCGGCGATGGGGGGATTGTGGCAGGGGAGGAGGCGGCAGCCTCCCCCCAACCCTAAACGAAGGTCGCATTGGTTGTACACAGAGAGAGAGTTTTTCTGATGGAGGGTTTGTGGGTTTAGGTCTTGGGGTTGGGGTTGGAGGAGAGAGGGGGTGGGGTTGGGATTTGGTGAGGAGAGGGGTGGATTCGAGAGGGACGGTGGTTTGGTGGGAGGATGTGGAAACTTCCTTTGGGAAGGACAGGGAGGAAGATGCTCTCTCTGCAAAAAGAGAAGGACATGGAGGAAGATGAGATGAGATGAGATGAGGGAGATGAGTTTTGCTCCGTGTAATATAAGAAGGGCATATTTGTCATTTCATTCATTCCGTTAATGGCATCCACGATTTTTTAATTTTCAATAAATGAGGGGGTGCTTTTGGGCGTTTTTAAAAGTTAGGGGGTGTTCGTGTCCAAAACGTATAGATGAAGGGTCTTCGTGTAATTTCACCATTTAAAAAAAAAAGAGCATTGGATTACGTGCACTATCATTTAATGCTAAAAAAGTTAGGGGCATTCTTGAAAAATCAAAGGCTTTAAATAGTGAACATTGTGTTCTTCCCTTAATAAGTGGGAGTTCCAAAAATGGATTAACAAACCGGGACGGAGGGAGTATTTTGAATGAGAATGGGGTATGGCAGGCATATATACTTAGGTACTTCTGGGGTATCGCAAAAACTAAAGAAAACATTTTTGTATGCATGCGGAACTACCATGCGAAATACAGGTATCCACTAAACTACTAGCATGACGTGTTATGAGAAGTAACCATGCTTCATGGACGAGAAATGGGAGAAAAAAAGAAAGGACAAAAACTAGTTCAAGCCAGAGAAAAGAGAGCTTTTCTTTACAGCAAATGGGGAACTGCAATGCAAGAACCAAGCCTCTAGAGAAGATGAGTAGACCGACATAGCGACCCTTTTGCAAAAAACATGTCGAGTGATGAGCATCTGATTTGTAACAACCCCAGTGATGAGCATTTGCTCATAATAACCCAAAGGTACAAATTCAAAAAGCCAGTGCATAATTAGAAAAAGATAGGTGACACAATTAAAAAAAGAAAAAAAATTCTACTTTGTCACTTTTACTTTATTTTGTTGATTGGTTATAACAATCATTGTCATAAAATAGAATGTACCATGTAGTAGGAATTTACCTGGAAGACAAGGGGTTTTAGCTGAAGCCTTGTGCAACCATCTTCGAACCTTTTTATTTGTAACTGAAGTGACGTGGGCAAGGAAATATTCAAACAACTTGAGTAATCATATCATTTATAACTTCGGGGCAGTTCCGGGGACCCCTAAAAACCCCTCCAAAGTTTTTGTTAGAATCGTCACACACACGCACACGATTTATGAGTATAAAACAGTAAAGAATTAACACAGAGATATACGTGGTTTCCCAAAACCGGATACGTTCGCAGGAGCGAGAGCGGCTGTTCTTTTATTATCATAGTTATCAACTATGGTTTACAACATAGAGTATTTATAGTGACTCTATTCTAACCCTAACCTGGTATTTGATCTGAATCCCAAAAAGGCCTTCTTTCTAAAACTCTTTAGTATCTCTCCATACTTACATATGAGTCATAATTCTAACAATCTCCACCTTGGCGAATATACTCTCGCCCCTTCAGAAGATAACTATCACTGTAACGCCCCGATTTCCGGACACATTAATTAAATCATTTTCCACCGATTTAATAATTCATAAAACTAATATATAAGAAATGAAATTTTATTAAATAGAGTTTAGCAGCGGAAACCTTAAATACCAAATTCAAACCTAATTAATTGTCTTACAAAACAAAAAAAAATTAAAATAGAGTTTAAGAAATGTGATAACACTTATGAAAATTTAATTAAAGTACGTCAAAACAGCAGAGTTTCTAAGGGTATGGCCTCCAAGGCTCGACAAACTCCCCTTCCTCCGCTGGGAGGTTCTCACTCTGATACAAATCATCTTGCGGCGGAATCTGCCCTTCAGTCGCTTGATTACCTAGTATGAAACGCCAGGCCAACGGCACTATAATGAGTTTTGAAACTCAGTAGATAATCTCAACCCTACTACCTCCCTTACCTTACAATTAGTAGATCATCATTATAAAAATTCATAATACACAGAAAGTACAGATTAACAGCACATCATCATTTTCTTTACTATCCACTTACCTACATGAAATCTAAAGATCATCTCCACGAGATCCTTTCCTCCCACATCTACTAACTACAACTGTCTCATGGGTCCACCCTTCCTCTTGCTTGTCCTGCACCAGGGTCCTAGGTGAGCGCACCTAAATTATGTATCTAGCATGTTCTCACTTAAAACCATAACAGGAGGATTGAGTCATCCCATGACGTATCGTACGTTAGGGTCGGACATCACTTACCCCACGCTAACTATAATCGTCTCATGGGACCCATTCTCTTCCTCGAAGAGAAACTTCCCATGACGTATCATACATTAACGTCTCACTAACTATAACCGTCTCATGGGACCCATTCCCTTCCTCGAAGGAAAACTTCCCATGACGTATCATACATTAGCGTCACAACATTTCTCCACACTGAGCCCCGCAGGTAACCCATTTCAACACAGGGCCCCACAGGTTACCCTTGCCATCACCATGACTCAAATCATAATCCACACAATCACACTTCCAACACTTTACCAATTTCCATTTACTTAACATCGTCTACGTGAGTCACTACTCGTAACCACCCAGTGAACCTACGTCCATTCTAACAAGTACAACAATAAGAAATCTATAACAGCGTCATCAATAAACAAAATACATTTCAATATAAAGCTAGGCATGACAATTGATATTGTGTGAGTAAGTAAAACACATAGAGTTTTATGATCAGGCCGATGCCCTTAAGGTTGTTATGTTTATAACAAGGCAATTTAGCAATTAAGCAAGTTAATAATTTTTTTTTTCAAACTTATACATCATAATACTATTTCCCTTATTGTCAAACATTTACTAAAGTCAAAGAACTACACACACACAAAAAAAATATTTGGGCCTTTGTTAACAATAAAGTAATAATACCAAAAATAATTTTATTCTTTTCTAAACCTAATACTTTTAATTACTAAATCCTTTAGAGGTTAACATAAATTACAGATCCCAAAGGAATAGTCGTAGATGTATCCTAAAAGTTTAAAATTTTAGCACAAGAGGTAAAACAAATAATTTTACTTAGTTTAGGATCTAATTTTTGCACAAACTAAAACACAAGGGGTGAACTGTAAATTCTGATGGGTGAGTTCATGATGACATCAGTCATCTTCAACTTGGGTACTATACGTGCGCAGGTATACATATATATATATATATATACACACACACACACACACACAAATATGGTTTGACCCGAAACTTTGACCGGGTCGTGTGATCAATCCCGACATCGAAACTGGGCTTATTATACCTTTCCGGAATCGTCTCGACAAGATGAACGAATCAGATTTTCCATACGAATAGTTCCCCGAAAACGCAGATCTGAACTGAAAACGAAAATTTCTGATTTTCTCGACTTACAATGCACGGGTTTGTTTCTTTTCGATTCCTATCATTACAACTAATATAATAGCACATTGATATACTTAGGAGAAAGTAGAGAAGAGATTTGTCTACCTTAAATCCGGCCGAAAAAGCAAGTAAGTGGAATTGACGGAAGCAGAAAAAAGAAACAAACGGAATTTCAGAAAAGAAGAAGAACAGTGGGAACCGGATGGCCTTTTGGTTTTTATTTTTATTTTCAGAACCTGTGGTGGGGGTTTGTATATGGACGAGAGAGAGTGCAAGTGTAGAGATAGTAGGAGTATGGGGGATAAGTGTAGGAGTGATGGAGTATGGGAGGGAACTGAGAGAGAGAGAGAGAGTGAGATGAGGAAGAGATGAGGGAGAGGGGTTCGGGAGGATGGGTACAGGAGCCATATTTCGTGGCTTCTGATGGCCTTCCAAAATCCTAATGTACATAGACAAGAATGCATAGCAAGGGGAAAAAAAAGAATAAGGACACCTGCTATATGCAAGTATATACACGTATAATCTAATCATTGTTTTCTTTTCTTTTCTTTTTTTATCTACTCTTATGACTAATATTATTTATAAACCTAATCATACATTTAGATTAATTAATTATTGAATTAGAAATTAGCATTTCAAATTTATTTATTTATTTAAAATTTTAGGAATGTTACAATCACCTTCCAGTGGGTTGAGGGGATGCCTCCTTTTTCCTAGCACCTGGAGACATTAACCAAGTCCAAGCAATGCTCGAACTTGTCAGCAGTAACCGTCTTTGTTAACATATCAGCTGCATTCTCAGAAGTGTGCACCTTTTCCAGTATCAAATCACCTGCATCAATCAATTCTCTCACCTTGTGAAACCTCACGTCGATATGCTTGGTTCGAGCATGATACACCTGATGCTTTGCCAAATAAATGGCACTCTGACTATCACAATGCAACTGAACTCCACCTTGATTTATGCCAAGCTCCTTCACAAACCCTTTCAACCACAATGCTTCCTTAGCTGCCTCAGTCACCGCCGTATACTAAGACTCAGTAGATGATAAAGCCACCAGAGGTTGTACCATGGATTTCCAACAAATAGGCCCACCCACAAGTGTAAACACATAACTAGTTGTAGACCTTCTGTCATCCAAACCTCTAGCATAATCCGCATCCACATACCCAACAACTAAAATCTGATCCCGTTGCCTACCAAACAAAATCCCACGATCCGAAGTACCTCTCAAGTATCTGAACATCTACTTGACTGCCTTCCAATGCTCTCTGCCTGGTTTGGCCATGTACTTACTAACTATGCTAACTGCATGTGCCAAATCAGGCCTCGTACAAACCATTGCATACATTAAGCAACCCACTGCACTCGCATAAGGAACCCTTGACATATCCTCAATTTCTTCATCTGACACCGGACACTGAGCTGAAGATAATCTGAAATGACTTGCCAATGGAGTGCTGACCGGTTTGGCATTATCTATACTAAACCTCTCCAACACTTTCACCACATAATTCTTTTGAGATAACCACAACTTACCAACTGACCTATCTCTATGAATCTCCATTCTAAGTATCTTCCTAGCTGCTCCCAAATCCTTCATGTCAAACTCTTTATCCAACAAAGACTTCAACCTGTTAACCTCAACCATACTCCTTGCAGCAATCAGCATATCATCCACATAAAGAAGCAAGAAAATATAAGAACCATCATCAAGACTCTTAACATAAACGCAACAATCATACTCACAGCGTGTGTACCCAATCCGTATTATGAAAAAGTCAAACCTCTTGTACCATTGTCTTGGAGACTGTTTTAGCCCATAAAGTGACTTCTTCAACTTACAAACAAGATGCTTAGTCTCTGGCTGCTTGAACCCCTCAGGCTGTTCCATGTATATGACTTCCTCCAAATCACCATGGAGGAATGTCGTTTTACATCCATCTGCTCTAACTCAAGATCATAGCTAGCCACCAATGCCAAGATAATCCTGATTGACGTATGCCTCACCACTAGAGAAAAGACCTCATCAAAATCAATCCCCTTCCTCTGTGAATACCCTTTTGCCACTAATCGAGTCTTGAACTTTTCCCTCTCCTTTTCTGTTGCTGCCTCTTTCCGCTTGTATACCCACTTACAACCCACTGGCTTCTTTCCCCTAGGCAGTTCTTTCAACTCCCAAGTCTTATTCTTATGCAAAGACTCCATTTCCTCCACCATGGCTTTCATCCATCTGTTCCTTTCAGAACTCGTGATAGCATCCTGAAAAGTAGATGGATCCCCACTAGTAATAGTCAATGCATAAGAAACCAAGTCCTCAAACCCAAACCTCACTGGTGGCTTGATTGTACGCTTGGTTCTCCCAGCGGCCAAACTTTGCTGCTGCTGTTGATCAAGCTGTTCATCTGGTTGAGTATCACCCCTATCAATACTTTTCAGCTCAATCTGTATGCCCTGCTGTCTGCTGTTCACTTCCTTTGACTCAGAATTTTGAACCTTCTGATGTGCCTTGATCATAGAGTCCTCATCAAATACCACATCCCTACTGATCACCACCTTCTTTGTCTCTGGATCCCAAAGCTTGTACCCTTTGACCCCTTTCTCATAACCAAGAAAGATAAACTGTCTAGACTTCGCATCAAGCTTTGACCTCTCATCACTGGGAACATGAACATAGGCCGGACACCCAAAAATTCTCAACCCTGAGTAGTCAACCTATTTCTCTGTCTACATCTCCTCAGCTACCTTCCCTTCCAAAGCAGCACTCGGTGACCTGTTTATAACAAAGCATGCCATACTCATTGCTTCTGCCCAAAAAACCTTTGGAAGTCCCGCATTCAATCTTAAACACCGTGCCCTTTCTGCTATAGTTCTGTTCATCCTTTCTGCCACCCCATTCTGCTGTGGTGTCTTCTGAACAGTAAAGTGCCGCTGAATCCCATGTTCCTCACAAAACTTCAGAAAAGGCCCATTCTTGAATTCCTTCCCATTATCTGTCCTGAGGCACTTAATCTTTTTCCCTGTCTGGTTTTCTATTTCAGCTTTCCACACTCTGAACTTAGCAAAGACTTCAGACTTGTGCTTCATGAAGTACACCCAAACTTTCCTCGAAAAATCATCGATAAAGGTCAAGAAATACAGAGATCCTCCTTTCGAAGCTACCCTCACTGGCCCCCAAACATCTGAATGAACGTAGTCAAGAATTCCCTTTGTTCTGTGAATTGCATTCCTAAACTGCACCTTACACTGTTTCCCCAGAACACAAAACTTGCAAAAATCCAGTTTACATGATTTAACCCCTTTCAGCAGATTCCTCTTATGCAGCTCTAACATCCCACGCTCTCCCATATGTTCCAACCGCATATGCCAAAGCATGGTATCATCAGTATCGTTCGTTGTAGTGGCAGCAGCTCCACCTACAACTGTACTCCCTACCAACTTGTAAATATTACCAGGAACTTTATGAGCCTTCATCATCACCATAGCACCCTTCGTTACCTTCATGACTCCACCCTCTGTTTTATACCCACAACCATTGGAGTCTAAGGTTCCCAACGAAATTAAATTCTTTCTCAAATTTGGAACATGTCTAACATCCCCAAAAGTTCTCACAACACCATCATACATTCTGATTTTAATTGTGCCTATTCCTATGACTTTACACGATGCATCGTTACCCATAAGAACATTACCACAATCCACTGACCTGTATGTGTTGAACCATTGCTTGATAGGAGATATGTGAAAAGAACATGCTGAATCCAGAATCCACGAATCTGCCATGTGATCTGAACTTGCTGAGACAGAAAGCATATCACCATCATCTGACTCCCGCTCAACAACGTTTGCAGAAGTTGATCCATCTTTCCTCTCCTCTGCCTTTCCCTTCTTCTTCCAGTTAGTTCCCTTACCCCTCTGTGGACAGTCTTTCTTCATGTGCCCCGGTTCATGACACCTGTAACAGTTGAACTCAAACGTGCCCTCAGACCTATTCTTGGATTGAGACCTCCCACGCCCCGAAACTGATTTACCCCTCTCCTTCTTTCTGCCACGATCCTCGTACCCTTTAACCACCAGACCTTCACCCTGCATCGATTCTGTTTGTTGCTTGTGTTGATTATATGCCAAAAGGGCTGCACTGACTTCCTTCAGTTCTAGGGTTTCTTTCCCCCAGAGTAAGGTTGTAACGAGGGTTTCGAGAGAAATCGGTAGTGAATACAGTAACATCAGCGCTTGGTCTTCCTCCTCAAACTTTACATCAATCCGTTGCAGGTCGCTCACAATCTGATTGAACATGTTAATATGTTGAATCAGATCAGTACCCTCGGCCATCTTCAACCCAAACAGTTTCTGCTTCAGAAACAGTTTGTTCGTCAACGACTTTGACATATACCTGCTCTCTAGTTTAGTCCAGACCCTAGTCGGCGATTCATCACCCAACACGTAATACATGACTTCATCTGCAAGACACAAACGAATCGTACTCACCGTCTTCATCTGGAGTTCTTCCCAATCGCTATTTGACATGGCCTCTGGTTTTGCCTTCAATCCCTTGTATAAACCCTACTGCACCAATAGACCTTTACCCGCTGTTGCCATAATCCGAAATTCAAAGTTCCATCGAACTTCGTAACAGACGAACTCGCTGACATCATTTTTCATGTGATCAAAAAATAGCTTGAAACTCTGATACCACTTGTTAGGATCGTCACACACACGTACACGATTTACGAGTATAAAATAGTAAAGAATTAACACAGAGATATACGTGATTCTCCAAAACTGGGTACGTCCACAGGAGCGAGAGCGGCTGTTCTTTTATTATCACAGTTATCAATTAGGGTTTACAACATAGAGTATTTTATAGCGACTCTATTCTAACCCTAACTTGGTATTTGGTCTGAATCCCAAAAAGGCCTTCTTTCTAGAACTCTTTAGTATCTCTCCATACTTACATATGAGCCATAGTTCTAACAGTTTTCGATCGAATTTTGATGATACAAGCCGCTCAATGTAATTAGAACGTGATTTTAAGGGTACTCGTCAGAAATCAGAAAAAAAAATGACCGGGAAGGATTTCATCCGAATAGTTTTTTATTGAATTTTATTGAACGGTTCAATAAAAAAACTGCTCAAATCAAGCCCTTCCCAGTTATCTTTTTTGCCAATTTCTCGCGGGCACCCTGAAAATCACGTTCTGAACATATTGAGCGGCTCGGGTCATCAAAATTTGATCGGAAACTATGAGATTAAGATTTGGGGGGTTTTTTTAGAGGTTTTTTTAAGGATCCCCGGAACCGCCCCGTTATAACTTAGTAAACAACATACCCGTACTGAAACAAACTACACGAAAAATAGCAACTGCAATGACGTTCCAACGGACTTAATGTCTTGTAAATCACTTTTAAATATGGAGAAACCATGATTCCATGAGGAAGAGATTGCAGGTTCTTTTCAAGCCTTCTTAAATTGGAAAGATAACAAGGTTGGATTACATAATTGAGAAAAGGAAATTTACATTTCTCCTTTATGAATCTATGAGATGTCAATTGACCTTGTGTGGGGGTTGACTTAACCTTGCACCTTTTGAACCTTTTCTCCTTGCTGTTGAACCGTGGAGAAACGATGTGGAACTTCGTGTACTTGCAAATCGGAGGGGGGTGTTCCTTCAGGAAGAAGCTCCGACGATCAAGTCAATATATGGAGGAAGAAGAAGTAGTTTTGTAAGAAATAAGCTGGGGGAGGAGGAAGATTATATTTCAGAGAGTATTTTTTTTGGATCCTCACCCTAAGAGGGATACTCCTCTATTTATAGGCAAGGGTTTGGAGTGCTGAGCAAGGTGGAAGTGCATAGCACGCGCGTTGCCACGCTCGGATGACGTCACATGTCAGGAGCATTTAATGAACGCCGCCCTTCGAGATCTGCAGACCCATGTGAGTCAATGTCAGGGACGTCACATCCTGCAGAGACGTCACATCGGTTATCAGAGAGGCGAACGTGCTTATCATCGGTCTTATCAACGTGAGTTTCCAGAACGTTCCACAACAACCACATCCAAGGGGCTTCCCGAACGAACAAACTACCGAACATTAAACCCTTCGGCCGAGAAACTAAGGATACAGAAGGAGAAGATACCTTACCGAGTGACTGGGTGCCCTACCGAATGAGGCAAGAACACAAACGCTCGAAGGAACAGCTGAAGCTCGGCGAACCATCCCAAGCCCATCTATCGTTCGGCGAAGGGGTGAGATGACGTGTCAAGATGCATTCTCACCTATAAGCGAACTGAGACAATTGAACGATGGGTCCACAGTGCAACCCATTGAACCCTTTGAACCTTCGGATATTTCGGCCCACTACAATAGCCCCTCAACTCCTGCTTTACAAGCTCGGTAGGGAAGGAGGAGTTGAAAATAGTGGCCGAACGAAACCCTTCGATTTGACAACAATCTGAACGAGAGCGAAATTCGAACGAAAAAACTATCTGAGCTTAGAAATAGACAAGTACAGGGCTTGCATTTAATGCTTCTGTAACCGCCGATTTCAAATTTGCCACGCGTCACAATGTTATTGGGTGGTGATACGGCGCGTGGTGTCAGTCTCCATGTGTCGTACATCGAGCGGCACATCAATCTCCCGCTCAAATCCAACGGCCAGGGGCTCGGCACAGTTTCGAATTCCGCCCTAGGTATAAAAGGTGAAGGGGAGAGAGAGAAACTCATTTTCTCTCTCCCACATTCAATTGTTCCAACTGCTGCAACCCCGCTCATCGCCGAATCTCGAAGATTTCTGCTATTCAATCCTAGATTTCTCTCACTTTTCAGGTATTCCTTGATCCTTCATGCTTTTCTCAATATTTTGATAGTTTTTGTGCATGTTTTGGCCCAAAAAATGGGTTTTTTGCTTTCGTCTCGATTGAAACCCCTTTTGGGTACTGTAGAACAGGTTGAAGATGTTCATGTGTTCTTCCGAGGTCATGTACATCTTCAACCCGTGTTCTTCCGAACACCAAGACAAACTCAACCTTGTTCTTCCGAAGAAGGACCTCGAAAATATTACCAAACAAACTCTCCGAACAAAACTTAGGGTTTCAAACATCCGACACACGTAAGCTTCCGAACAATAACCCGAACCCAATCTGATGCACAATAGAGTTCCATGCTCGGAATCCCCATCTGACATATCGTCATTCGGGAACATTAGAGTATGCTCGGTGGGATTAGAACACCGAATGTAGTTACTCTTAGGAGTAATGGCCATGCATTTTGCTAACGGTCTTATCCCCCTGCACTTGTGTTTTAGGTATGGAGTCTTCAGAATCGACTTCCTCAGGCGAATCGTACCGCTCGGTAGACATCGGTGTGCCGGGCTTTGGAGGAATCGACCCCCGGATATCCGAAGTAATCAGGGCCGAGGCTCAGAAAAATATCGTGTACGAGATAGTGGATCCCAACCCAAAGGAATCGAGGGGATTGATTTCCTTGCCAGAGTGGCTCCCCTCCGATCAATAGGTTCGAAGAGTGACATTATCAATATCGACGATGAGCCTTCGGACAAAGGGGGTGAAGGCTTGAACGAGGAGATAGACATCGAGGCCGAGGCCGAGTTGAGGGGGATATCGGGGCCATCAGTGAATCGTCTTCCCAGGCGCCGAAGCAGAGGAGGAAGATCGTCGCCTTGGATCCCGATGAGATTCCAGACCGAACTGGAAAAGACCCCTACCCTTACTGGGAGTGCTTTGAGGACCAAAAGGGCATCGACCTTTTTCAAAGGACTTACAACATTCCGAACGACGTCATGATATCAATGATCCCTGGGTCTCGGATCCGATTCAGCGATAAGCACATCACGGTCCCCCTGATGGCTATCACCGAGGGGGGACTGCGATTTCCGATGCACAGGGTCCTTAGGGAGATCCTTTATCACTTTGAGCTTACCCCGTGCCAACTGAGTGTGAATTCCTACCGAATCATCCACTCAATAATCAAACTCGCCGAGGTAAAGATGTTCAACCTTCAGGCACATCACATTTTTTAGAATTACATGATGTCGCGGAACGCCAGATTTTCTCGATATTACCTGTGTTCCCGAAGGAATATGGAGAAGATCATCCCTGAGGGCACGGAGAAATGGGCGTCAGACTATGTTGAGGTTAGGGGCAATTATCAATACCCTCCGGATGAATACGACCATTTTGTAGTTGCTAGGCGTAGGGGTAACCCACGTAAGTTTAGATTGCATGCTCGTTTTCATTATTTCTTTTGTCTTGTTCGTCATTGCATAACTGGTGCAACTTTCATTTTTGGTTTCTAATTTTTTGTGTTCGGCAGATACCCCAAGACTCAACAAAGACCTCTTGAGACAGGCAAGGGGTTGTGGGCTTGCCGCAGCTCTTCTCACCATCCTAAGGGAAGAATGAGACGCTTTGACGATCCTCGACTACGAGCCAACCTACGGAGGTAGGATCGGAGGGTAAGTTTCCGAAGAAAGTGAGAAGAGGGCAGAAGATCCGGTCGAGCTCCCAGAGGAACTTCAACCGAGTGTAGATAGGCCACTCCGAGGGATCCTTCACCGACCGATCGAGGGGGAACCTTTCCAAGAAGAAACTGAAGCAGAAGAGGGAATGCCTCCCCACAGCATGAAAGCTGTCCTCCAGGAGAAGCTGGAGAGGAAAGAGAGAGAGAAGGTCGAGCGACAAAAGTCCGGGGCACCTGGGGCCTCGGGATCAGCTCCGAGCCTCAGTGTTCCGAGCAAAAAGGTTCCACCTCCCCCCCAATCACAGAAATGCCCATCGACCATTACCACTTCCTCACCAGACGCTCCGGCCAGCAAGAGGGTTAAGTCCCATGCTGTAAAAGCATCCGAAACTAGTGGTGATGCTCGGATGGTGGAAGAGACGGAGAAAGAGAAAGAGCCTGCCTTGGAGCTTAATATCCCTTGGATCTCGAGCTTCATCAATCCCGATAAGAAGTAGATCCTTCGCTCTGACAGCCTAAAAGAAGGATCCCTCCCTTGCCTTCACTCTTCAGGCCGGGTTGATGCTGCCGAGGGATATCGTGGCTCCTTCGTCCTTGAAGTCGGCGCTCAATGACTACTACTTCTACGCTGGGAGGGTAAGTCAATTCTTCGTATGCACACTTCTTTTAAGCTCATTATCTTTTTTTCCTCGGATAACTGTTTACTTGTGTTGTACTCAGGCAACACAATCCATCATGAGCGTTCAACGACATCTGACCGAGCACGAAAAGTAGTCAAAGCTGTTAAAACAAAAGGTTGAGCTCAGCCAAGGGACAATCGAGGAATACAAGATGAGCCTCGACCAGTCCGAAGCTGTTCGGCAGTCCTAGGAGATACAAATTGCCAACCTCAACGATCTGATCAAGGGTTTGCAGGACTCGACAGAGCGTATGAGAGCCGAAGGCAAGGATGAAGGCCCGACCGAGGGAAGAGCCCTGGGGAGGAAAGAGATGGAGGAAGAGATGAAGAAGCTGTTGCAGGAGCAGTTCGACAAAGGCTACTACCAGGCTGAGGAGGATGCAACGGATCAGCTCTTGGCCCTGTAGACGGAGATTAAGGAGGCGTAACACAACAAAAGCTTCATGCTCGGCTTCAACATGGGCCTGGATGAGGCCGGGGTTGAGCCGGACGATGAGAGACGGAGCCTAATAGAAGTTCCACCTCTACCAGTTGACGAAGCTGAGCCCGAATAGCCACATGCTGACGAGCCCATCGCCAATCCAAATGAGCAAGCAGATGCTGAGACTCCTCCAGCGAACCTTGTGTTGTCTTCCTCGGTCACTCCAACTCTTGAGGCATAAAACTTAAAAGTTTTTAGATCTATTTTTATTTTGTTTTTAGAATTTGAACATGTTTTTTGAGCGGTCGGCGCCGAACAGTAGGCTTTTGCCGAACCGTAGTTTGTAATTAACACAGGTGTGAGGATGACCATGAACGATCTACCACAGCCATGCCTCGGTTTACTTTTGAGAATGTTGAGGGGATGACACTGAACGATACACCACCCGCCATGCCCCAGTTTATTAATGGAATATGTTTGAATTTTTTTGAAAAAAATTACAAGTATTGTTACTCGTTTGTGATGTTGCATCTATATTTGTGTGCTTGTTATGTTGCTCGGATTTCACTTTGTTCGGTAAGATGTATAAGTTTCACAAGCTTGATTGTTCGGTTAACCAGAAACGTAGAAATGTCTAAAAAATCACAAGTGATTTTATTCGGAGTAATGACATTTGGAAGCATTAGCTCTTTTCGGTATTACCATTATTGTGATTGTTCGGATTTACCCATTTAGGATACCATTATTGTGATTATTCGGGTTTACCCATTTAAGAGCCCCTTGCCTTGGTGAATTGCCATAGAAAGAGCAGGAATGCACTAAGGTAGAAAAATGGGTTAATAAAGAAAGAAAAATTGCCGAGTCCCAGCGTTCGAGAAAAACGAATAGGCTATGAGAATTTCGCCAAATGATCCGAACGAAGAATACCTTTTCCGAAGGTTAAAAATAATTACAATGCCGAAGCCCGAAGGCAAACCAATATCCCGAACGAAGGACTATTGGGTGGAAGTGCTTGCGCCTGAGGGCAAACCAATATCCCGAACGAAGGACTGTTGGATAGAAGTGCCTGCGCCCGAAGGCTTTAACTTGGGCGAGATAGTCTACCCTACAAACCGAATGCCATGCCGAGGAATGAATAATTCAAGGGAAACAAACTTTTATTAACAAAACGCCCTAAGGCTTACAACCCGAACGGAAACAAAAACGAACAAGGCAGTGCGAGCGGGAGGGTGTCGAGGCTACCCATGGAATTTTCGAAGCTTTTGGGCGTTCCAAGGGTTAGCAATCGGCGTGCCATCCATCTCAGCAAGCTTATAGACGCCATGGCCAATCTTCTACATCACTCAGTATGGGCCTTCATAGGGGTCCTTAAGCTTGGTCAACTTGCTAGCTTCGACCACCATCCGAAGGACAAGATCTCCGACGTTGAATGGCCGACCCCAAACATTCTTTTTGTAGCCCCTTGCTACTTCCTGCGGGTACGTGGCGTGTCAAAGGTTGGCATTGTCCCGAAGTTCTTCAGCAAAATCCAACTCAGCACCCACTAGAGCGTTGTTATCCATCGGATGAAAGTTCTCCGTCCGTGTAATGGGAATCAAAGTAGACAAAGGAAGAACTGCTTCCATGTCATGGGCCATTGAAAACGGGGTTCGACCAGTAGATCATTTAGGAGTAGTACGATAAGACCACAGTACTTGGGGAAGCTCGTCGACCCACTTGCCGAGCTTCTGATCCAACCGACGCTTGAGCCCCAGAGTAATGGCTTTGTTTGAAGCCTCGACTTGACCGTTACCTTGGGGGTAAGCCACAGACAAGGTATGGATCATAATGTGGTGCTCCTTATAGAAATTTTTGATAGCAGCAGTCACAAACTGGGAGCCGTTATCCGAGAGGATAGCGTACGGCACACCAAACCTAAAAATGATGTGCTTCCAGATGAAGCGCTCCACATCCCCGGTCGTAGTTTTGACCAACGGGGAGGCTTCAACCCACTTAGTGAACAAGTCGGTAGCGGTGAGTATGTACTCAAATCCCCCAAGTGTCTTCGGTAGTTTACCCACAATGTTGAAGCCCTAGACAACGAACGACCATGGACTGGTGATCAAATTAAGGGGAAATGCTGGTTGGTGAGGGATGGACGCATGCTTCTGACACTGAACACGGCGCTTCACATATTCCTCGGATTGCTTCACCATCTTAAGCCACCAATAACCTTGTGTCAATGCTTGTTGGGCCATCGTTCGTCCACCCGAGTGGCCACCACAGCTTCTAGAATGAAGCTCGTCGAAAATGCTCGTCACCTGATCTTCGTAAACGATGCGCAAATCAGGACCGGTGAACTTTCGACGATACAGGTTATCGTTCGGATCCAGAAAGTAGTTTGCAGCTCAGCAATGGACCTTGTGGGCCTCTTTTTTGTTCGGTGGTAGAGTCTGATTCTTCAAGTAAGCGATGACCGGATCCATCTGGCTTGGACCGAGCGTGATAGCATTGACCGAACAAATTAAGGGCTCGAAGCTCGGTGACTCCACTTCGTCGAAGACAATCGAGTGACTGCCTGAGGTCTTGTATACCGAAGCAAGACCTGCCAGAGCGTCTGCATGAGCATTATGCTCCCTAGCGATCCACTCCACTTCCACACGACCAAATTGCTTGAGAAGAGAGAGAACGTGACTGACATAAGCATTCATCCGTTCATCTTTGGCCTGATAATAGTCGTTGAGGTGGCCCACAATCAGCCGAGAGTCACAAAAGACATGAATCGAGTCTGCCTTCATCCGAAGGGCGAGCTGCAGCCCAGCAATGAGTGCTTCATACTCAGCTTCATTGTTCGTCGCGAGATACCCAATCGAGACCACACTGTCATGTACTGTACCATTTGGTGAAGCGAGTACAATCCCAGCCCCGGCTCCATTAATATTTGAGGCCCCATCAACTGCCATACGCCAAGCATCACTCTTTCTTCGGTTTCTTATTCCCCAAGGTATATCGAGCACGAAGAGACTCTGGAGGAGGGTTACTCCACTCGGCTTATGCCTCTTCGTCGGCAAACCGAGCCTCCTTCGCAGCAACCACCAAGGCATTTTCCTCGTCTTTCAACTCGGGAGTTAGCTCAGCAAAGAAGTCTGCCAAAGCCTGACCCTTAATGGCAGTCCGAGGCTCAAATTGGATGTCATAATCAGCAAGGTCCTGGGAGAACTTCAAGATCCTGCTCGATGAATCAGTCTTTCGAAGGACAGCTTTGAGACGAAACTCAGTAAGGACCACAATCCTATGACAATGGAAGTAAGGCAAAAGGCTCATTTTAGCTGAAACGAGAGCCAGTGCCAACTTCTCCATAGGCAGATACCTAGTCTGAGAATCCGTCATCGTCTTGCTTGAAAAGAAAATCGGCAGATGCTCCATTCCTTCCTTCCAAACGAGCACTGCACTCATGGCATGATCAGAGACTGCAAGATAGAGGTACAGGTCTTCTTCGGGGAGGGGTGTGACGAGGAGTGGGGCTTGGGAAAGGTATTCCTTTAATGATTGCAAAGCTAGCTCACATTCCTTGGACCATACAAACCTACGTCGACTGGTCTTGATTGCTTGGAAAAAGGGTCTACAAAGGTCGCCCGAACGCCGAATGAAACAATTCAATGCTGCCACCATGCCTGTCAGTCGTTGGACCTATTTGATTGTCGTTAAAGCTCGGAGGTTCTGCACGGCGGTGAGTTGAGTCGGGTTGGCTTCTATCCCTTGGCGACTTACCATATACCCCAGGAACTTACCCGAGCCTACACCGAACGCACACTTTTCGGCATTTAGGTGAAGTTTGTGCTCTTTGAGAATTTCAAAAATCACTCCGAGGTCCCAAAGATGATCCCTACCGAGCTTACTCTTGCACACCATGTCATCAGTGTAGGCCTCCAATGTCTTCCCGAGCTTCAGAAGGAACATTTTGGTTATCGTTCATTGAAAAGTAGCTCCGGCGTTCTTCAATCCAAACGGAATGACATTATAACAGTAAGTCCCGCGGGAAGAGATGAACGCCGTCTTCTCTTGATCATCCTCGGCCAAGGCAATTTGATGGTAGCCTCGGTATGCATCCATGAAACTCAATCGCTCATACCCAGCAATTGCATCCACCATTTACTCTATCCGAGGGAGTGGGAACCGATCCATCAGACAAGCATTGTTGAGGTTGGTGTAATCAACACAGACTCGGAGCTTTCCATTCTTCTTCGGTACTACGACAGGATTAGCAAGCCTGCAAGTTGGGTAGAGGATTTCCCGAATAGCCCCTGCTTTAAACAATTGATCTACCTCTGCCGTCACTGCATCCACATGCAAGGCTGCTGAACGACGCACCTTCTGAACAACTGGACGTCGGCTCGGATCAACGTTCAGAGAATGATATGCGAACGAGGGATCTACGCCCTACATTTCCATAGGAGTCCAAGCAAATACTTCAATGTTTTCTTTAAGGAAATTGAACATCTCCATACGCTTGGCCTTGTCTAAGGAACTGCCGACAAGAAAGTACTGTCCTCCATCCTCGGTGATCGGCTTTCGCACAAGTTCCTCGGTCGATCTTTTTTCGGCAGGCAACCCAACATCTTCCAAAACTGGTATGTCGGCCGTCTCCACGCATTGTACCTCAAGGAAGCTCGGTTTGTTCGTCACAGTCGAGATGTAGCATTTCTTGGACTGAACCTGGTCTCGGCGGAGGCTCTCCTGCCGACCATTCCATCCAACGAACTTCATAACTTGGTGAAGGGTTGAAGCAACAGCCTTCATCCCATGTAGCCAGGTTCGACCGAGGATTATATTGTAGGGGCTAGGAGAGTTTACCACTACAAATTCAACATCAATCACTCGGGAGCCGGCTCACACGGGGAGAGTTATCAATTTGAGAGGCCATATAGGAGCGCCGGTGAAACTAACGAGCGGTGTACTTGCTGTCCGAAGCCGATTTGGTGAAAGTCCCAGACTTTTGAATGTTGAGTGGAACATTACCTGGTCGAGCTCCCTTGATCCACAAGCACTCGTTGAACGGTGGATGTGTCAACTATGATGGTGAAACAAGGGCGTCAGTATGAGGCATCTGAACTCCATGTAAGTCCTCAAATGTAAAAGTTACTGGTCCGTCAAGGTTCGGATCAACCCACTTTCTCTTCGGTAAGATTCCCACATTGCAAACAAATAAGGCGGCGACGGCTCTGTCAATTTCTGAACAGAGCTCGGCAGCTTTCCCTTCGGAAACTAGGCCTTGGATAACCCTGACAATATTCCCGACGACAGGAGGTGGAAGGGGAAGCAGGTTCTTTCGAACGTCAATCCACTGGTTGAGATGTCCTGCTACTGCTAGCTCCTCCAAGTAACGTTTGAACGGTTGGCATTGAGTGGTGTAGTGGCCACGCTCTTTGTGGAACGTGCACATTCCAGGACCGTTGTCCACCGTTCCCACGAATCCCGTCGGCCAAACAAAGAATGGTAACTGGCCAATAATACTCAAGAGTTTATAAATTGGCTTAGTAAACGTAGTACGCTCGGCCACATACTCGTCCGGCCTCGGTTCTCGCCTTGCCTGTTGCCAAGGTTGTTGCTGTGGTGGATTTTGCGGTGGCAGATTCCTATTGTTCGGCTTGTTTGTACCCGGACCCGCGCTGCCTTGTCCATTTTGCCCCTGCCGAATGTTGACCACCTGCTTTTTGGCCGTAGCAGTGGTTTTTGGAGCTTCCGAGACCTTCAGGGCATTACGTTCGGCAACCGCTTCCTCGTGTATGCAATCCTTCTCGATGATTACCATGAGCTCTCCCATGGTCTTCGGGGGATTTTGAGACAAGTCTCTGAACATTGCCGAAGTTGGGTCCAATCCATTCATGAATGACTCAGCAGCAACGCTCTGATCATAGTTGGGGATGAGGTTGTACATTTCCCAGTAACACTCGATGTACAGCCGAAAAGTCTCTCCTGCTGTTCTCCTCATATTGACTAGCATGGAAAGAGTCTTGGGCTGGACATTGCTCGTTGCAAAGCGCTTGGTGAACTCCAATTCCAGCTCGTTGAAGCTTCTGATGGATTTTGGTTTGAGCTGGTTGTACCACAACATGATTGGCTCACTCAGCGTAAGGGGGAAGATTTTGCACATGAGTGCGTCGGAAAAATTGTGCAGGCTCATCATCTGTTTGAACCAGCAAACAAACGCGACTGCATCTTCCTTGGCTTCATAACGTTTAAGTTTCGGCAAGACGAATCGGTCCGGCGGCCGTTCCTGCTGGATAACGTCAACGAAAGGGGACACCTTGGCTTTCCCGAGCTTAGAGTCATCCACGGGCTCGGTAACTGGTTGAGTCGCAGGGGGCGGGATTTCTACTCGAGCTTTAGGAATCATCCTAGGCTCTCTGTGATGGTGCCGCGGTCGCGCGTTCTGCTCTCGGTGCCGAGGTCTACCTTCATCTGAAGGTTCTAGCTGCTCACCTCTGGAGCCCTCATGTCGCATTCGTTGAGGCTCGGCTCCTTCAACCATGGGCTAATATACTGTTGGCAGCCCTGTGAACTGATCATACAAGATTATGGTATTTTCACGCTCGGAGCGTTCGTCCCTACTTGACGTTCGGTGATGTCCACGCGACCCAGCCGAGTGACATTCAACATGCCTGCGCTCGGTTATAGGCCTGGATTGTCCTGAGCCTTCGGGACGCTCACTCACATGAGCGTGCTGAGAAGGGTCATTAAGATCCATGGGTCGCTTTCCATCCGACCGTCCCATAGTCCGTTGAGAGGCACGACGCGTGCGTCTCGAGGCTCATGTTCTGTGTGTCCCGGTTGTAGAATTCGTTGCCGAAGATCTGGAGCTTTCGGAGCGGACAACGCTTGCCAATCGCGGACGAGAGGACATAGGCGGGATCCTCGGCGTGTGCTTCAGTCGCTCGAAGACGATGCGACGCTCGGATCCAACTGGTCCGGTTGTTCGTGTTTGCACCGACTTCCTGCTTCGTTTGTGAATTTTCTTCGGACGGCTTGGTTCGGCAGGGTGGACATGGGTGGATGTAACGACCATGCCACCCTCCGGCTCCTCGAGCCGTAGTTGGAGAAGAACTATGACCGTCGCCTAACGCTTTTGTTCCGCCAGGGCAACGTCTAGCTTGGTTTGGGGGAAGGAGAGCTGATGAGACACCAGAGGAATGGTCCCTAGGGCTTGGCTGGGTTCGGAATTTAGAAACCCATAACCAGCTAAGCCGAGGGTGAAGTTCTCCGGGCCTGGAAGAGGAAGGCGTTAAGCCATATCTGGAGGTGGTGAATGAAGGAGAAGATTGGGAGAGATCTAAGGTTAAAACCAGGTCCACTATCTGCTAGGAAAAATGCTTTCGTCCCCAGCAGAGTCGCCAATTGTGGGGGGCTGACTTAACTTTGCACCTCTTGAACCCTTTCTCCTTGCTGTTGAACCGTGGAGGAACGATGTGGAACTTCGTGTACCTGCAAACCGGAGGGGAGTGTTCCTCCGGGAAGAAGCTCCGATGATCAAATCAGTATATGGAGGAAGAAGAAGAAGTTTTGTAAGAAATAAGCTAGGGGGAGGAGGAAGATTATATTTCAGAGAGTATTTTTTTTGGATTCTCGCCCTAAGAGGGATACTCCTCTATTTATAGGCAAAGGTTTAGAGTGCTGAGCAAGGTGGAAATGCACTGCGCGCACGTTGCCACGCTCGGATGACGTCACATATCAAGAGCATTTAATGAACGCCGCCCTTTGAGATTTGCAGGCCCATGTGGGTCAATGTTAGGGATGTCACATCTTGCAGAGACGTCCCATTGGTTATCAGAGAGGCGAACGTGCTTATTATCGGTCTTATTAATGTGAGTTTCTAGAACGTTCCCCAACAACCACATCCGAGGGGCTTCCCGAACGAACAAACTACAAAACATTAAACCCTTCAGCCGCGCAACTGAGGATACAGAAGGAGAAGATACCTTACCGAGTGACTGGGTGCCTTACTGAACGAGGCAAGAACACATACGCTCGAAGGAACAGCTGAAGCTCGGCGAACCATCCCAAGCCCATCTATCGTTCGGCAAAGGGGTGAGATGACGTGTCAAGATGCTTTCCCGCCTTTAAGCGAACTGAGACAATTGAACGATGGGTCTATAGTGCAACCCATTGAACCCTTTGAACTTCGGATATTTCGGCCCACTACAATAGCCCCTCAACTCCTGCTTTCCAAGCTCGGTAGGGAAGGAGGAGTTGAAAATAGTGGCCGAACGAAACTCTTCGATTTGACAACAATCCGAATGAAAGCGAAATCCGAACGGAAAAACTATCCGAGCTTAGAAACAAACAAGTACAGGGCTTGCATTTAATGCTTCTGTAACCGCCGATTTCTAATTTGCAGACATTCTTGTGAGTATCACTCTTCTTTCTTGTTTCTGTTCTTCTTAAACACGTAATCAAACTTGCCCACCTTTTTTTCTCGAGTTTTTTTTCTTTTTATCCCATAAACTATACACTTTTTCACTACTTAGTCCTGAACTATTAATTTGGCGATTTCATCCCCTCAACTATCATTCCGTTACCTACTTAGTCCAATAGATAACGGAAGTTAAGAATTTGGACAGAAAGTGTCACATAAAGCCCTGTTTGAGACCCTGTAGAGCAGATACTTGATTATAACAGCCCTAGAGATAAAAATTAATTATGACCCTTTAGGATAAAATGATAAAAAAAAATAAGACCTTCGCACCGGTTCGAACGGATTAAAAATTGGTGCACTTAATTTTTTTAGAAGGTTTAAGTGCTCCAATTTTCAATCTGTTTGGACCAGTGCGAGAATCTTATTTTTTTTAATCGTATTATTTTAAAGGGTCATAATTAATTTTTTTTTCTCTAAGGCTTTCATAGTTAATTATCTACTTTTTATTTGAGACCCCTTAAAGCAGATACTTGATTATGAGAGCTCTACGGACAAAATTAACTATGACCTTTTAGGATAAAATGATCAGAAAAATAAAATTTTTGCACCAATTCACATGGATTGAAAATTAGAGCGCTTACTTTTTAACCATATTTTTAATATATAAACAGTCTAAATTCTATATAAGGAGGTCAGTCTTTTTGAAAAAAATATGTATTTGTTAGTCTCTATAAAGTGCCATGTAAGATCTTGATATATGAACCTCGTAAAAAAAATTAAATGATCCAATTTTCAATCTGTTTGAACCGGTGCGAATGTCTTATTTTTTTGATTTTTTAATTCTAAAGGATCATAATTAATTTTTATCTCTAGGACTGTTATAATAAAATAACTGGTCTATAGGGTCTCAAATAGGGCCTTACGTGGCATTTTCCGTCCAAATTCTTAATTTCCGTTATCTATTAGACTAAGTAGGTAACAGAATGATAGTTGAGGGGATGAAATCACCAAATTGATAATTCAGGGACTAAATAGAGAAAATGTGCATAGTTTAGGGGATAAAAAGAAAAAAACCCCTTTTTTCTCACAAGTAATTAAGCATGTAGTGAAACCTTTAGGAAAACAGCACCTATCGAAAGAGTTCACATCCGAGATTGAGCTCACCAATGAAATCAACTAAAGAATATATTCCTTTCTCTTTCACAAGCACCATATGTGACACAATCGGGCTATCACCGTGACTGCTTATTCCTCTTCCACTTGACGAAAAAATCTCATGTAAAATTCCTTGGTTTAAAATTGGCACATGAATCTTTGGTGTATTCCATTCTATATAATTCCCTGTTTTTGTACTTGTAACTTATGATGAGTAATAAATTCTAAATGCAGGTCAGTGAGATACTTGACTCAGAGTTGTTGGGCGAAGGACTCTATTTTTAGTTTTTGATTTTGATCCAAAAGCTGTGATTTATTTATTTTCAATCCAAGGGCTGTAATTAATTGAGAGTATGATGCTCCCAAAACCGCTGGGAGCATCATAGCCTTTGCCACGCACATGACAAGTTATTGGTGGAAAACCCACAGACAGTACCTTACCGGGCAACTACTTATGGCAAGGTGTTCGACTTAGGATATCCACTTATTTCTATTCACCTCTTATGTAGTGTTAATATTCTCTTCTCTATTTGCATACTAGCTAACATCAACTATCCCTCTCCCTTTACAATGTAATAGGCATTTCATCACTACAAGAAAAATGGCCTTTCCCCGCATTTAATTCCCAGCATTTACCGAAAACCCCGGGAATAGCTAATAATGACATACGGCAGTCGGACAAAAGAAACGGCGAAGGTAGCTATTTAACCCTTAAACATGAAACGACGTAGTTTTGTGTTGCCCAAAGTTTCCCTCCCCCGAAATTCCCCAATCCCGCACAATAACCCTAGTTCCCTCCTATCTCTCTACTCAGACGCCGCTCTCTACACCTCTAACGCCTCTCTCCCTCTCTCTGCTGGGCGTGCGCCTCTCTCTCTCTTTCTCTACGGGTATAGTTCTCTCTCTCTGCATCTCTCCCTCTGCATCTCTCTGCTGGTATAGTTCTTCTCTGATTTCGTTTTCTCACTGTAGCTTTCTCTATGTTTTCTTTTGTCTCATGGAGGTGCCGGCGTCGGAGTCACTCATCGGCGACAAAAAGCTCACAATAAGTCGTTCAAGGAGTTTTCCTGACAACAAATCACTCTTAGTTATGAGGTATACGAAAACTTTTGATCTAACCTTCGATTTATGAGCTTCGTTCGATTATTTTACTGTTCTCGTTGTTTTTCTCAGATTCTGTTTGGTTGCTGAGAAAACGGAGGAGGAAAATGAAACGAAATAAAGGATCTATTTCGATCGTTCCTTAGACTTTGTTGTTTTGCTAGGGTCTATATGAATTATGATTTGAGTTCAGTAGATAGAGATACAACATCATATATGGTAGAAATCAGAACTATTTTGCACTCTTCCTGTTCCAAAATCTTTCACCGCCATAGCTCTGGTACACAGTCTCTCTCTCTCTCTCTCTCTCTCTCTCTCTCTCTCTTTGTGTGTGTGTGTGTGTGTATTCGAGAGGTTGATCTCTGTAAAAAAGAACCCTAGAATTTGCTTGGTCTTCAACCAATTATTTTGGGGGTTTTCGTTGATTCTTGATATAATGAATTTAAATGCCCTAATTGTGTTTAGAATGATTAAAAATGTCTTGTTCTTGTTGTTCGTATTTTTTGCCCTAATTTTGTTTTTTAATTAAAAAGAAATGAGCTCCATTTTTAAGTTGAAACTTTATTCAAAGTTCATGTCTAATGTGGTATTGCATGCATTTGCTTTGTTTGTTTTCTTCAAAGTTGTGTTAATGGAAACAAACATGGATAAGAGTTGGATAAATTTGCCTAGGTTCGATCTAAGATACCTACAATGGGTCATAAATTTTATGGAATTTGCATGTAAGAACATTCTTGATGGGCAAACAGAAATTGCTTGTCCTTGTAAGAAATGTCATAATGTGGCTAGAGTGAAGATGGATTTAGTAAAGGAACATCTCATCTGAATATTGTATTTGTTCCTTATTGCATTTTCTTTCCTAAACTGGACTTTATATGCACTTAATTGTTAACAGCATCCAGATGCCTCTAGTGTGCACTGCCAAATGACAACTGGCAGTAACCAAGCAAGTCCAGAAGAGATGTTCATGGACCTCCTTAATTGGAGTAGTTTAGCTAGTTTAGTTAATTATGTTTAGTTCTAGTTTTTGTTCTAGTTTCCGTTTAAATCATGGAAGTCTAGGTTCTCTGAAGTCTTTTGATATAGTGAATGTTTGAACAAGAGTAAGTCTTTCATAGGCCGGTAAAAAAAGGTCTTCCATAGTATTGATTTGGTTCAATTCTGAAGTGTGTTTGTCTTATACATGTTTCCAGATTATAATGCTTAATTAACATATTTCAATGGATTACATTGTTTAGTTGACATATGCCATGTGTTTGTCTTACATCCATACTAATGGCTACTCCACACCGAGGTTGTGCCATGATGATTGAGGCTGATGTAGTACTCCGCTCTGAGGTTAACTCATGCAGAAAATGCTCGCGAGGTGGGTTGCACCACTCTCCTATAAGCTCAATAATCTATTGTAGCCGTCTTTCTTTTAGGTTGAGATTACAGTCTTTTTGTTGATAATTAGAAATTTAGAATCATGGGCTGAAGCTTCGTTCCTGACAATGTGTTTCTTTTGTATATGTTAGACTATTAAGAGTCACAAAGAAGAAGAGAAGAACATCGCAAAATGGTTCAAATTGAGTATATTGGTGCAAGGTAATTGTTGACTTGTACGTGTACCTTTTAAATAGTTCCACCTAATATTCATCTATGTGATGCATTCTACTTTTTGCACTATCAGAGAGTCCAATGCAAGAAACATAAAACGAAATCTTCAGTTTTGTCTTTTGTGAATCACATACTTGCTGCAACACCATATTGCAGCTTTGGAATTGAAGTTAGCTGTTAAAATCCTACTCTAGTTCCCTCTGCAATTTTTTAGTATATGTGAGGCCTTGTTAGCTTAGCTTAGCTCCACCCGTTGGCGCTCTTCTGGGGAGGAGCTATTTTTATCTCAAGTCATTAATATAATCGCGTTAAACATTTAAAATCTCGTCCTTCCAAGTTATAACGTATAACTTAACAAATCACTTGTAAAAGTGTTTCATCACTTTCAGTAGTTTCGGAGCACCACATTATAATTCTGGTTTGAGTTTTAACTCACATTCTATTTCACTGTTCCAAATATTTGGACTCGAGGCTGGAGGAAACTGATAAACCACTAGCCGAAAGCTTATAGATTAGGACACCAGAACTTGCACAATCATACAGAGATCGAACAAGTTATGAAATTTTGCTTCGGGACAATTAGAGGGAGTCTGAAGAGGAAGTCTTCAGTGGAGTAGGTGTTTGAGGGACCCCATGTTGTTCTAGCCCAGAAAATCACTTTAAGCTTGATCAGGTTCAAAGTATCCTCCCAGTCCAGTGCCTTATTATAAAAAATAACCCCATTCCTTTTTTCCAGAGAGTCCAAAAGATGGCAAAGGGTATGCAATCCCATATCATTTTCAATTTTGGTTTAAGCTTCCTATCACTCCACCATGAGAGTAGAGCGACCAAAGATGGAGGAACAACCCATTGAACACCAATCCAATTAAGAATTTTTGTCCAAAGAGACCACACAGGATTGCACAGTAGAAGAAAGTGGTCTAATGATTCAATATGTTCATTGCAGAATTTGCAAATAGCACCATCAACTGATTGGATGATGCCCAATCTGTGTAAATGTTCTCCAGATTTGACCCTGCCCTTCAAGGGAAGGTTACATGGAACTCTTCTACAATGCTAGGTGACGAACTGCTTTAGTGATTGGAGGTTAGTACCTGTTGTAATGCCCTATTTCATAGTTTCATTCTTTGTTGCTTTCATATTATTTATTCTCCAGTTTTCAACTAATATTACTTCTTTATTTGCAGATGCTTGAGAAAAAAATGATCGGGAGAATGTGTTTGATAAAGGCGCGCGGGGCACTGTTTATTTTGGGGACTTAGTGTTTAATTTCTTTGACTTGTTTGTCTTTTTTTCCCTGCTTGACCGTATTTTATTGAGTATGGTTACATATGAACATGAATTTGGATTGCAAAAGTATGAATTATTGTTTCTTTTTGCTAGTATATGGATTCTAAAGTTTTGTTGTTTAAATATCAAGCAGCATTCTTACAGATTTAAAAAAAAAAAAATTTATTCCCGGCATTTTTTGTAAACGCCAGTAAAACCCACCCTGCCGGAATCGGAATCGGAAAGACTTTTCCCGGCGTTTACAAAAACGCCGGTAAATCTCTGCCAGAATCGGAAAAAGTTGCCGGCCTTGGACTTTTCCTAGGGTTTTTGTAAACGCCGGCAATAGTAATAAAAACGCCGGCAAATATTACCGGCATTTGATAAACGCCGGGAACTATTCCCGACATCGGCAGTCGCGGCGTTCACTAAAAACGCCGGGGGGAAACGCCGGGAAGACTTTTGCCGGCGTTTATTTCACTTTTGCCGGCGTTTATAAAACGCTGGAAAAGCCAAGATTTCTTGTAGTGCATTCTGTTGTTGAAACAGTAATAGTTCAATTAAATCGGTGTAGAAAACTCCTCAGGCTCGCTGAACTCCCCGAGCTCCTATTTAGTTCATAATGTTAGTTACTTCAGTGTGATGGCATCATACTTACTGCCGAATCCAAACTGATTAGGTTTTTAAAAAAGTTAAAAAGGTCAAAGTGTACGGGATTTTCCTCATGGAGTTCCAAGCAAAAGAGGTGTTCGGTAGACTCAGGAGCTTCTGACTTGTAAGCTTCTGACCAAGGTACTGTATAGGCTTTTCTGTGTGTTCAGAACAGCCTACACACCATCTATGATCTATTCCACTGTTTTATCTGATTTAAAAAAATGGGAAAGATTCAAATGATCAGACTTAAGTCCTGTTTTTCGTTACTTATATATGGCAAATTATAGTATGGACTCCTTGATTACAAAAAGGTTATAGGGACTTTTATATACTCATAGGTTAGAATAATCACACCCGCCACCCACTCTAAAAGGTTAAAAAAATGTGAAAAGAAAAAACCCCCGATAGGGATTCCTTAGGTAATCCATGCACCTACTTCCTTGTCTTCATTCCTGTCTACGTACGCACATGCAGTATTAACAGGTTGAAATTAATATGCACATGCAGTATTTGCATGTCTACGTTTTTATGATGTGACGTATCATGAATGGCCCAACCAAATATCAGCTTTACACAAGGAAAGTTGGAATCTCACTGAGCAGCCTTACATATATTTTTTTTTGTTTGCTGTTTTTCCTTAATTGTTGGGTTTCCTGTTTTCTTTCCATCTGATGACATCTTTTTATTCTTTGTTTAACTTTTGCAATCACTTTGCTGCTGACATTTCATGATTTCTTTCTCATTTTTCATCCCAGTTAGTTGAGAGCAAATATCTGTGGAAGCTGCATGACCTACATAATATCGAAGTACAAGCATTGGATGACATTCATCTTGTTCCAACAACAAAGGAGACAATTTTATGTGTGAAGTCGCAACAGTTAGCCATGCATTGCGATGCACTACAAGATGAAATAAAACTTGTAAGACATTATTTCCTCTAAAAAACTTTAGTATGAAGATATAGGCTTATCTCCTATTCCTACTCAGTTTAACACTCACCCAGCTGTCAGAACCCTTCAAAATTTTTGAATTTAACTTTTGGAGAAGGCCAGAAAGTCGAGGAGAAAGTAAGCTACTCATTAAGGCAATTAATGATGGTACAGTTCATGCTGTTGTCTCATGGTATATTTTGTACTACAATATGTGAAATCTGTCATAGTATTTCTGTGGAGTGGTTATTCCTATATATTTGTTTCTTTTTCAGGTGGATACTTCAACTTGATCGCGAAGGAACACTTTACTATTCCACTTGCCCAAAATGGATAAGATTAAAAGAAGGAATGGGCACATTTTGATTTGCTGATGTTGTCCCTTAGTATTTTGGAAAATAGCAACAACTATAGATAGTGTTTTGAAACATGTTACTTAATGAAACACTTCCTTTTTACACATAGTTGACATTATGATATGTTAGGTGATACTTGTAGATATGTTAGGTGATACTTGTAGAATCCACGTAACTGGTGAAGTTGGTTGGAATTAATATACTAAGTAGGATGTAGATCCATATTATCAGCACATTTTTGCATCGTACGAGGTAAGTGGAACTAATCTATTTATGACTGCTTTCAAACGCAGCCTAGGTAATTATACACGTCTACTTTCAGCAACAGGTTCATTTCTTCAGCAGTTATTGGTAGATCTCTAACTAAATAAACATTATGTAGTTAGATTCTTTGCATTGAAATCTGTAATTTGACGCTCTTTTAATAAAGTGCCATTTCGTTCTTAAATTTGCTTTTGTTTGTTTTTAGAATTCAATATACGTTTGGTTTCTAGGTTCTGGGGATTGGTGTGACCACTGGAAACAGTGTGTCTACTTTGTCCCAGGAAAAGGTCTGTCGGTATCGAAGGATGAAGAGCTTCCCCTGCATGCCATTCATACTGATATCAGTATCTCATATGAATTTGAGATTCAAGCATTCAGAAGAGAAGTTGAACTGTATAACTTTGCTCAAGAAGATCAACTCATTCTGCTGCCAGAAAGAGTTGCAGTTTATGGAGACAGCAATTGGAGATGCTCTATGTTAGAAGCTGTTAAAAAGGCTGTAAAATTTCTCTCCTCTCTCTTGCTTGATATGTATCAACACCATCAGATTTGCAATTCTGAATCTCTGATTACCATCTGAAAAAGTACTGCATTGTGATGTGCTTTGCCTTTTCATTTTCATGTCACCCAAGCGTTCTTTTACATCAGTTCTTTTTCTTGCAGTTGAAGGGTCGAGTTTGCCCACTATGCCTTGTTCCAGATGATAGTGTTTTTTTAACAATTGCCCTTGCTAATCTGTGCGAAACATCACATGTAATCTCATTGTTTCCGGGGCTAAGAGAAAAGGGAGCCAAATATTTACGAGCTGTTGCAAGCGAAAATGGTTACTCAATGGATCGAATTGAAGTTCTTGATAAGGGAAAAGATAACTTGACTACGGGGGATACTCATCAGAAAAAGGTTAGTTCCTTGCAGTTCCAATCTCCGATGCTTTGCCAAACCTGATGTGCTTCTAGTTTTGCAAAGTTATTCTACTAAATGTTGTGAAACTGTTCATATTCTTGTGAAACAAGATAGGAATAGCCAAATTTTCATTTAGCTTATTCTTATTGAAGGGTGCAGTTTTATGTTGCTATGGTTTTTCCGTTTACCAAGTTCAATAACAATTTTTTGTTTCCTCTTTCTCTTTTGTTACTTCCAATGCACTTAGTAGTTTTATAAGATGCTCGAACGAATTGTTTAATTCCATGTCTAACACTTGGGGGATATCATGTTTTATCTGCAGGTTGAGCTTCTTGTTGGAGAACCCTATTATTATGGGAATGATGGCATGCTTCCATGGCAAAACCTGCGGTTTTGGTAAATAATACGACTTCCATTTAATTTTTTCAGTGTTTCTTGATTTGAGCATCAAATAGTGTGTCCAAAGTGGGATTCAGATCCTCTTTCAACATTTTCCCTCTCAGCATCTTCTCAACCTTTTATTCTCAGCGCGCCACGTCATTAGTTTTATTAGGGCTGCTCAAAAAATCCGGTGAATCGTGAAACCGGTCCGGACCGAACCGATCCGTACCTTTTGGATTTTGTCCGTGGATTAATGGTCCGGACACGGATTGAAAAATTAGAAAACCGTGACTCGCGGTTCGGTCCACGGATTTTCATTACAAAACCGTGGATTAACCGAACCGAACCGTGAGATATTTATTTTATATAAATAATATATATAAATATATATGTGTATTTATATAATAAATTGTTAGTGATGTTAACACTTTTTTCTACCAATTTTAGTATTTTATCTTAATAATTCGATATAATGTAGATGTACATAAAATATAAGGAGTAAATTATAGTGTTTTCATAAAAATAATGGGTAACCCTAGTTAAGTTTCACTAGTTCGTTTTTTTTTTTTAATGTTATGTACTATAATGATACAATTCTACTAGTGTTTAGATTCTTTTGAATTTGATTTTTAAAATAGGTTTTTGGTAGTTTATGTAACAAGTATTTTCTGGTAGTGTTAAACTTAATTTTGAATGTAACATTCTTCCTTTTTAGTGTGGGATATATGCTTAAGCTTTTTTTTTTGTTAAAATCCGTGGACAAAACCGTAACTGATCCGCGAGTCACGGATCGGATTTTATTTTGTAAAAACCGAACCGTAGGACTTTTGGTCCGGACACGGATTTCATTTTATAAAAACCGTGACTAGCGGTTCGGTCCTCGGATTCATAGAAATCCGAACCGAACCGGACCGCGAGCAGCCCTAAGTTTTATAATCTAACGGCTGTGCTGTTTTGAGCCCAACACCCAAACACCAGCTTAATGCATTCTTCATATATGTTCCCAAGTTCTCTCTCTCTCTCTCTTCCATCTCTATTTCTCTCTGTGTTTAATTTCTGTTGTTTCTCCTCTCTCTCTATCCTCACCTCCTAATATGGTTGATTTCACGTAATTTATAATGACTTTGTAAGATTAATTGTGAATCTTAAAACATTGTTGAAGAAGCTTTGGTTTAAAGCGCCAGATAACAATTGGATTTGTGGGGGGGGGGCGCGGAGGAGTTCATCTCCTTTTTATTTTACCCCCTATCCTTTGGGCCCATGCCTGCAATTGATATTCTCTACAATTGCAGAGGAAATCAGAAAGAAAAACACAATCTTATTCTGAGAGAGGAGAGGTCGAAATCAAAGTGGTGGATTAAGACGATCAATTTGGGCTTGATTTCAGAAGGGATTGAGCACCGAGAGGATATATTTCAGTCTGGAATGGGAGTTCATCATTTATGTAATTACAACGTGTGATTTTTTTTTTGTTTTGAACTGAAATTACAACTTTGATTAGATGATTCATGATTGTAAGGAAGGGTTTTGGTAATTACAGCTTCGTTAGATGATTGTGAATTTGTGAGCGAAGGGAAACCCCTCTGTCCTCCGCATGTGTACATTATATTGGGAGGGGAAACAAAAACCAAAAAAGAAGCAGCCGTTAGGTGGTTGTTGGTTGGCCTGTTATTGTGAATTATGAAGTGGCATTGTTTCACTTAAGTGAATGGGAGGAGCGCCTCTCAGTCGTTGGATTCCAAAATTCATGAGGTGGCATGTCAGGAATTGAAGGTTGAGAAGATGTCGAGAGGGAAAATGTTGAGAGAGGATCCAGATCCGTCTGAAGTGGGCATATTGCATCAGTCTGGTCTGAAGATTGTAGTGCTGAATTTTATAAGAATGGCACTTGCAATGTTCATTCTGGATGTAAGGTACCTTCGAATGGGTAATGAGATTTTGACAGTATACACAGCTCTATTCTTAATTCAAGCATTTGATAGGTTAACTTACTGATCTTTAACCCTGATAATTTCATCTTCAGAGATGTTTAACACCTGGTTCTTTTACCGGAGAATTTAAATTATGTGGACTTGTATTTACATACCGGGTGGACGTTTTAAGTGGGGTTCATCTGATGGAGGTGTAGAGGCCCCTGAATACTCATGTAAACTATCTTCTGTTTTAGTGGTATAAAGAAAGAAGTATATTTATTGCTCTTTTTTCGTGCAATCCTTTTGGTGCAATTTACTTGAATTCTTCTTTCGCACTTTGAAATGGACGTGAAGGAAGGAACGGACTATGCTTGACCCAGTCCTGTCAAAAGATGCACTGATAATGCCTTGTAAAGGAATACTGAAGGCTTGTGCAATGTCTCTTCCTGTAAGTTGCTCTTGCATACATAATTTTGTCTTGAGCCAAGCCTGTGGTGATGTTGCAGAGTTTTACTAAAAACTTTTGATCACTCTGTAGTGAATGCCACCTTGGGGGGATGTGGGGATTTACCTCCACCCCAAGAGAGCCCTTGGTTGCCCTTTTTTATCTGGCAGTGTGGGGAGAACAAGGTAATCGATACACCATATATATAAAATTTCAAGTACTTTCGTTGGGGATAAAATTTCTATGGAAGTGGCTGCTTTATTACCTCTTTCAATTGCAATTATTATATGCGCGTCATTTCAGGGACTGAGCAAGATATTTGCAGTTATGGAGTTTGATTTGTCAAAACCAATAAGTCCGTGTTTTGGCAAAACCCAGGTATTCCAATCCTCTGTTGTAAGCATCTTTTCTCTTTTGTTTTAACACTGTCCCTTGAGGTATCAAAATTGTATATATAAAGAGTAACTTTCCCAGGTTGAATTTACGGAGACTGGGATATGCCATGGTTTTGCTCTCTGGATAGATTGGGTGATGGACACTAATAACTCCATTTTAATTTCAGCAGGACCAGGTATGCTTGAGTTTCGTGCTTTAGATTGAACTGCTGAAATTTCACACTTAATTATGCTTTCTTAGTTGCTTTAAAACAAACTTTCGAAATTATGCAACCAAGCTTTCTCAGGACTCTACGGGTTGCATTAAAGGAAGATGAACGGGTCTCATAAATATTTATGCAGAATGATGCGGTTGAGCTGTGGATATCGTGTTCCGGCATTTACATCTCTTACGTTTGTTTTCAGATCAAAGATACTGAAGCAAGGAGTTAAGTTTTTGGCCGAGCCTGTCACAGTTGGAATCCATGGATCTAGCACAGGTAGCATTTCAGCAGAAATTGAGGCATCCTTCAACCCGTCAAGCGGTGAACTAGATTTCGAGTATGTGTTCACCTAGTTCTACAGTTGCATGCCCATTTTTGGTTCTCAAACCTACTTGGGTATTGAATAGTGTTGGTTTAACTACTGGTGCTCAAGATCATTTACCCCAGCTTTCTCTTTAGGTATCAGTTGTGAATTTCGTTTGTTGGGTGTAAGTTACATTTTCTTGGAGATCAGGAGTTCAGTAATTTTTTTAAGGTTTACTTAGGGTGGGATCTTGTTTTATAGATATGTCTTAGGACAAATCCTGATCAGGGAGAAAACACCCATAAAAATCCAAACTTGAATTGCAAACAAAATGTGTAGTTACACAAAAATGAATATTTTGAAGTAGAAATGCTATTGAAATATTCGGATTGTTACGGCGGTAGTGGGTAAAGGGGATGGTAACATCTATTCATATATTCAAGCAGAATTAACTTACTAGGTACTTTTTATGAATTTTTTAGCCTGCATTTTAAGAGGCACTTGAATTTAAAATAATGTGGATTATGGTCATCAAACCTACTTAATTGCTTAGCACTTAATACTAGTAACATTAAGTTGTAAGTGTTGAATTGAGTTATCAAACACCACCTAATTGTTGTTCTCTCTTAATTTGTAGAATCTACTTTCGATTATCAATGATAATACGTATACTATTGAACCATTTATGGATTAGCAATAAACTATTACCTCCATTTCAAAAAAATTGTTCAATCCGGAAACAAAGTATTTAAGAGCAATAAATTTTAGAAAAATGTTTAGAATTTTTGCCGCTAGTTACGCAAATATCAATGAATCCTTTTAGTTTACTTAAAATAAGTTTAAATTATTTTAGACAGAAATTTATTTTTTAAGTTATCGTTTTGAGAAACTAACAATCTTTTCGGGATGAAAGGAAAGGAATACTGTTATACTGCTACTGAGAAGTTATTTAATGAGTGATTCTATTTTAACCTGGAGAAAGTCTCTTTAGCCCCATTTTTCTTTCACATGCACATAATATGTTTACTCTATTCCGAAATTTTTTTCTAGTAACTTACAAGTTGTAAACCGCAGATTTTTTGTTTTGTTATTCAATTTTTTAGTACCGTAACCGAAGTCTGCGGGTATAACTTTTAGTGAAACCACATCATACCCGCTACATTAGGGTTAGCGGAGGCCGTACGTGTGTATATAGTTATATACTACTCAATCTATTATTATAATTATGGAGGAAGCTATGGTACACATGGTATACCGTATATCTAAATTATGACAATTTGTGATTTTTATTATGCCGATTTTTGGTTTTCTAATGCATATTTATGATTTTAGTTACGACTTGACTTCAAAATTTACCTGCAGGTTATCCATAATTAAAAATATTGTTATTATGTAACAATAATATTTGTACCGGAATCCATAATACTTGTACCCTAACCAAATACATGCGTACAATATCAAAAATTAAATAATGTTAGCCACAAATGTTATAACATCATAAATTGGCATTATCTTACCACAATGAGTTGTATTAAATTTTTTTTGACTCGTATGATATTCCGTAACAAAATCAAAATATGTCGTACCAGAATCAACAATTGTTATACCCAAGCCAAAAATATTTGTAAAATGCCACAAATTTTATAAAATAATCACAATTGTTATGACAACACCTAAAATTGTCATTTTCTTAACACAACGTGTCGTATCAAAAGAAAACATATTTAAATATCACAAATTCTATAACAAACCACAATTGTTATGACAATATTATAAATTGACGTTTTCTTACTACAATGTGTCGTACCAAAGGAAATTAATTAAAATATTCCATAATAACACATGTTTAAAATACCACAAATTCAGTAATATAACCAAATTTGTTACGACAACACCATAAATTGACGTTTTCATACCCACAACGTGTCATATAAAAAAATTCAATCAGAATGTTCAATTAACGATAGTTATAATCAGCAAAATATCATACCACAAATTCAGTAATATAACCAAATTTGTTATGACAATACTATAAATTGACGTTTTCATACCCACAACGTGTCGTATAAAAAAATTCAATCGGAATGTTCAGTTACCGATAGTTATAATTAGCAAAATACCATACCACAAATTCAGTAATCTAACCAAATTTGTTATGACAACACCATAAATTGACGTTTTCATACCCACAACGTGTCATATAAAAAAAAATCAATCAAAATGTTCAGTAAACGATAGTTCTAATCAACAAATTACCATACCACTAATTATTTTCAATTCCCGCCACATTATTTTTTCAAATTTTAAAATTTCCACCATATTATCTTAATTTTCGATTCCCTCCACACTATTTTTTCAAATTCTTATTTGTCCTTACACAATACCTCAATAATTTAAACTAAAAATGAAGTTCTACCTCAAAATTTTCATCCAAGAAATTCACCAAAAAGTAAGTACTATACCCAGATTTTTTAATACAACTATAATTTCCTCTCAAAATATTAGTCTAAATTAAATTCTCTCTACAAAATTTAATTCAAAAAATCATAATTCCTTCAATTTTTCGTGGAAAAATGAGAGGTCACTTAATCGGATGAAAAATATCATTCTATTATTAAATTTGAGTGCCAATGATGGAGCTTCCAAAACCTGATCGAGCCATAAATTTACGTGAATGACTTTATTCAACAAACATAATGAAATCAACGGTTTTGATCGTTACTATTGTGTCACAGTGGTAAGGCTACTCTACATCCAACTATAGAAGATAACTAGGTTTCATATCAAATATAAATTGAACATACATTCTAAATGTCGTTAGCGAGTATATTTCTAGAATGATTGATCAAAAATGTTAGAATATCAAGTTATACGATATTCAGTATTGTCACCAAAATCAGAGATCATCAGATATCGACAACTGCATAATCGAAAAACATTTATGGTATTCAGATACATTAAAGTCTAATAATGCACCACTCGAGCCCCATATAAAGCAATTTTTTTCCGATCGGAACCGTCTCTCTTTTACATAATATATATGAATAAATCATATGTACCAAGAATGAAGTTGATCACTTATCGTTAGACCCTTAGTCAAACAAAAATATCATTTTATGATTGAATTCGGGTGCCGATGAAAGGGCTTTCTAAACCCAATCAAGCAAAAAATTCACATGAATTATTTAATCAACAAGCATAACGAAATCAATGATTTTGATCGTTATTATTGTGTCGCAGTCACAAGTCTACCATATATTCAGCTACAATAGAGAAATTAGTTTTATATAAAGTATATATTGAATGTACAAATTCTAAATGTTATTTTTTTTAAGAAAAAAATTCTAAATTTTGTTATCGAGTATATTTATAAAATGATCGATCAGAACCATTAGAATGTGAAGTCCTACAAAATTCAAGATTGTCACCAAAATTAGAAATCATGAGATATCGACAAATATGTAGCCAAACGATATTTAACGTGTACGAATGCATTAAAGTCTATCGTTAATTGTGGTACAACATATTTTAGTCTTGCTATAGAATATTTAGATTAATTTCTTTTAGTACGACACATTGTGGTAAACAAATGCCAATTTTTGGTGTCGTCATAAAAGTTAAGGAAAATTTTACAAATGGTCCCTTTACTTTGCCTGAATTCTCATTTTCGTCCCTCTAGTACCAATTGCGTTAGTTTTAGCCCTATAGTTTATATTTTGCCTCAATTTCGTCCCTCTTGCTTACGGTGTCAATGAAGCAAACGGAATTGAAGGGCAAAATTGTCATTTCTCCTCACAGAGGGACTAAATTGAGACTTCATACAAACTAGAGGGACTATTTCTAAAAATATTCTTTTTACTTTTGTTTTTGCAAATATAATTAAAAGACACCATACATAATATATTTTTCATCTCAGTTTTTTTAATCAAAATATGTTGAAAATTTTAAAGCTTTTATTATATTCCTTCGAAAAGTAACCCCTATGTTAAATGTCTATGTATCGTATTTTTTTCAATTTGATTTTCAATCTCGTTATGTTCTTTGTTACGCGATTAAAAAGAAAAAATGTTCAATAGTATTTAGGTGTCTTGTATTTTTGTTTAATTAACCAATGAAATACTATTGCATTAAAAAATGGGTATAGTGTATTTTTTTGGGACTTACTCATAGAACCACTCATATAACAAATAAATACATATTGAATATTAATAGCTATATAATCGGTTTATTTTAGTCTTCAAATAATATAACGACATATAGCTACATAATGAAATACAAAAATAACATCTTCAGATCAATATAAGTTAGCAATATCAAAGTTGTGAGTTGGCTTAAAATATCACCCCCAAGTCAAATGTTCACTCGCTTATTTATTATTCAATAGTGATCCACTTCTTAATCAATAATTACAAGATTAACTAAATAATTTTGAACATTATTTTTTATTGGGTGAAAAAAAAAAGAACATTATAAAAACATGATACTAATGATATGGAATATTAAGTATGGAATGTAATGATTTTCAATTCCATACTAAATGATAAAAACAAAACTTTTTGTGATATGGAATATAATAAAAACATTATATTTCCATACTTAATGATATGGAACATCATTAAAAAATTTTGTGATATGGAATATAATAAAAGTAAAAGCTTTAAAATTGTTTATTATATATTCCAAAAAAATTTGTGATATGGAATATTAAGTACTCCTATTATATGTGGAAAATTTTTGCAAATTATTTCCTCTTGCGTTTTTATATTCCATATCATTAAGTATGGAACATCATTAAAAAATTTTGTTTTTGCAAATATAATGTTTTTATAATAAAAGCTTTAAAATTTTCAACATATTTTGATTAAAAAAACTGAGATGAAAAATATATTATGTATGGTGTCTTTTAATTATATTTGCAAAAACAAAAGTAAAAAGAAATAGTCCCTCTAGTTTGTATGAAGTCTCAATTTAGTCCCTCTGTGAGGAGAAATGACAATTTTGCCCTTCAATTCCGTTTGCTTCATTGACACCGTAAGCAAGAGGGACGAAATTGAGGCAAAATATAAACTATAGGGCTAAAACTAACGCAATTGGTACTAGAGGGATGAAAATAAGAATTCAGGCAAAGTAAAGGGACCATTTGTAAAATTTTCCCTAAAAGTTATGGTTATGTTATATAATTTGTGGTCATTTTTTGGAGAGGGAAAGGGAGAGAGAGTGAGGGAGGAGAGAACAACCGGTTACCTGCTCAGCCCTTTTTTCATTTTATTAATTGATTTAATAAATGGGTGGTTCGGATCATTCACTTATAAATCCGAGGGTTTAAAATCATGGTGTGTACCATAGGACTTCCCATTATATTATTCCAACTTTTCGTACTGAGAACTTCTGAAATTCTTGCGAAATTGAGAGGAACAAGGAGAAGAAGCATCTATAGAAACTAGGGAAACAAATAAATCAAAATCCACCGGATATTTTAGCCACCATTTACTGAAACTTGAGAAACTTCCATATAAGGGAGGTAAATGTCAATGGCGATTTTCATTGACTAATGAAAAATCTTGAATTGGTCATTTTGTGACTTCTACACAAAATCTTAGTTTACCAAGAACAGTCAACAATGAACCAAAACTAATGAAACGTTACATTAACGTAGACAATTCTCCAGCGCTACGCAGAAAGGCAATGACTCACCTATGATGTTTATGGATTTCGGATTTCATGTCAATTGATATGTAAAAGTGGAATAAAAATAGTCGATGCGCGCGCGGAACTTTTGAAATTCTTGAGGAATTGAGAGGAATGAGGAGAGGAAGCATATAGAGAAACTAGGAAAATAAATAAATCAAAATCCATTAGGGCTTTGTTTGGTAACACTGCCACTTTTCTGTTTTCTATTTTCTATTTACTGAAATCAATTTCTACTTTTTCTCAAAAAAAGGTGAAAGCAGAAAACATGTTTGTGTCAATGTGTCATAAAAAAAAAAATGAAAGCGGAAAACATGTTGTCAAGTTGTCACCAACTCCTCCATAAACTCAACCATCCATTATCCACGGTACGAGGCAAAACAGACCCAGATTTCTCAGCTAGCACTTTACGCAGCATACTATTCTCCTTTTGAAGGTATTGAAGATTAGGAGCAACATCCTTAGGTACCGAAACTTGTTCTCCAATCAGATTGCAATTAGAACTAGTCCCCCCCCCCCCCCAAAATTCCCAGATATTTAGTCACTCGAAAGGGCAGGGAAATCGCCCTCAAAATTCATTGTAAACCAAAAACTAACTACAGATCAAAGAAAAGGGGAGCAGACAATAGAAACACAGAGAATCATGAGGAGAAACGCAGGAATTCGACGGAAATTAAAGAAGAAATCGAAGGACCGAAGCAAACCTCAGATCACCACCATTTCGATGTCGTAGACCTAGCTCGATCAAGAGAGAGAGAGAGAAGGAGAGGGGTCTGTTATGGAAACCATTCTCTGGTTTGGGAAGAGTCGAAGAGAGCTCTGGGCCTCAGGCACTGTAGCGGAATGAAGTTGGCAGCCGGTTTTTTGTTTCTAAAAATAGTGGAAGTTAAGTTTTGTTACTTCCTTAAATTATGAAAATAGTGAAAGTGATTACCAGAATTGGGAAGTGAAAGTAGTGCACCAAACAAACTTTCAAGGTTAATTTTTAAAAATTCTGAAAACAGAAAACAGAAAATCCATGGGATGTTTCAGTTTAAAAACCAACCCACGGGTAGAAAAAAGTTCATATTCTGGTTTATCCGTCGGTATCCGGAAAAGTTGCCATCCCTGATTTTCTTGATTAATTATTTAGCTGGAAATAAATACTCCGTACATAAGAAGAAAATACGTACTAGTGTTTGTGCCCGATGCACGGGACCACCGTTACGTGGTACCCCAAATTTATTTTCCACCACACATGTCTTTCGGTGCATAAATTAAGACTAATACTAGTTTGTATTGAACACGGGACCGGAAAAATATTAAACTATCTTTTTTATCATCTAGCGTTGTGACCGTTCGATGCGCGTGAGAAAAAAAAAAATTTGTGCAGGCTCAACACTTTGTAGTGATAACCAAACAAACGTGTGGTGAAGAAATAAGTTGGGCCACCACATAAAAATGTCACTGGAGCATTGGATTACTTTTCCTCCATTTCTCTCTCTCTCTCTCTCTCTCTCTCTCTCTCTCTCTCTCTCTCTCTCTCTCTCTCTCTCTCTCTCTCTCTCTCTCTCTCTCTCTCTCTCTCTCTCTCTCTCTCTCTCTCTCAATTTAAACAAATTAAAAGAAAATCAAAACTCTAGAAAATTAGGGATGGAGGTTGGGAGGTTTGGTAAGCGTAAACACATTCCTACAGAATATTGATAGATTAGCCATACACTACCTTTTACCAAAATTTGAGAAACTTCTAAATATGGGAGATAAATGTCAATGGCCATTTCGTGACTTTTAAACCAAAACGTATAGATTAGGCCATTTTGTTTTTCCCGTCTAATTTTTCTCTTTCATCTATCATTATCACAAGAGGATTCTGAGAAGTGAATCACAGAGTAATTGATGAATGAATTGGTTTTGACAAAAATATGAGATGTTAATTAGCAGCGGTTGCTCAACATCAATGTAAATATATTACACCACGGCCTTAAACTGTCACTATGCGCAGAATAATTTCAAGGCCGTTGTGGCAGATTCACGAAGAAAGCATAGGTTTAGGGCTTTCCCAACAGGTATCTCCCAACGTTGCACAAGCAATGGTATAAATTCGCCAGGTCTCTAGCAGCTGTTTTAGCCATCTTTGCAGCATTTTTGGTCACTGCCATGGTTCGATTTTCTTGTAGTGTGCATGCTCTAAGAGATTCTCAATATTGACAATTGGCCAAATGTCAATTGTCACAATTTCCTTACATATACAATGCCTCATCTTTCGCTAGAAACTTCTCCGCCCTTAATTACTTCTTGTGGGAAGTCATAATTGTAGAGGCTAGAATAGTCTCCTTAGTATGCACGGCAACAAATTCTAACCCAATGTTCACATTCTCTTATTATTCTAGCCACCTATCCATGAAGCGAGCTGAACTCCTATCTTTATTTACCATGCAAATTAAACAACTAGAAACAATATGAAGACTCCCACTACCTCAATGCTTTCATTTGTTTTCCTCCTCCTGATTTCTTTTTCTTTGGCAGCTTCGGCTGATACTCATGAGGAGTTTCTTCAATGCCTTTCCCTTCATTCCCCAAACTCAACCTCGATCTCAAAACTAATTTACACCCCAAACAACTCTTCATATTTATCCGTGTTAAACTTCTCCATACAAAACCTCCGGTTCACATCACCGTCAACCCCAAAACCACTAGTCATTGTCACACCATTCGACGAATCCCAGATTCAGGTAACTATATATCTATTGCTCCAAAAACCATGGAATGCAAATTAGGGTTCGAAGTGGTGGACATGACTATGAGGGCCTTTCGTATGTGTCCAATGTCCCTTTTGTCGTTCTTGATATGATAAACCTAAGTTCCATCACTGTTGATTCTGAGAGTAAAACTGCTTGGGTTGAATCTGGGGCAACTATTTGGGCAACTTTACTATAGAATTGCCGAGAAAAGTAAAAGCCTAGGGTTTCCTGCCGGTGTTTGCCCTACTATGGGTGTCGGTGGTCACTTTAGTGGGGGAGGGTATGGCCTTATGTTGCGAAAATATGGTCTTGCGGCTGATAATGTCATTGATGCTCGAATCGTCAATGTCAATGGACAAGTTCTTGATAGGAAATCCATGGGGGAAGACCTATTTTGGGCCATTAGAGGTGGTGGGGGTGCTAGTTTTGGAGTCATTCTAGCATGGAAAGTAAATTTGGTCACTGTTCCATCAACTGTGACTGTTTTTACTATTGCCAAGACATTAGACCAAAATGCTACCAATCTTATCTATAAGTGGCAGCATATTGCTCCCAAATTCCCTGAAGATGTAACGCCCCCATTTTCGGGTACGTTAAATAAACATTTTATTGAAATAAAAGGCTAAGAGTCAGGCTCATTATTACAACATGATCTCCTACGAGAGTACTTTTATTACACAAAGGATGGGAAATCTAAGGTTATCTATTGCTCCACCTCTTCCTCCATCCTAGCAAGCTCTTCGGCTCCAAAGGCCTCCAATGTGTACTGCTCACCCTGTTCATCTATGAGATCTGACCCATTATACCGGCGTCGCCACCAATATAATAAGTCAGGGTCACCAAAGGCAACACCGTGAGCTTATAAAGCTCAATAGAGTAAACCATACCCACTAACCCTTAACTTATAACAAGAAGCATATAAACAATTACACATGCTCATTCAACAACATAGTTAGCAATCACACATCCACATTCGCTATCTTTCTAACGTTGGTGTCATGCCTTTTCGTGTTTCTCCTACGCGACTCATCGTAGACCGTGTCACCATTTCATACTTCATTAACACTTCCAAATCAACATTTTGAAAATCCGCTTTTAACACACCCAACCTCGGTTCCGCCGCGCCGGGTTCCCGAGTATCCTCACAATGGTTCCGCCGCGCCGGGTTCCCATTGGCTCATCTCTACGGATAACCAAGCCACACACCCAACCTCAATTCCGCCGCGCCGGGTTCTTGAGTATCCTCACAATGGTTCCGCCGCGCCGGGTCCCCATTGGCACACAAAATACACCGTATTCCCATAATGGCTTCCATACTTAGTCATTATGTACTTTCAAAAATATTTTATCAAGGCCATGCCTTTTCACACACCCTAGGTGTTATGTTTCTAACTTTCTCGGTTCCCGTGTCTCGTTATCATGCATAGACTCCGCGGTAAGACTTTTTATGTAGTCATAGTAATCTTGAAACTAAACTAGCAAGATCATCCAACTCTATATTAAGTATCATGCTCACTTTAACACATCATCATGCCCAACATTTCATCACACAAAGTAAAGCATAGTGCCACATGGACGGACACCTTTGGAGTGGTAACCACTTATGCTTTATCAGCAACAAGTAGACAAGTAAACACGTATACATGCTCATAATCATTCTAAGATCAAAGAACGAAAACTTCAGGTTAAGCTACGATCATATTCTTCCAAAATTCATTCATTCTTTCAAAGGTTCAAAACAACATATGTTTATTGAATTGCAATGCATATATCAGAATAGTGTATATGAAAATTCTACGTTTTCATGGGAGAAGTAGATAAAGGAAATCTACGTGATCATACTAGTATCTATACTTAGGATTTTAGTGTATAGAATAGTCTACCGTCATTTCAAAATACGCATACAATACACTATACTTAGAGTTTAGGGGGTAAGATCTATCTACGTTCATTTCAACAACATAACTTATACACATTCTATTTATATTTAGAGTAGTAGGTATGGGATAAACTACCGTTCTTCTTGGCGGTAGGACGGCTACGGAAAGTACGTCGGTAATTGGACGGAGTAACTTCTTAAGAATGGCTTCCGGTAGCTTCGAAAGAGAATGGTTTCTCTCGAAACTAAGTCTTGATCACTAACACTACTTGACTTTTTGGATCGAAAGGGTGGTCGAGTGGTGGCTTAGTATGATTTTCTTGAAGAACTTATGAAGAACCTCAAGAACAAGGAAGAACACTCAAGAACTAGCTAAGAACAAGCAAGAATTCTAAACTTTCTAGAGAGAAGTTGGAGCAATGAAAGGTGTGAGTTGAAATGGAAGGAATGGGTGCTATTTATAGGCAAAAGTTGGCTCCGTCTCCTCCCATCATGGCCGGCCCCTCTCTCTCTCCATATCCAATGGATTTCTTCCATATCTTGTCATATCTAGGCTTTGAAAGACTACCAAAGATCTTCTCCTTTCTTTATTTCCATTTTAGGACAAAATCTAAGTTATTCTATGGGGGTTTTGTCTTGTCTAGTACTTTGAAAGAATAAGAAATGAGATATGGTTTGTCCTTAGATATACAAGTGCAAGAAAGACTAGATTTTGGTGGTACAAGATGATGTAGGAAGATTGATCAAGGTTTGGACTAGATTTGGAAGGTACACTAGCACACATCACACTCTCCCTCTCTCCCTCCATCCGGCCCTCTCTCTCTCTCTCTCTCTCTCTCTCTCTCTCTCTCCCCCTCTCACTCTCTCGGCCTCTCTCTCCCTCTCTCTCCCTCTCTCTCTCTTAGTACAATGTACTTATGTATATATATATATATATATGCATGGAAGGACAAAGGTTTAGAAAGAGTATAGAATTGGATTGTAAGGTTGTAAGTAAATCTTGTAAGAAAATCTAGTACCCTAAATCTATCTCATGTCCTCCATATCTCTCTTCTTCCTTCCTTACATAGGTACATGTACTTATATATATATATATATATATATATATATAACTAGGGTTTGGTAGAAGAAAGATCAAGGAAGTACAACATATATTTCTCTCTCTCTCTCTCTCTCTCTCTCCTATCTCTCTCATCTCTCTCGGCTCCCTCTCCTCTCCTCTCCCTCTCTCGGCTCTCTCTCTCCTCCTCCTCCTCCTCCTCCTCTCTCTCTCTCTCTCCCTCTCCCTCCCTTGTACTACTTATATATATTTATATAAATACATATCTACCTAATAGATATTGAAGTACAAGGTACTTAATAAACTAATGAGATTTTGAAAGAATAGGATTTTCTTATTAAACAATGGAATTAACACATGTTTTCTATCTCTATATTATATTGGAGTAGGTGTACTAGTACCCTATTATAATATTTAGGTAAGTACTAGATGATTTGGGTAGGTATCTAGTCAAAATTCCTTATTAAAATACTCCAATTTGGCACATGTCTCCTTATTATATAGTATTTGGTACATAGGGAATCCTAGAATCCTATATTATATAAGATACTCTTCTAATTCTTTAATGAGGGAATCCCATGGGATTCTAGACAATGAATTAACTATTATATAATAGTACTAGTCCTATTGTGGGCTCCCGCGCCCGAAGCGGTGCGATTTGTGACAGAGTCGCCACCCGGATTTTTGAGATGGATGATCCGAGGAACCGAGGGGGGTTTTGTTTTGAAAGGAAAGGCCTTTTGGTCTAGCGAAACTGTTTGAGATTTTGGATCCGGGAGCCAGGTTACGAGCGGGGAAGGTTTTGTTGAAAAGCACCCCGCTCGCCCGGTGAAAACCGGTCTCTACTAAGCATTTTAAATGGGGGGATTAATACCATTCGGAAAACCTTAAAAACACATAAAGGGAAAGGGGAACAAGATAGATCATAACACGTTGCCGTGCTAGTGGTGCTTGCTGTACAGAGATGATAAAGATGGCATGGCGATAATATAAACAAGAAAGATATACAAACAGACTGTCTGAACCACTGTCCTCCGTCAGGCGGCATATTGGCTTGTAGCGCGCGGCTTACCAATATGCCGTGCGTGGTTCCGATCCCGATACCAAACTTTTATAGTTTTGTAAAGCTTCGCACGGCGTACCATTACATCGCACGGTTTTATTTTAAAGCTTCAGACAACCCACAGCTGTTAGATCATCTCAAATCTGTACCATTCTTTCAAACCATGAAGGGAAAACCATTTTTGACACGTTTGCTTGTTTTGAAAAGATCTATGGAGTTTAAAACATGGCTTGTAGAAATGGTCTCATTCTAAGACAGCTTTTGGTATACAGAAGGGACCCAACAACAGACGATCGCGATCCAGACAGTTCGATCAAGAAAACAATATTATTTTTGAAATGCCGTGCGTATTGGTATGCTACGCCGTGCGACGCTCTAAAGAGCCGCACGGCTTAGCACACCTTCGTACAGGGCCCTGGTTTTGTTTTGTAAAAGAGGTTTTGGGTCAGATCTCAACCAAAAGGGTCAAGCCTGAGAACAGAAAGATCCCCTCAGGGCCAGGGCAGAGCCTAGCCCAAGGAAACTTGGTTTTTACCTTGGATCCGGAGCTTGAATGAGCTTTGATGAAGGAGGATGGACGTCGGAGGATGGGGAAAGAAAGTAGAAGTGTGGATATGTGTAATAGATGGGGATATTGGGTAGTTGGGACCTCAAAGTTAGTAAGGGACTAACTTCAATGGTGAGGAGAAAAATGGAGTAAAAGACCTAGAGAATGTCTTTTACTAACAACATTCTCAAGGCTTGGAAATGGAAAAGTAGGTGTGAAAGCAAGAAGAGAGAGAAAGGGTATAATGGTGATCAAGGGCCCTTTTTCCTTGAGTGGAGGGGTGTATTTATAGGCAAGAGCCTTGGATTTTGAATTTCAAAAGTTGGAGGCATTTTCTGGGAGGGCCAGAAGTGTGCTTTCGGCTGAGCCGTATTGCAGCTGTGGCTCAAATGGGCGTGGCCGACAGCTTTCTGAGCCAGTCAGAACTTTATCCAAAACGCCGTGCGGTTAACCTCATGACTGCGTGCGGCGTATTAAATTTCGATACGTCGTGCGGTGCAGATGTGTCGCGCACGGTACTTTAGGTTCAGTCCAGGGCTTTTGGGCTTTCTCTGGGCTTTTGAGTTTTTTGGGCTTTTCTGGGCTGATGGTTGGTTTGGGCTGCGGATGCTGGAGGAATACTTCATTCAAGCTCACAAAGGTTTTGTTTCCTTTATTTCATCATCGGGGCGATCAGAGACCCTTCGAGGTCCGGATTGGGGTGTCTACAGTAGTCCCTCTTTAACGTAACTCGGATACCATTGTTTTGATACGAGTGATGCTTAAAGAATAGGCATCCCGATCCGTTTGCTCTAAAGTCTTTGAACAGAAACAGAAAACAAAATGCTCGAAAATGCAAGTAAATGATGATGGTGGTCGCGTTCGTGGAACTGCCTACGTACCCTATTTGTGGGGATCAGACCAGCGTAGTTCAATTGGGACGATGCAAAATGTAGCAACTAATGTGAAAAATTCAATTGAGACGAGCCTTCGGGAGGTGAATTTTTGAAATTGATTTGAGACTTGAGACTTGAGACGAGCCTTCGGGAGGCGAATTTTTGAAATTGATTTGAGACGTGAGACTTGAGACGAGCCCTCAGGAGGCGAATTTTTGAAATTGATTTGAGACTTGAGACTTGAGACGAGCCTTCGGGAGGCGAATTTTTGAAATTGATTTGAGACTTGAGACGAGCCTTCGGGAGGCGAATTTTTGAAATTGATTTGAGACTTGAGACTTGAGAAGAGCCCTCGGGAGGCGAATTTTTGAAATTGATTTGAGACTTGAGACTTGAGACTTGAGACGAGCCTTCGGGAGGCGAATTTTTGAATTTGATTTGAGACTTGAGACTTGAGACGAGCCTTCGGGAGGCGAATTTTTGAAATTGATTTGAGACTTGAGACTGGCGAATACTGCGAGCAGACGTAAATACGATCGATCCTTGGGGGACGGGGAATTTTGCGAGTCCTGGGGAACTAGGATCAAATAATCCTATCATTAATGCACGCTATTCCAAAGGATTTCTGCTGCAAAACGGCTGGAGCCTTTTGGTTTCCGAGATGATTTTGGTGGCTAGAGTACTCAATTTCTGAGAAAACACATTTATTCTTCTGAAGTCAAAATGCCGTGCGGGCGATCTAAAGGGCACGCGGTCTTTCGTTTTCCCATGCACCTCTTCGATTTCCGAGATCAGTTGGCTGGTTTAAGGGTGCCCATTAATACAGGCGTGCCCTTTCATCGGTCAGAACCTCTTTTTAAAGGGGTGGGGGTGTCTCATTCTACGCACCATTCTCTCAAGTCTCTCTACCTTCTCCCCATTCTAAGAAAAAGGTTACTTTCGAGACTCAACATGGCGGACAGCGACCTGACTGCACAAGTGATCTCTCTGGAGGCAGAGATGGGCTTTTATCGCGAGGAGATTGAGCAACTGAACCGTCAGATTGCGAGGCTCATATCGACAATCCGCACTCTCCGTGTCGCGGTGTCCAACCTTCAGGACTTTGCTTTCGATCAGATGGACAGCAAACACGACCCGGAGTGCGCACCGGGGCGTGATTCGGACGGGACTGCAGAGGACTCGGAGGGGAATCCGAATGGCTCGGATGACCGTTCCGGCGAAGGAGATGGTGCGACTGGCGGAGGGAGCGACTGAGGAGAAGGATTGATGAAGAAGAAGAGGGACAGTAGGATTTCTTTTCTTTTTTCTTTTTTTTTGAACAATGTAATGCAAATCCCGGGGATTTCCTCGGGTTTGATGAAATGAAAAAGTCCCTTCCTAGTCATCGCTTGTCTGCTTTTTTCATTGCTCATACTGTTCATGAACGAGACCGAATGTGAATGCCATGGCCAGAAGACTGCTCTCAGAATCTGAACTGTCGAAATAACCCAGTATGCCGTGCGCAGCATGGGTAATGCCGTGCGTCATGGTAACTCGAGAATTTTCATCCAGTTAAGCCGTTATGCCGCGCGCGTCGATCCATTATGCCGTGCGGTGCAACTATCTTCAAACCCGGTCCACTTAAAGTCCAGACGAACCGGTTCAGGGGATATATATATATACGGGGCGTACACAATACGCTCCGATCGTTCGAATTTCCCTCCTCTCTCTCCCTTGTCTCTCTCTCTGGTCTCTCTCTCTCGTCTCTCTCTCTCGCTGTCTCTCACTCTCTCTGCTCTCTCGCTGTCTCTCGCTCTCTCTCTCTCTCTCTCTCTCTCTCTCTCACATTATGGATAGCGCGGATATACCCGGGGATGATCACTCCCCGCGGGATGACGTGGTGCAAGCCACGGTGGTTCCGGAGAGTGTCGCGGCAGTCGGGGAGGGGCCGGAGACCGTGGGGGTCTCGGCCGTGGCGGCATTGGTCGAGGAGGCTTCGGTCTTGGCTGCCGCGATAGTGGGTAGTGACGGCGGTGACGGTGGCAGCGGAGTGTTGGCTGGGTACGGCCAGGGGACGGAGACTCCGAGTGCAGTGGAGCCTAGGGGTGAAGACGAGGCTACAGGCCGGACGGAGGGTGCAGTCGGTTCAGCGGAGAGGGTCACGGAGGCTCGCGGCGACGACGGGCTCGTCGGAGTGGAGGTGGTGACAGAGGCCTCCCCTGTGAGAGAGCCTCGGACTGACCTGGGGAAGGGTCCCGTCATTGAGGAGGAGTTGGTGGAGGAGAGGGAGACGCCGGCCATGTTTGTTGGCAGTGGCGAGGGTGCAGGGTCGTCGCGGCCCATCGGTTTAGGCGACTACCTTGAGGAGGCGTCCCTTGAGGACTTGGTTGAAACCTTACGGGGGGTACCTGGGCTGGCTGCGGCCTTACTTGAGGCTCAGGAGAGGGTGCTCCAGGTTGAGCTTGAGACGGGGGCCGCTGGAGGGTCACAGGGAGCAGAGGAGGAGACTGCCGGAGGTCGGACGGGCCCTCGGAGGAGTGTTGTGGAGGAGGCGGCAGTGGCCCTGAAGGGGCGCGGACCTTACGAGGCGGAGTCTTACGTGCCTTTTCAGCACGTAGTGGTTCCTACACTTTTAGACGCCTACAGGCCGGCGCGGCCTACGTACGACGAGGCTCTGGTCTTGAGGGACCCACAGCAGCACCTTTCTTTGCGCCGAGACGAGGTATACTTTAAACACTTGCATTTCAAATTCCAATGTATCGTACCTTCATTTCTTTATCTGAATGTTGTATTTGCATTGAATAGTATACCTATTTACTGAATGTTATCAACTCATTGCAACAGGCGATCACCATCTCGTGCTACGGTGGTGCGGCCGACGTGCCGACGTTCTGGGAGAGACTCCCTGAGGCTGTGAGGGAGATAGTGAGGCAGGCGGGTTTTGGGGAGTTTGTGAGTGTACTTACGAAGGCGAGCAATGATCGCCAGGTGGTGAGGGCGCTGGCTGAGAGGCGGTGGGACACTACGAACACGTTCCACTTCCTTTTTGGCGAGCTGACGGTGACGCCGCTGGACTTTGCGGCGATCACTGGTCTGAGGGTCGGGGGTGACCCTATCCCCTACGACGCTGTTACAGGGAGGAGCGCGGTGCTTCAGCGGGAGACACTGGGGTACGTGCTGAGGGCAGAGAGTGAGGACTCCCAGTACGCTCAGCTGTTGGGGTTTTGGACAGAGGAGCTCCCAACTGACAGGGTGCAGGAGGAGCAGATGGCGCGGTGCTTTCTGTTGTACTTGCTTGGTGCGTCCCTGTTTCCCAACAGGCGCAACCGGGTACACCTTTCGCTCCTACCGGCCTTGAGGGATGTCGGGGAGATAGCCCGTTTTGACTGGGGCGGTGCAGCTTTGGGGGCATGCTACGCCTTCATGGGGTCTCTTTCCCGAGGAGCGGGAAAGAGCCTCGGCTGTTACTGGAGGGTCTGGGAGGTATACTTCAAACTTCTCTTGCACTTATTTGTCTTTCTATTCACTTATTGCATATCCTGTGCTAATCCTTGATGTCCGATTCTGCAGCTGTGGACGTACGAGGTACTGGACATGTACCCTTCTGAGACCTCCTGCCCTAGTGACACAGTGCTTCCCCGGGCCCTACTTTGGTCCAAGGAGTTCCGGGGAGTGAAGAAGGGGAAAGGCGACCTGAACGCCTACCGCCTCTTTCTAGACGAGCTTCGTTCTGACCGGGTATGATCATATCTCGCATGCTTCCATTTGTTTGATAGTTCTTATTCAAATCTCATGCTGATATCATTCATTTTTGTTTGCAGGTCCGCTGGCGTGTGTGGGACCGCTGCGAGTCTCCTTTCCTGGTGCGGAGTAGGGAGGCGACGAGGGGGAGAGTGCTGCTCGAGTCCCCTTACGGCTGGCAGTGGTACCTGGGTGACCGGGTGTCACGTCAGTCGCTGAGGTTGGACGCTTTTAGAGTCCCTGGTCTCCTTCCTGCTCTGGTGCAGCGGACGAGCTTGTACACCAGGGGAGAGGTTGAGCGGTTCACACGACCGAACCTCGAGCTGGAGCCGCTCTTCCAAGCAGACGTGGACTACTCTGAGTACCGGGTTCGGCACTTGATGCCGAGCTTCGGGGTACGGGCTGCTGCTCGGGAGGCGACGCTTCGGGCGTCAGGTGGTACAGGCGGTAGGGGCGGACGAGGACGGAGAGGAGGGAGAGGCAGAGGACGCGAGGGTAGCGTCGGAGGTCGAGGTGACGGCGCAGGTCCGCGCGGGGCCAGCTTGCCTCGACTCTCCTGGACCGTGGACGTGACGACTGCCCAGGGAGTTTCTGGTGTAGTGGTGGTGCCGCGTCCCACGGTCGCAGCTCCGGAGTTTCTTGCTCAGGTATAACTTGCATTCTTTCGCCCATTTGCATTTACTCGTTAGTATCGCTATATGTTCTAAACAATTGACCTATTGTGCAGGCGACTCCGGAGTACGTGAGAGAGATGGGCGAGGCCATGATGGGCCTGGAGCAGCTGGTGAGGCAGTACGCCATGGGGCGTATCCCAGAGGTGCTTCCTCGCGCTGGTGGGACCATGGTAAAGCTTTCGAACCTTTTGCTCTTATTTCCTATTGCTTATTCCATGATTACAATGCTAATGCTGAATATCATATCATTGCAGGCTGGAAGAGGGGCTTCGCGTGGGCCGCGCAGGAAGTCTGTGCGCATGCAGGCGCCACAGGTTTCCTCCGCAGGTTCGCGGGAGGAGCCTCTGTCGAAGAGGCAGCGGCTTTCTGGGGGTACAGAGGAGGAGCCAGTCGACGTCTCTGACGAGACTGAGGAGCCGACGGACGTTGACCTCTCGGACACCTCAGGGAGTACAGTGCCTAGGGCGTCTGGTACTCAGGAGGCGGCTAGCTCTCCGGCGGAGGAGGCCTCTGGGGAGGACAGCGAGGAGGGTGAGGACGACGACGAGGATGAGGACTAGAGTAGAGTTCCCTTTTATTTTGCTTTTTGACCGGAGCCTGCGTGCTTCTTTTGGAAGGGTGCCTGTTTACCCTCAGTAGATAGGATTTTGAGGCCTGCGCGCCTTTTGGTACTTCGACTCATGGATATTTCGGAGATTATATACAGAGAAACTTATTTCTTTCAGTGTTTACGTCATTCAACTTCCCTTGTTGTCATTTGTCTAAGAAAGATTTGAATAACAGAAACACTAACCAATGCATGCGACTAGTCCTTTGAGCCATAATCTGAAGCGAACTTTGAGTTTTATGATGAGCAGTATGTTGGGACAAAGATTCATTAACATTGGAATAGAAATCAAGGAAGATATAACTTTTTGAAAAATTGATCCCTTTGTACAAGACTTTACGAAACTACCCCTGTTGCGGACTTTTGTTCCTCAATAACGACCCTGGATACTTGTCACATGACTACGGAACTCAAATTCTTATTGGAAACTGAAAACTTCTTGAAAATATGCCTAAAAAGCGAGAAAACCATGACTTTGGAGGGTGACATTCTCAGATTTCGACATTGACCGTGAAACGGAACTTGGACCAGGTCACTTTTGGCCATTATGACCTGTTGGGCCTGAAAGACTGACTTGGAATGACTTGAAACGGACTCTGATACCTTGACATGACTGGGGAAATGGGCTTTATTGACTTTTTGGTGCCTTCGTGTCGAGTTTTGAGAATTGACTTGAAGCGGGGGTTCCCTGAAGTCCAAAATACCCATTGAGACATGTTCTGAGGGTTGGTGATGCCTGCGAGTGTCTTGAAATGGTTTCTAACCTCTGCTGTCAAAGTCTGCAGAAATGCAGACTTAAAATGCCGTGCGGGGCTACAAAGCGCCGTGCGGGTCTTCCTCTAATTCTACGGCGTATCTGTGTTATGCCGTGGTTTTCTCCTGGTCTTGGTATGCCGTGCGCCACCTCTTTACACCGCGCGGCACCTTTTCTCTGATATCCTGCCATTTGCTGCTTCCCAAGACAGATTGCACGAGGTTTAAAGTTTGACCTGTCCCATACCATATCCGTGCCAATGCATGTCTGTTTTGTTCTTTTAGAGCATGACCAAGCTTTTCCCTATGCAAGACTTATGGAAAATCTACACTTTTTGGAACCCAAGGCTATTTTGGAAGTTGAAGGTGTCTCCTCTATTCTTCTATAAATTCAGGCCTTAAGTCTCATATTGACCATATCCCTTCCTCTCCAAATCTTCATCTCCTCCCGATGGCCCTTTCTCTTACCGGCTCGCTACGGCCGTGGTTGATTTCCATGGAGGAGGTCGATTGGCTCAACTTTAGGGTGCATGGCCTCTATTCTATGAGATACCTTCGTAACATCCGCCTTCGCCCTGAGCTCCTAAAGGCTGCCATAAGTCTTTGGGATCCGGAGGTGCATGTATTCCGCTTTGGTGGACAAGAGCTTTGCCCAACAATTGAGGAGTTTCGCGCCTACCTTGGCGGTTTCGGCTCTGGAGATGTCATTGTCCCTCCGGTGCGCGAGAACATGTCCAAAGTTCTTGCTGCCTCTCTTGGTTTGAATGACGGTGTTGCTCGCTACTTGGTTAGCAATGGTCGTCTCAATGTGATGTGCCTCATCGAGATGTTCTCTCCTCTTGGCAACCTAGCGGACGTAACCTACCACTCTCGGCGCATGACCGCTCTTTGCATGTGCTTACTTGCCGCCTACTTCTTGGTTCCTTCCACTGGCCATGCTAGCTCGACATTGGTCAGCATTGCAGTGCAAATTAGGGCGCGGAAGGATGTGATTCCGATGGTATTGGCTGAGACACTGATGGGTTTAGACAGGGTTCGTTCTGGAGAGACTGAGACTTTTGGAGGCTGCCCCCTTCTTCTGCAGGTTAGTTTCTGCCTCATTTTCCCGGATTGAGGGAGCGTGCTGTGCAGCCGTGCTGCACAGCGTGCTGCACGGCACGGATGCCGTCCGTTCGACGATCCAACGGTTCAAATCTCATCTCCACCCACGTTGCATCCGAGCCGTTCATTGGCAAGATGAGATTTGAACCGTTGGATCGCCGAACGGACGGCATCTGTGCCGTGCAGCACGCTGTGCAGCACAGGCTGCACAGCACGCTCCCTCAATCCCATTTTCCCTTAGCTCTTCCCATTTTCTTTAATGCTGGGCTGGGCCTCCTATGGTTTCTTACTTGTTTTCTCTCTTGGGCAGATTTGGCTGTGCGATAAGGTAAACATACTGACTCTCCCATCTGGCAACTTGGCATATGGGGCTAGGTTACTCTCCTCTCGGTGCTTCGAATTTGCGGACATGCGTGTTTCCGAGTGGGTCACCTTCTTCAAGCGTCAACAGGCTGAGACTATTTCCTGGAGAAGCTCTTGGCTTGATCTTCCGCCCATGACTGTGCATTATATGGGTTCCCAGTGGTTGGTTCTTCCTGGGCTGAAGGCTTTTACCTTCTACATCCCTTATCGGATTCAGCGTCAGCTTGGTTTGAGACAGGAGGTTCCTGCAGAGATCCTGGTGGATGTAGTTATGTCTTTCTTCCGCCATTCGGTTCTTTGCAACTATCAACGATTCTGGAGGTCTCGTGAGGTGACCGATGCTCATCCTTACCCTTCTGTGGCAGCGCGTGGGAGTTACAGGAAATGGCTCAGGAGGGACATTGCTGCGAGGGCAGGTGCCCAAGGAAACTGACTCGACCCTACTACCCTGATTATTGAATAAATCGTGGACCTCCTTTTATTGTATTGCCTTTTTATTTTCGAAGATCATGCTCAGCCTTATGTATTAGAAGCAGTTATTTTAATAAAGTGAGTTATAGAGGGTCTCCCCCTCTCTGATTCTGCCTTTCTGGATTCTGTCAACCTGTATTTTTGTTTTGATTGATTGTGACCGAGTCCCATAGTGAAACTGCCTACGTATCCTTTTGATGAAGGAATCAGGTCATGACGTAGTTCAAGGGTAGGGTTCGCTCTGGTTTTAACACTCTCCTTTTGCGCTCTAATTTTTGCCTAGTACCGCCCTTTCGGATTTTCGGTCTAGCGAGCTCATTCATCGTATGCCTTAACTTTTGCCTAAGATGCCCTTGCGGGTTTCCATCCTAGCGGGCCTTTTGCTCTAATTTTTGCCTGGAACTGGCTGCCCTTGTAGTTTTCAGCCCAGCGAGCTTCTCTCAGGGGTAGTAGCGCTTGAGTTGATCCAAGTTAACTAGAGTTGAGAATTCGTTTCCGTCCAGATCAATGAGTTGCGTAGCTCCACCAGATAGGATAGTCTTGATAATATACGGCCCAGACCATTTTGGTCGGAACTTTCCTCGTGGATCATAGATTGGTGCTCGTATCTCCTTCAGAATCATGTCACCTTCTGCCAGGTCCCTGGGCTTCACTTTCTTATTAAATGCGCGTGCAATTCTCCTTTGATATCCTTGAATGTGGTATAGTGCCCTTAAACGACGTTCATCAAACAACATAAGTTCTTCAAACCGGTTGCTCAGCCAATCTGCCTCTTATACATCGCATTCGATCATAGTCCGGAGGGATGGCACCTCTAATTCTATGGGAAGTACGGCCTCCATGCCATAAACCAAAGAGTACGGAGTTGCTCCCGTTGGTGTACGCACAGACGTGCGGTATCCCCACAATGCCAAAGGTAGTCGTTCATGCCAATCCCTTGCAGATTGAATAGTCTTTTCTAGGATGGTTTTGATTGTTTTGTTGGCCGCCTCCACGGCCCCATTGGTCTGCGGTCGATAGGTTGTTGACTTGTGTATTTGGATCTGGAATTCCTCCAAGACTTCCCTTGCTCGGCCTTTGAAATGTACCCCATTGTCGGACACGAACGCTTGTGGGACCCCATACCGATAAATAACGTTTTGCTTGATAAAGTGCGCGACTTGAACCGCGGTCAGGGTCGCATATGAGGCTGCTTCTACCCATTTTGTGAAGTAATCGATAGCCACCAGGATGAACTTGTGGCCGTTAGAAGCTGCTGGCACAATCCTTCCGATGACATCAATACCCCACGTCGAGAAAGGCCATGGCGAGGTCGTTTGCTGCAACTCATGTGGTGGAACATGCGTGAGGTTAGCGTGAATTTGGCACTTATGGCAACGTCGTACGTATTCCACACATTCCGTCTCCATGGTGGACCAGAAGTAGCCTTGCCTCAAAACCTTTTTGGCAAGCATCATGCCGTTCATGTGAGGACCGCATACTCCTTCGTGGACTTCCTCCATCACTCTTTTGGCCTCCTCACCATGAATACACAGCTTGTGGGTTCCACAGTGAGACCTTCGATATAGATTCCCCCCACAAATGATGTACTGGGCCGCCATTCTCCGAAGGGCAATCCTGTCCTTCTTGCTTGCTTCAGAGGGGTATTCTCCTGTTTCCACGAATCTCCAGATATCGTAAAACCAAGGGTGACCGTCTTCGGGCTCGTTGATGGCCATGACATGTCGATATACCAGGGTACCCCTTTGCTCGATCATAATTGGCCTTAACCTTACACCGATAGGGATTTCGACCATGGAGGCTAATGTTGCCAAGGCATCAGCGAATTGATTCCTGAGTCTCGGGACGTGGGTGAAAGTTACTTTGCTAAAATGGGGAATGAGATCTTCGAGATCTTGATGGTATGGCTTTAACTTTTCTTCCCTGACCTTCCAATCACCGTTTGCTTGAGAAACGACCAGGTTGGAATCTCCCACGACTTCCAATTTTTCTACACCGATTTCAATGGCTGCTTCCATGCCGACAATGCAAGCCTCGTATTCCGCTTGATTGTTGGTGACCTCAAAGTTGAGCTTGAATGCAAGCGGGATATGCGACCCATCTGGTGAAATTAGCAGCACACCAATTCCGAATCCTCTCTGATTGGCTGCTCCATCGAAATACAACTGCCACACGTCCTCAACTATGGTCAATATGCCTTCGTCCGGGAACTCAAATTCGGCATCTTCCTTTCCTTCGACTGGACAATCGGCCAAAAATTCAGCGACAGCCCTTCCTTTTACTGACTTTCTGCTGACGTACCTTAATTCAAATTCTGCCAGCATCAATAACCATCGTGCCATCCTTCCTGTGAGTGCTGGCTTTTCGAACAAGTATTTCAGAGGATCCATTCGGGATATCAATCTTACCGAATAGGCCAACATGTAATGTCTTAACTTTCTAGAAGCCCAAACAAGCGCCCAACACGTCTTTTCCAACGGAGTATAACGTTCTTCAGACCCAACCATCTTTTTACTGAGGTAATAGACGGCCCTTTCGACCCCATCGTCTCCTTCCTGTGCCAGCATACACCCCATGGAAGACGAGGTGACTGACAGGTATAGGATCAAAGGTTTTCCTGGTTCTGGCGGCATTAAGACTGGCGGATTCCTTATATAGGCTTTGATGGCCTCGAAAGCTTGCTGACACTTGTCATTCCATGCAAAGGGTGTTCCTTTCTTGAGCACACGGAATATGGGTTCGCATGTTGAAGTCAGTTTTGCGATAAACCGGCTGATGAACTGTATTTTGCCAAGGAAACTCCTTACGTCTTTCTCTGTCCGTGGTGGCTCCATTTCCAGAATGGCCTTAATCTTTGATGGATCGATTTCGATGCCGCGAGTGGTGATCATGAATCCGAGCATTTTCCCTGTAGTGACTCCGAACGTACATTTAGCGGGGTTGAGGCGCATTCTGTACTTCCTTATCCTTTCGAAGAACTTTCTCAATGCGGGCAGGTGACCTTCTCGCTCTTTTGCCTTAACGATCATGTCGTCAACGTAAACCTCCACTTCTTTATGGATCATATCATGCAACAAGGTTATAGCAGCTCGTTGATAAGTGGAACCTACGTTTTTCAGCCCGAAAGGCATGACCCGATAGCAATAGGTTCCCCACTCGGTAATGAACGTGGTCTTCTCTCGGTCTTCCGGGGCCATGAGAATCTGGTTATATCCTGAGAAGCCGTCCATGAAGGAAAGTAAGGCATGCCCCGCGGTGTTATCAACTAGCACGTCGATGTGGGGCAGAGGGAAGTCATCTTTGGGGCTAGCTTTGTTTAAGTCCCTGAAGTCCACACAGACCCTGATTTTGCCATCCTTCTTTGGAACGGGAACGATGTTAGCAACCCACTGAGGGTATTTAGTTACCATTAAGAACCCAGCATTGATTTGTTTAGTTACTTCCTCTTTTATTTTGAGCACCCAGTCGGGCCTCATGCGTCTCAGTTTTTGTTTTACTGGTTTCGCGTCAGGGTGAAGGGGGATCCGGTGTTCCACGATTTCAGGATCAATTCCGGGCATATCAGCGTGCGACCATGCAAAAACGTCTTCGAATTCTTTTAACAACTCCATAAGAGCCTGACGCTCTTCTTCTGACAGCGCGGAACCGATCTGGACCATTCGGGGATTCCCTTCGTCCCTCAAATTTATTGAAACAACTTCTTCTTTTACAGGCTGAGCATGCCTTTCGTCTTCCCTTTCGATTAGGGACCGAATTTCTTCAGGGATTTCCCCTTCGAAATCGATCTCTTCATCATTGGGGTCGACACAATTTATTTCAAAATCAGGGAAGTAAGCGGAATCAGATTCATTTATTTCATCATTAGCAGAGGCCTCGAGGGCATCGTACACACGGGTAGACTCAAACTCAAAATACAGACTCCGATGAGTCGGGCCAAAAGGCACCGTCTCAGACTCAACAGACTCAGAAGACTCGAAGGACTCGGAAGACTCAGAGGACTTGAAGGACTCAGTTTCAGATTCAGACTTATGACTGGTTGCACTTGGTATGAAAGTCCAATTCTTATAATCTCCAGCGGCATCCATGATGAGTGAAGTTGGATCTTCGGGGGCCTCCTGCCCCAGCATCTGCACTTCTGCCTCCACAACTATACCCAATGGTTCGTCCTCCTCGAATAAGGTCGCCAAGCTACCCAAGGCAAGAGTTTCAACCCAATCTGCCGCATTTGCTGGTTTGATTATTGTTTCTAGCTCTTCATCACTCTCAGGCCAGACATCATTGGCGAATATCTCAAATCCTGGTAGGAAGGTATTGGTCTCTTTGTCCCAAAATGGTTCCGGCTGCCCTTGATAAATCTGTTTTGCCTTTTCTTGGACAAAATAATCTTCCAACCTGTCTCCTTTCTTCTCCCTCCTACCCTCGGAAGGGCAGTACCCCACACCTGTTATGCGGGTTAAAGTTCCTGGCTCTTCAAACTGTGCTGGCCCCTGAAGATTCTTTCCCAGCCCTAATCCTGGCATGTAGGACATTTTCTTCATTATCTTTATGGCCACATTACTAACGACGAAGTCGTCATCAATCTTGACAGTGAAAACAGAATGAGAGGTGTCAAGAGAGAAACCGCCCAGAGCAACGTCCTCTTCCCCATGTTGTATCTCCAAAAGCGGGGCATTATCTTCCACAGGAGCACGGATCCCAGAATCACCGTGAATGGTGAGCATCCCAGTTTCTAGTCCCAGTCTAACTTTCTGGTGGAGTGTTGAAGGAACTGCCATGATATCAGGTCGATGCATCCAAGGTCTACCCAGCAGTAGGTTGAAGGATGCGGGAATGTTTACCACATGGAACTCCACATCTGTTTGGTAGGGCCCAAAAGTCATAGGAAGCATGAGAGTGCCAGTCACATCCCGACGGGTGTTGTCATATGCCCGAACTTTGACTTCTGATGGAGAGAAATCGCTATTCTTGTATCCCAGGCAATAAGCGACACGAAGTGGGCAGACATTGATTGCTGACCCGTTGTCAATGAGGATTACCGGTACCCATTTTCCGTGGCATTTTAGAGTTATATGGAGTGGTCGGTTGTGATCAGTTCTATCAGCGGGCAAATCTCGATCAGTGAAGGTGATAGCATGTTTGACGGGTATAGTTTTGATGAGTGCTACAAGTTCGTCAGGGGTTATGGCGGAGAGGACTTTTAGGTGAGAGAGAGCTTGGATGAATCCTTCACGATGGCGGGTGGAATGAACAAACACGTCCCAAACAAACATTTTGGCTGGAGTCTGTTCGAGTTGGCGCTTGATCATTCTTTCTGGGTCTTTCTCAGGGCGTGAAGGTTCTTTAACTGGCGGGGCAAAGGGTTGGAAAGTATCTTTGATTGGGGTAACAAACGGGTTGGAAGGTTCTTTGGTCAGTGGAGCTGGAGAGTTGGAGGATTCTCCGATTTGAAGATTAGGGGGTTGGTATATTCGACCACTCCTGGTTAATTGACCAATCTGTTGGTACTTGGACTCTTCATTCCACAAATCCGCAAGGGCCTTGCGCTTGTTCCCAATGGTAGTGCCTTGGAGATTGGCAGCCAAGTCAGCGACAACCAGGTCCTCCCACAGGTCCTCGGGCTTCCATTTCTCAGCTTCTACTACCGTCCTATTTACCGTCCATTCTTCATTCCCCACTTTTATGTTGATGATTTCCGTATCACCCCATGGGTTCGCCTTAGCACCTGGTTCATCTTCCCACAAGTTCATCATGGCAACATCGGCATCTTTTGGGAAGGTGACCGATGACTCTGACTTAACTTCATCGACCAGGTAGTCCATCGGGTTGAACTCATTACTAGCCATATCTTCTTTGGGACCCGGCGGTTCTGGGTATGGAGCAAGACCCACGTTGTTGTATGGGTCGTTGGCTATGAGGTCGAGGAGGTAGGAGGAGAGGTCTGGTCAAAACGGAACCGGTTCAGGCCAGTCGTAGACTACTGCCGGTGGTTGGTATTCTTCTGCAAACAGCATGGGTATAGAGAAGGTATCTAAAGGATCATTCCAGGCCAAGAGTTGGTACTCATCCGGAATTGGGTTCCATTCCCATTCAGGCATTTCCGGCAAGTTGAACATCAGAATCCATCGAGAGGGTCAGCATAAATGTTTTGCCAATCAACTTCCCATTCCGGCTGTGGGCAGCATGCCCTTGGAAAAAGGATTCCGTTCCTTTCGCCATTGCGGCCCTTTTTTGATAATCGAGGGAGCGCGAGCGCCGGTGGCGAGCGCTCAAAAATACAGAGTCGCCACTGTGGGCAGCATGCCCTTGGAAAAAGGATTCCGTTCCTTTCGCCATTGCGGCCCTTTTTTGATAATCGAGGGAGCGCGAGCGCCGGTGGCGAGCGCTCAAAAATACAGAGTCGCCACTTGAGTTTTGAAGGTCCGACACTCAAGGAACCGTATTTCGAAGCACCTGCCGCGCTGTTTGATTTGAGAAGTGAAGGAAACCAGTCCGTCATAACCATATCTGGGTTCGGGAGCCAGGTTACGAGAGGGGAAGGGTTTTATGGCACCCCTCTCGCCCAATCCGGAGATCGGTCTCTACTTAGGCGTTTTTATGAAAACATTTGTGATTCTTCCTCTTTTAATTGATTTTAGCCAATTAGGGCGGGGGAACAGTTAATCGGGGATTAAAACTGTAACACTTTGCAAGATGTGATCAAATAATGGCATGGATGGATAGTATTGACTAATAATAAGTGGAATGACCTCGAGACAGCGATCAGATGCCAAAACCAGGCTCGGGGCAGATTTGTCCTGCACGATGACCAACTTGCATGCCTGGACAGATCTGCATGCAAGTCAACCATCGCACGAGACATACTGACTCTCGCGCGAGTATGTCATCTCACCACAGCCCCTAAATCATCCCCTTCTGGGCTCTAGAAGGACCAGTGCACACCCAGGAAGCAAACCAAGCAGTTTATGGGAAGGCTGAAAATACTAATTATTACACCATACTCCAAACAGGAGCCAAATAGGATAAAATGCAACCCCTAAACAGTGGGGGTATCAAATCAGAGGCCAAGGGCCTAATTGCCCATGCAAGGGCCACCCATGGAAATCAGAGAACTGTCGCGCGACAGTGAGTGAATCTCGCGCGACACTCCTGACTGGACTTCCAGGAATTGCTTTGCATACTTGGGATCCTGAGACAGGTTCAGGGGATCCCAAAGGCATTCCAAACTGTTTGAAGCAAATAAACAAGCTACTGTATTTTGTTTTGCATGCATAACAGTGATCTAAAAATCAAAGTAAGATACAACAAACATAAATACACTGCAAAACAGAAAAGGGCTAGCTTCCCTTCCCCACAAGGTCCATTCTCTTGCTGACACAAGTGTCGCGCGAGCATAGGGGACCATCGCGCGAGGGTTCAACAGCCACGAATTCTTGTAACTCTGCTGGCTTTAGGACCAGGACATGGTATTGATTACCAGCCTTGGTCCTGTCAGCCCCCCTCAGGGATCAAAACAGAAACATGTTAAATGTTATACCTTTGCTTGGAAAGGGTTTGGAAATGGATTGGATTGATTGATGTGGCCTTGCAACCAAGTGTGTATGAACACACTAAGTTCAGAAGATTAGGAGGTGGTTTGGGGTTAGTGACTTTGTGCTAGCTAGTACAAGACTTGTGAATCAACCAATGACTTTCTTAGTTAATTTTTGGAACCCTTTACATGGAAGACCAATGGGGGTATTTATAGGGGGAGAGTAAGGCTTAGTTAGGGGCCAAACAAGCCCTTAGGACCAGCCACTAAGGCTGGTCACAACTTGGTTGTGAGGCTAGCCAACAAGGTGAGAGAGTGTTTGGGAGTTTGCATGGGGCTAGAGCCTGCCAGCACGCCGTTCAGCTGAGGAGAACGGGGTTCCAGCCCATGGGAACCCATGTGCCAAGCAATCATCACAAGTCCAGCTGGATTCTGTGATAGGGACAGGAGAGAACCATCGCGCGAGGGTCCATGAGTGTCGCGCGAGGGTCAACAGTCAACAGTTTGACTTTGACTACACGTGGCAGGCTGAGTGTCGCGCGAGCGACACAAAGGCTCGCGCGAGGGTCAACTCTGGCTCAGGGTTTGACTGAAGGTTCAGAAAGGTTTGAAAGGTTCAAGCAAGGTTTCTAAGCGCTCCAAGCCTAATCCACTCCCAATCCAAGCTCTGTTTGATCCGATTTCATCATCGGGGAAACAAGAAAATCGTAAAAATAAGTAAAACGATTGGGAGACCCAGATTGGGGTGTCTACAGTAGTCCCTCTTTGACGGCACGCGGAGCACCATTGACTGGTACGGATAACGTCAAAGATTTCTAGACACCCACCAAATCCGCCCAAAAGCCGATTAAATGGAAAATGCAGACGAGTATATAAAAATACCGTGCACCAAGGGGGAATTGAAGATCGGACGGATGGATCGTCGCTGATTGATTGTCGGACGGATAGATCGTCGCTGTGGATTGATCGGACGGATGGATCGTCGCTGTTGATTGATCGGACGGATAGATCGTCGCTGTTGGTTGATCGGACGGATAGATCGTCGCTGTTAGTTGATCGGACGGATAGATCGTCGCTGTAGATTGATCGGACGGATAGATCGTCGCTGTAGATTGATCGGACGGATAGATCGTCGCTGTGGATTGATCGGACGGATAGATCGTCGCTGTTAGTTGATCGGACGGATAGATCGTCCCTGGAGATTGATCGGACGGATAGATCGTCGCTGTGGATTGATCGGACGGATAGATCGTCCCTGTAGATTGATCGGACGGATAGATCGTCGCTGTGGATTGATCGGACGGATAGATCGTCCCTGCTGATTGATCGGACGGATAGATCGTCGCTGTGGATTGATCGGACGGATAGATCGTCCCTGTAGATTGATCGGACGGATAGATCGTCGCTGTGGATTGATCGGACGGATAGATCGTCCCTGCTGATTGATCGGACGGATAGATCGTCGCTGTGGATTGATCGGACGGATAGATCGTCCCTGCTGATTGATCGGACGGATAGATCGTCGCTGTTGATTGATCGGACGGATAGATCGTCCCTGCTGATTGATCGGAAGGATAGATCGTCGCTGTGGATTGATCGGCCGGATAGATCGTCCCTGGAGATTGATCGGACGGATAGATCGTCGCTGTGGATTGATCGGACGGATAGATCGTCCCTGGAGATTGATCGGACGGATAGATCATCGCTGTGGATTGATCGGACGGATAGATCGTCCCTGCTGATTGATCGGACGGATAGATCGTCGCTGTGGATTGATCGGACGGATAGATCGTCCCTGCTGATTGATCGGACGGATAGATCGTCGCTGTGGATTGATCGGACGGATAGATCGTCCCTGCTGATTGATCGGACGGATAGATCGTCGCTGTGGATTGATCGGACGGATAGATCGTCCCTGCTGATTGATCGGACGAATAGATCGTCGCTGTTGATTGATCGGACGGATAGATCGTCGTTGTGGATTGATCGGACCACTGCTGGGGATACCAAACTCTTCGGGTCCGAAGGCAAAGCTTCCAAAATGACCCTCAAATTTATTGGTAACATATCAATACGTTATGGATCTTAAAGAGGGGTTAATTGAGGTTGGGCCGGACTCAGAATCTGGATTGGGCCTGAGGCCCAAAAGAAGTGTCGCGCGACACTCGAGAACAGTCGCGCGAGGGTCTGAAGTTAGGGCTTGGGCCTGGAGAGGCCCAGACCCGGCCCAAACCCGTTCCAAACGTTTAAATCGTCGCGGGGACGTTTACAGAAACCGTTCACAGCAGTTTCAAATCCTCAGAATTCCTTCACTCTCTCGTCTCTGCTCTCAAATCTCTCCCAAACCTTGATCTTACCCACGAAATCGACGAACCCAACCTTGATCAATCATCCATGGCTGACCACGGCAGTGGGGAAGACGGGGGAGGTGTTATTGATCATCCAAGGGACCGAGGAGAGTCCACAGCCGTCGGAACAGGGGATCCCCCACCAGTGGAGGCCATCGCAGAGGCCGGTGCAGTGGTGGCGACGGGCGGAGATGGCGAAGGGGGTCGCGAGCAGGCGACCGTTGGCGGCGATGAGGGTCGCGCGACAGAGCCAGAGGCTCGCGCGACCGTCGAACCTGAGGCCGTAGAAGCTGTCGTCGAGCGATTAGATCCAGGCGTGGCCGCAGAAGGGTCAGTGGCGACCAGAATGAGTCCAGGGGATGCAGAACGATCCGACACCGGAGAGCATCCTCGCGCGACAGAGGAGGAGCCTCGCGCGAGGCTTGAAACTGGAGGAGGCAGCAGTGGTGGAGGAGATGACACTGTTGAGCCGTCCGGGTCCCCGCCGAGGGATTCGGCGAAGGGTAAAAGCGTTGTAGATGCAGAGGCAGAGGTTGCAGAGACTCCGGTTGAGGTCCGAGAGGAGGACATTTTGTTTCGGCCTGAGTCGACCGCGGCCACGTCGTCGAGACACGTGCCGATCACTAGACATGACGTTGCCGAGTACCTGACTGACGAGGCATTGGCGAGACTGTTAGAGGACAACCCCCTGGTTGGGGAATTGGTCCTAAAGGCCAGAGAGGACCGTGCACGGGCCATTGAGGCGTCGGAGGCCATTGAGAAGGCCGAGAGAGAGAGACTGGAGAGAGAGGAGCTTCTGAGAGACGCGGAGGCCGAGGAGAGAGCCCGAGTTGAGGCGCAGGGGCCTAGGGTGACGGCCGTGGAGGAGGCGAAGAACACGAGTCGGCCGGGCTTTTCAGCGGAGGCATACGTGCTTCCCACGCCGCACCTCTTCGTTCCGTCGGGCGTCGCGGCCCGCGTACCGTCGCGGAGAGATTACGACGACGAGTTGGTGTTGAGGGATCCCCGGGTCCACCTTGCGGCGACATGGATGGAGGTATATTTCCAGAAAACACCCTTTGTAACTTGATTTCAATATCCTTGCTTTGGTAGTTCTCATTCGATACTTGCTTAGAACGCACTTGAATCTTTTAGAATTGCATGGATGATTTTGCGAACCATAGCATGCTAAAGTCACGTATTTCTGTAGTAGAGGCCCAATGCGTAATAACTTGAACCAATCATCTGTTGTAGGCTTCATTGATTACCTAGAACTTGAGAATGAACCTCCCAAGTACTGACGAACCATTTGCTGCTTGTCTTTGTATCTGAAACAGGCCGGAGCTGAACAGAGGGACCTTCGCGGCTTTGGGGGCGCGTGCATGTCTTTGCAGCTGTACGAGGGGCTGCCCGAGAGAGTGAGGCGGCTGGTGGACGAGGCGGGCTTTGGGGAGTTTGTGCGGACCTTGACCCCAGCGAGGATTGACCATGCCGTCCTCGTTGCTCTTGCTGAGAGGTGGAGGGATACAACCAACACCTTCCACCTACCTCCTGGGGAGATGACAGTGACGCCTGCTGACTTCGCAGCGATCACAGGGCTGAGGGTTGGGGGCGAGCCCATCCCGTTTGACTCAGGGATCCAGGAGGATCGAGCTGCTCTGGAGTGGTTTCTAGGCAGAGTGCCCAGGATAGAGGGAGGAATGGCGAGGTATGACCAGTTTAAAGGCTACCTGAAAGAGGAGGTGTCGAGTGACCGGGAGGCGGAGCAGATGGCCCGGGCGTTTCTGCTGTACTTGTTCGGTGCCACACTGTACCCGAACAGGCGGAGCAACGTGCACCTGTCCTACTTGCCGGCGTTGAGGGACTTGAGGACAGCCTCGCGCTTTGACTGGGGCGGAGCGGCTCTTGGGACGGCCTACCTCTTTTTTGGCGACTCGTCGAGGACGGGCAAGAGCACAGCCGGCTACTGGAGGGTCTGGGAGGTACAATTCTAATCCCTTTAAGCACAACTTGAACATGCTTGTCCATTGCTTAGCCTGCTTGATTGTTTTGATTTCCAATGCTGTATGCCTTGACTGACGTTTGAACCTGTCTAAACCCTGCAGCTTTGGGCCTACGAGGTTTTGCGGATGTATCCGCCAGAATGCAAGCATCCAGACCTGAGCACTCTCCCTCGCGCGTTGAAGTGGAGCAAGGAGAACACCGGGAAGAAGGAGGGAAGAGGCGAGCTCAACGCCTTCAGGCTGTACTTGGACGAACTCAGGGCCTCACAGGTATGAATACGTAATCCTAAGCATTAGAGATGTATTTCCTTGTTTTAATGCTGTCGCTGATCAATTGCTTGCATTGCCTGTTTGCTTTGACTTGCAGGTCAATTGGGATCCCTGGAGAAGGGCGGAGCCAGAGCCAGAGTACTTGGTCAGGAGTAGAGTTGTCACGGCCAGCAGGGCGTTGTTAGAGTCTGCCTTCGGTTGGCAGTGGTACCTAGGAGACCGAGTGACGCGCCAGTCGCTCGGTTATCCTGAGTTCTGGGTGCCAGGGCCGCTACCGGCTCGAGTTTCACACACAGGAGAGTACACGCGGGCCGAGCTGGAGAGGTACACGAGGCCGGACGCTGGGCTTGAGCGATACCTGCGTCCTGGTAGGGACTATGCAGCCTACCAGCGAGACTTCCTGGCGGGTCCATTGGGGGTCCGTGGCCGGAGAGAGGCGCGAGGCCAGGCCGCAGGGGCTGCTGAGGAGAGGAGAGCAGCCGGAGAGGGACGGAGAGGAGGTGAGAGTCGGACCAGGCGAGCCCCGAGCGGACCAGCAGTTGGTGGACTCCCTGCGCTGCTTTGGAGGATTCCTGTGGTTGACAGTCAGAGGAATCCTGCAGAGTTTCAGTTAGCGCCTGCGAGGACAGAGCCTGCTCCTGTGACCGTGTCGGTAAGAATCAGCTTCCAATATTACTTTTGAACTTTAAATGCTTGAATTATCTGCTGAACAGTCTGATGAACTTGAATTGCATGCAGGTGCCAATTGAGTGGGTGAACGAAGCCGTTCGACGCATGCTGGCGTTGGAGAATGCAGTGAGAAAGGCAGCGAGCGGCACGCCACTGGAGTTGCAGTACCAGGCACCGACATCACAACCGACTCAGCCAGCCGTCGTTCAGAGGACTCAGGTATGAAACGATACATTTCAGCTTTCGATACATTCCTGCTTTCGATACATTCCTGCTTTCGATACATTCCTGCTTTCGATACGTTCCTGCTTTGATAGCTTGATAGATGTACCTGTTTTCAATACAGAAATACAACATGTGCAATAGATACTGATGCTTTGAAATGCAATGATAATGCAGGTGGAGGGGAAGAGGAACCCTAGGCGGAAGAGTGCGCGAGATCCGTCACCGAAGAAGGTGGTGGCACAGAAATCCGCGCCTCCGGTTACCACCACGCGGCGACAGACGAGGGGTTTGCAGACGGCGCGTGCACGCGAGGAGGAGGCCAAGCAGGCCGTGAGGCAAGCTGAGCTTCGGTATCAAGTGAAGCGGCGCGAGAAGCCGACGCTGGAGAAGCCGGGCCCGACTCGCAGGCTGAAGTTGATCATGAGTCCGACTTCCGAAGACGAGGAAGGAGAGGAAGAAGAAGGGGCAGAGGAAGAGGGTGAGGAGCACTCGTCCACCAGCAGTGGCTCTGACGACTCCATTGACGATCCGAGGTATAGGGACGATCCTCGGGAGCTGCACGGTACTTCAGACAGCGGTGACGGGCTTGAGGAGCATTGACGAGGCCTCCGATACCCTTTTTGCTTTTGATTTAGGGCCTGCGTGCCCAAGTAGATAGCTTTTGACAGACAGATGTTTTGAGAGCCTGCGTGCCTCTTCTGATTGGCGGGCGCATGTGCCCTGTTTTGACTTAGTAGCTTTGATCGACCGAGGGCCAGAGATACAGTAGTTCCCTTTTGCTTTTGACATGGATAGATCACGTTTCAGTTCGTAAAAGTTGCATTCTAAAGTTTTATAGTTTCTCATTGTGCATAAGAATCAGTAAAACTCGCCACTAATACCAAACTTGCATTGACAACACGTCGAGACTAAACACAGACACATATGAGTGTATAACACAGCCTAGCTCTGAAAGAAAAGAGACGATGTACCCTAAGACACAATCAGGATACGAGAATACGGGAAACAATGAAATTTTGGGCATTATACGCCAAAACTCACGACATCTTGAAAGGGATGAAAACGACACCCTCAAACGATAAATGGTGGCCAACATGGCCTGCGCCAATTGACGGACTCGAATGAAACGTCTCAATAAAGGACTTATACCGAAGAATGCTCGAAATAACGCAAAAATGGTATAAAACGTCGAAAAATGACTCGATTATGTCCCGGACTGAAACCGACACCTCCATACAGTCACTTAAGGCCCAAATGACCCGTATGGCATGACCAAAATAGGCTAGAATCGCCGGAACGAGTTTCGGACTTCCGAAACCTCGGTTTAAACCTGGAATGGGCTCCCGAGTGTCCAAAAACTTCGTCGAGCACGGCATTCGGGATCCGATGCTTGGATACAGTCACATAAGCTCATAATGACTTGCTGGAAACACTAAAAGTCCAAAAAGACCCCAGGAATGAAAAGTGACCAAAACAGATCAGTGGCTGCTGAAATCTGTCAAAACTGCAGATAAACCATCGCGCGATGGTTTGTAACTGTCGCGCGAGAAACATGTGTCGCGCGATGATATTTGAATGTCGCGCGAGAGTCAACTCCTGCTGAGCAGTCTTTGTTTGACCAAATTATTGGCATGGAGCTGTTCATAACTTCCACGTCTTGAAAGTTGTTCTGGGCTTGCAGAAGGAAGGTTGTTCTGCCATGCAAGGTGGTAGGACACCTATGCCTTGGTCTCACCAACTCCTTGGCTATTTGAAGCAAGATTTTTAGACATAATGAAGTGTACACCCTTTCTCAACTTATCTAAGATGGGAGATTCACTAATGGAAGCCCTTGATCATTGGCTAATGAGAGAGGAAACCATAAATTGGGCAAGTCCCAGGTCTCGTTGCTTATTCTCAATCCGGGATCTCCGGTTTGCTCGACCATGCGTCGAACTCATCCAAGCCGCGTTGCCTTTCTGGGATCCCGTTGTGCACGTCTTCCGGTTCCGTGAAGACGAAATCACGATAGAAGAGTTCCAGGCATACGTCCCGGGGTTCGCCAATCTAGACGTTCTTGCCGTGCCGCCCGTCCATGAAGATATGGGGCAAATTCTGCGGGAAAAACTCAACATTCCGGCGGCAGTGACAACCAGCATCATTCGAAACGGCGAGCTCAACATTCTTCGCCTAATCGAGCTGTACGGCCCGGAGGCCGGTCTGGGAGACTATGTCGGGGAAGCTCAACGACGCTTCGTCCTGTCCATATGCGCACTGGCCGCGTATATGCTGGTTCCCGTTGATGGAGGGGTAAATCCCAAGCTGGTGAGCATTGCTTTGCAAATGGATAACGGGAAAAACATTATGCCCGTGGTCCTAGCGGAGACACTCTTAGGTTTGGACATGCTGAAACTTGGGCAAGCCGACTCTTTCAGCGGATGTCCTATCTTGCTCCAGGTAAATCCCCATTCGACATAATTTCTCGCATTTTCGGTTTCAATCCAAATGCTTGGGCTGTATTTGATTTCTGACTCGTCCTCCGTTCTCATGCAGCTCTGGCTGGCAGACAAAATCGGGGTCTTGGAAGAGCCACAGGCTGGCTTTGAAGAGTTTCCCAGATTGCTGGTCGCGAGACCGATGATATTCCCCGACTTGCCGGTGGAGATATGGTTTGCCTTCCTGAATGATCTGCATTCTGAAGATATAGTCTGGAGGTGCCTCTGGTTAAACCTCCCAGCGATGACGCTCAAATCGGCGGGATACAAGAGAGTAATACTCGCCGGCCTGTCAAGTTTCACATTTTACATCCCTGGGCGTACACTCCGCCAGCTTGGAAGGAACCAAGGATACAAGCGATACGGAGCGGAAGACTTTGACATCCCCGCGTTCACTTCCTGGGATTTGCGCTGCCACAGAGACAACTGGGGCGATAGGACATTGAAGGAATCAGTTCCAGATTTCAGAACGTGGCTGGAAAAGCGTTACGTAAGATGGCTCCGTGTTGAAGTTGAGGCAAGACTGAGGGGATATTTCTGAATCCCGTGGGAGAACAAATTGTAATTAGTAAGGCCATTAGGCTCCGCTTTTCAGCACTTGCTCTGTAAATTGTATGCCACTTTGCCCGGCTTGATCGGTTTAAATAAAACCTTTGAATTTATCCGGCCATTATTCCTTCGAGGGACCGAACTTGTCATTGAACACATAATTTGAACAAACAATACTTCGACGTAGTCATGAACACTCATAATGACCTACTGGAAGCATCAGAATTTCAAAATCTGGCACGAGTCAAAATTCGGAAGATAACCCCAAAAAGGCAGTAGCCTGTCCTGCTGTGTCGAATGAAACTGAACACTCGCGCGAGCACTCAAAACCATCGCGCGAATAAGAACAGTCGCGCGAGGCTCCATGACCCTCGCGCGATGGAGAATCCCTGTTGCAGTAGCCAGCTTTGACTCATTCGGATAAAAGAAGGGTGGCAGGCTTTGTCAGCAGGCCTGGGCGTTGCAGGGATTCCTGGCTTTCCCCAGAGATGTTTCCTGGATTTTTAGCAAGTGGAGGGACACCTTGCAAGGCCACCTCATTCAAAAGGAAAGGCATGCTTCCTTCCTTGGCTTTATAAAGAAGGGTGAGTCCCTGAACAAAGGATGTGCTTCCGTGGGAAATCTCTAACACTGTTCCCCAAATGGCAAATCACCTCCCTACCTTAATCAGCTCGTGGCTCGAAGAATTTATCGCGAGTGATTGGCTATGCTTCCGTTCCCACGGGTTGGCGGCGTTTCGCTTCTTAAAAAGCGTAAGGCTCCGCCCCGAAATTCTGAGAGCAGCCCTGCAGTTTTGGGACCGGGACGTCCATGTGTTCCGATTTGGGGACAACGAGTTGTGCCCGACCGTTGAAGAATTCCAAGCGTATCTCCAAGGCTTTGCTTCGGGCGTGATTGTCGTGCCACCTTATAGGCAAAGCATGTCAAAGCTGTTGAAGACGTGTCTGCATATTTCCCAGGGTGCAGCGGAAGGCCTGTTGATTGGCGGACAAATAAACATTGCGCGCCTAATAGAATGGTACGGGCCTGACGGCGACCCAGCGGATACGGTTCTGCAGTCTCGACGTCGATTCGCCTTGTCAGTTGGCATACTGGCCGCATATCTGCTGGTGTCTCCGTATGGACGGCCTGACCCCGCGTTGGTACACGTGGCCGCGGAGATGGGCGCTCGGAAGAACGTGGTGCCTTTGGTGCTCGCTGAGACACTCATTGGCTTGGATTTGGTAGTCACAGGTCAGACAAACACATTCGGTGGTAGTCCAATCCTGTTACAGGTAAATTCTCACTCAGCTCACCTTTTTCCGGTTTTCGCACAGTCTGTTTTTACCTCGACTCTCGGCTAAGGCTGTATGGTGGCTCCTTACTTGTTTTCTTTCGCTCAGGCTTATGTGGCTCCTCACTTGTCTTTTCGCTCATGCAGTTATGGCTATGTGACAAGCTTGGACTAATCTCGGCTCCTGAAGCGGACTGGCCCCGTCTGCCCGGGCGGATGCACCAAAGGGGAATGCTGTATCCAGAACTGTCTGAGGAGGAGTGGTACACCTTCATGAGAGAGATGTCTCCGCGCGAGATCGTCTGGCGGCACAGGGCCTTGAACATCCCGGATATGGCTTTGCACTCTGCAGGTTTCGAGAGAATGGTGATTGCTGGCCTGTTTAGTTTCACGTTCTACATTCCAGGTCGCATCCTGCGGCAACTAGGCATGAGCCAAGGCTTTCATCGAGCTGGGATAGAAGATTTCCACATTCCAGCTTTTACAGCCCAACATCTAGCAGGGTATGAACATAACTGGGGTTTGAGAGAACTCGGAGGAGCAGAAGACGACTTCAGCACAAGACTCAAACACCGCTATGTAGCATGGTTAAGAGAAGAGGTCGAAAGCAGGCGAAACGTAGACTGACTCCTGACTCAAATCCAATGACCTAGAATAAACTGTGAGCCCGTGAGGGCCTCTAGCATTTCGTTCTGTTTTTTTATGCTTTACTGTTTTTCTTGGGGCCCTGCTCAGCCTATGTAATAGAAATGATAGTTTTGAATAAAGGTGAAAGATTAAGAATTTTCCCCTTTTAGTCCAAGTGTTGAACGCCACGTTGTTTGAAAGTTGAGGCCTGCTCCGGAATGAAAAACCTGGATCGAGTTGATTGATCGTGACCGAATCTCACAGAGAGATTGCCTACGTATCCCAAGCTAGGGAATCAGGTCAAAACGTAGTTCAGGCTACGGTTCGACAGAGTATGACCGAGTCTCAAGGAGAGACTGCCTACGTATCCCAAGCTAGGGAATCAGGTCAAAACGTAGTTCAGGCTACGGTTCGCTCGTGTGTTTTGGCTCTCCTTTTGCGCTCTAAATTTTGCCTAGGGCTGCCTTTGCAGGTTTCCAGCCTAGCGAGCTTTGATTGAATGCCCATTTATTTTTGCCTAAACTGCCCCCTTGGGTTTTCAGTCTAGCAGGCTTGCTCTAATTTTTGCTTGGGACCGCCCACCCTTGTGGTTTTCGGCCCAACGAGCTTCTCTCAAGGGTAGTGACGTTTAAGCTGATCCAGGTTGACCAGAGTGTTGAACTCGTTGCCGTCGAGATCGATGAGCAGAGCTGCTCCACCCGAGAGGATGGTCTTGATAATGTAAGGTCCCGCGCGCTTCGGGCGGAACTTGCCACGCAGATCGAAGATGGGAGCTCGGATTTCCTTTGTAACCATGTCCCCTTCAGCCAAGTCACGAGACTTCACTTTCTTGTTGAATGCCCGAGCAATCCTGCGTTGATATCCCTGAACGTGATACAAGGCACGGAGCCTTCTCTCGTCAAAGAGCGTGAGTTCGACAAACCTCCCGCTAAGCCATTCGGACTCCGCGAGTTCACATTCAGCCATGATCCTCAAAGTCGGCACTTCCAGCTCGATGGGAAGGACAGCTTCCATCCCGTAGACTAGAGAGAAAGGGGTTGCCCCTGTCGATGTTCGAATTGACGTGCGGTACCCCCAAAGAGCTAGAGGCAGCTGTTCGTGCCAGTCCCTGGCGGACTCTGCGGATTTCTTGATGATAGTCTCGATGTTCTTGTTGGCCGCTTCAACCGCCCCATTCGTCTGAGGGCGATAGACGGTTGAGTGATGAACCTGGATTTGGAATTCTTCGAAAAGCTCCAGCACCCTGCCTTTGAAATGGACCCCATTGTCAGAAACAAACGCCTATGGAACCCCGTATCGATAGATGATGTTCTTTCGAATAAACTGAGCAACCTGAACCGCCGTCAGGGTCTTGTAAGATTCAGCCTCGACCCACTTGGTGAAGTAATCTATTGCCACCAAAATGAATCGATGACCATTCGAAGCAGAAGGCTTGATCATGCCGATAACATCGATGCCCCAAAACAGAGAAGGGCCAAGGCGATGTCATGCCAAAGAGTTTAGAAGGAGGGACGTGCATGAGATTGGCATGGATTTGACACCTATGGCAACGGCGTACATAATCCACACACTGGGACTCCATGGTAGACCAAAAGTATCCCTGTCGTAAGATTTTCCTGGCAAGCATGACCCCGCTCATGTGGGGACCACAAATTCCTTCGTGAATTTCCTCCATGATTTTGATGGCCTCAGTGCCGTTGACACAGAGCTTATGCATTCCGCAGTGAGATCTCCGATACAGTCTCCCGCCACAGATAATATACTGAGCGGCCATTCTTCGGAGCGCTGCTCGGTCCTTTTTGGTGGCGTCGGCCGGAAACTGACCACTTTCGACGAAGTTCCAGATATCGTGATACCAGGGTAGGCCGTCATCAACATCATCGACGGCGTTGACGTATTGATAAGCAGGCAAGTCTCGCTGTTCAATTAGAATATGACGAAGCTTGATGCCAACCGGAAGCTCGATCATGGAAGCCAGAGTTGCTAGAGCATCGGCGAACTGGTTCTTCATCCGAGGGATGTGCGTGAACGTGACCTTGTTGAAACGAGGAATAAGGTCCTCCAAGTCTTGGTGATAAGGCTTCAATCTGTCCTCCCGAACTTTCCAGTCCCCGTTGGCCTGAGAAACGACAAGGTTGGAGTCGCCAATAACTTCAAGCCTTTCAACACCGAGCGTAAGAGCCGCTTCCATACCAACAATGCAGGCCTCATATTCGGCTTGGTTGTTCGTGACATCGAAATTGAGTTTGAATGCAAGCGGAATATGAGCACCATCGGGGGTTATAAGCAAAACCCCAATCCCGTATCCCTTCTGATTGGCTGCCCCATCAAAATAAAGAGTCCAGGAGTCCTCAACAACTGCCATCACTCTTTCATCCGGAAATGTAAAATCTGAGTCCTCTGGCCCCTCGACAGGATGATCAGCCAGAAATTCGGCGACTGCGCGCCCTTTGACGGATTTCCTAGTGACATATTCAAGGTCGAACTCTGCGAGCAATAGTAACCAACGTGCTAACTTACCAGTAAGCGCAGGTTTCTCAAACAGATACTTGAGAGGATCCATTCGAGAAATCAACTTCACTGGGTAAGCCAGCATGTAGTGTCTTAATTTCTTGGACGCCCAAACAAGAGCCCAACATGTCTTTTCGAGAGCAGTGTAGCGTTCTTCAGCGCCAACCATCTTCTTGCTCAGGTAGTAAATGGCCTTTTCGACTCCTTTTCCTCCCTCTTGAGCCAGCAAACACCCCATAGACGAAGGGTTCACGGACAAGTAAAGTATCAAGGGCTTCCCTGGCACCGGTGGCATCAAAACCGGAGGGTTCTGCAGATAGGTTTGAATGGAGGTGAATGCTGCCTGGCACTTGTCCGTCCAAACGAATGGAGTATTCTTCTTCAATAAACGAAACATCGGCTCGCAAGTTAGTGTCAACTTGGCGATGAATCTGCTGATGAATTGTACCTTTCCCAAAAAGCTTCGCACTCCCTTTTCAGAATCCGGTGGCTTCATCTCGAGGACCGCTTTGATTTTGGACGGGTCGACCTCAATTCCACGAGAGGTGATCATGAAACCGAGCATCTTACCAGCTGTAACCCCAAAGGTGCATTTCTGAGGATTTAGACGCATACGGAACTTCCGTAATCTCCCGAAGAACTTCCTAAGTACAGGAAGATGACCTTCTCGAGTTTTGGATTTGGCGATCATGTCATCGACGTAGACCTCGACTTCTTTGTGCATCATATCGTGCAGGATAGTGGTAGCAGCTCGCTGATAAGTGGGCCCGGCATTCTTTAACCCAAACGGCATGACCAGGTAGCAATAAGTTCCCCATTCAGTGATGAACGTGGTTTTCTCGCGGTCCTCGGGCGCCATGAGAATTTGGTTGTAGCCAGAGAAGCCATCCATGAATGAGAGCAAAGCGTGCCCCGCAGTGTTGTCTACAAGCACATCGATGTGTGGCAAGGGAAAATCGTCTTTGGGGCTCGCTTTGTTCAAGTCCCGAAAGTCAACGCAGACTCGAATTTGGCCATTCTTCTTAGGAACAGGGACGATGTTGGCAACCCACGTGGGATACTGAGAGACCATGAGAAAACCAGCGTCAATCTGCTTGGTGACCTCCTCCTTAATCTTCTGAACCCAATCTGGCCTCATCCGCCGGAGTTTCTGTTTCACAGGCTTGGCATCCGGAAACAAAGGAATGTGATGCTCCACGATCTCGGGATCGATGCCGGGCATATCTCGATGAGACCATGCAAAAACGTCACTGAACTCAGTGAGCAGCTCTTTGAAGTCATGATGTTCCTCCGGGGAAAGTGTGGAGCCCACTTGAACCATTCGGGGATCATTTTCATCTTTCAAATTTATAGAAACTATTTCTTCTTTTAATGGCTGAGCATGCCTTTCGTCTTCCCTTTCGATGAAGGCACGGATTTCCTTGGGAATGTCCCCATCGAAATCTATCCCCTCATCGTCAGGGTCGACACAGTTTATATAAAGATCATTGAAATAGTCAGAAGATGCTTCGTTCATTTCACAAGCCCCTGAAGGGTCACTAAGTACAAGAGAGTCGAACTCGAAATAAAAGCCATGACGTGGAGGGCCTAGAGGCACAAACTCCGACTCAGAGCTAGACTTAGAGGACGGGACAGACTCTGACTCAGACTCAGACTCAGACTCAGACTCAAACTCAGACGTGTCGTCAATGCAAGTCAGGCGTGGCCTGAAAATGCAATTATTCAAAGAGCCCTCGGCTTTCACAATGAGAGAGGTGGGATCCTCGAGGGCGTCGGGCCCGAGCATGAGCACTTCGGCTTCTTCAGCTTCCCCAGCCAAACCCACTTGGGAGAAATCCTGGAATAGCAGCTCCAGATTTCCCTGATTGATAAATCCCAGCCAGTCAGTCTTGGTCTTCAGCTGATTAAGCTTCCTCTTGAATTCTTCCTTCGCTGGTTCATCATCACTGCTTGACCAGGTGTCATCAGCGAAGATCTCAAACCCAGGCAGCAGCTCCCCGGTTTCGGAATGAACGAAGGGCTCAGCCTGCCCGGTGTAAGTGGCATTCCCGACTTCACGTACGAATTTGGGACCGCTGCAGAGGGTCCGAGGTTTTCCCATATATTTCCTCCGTTTGGCATCTTTGGCAGAGGCGATATACCCCAAACCGAAGTGGCCCTCGTTGAAAGGAAAAGTAGGGAACTCCGGGACCCCTTGACGGCGAGAGCCTAATCCAATGCCCGGGAAGTGAGACATCCTTCTCATAATGTCCAGCGCGACAGAGCTTATGAGGAAATTTCCGTCTACGTTGATAGCCATTACCACTCCTGAAGTATCGAAAGAGAAACCTCCGAGGTCGACGTCTTCTTCGCCGTGTTGAATTCCCAGAACGGGAGTCCCGTCCTCCTTGAGCGGGCGGATGCCTGAATCCCCGCAGATGGTTAGAGTGCCAGTGGGTAGTCCCAGAATGACCTTTTGGTGGAGGGTAGATGGCACAGCCATGATGTCGGACCAATGAAGCCATGGCCTGCCCAACAAAAGATTGAAAGTTGCAGGAATATCCACGACATGGAACTCCACGTCCATCTCAAAACCCTCAGCATCGAGTTTGAGTTTCAAGATACCCTCCACCACGCGACGGGTGCCGTCATATGCCTTGACAGCCAGATTGGAAGGTGCCAGATCCTTCTTGGTGAGCCCCAGACGATAAGCAACCCTCAGAGGGCAGACATTGATGGCGGAGCCGTTGTCAATAAGAACGGTCGGGACCCAGAGTCCTCGACACTTGACGGTGATGTGCAAGGGACGATTGTGGTCGACTCCTTCGACTGGCAGGTCTTTGTCCGTGAAGATCACCGTATGCTTGGAGGTTGGAGGGAGGATGAGAGATATCATTGCTTCTGGCGTGACGTCGGCCTGGACTTCAAGGCGGAACAGGGCATGACACAGCCTCTGACGATGCTCCTTGGACGAACAGATCAGTCCCCAGATGGAAATAGCGGCAGGAATCCGCTCAAGCTGCCGCTGGACTAGATCAGGAACCGGATTGCCGGCTGATACCTCAAGAGGTGTAGACTTTGGGAAAGAAACAGGCTCGTTCCTTTGATTAGCAGGATTGGAGGAATTCCCGGCCTGCAGATTAGCAGGCTGAGGAATCCGCCCACTCCTTGTAACATTGTGAACGTTTCCCAAAGAGGGCACGAGTTGAGGACTTTCCTTCACGTCCCAGAGATCAGCAGGGACATCTCCCAGTTTGCGCTTTCCCTTGTCAGTAGTCAGTGTAGAGACGGGCACTTTCATGTCCAAACCCAGATCTTCAGCCAGATCCTTCATCAATAAGGAGTCCCAGAAGCCCAAGTCTTTCACAGCAGCGACTTCAGCAACAGGCTTTGGATTTGCAATGAAGGGGACGTCCCAGAGACCAGTGTCAGCCAAGGTGCGATTGACAGCCCAGACTTCATTCCCGACTTGGACATCCACTATGTCGTTAACTTCCAACAGATTAGCGGGCGGAGCGCGGTCGGTGACCATGATACTGCAATCCCTGTTGTTGGGGTAAGGCACCTGAGGGCGCGGATTTTCTTCATCGACGATGTAGGAACAGGGGTCATGGTCAGTGTCGGGGTTAGTATCACAAACCGAATCAAAGACCGAACCAAAGAGGGAAACGTGGTCTCCCAAAGCCCGTGGGTCATCCTGGACAAGTTCATCCTCTGCATAGTGAAGCATGTAGTCCGGTGTGGCATAGCCTTGCAGAGGGTTAGGGTCGACATCCATGGGAGCAAACCAGGTCGGCTCAGGATCCCAATAATATTCCACTTCGGGAACTGGAGGTTCGATCGGGTTGAATAGCATGTTCAAGGAAAAACCGTCCAACGGGTCAAGCAAAGCCGCTTCATAACCGGCCAACCAGCCATCATACCAGGCTTGATCGAAGGGGACATTTCCGGGCTGTGGAGGAATCCCGTCCGTTCCAAGGGTGGACCACTCATTGAGGAGAGGAGCGGCATAGTCCCAATGGTCTGCTATAGCCCAACAAGTGGCTTGCATGTTATTATCTGAGGGAGGCACCCAAGGCTGATAGGGATCAGGAAATGGGCCAGCGACGGTTGCATACGGGCTGTCAAGCGACGAGGCTGAGTTGATTTGCACAGCAGGGATTGATTGATGGAAAAGGGAGCTGACAGATTCTTCGGAGACAGGCGAAGCAGCTTGCGAAATTTCCGAAGGTGCATCGGCATCAACAATTTGGCCTTCGACCAATTGTACATAAGAAACCTCGGTGGATGGCTCGAGCGGGAAAGGCACGATGGGCCTGGGTCGATCGGTTGAGGCTATATAGTCAGTGGGGTTAAATATGGTGGAGCTAGGGTTGATATAAGTGGAGCTGAGAGATATCTGGCTGATGTGGGGTACAGCGTTGTGCTTAGGGAGGGAGTTGGCAATGACATTGGGTTTCTGAGGTGGCGGAGGAGTCTCCAGCGTGCCATCGTCGATAAGATCCTGGATCGCATGACGGAGGCGGAAGCAGGAGTCAGTGAGATGACCCGCTCCTTGATGGTAAGCACAGTAAAGGTTGGCTTTGAAGCCAGGTGAAGGGTTCTTGGGTAGAGGAGTTGGATCCAGGGGCTTCAGATGCCCTGACTTGACCAATTTTTCCAAGACCGAGGACAGAGGTGCCTCGATAGCGGAAAAGCTGCGAGGTTGGTTCCGAGGTCGGTTATTCTGCGAACTCTGAACTTGGTTGACATCCACGACGTGATTAGCAGCGCTGGAGGAAGCGGCATTAGTACCGGCAGTGGCCGTGCTGGAGTAAGTCCCTGTTCCGAACAGTGCATTGGTGTTTCCAGAATAAGCCCGCGGTTTTGATTTTGGGGCACGCGAAGATTCGCCTTTTGAGAGAATTCCACTCTGCAGAGCGTCTTCGATGGCCAGGCCAGAGTCGAAGAAAGTTTCAAAGTTAGCGGAGGCCTGAGCGAGAACCAGGTGCCTAGCATAGTCTGGTTGAAGGTTGCGGGAAATGATGCGGAGCTGGTCCTTCTCGCTTGGGCGATCAGTCATCTGCGCAGCCTTAGCTCTCCACCTTTTGACAAAGTCTGCGAAGGTCTCCTTAGCCTCCATCTTGGTGGATTCCAGTTCTCGAGTAGTCATTTTTAGCTGGGAGTTGTAATTGTACTGCGAAATAAACGCAGTCCCAATGTCTTCCCAAGTCCTCCTCTTGGCAATGTCGAGTGACAAGAACCAATGGAAAGCAGGGCCCGAGAGGGTCTGAGGAAAGAGCTGTGACATGGCCTCCGGCTCAACAGAAAGAAGCTTCATGGCGGCATGGTAGCTGTAGAGATGGGTCCTAGGGTCACCGCTCCCGTCGAACTTAGCTAAGTCTGGCATCTTGAACTTCTCGGGAAGCTTGGCGTTGGGATACAGGCAAAGGCGATCCAGGTCGATCCCTCCGGCACTGATTTTTTCTGTTTTGGCAATGGATTCCTCCAGTTTGGCCATCTTGGCCATGAGTGCGACCATCTCTGGATTCGGAGCTGGTCCTTCTGGGTTTGGAGGCAATCTACCGCCTGCAAGGTTTCCAGTGGGTCTGCGAGCTTCCCTCGGGTTCATCACTATGAGACGTCCTACGTGAAGCGGGTCCGGAACCAAGATAGGCTGCTCCTGGTCAGACTCATCGTCCTCACCTTCTTCCTCGAGAGGGGGCGGAAGGCGAGTGTGGATGAGGTCATTCAAACGAGCAATGTTAGTGTCGGTCTGAGCTGCCCTCTGCTGCATAGCGGTGATGCTGTCCTGGAGGTTCATGAGCATGGTTTCCAGGGTAAGGGGTTCTGGTCGTGGTTGTTCCATCGTGATAAGTGTTTCAGAGCTGCTTGAGGCGGATACCGGGGTAGTCGGACGTCCTTCCTGTGAAGCCTGTGGTGAACTTGACTGAGAACCTGACTGAGATTCTGAGTGCTGTGCTGCTGGAGGTGAGCGCGGAGAGTCTTCCGTGATGACTGACTGGGACCGTAACCTGACAAGCCTTTGAACCGGACTCAGATGCAGACGTTCCCAAGCGGGTTTGGCAACTGGCCTCGATACTTTCCTCGGTGGTGCAATGATTCAGATCTTTGCTTGGAAAGGAAAAGGAGGTTTTAATAAGGGTCCTGCAGTAACTTTAATCTAAATAAAAGACTAAAGCGGATGCAGCCAACGTCGAGAGTGTCACCCTAGACTCTAGAACCGGAAGACAAGTCTGTCTCACGACGTTTTGGACACTGCTTCTAGGCCCTCAGAATTCTTTTTGAAGATGTATCCTTGTTTGGAACGAGCGGTCCTAAAGGATGTCGAAAGGAGTCTAAACCTTTGTCTGTTTCGATGTTCGGGGTTTCAAGTTTTTGAAGCCAGAACGACTCGGCATGAATATCCTGATGCCATAACCAGGTTGGCGTAAGCAGCACTGTGCTATTAGCCGGGCGGTGTAAGTGACGAGGCACTTGTTACCTTTTGGTGTAAGCATCATGGTATTTTACTCCGTGGTTCTTCGTTTTGTTTGAAACCCTAAACAGGTAGACGGGCAAAGGTGTAGAAAAGCTTCTGATTTCCTAAGGTCCCGTTGTAAAGGACTTAAAAGATGATAACGCGCACCATCGAGGTACACGACTCCTCATCGGGCCATAACAATGTCCTACTAAGCCTGAAGACAGACTCGGAACAGATTGAGAACCTAGGAGCCATCCTAGACATGCTTCTACGCCGAACGAGAATGTATGTACAGTTCATGCGATAAGGAAAGCAGTAACACATAGGCATTTAGAGGGTTAGATGCAAGTAGATCTTAACCTGTGGGTACCTGTCCTAATTGGGAGAGTTCTAATGCTTCGTATATGCAATAGGCCGGTTTTGGTTTGTAACAGGTTCCTCGGACTAGGGCCACAGATATACCTCCCGTTACCCGCGTTTTTCGCAGAATAACAGTCGAATGGTAGCATGACCCATCATCGTCGAAGGTTGTCGGTCATTCGGGGTCCCCGGGCTCCGATAAACCGTGCCGGATTGCCAAAACGATCCAACGAGGCTTATCCCACATCGATGCAAATGAGATGCTAAAATTTTGTTAAAAGTGGAAGAATCACAGAGTCGTAAAAGCGCCTTTTCAAATTTGGCTCACTTTATTTAGTCCATCTTTAGAAGAAACTACGCAAGCGAACAATCGAAAAAGCCCCAGATTAGAGTGGCCGGACACGAGGTCCTGTTAAATCACCATTCCAACCTTCGGCAGCGCGAAGCTCACCGTTTTGACAGGCTTTTAAGGGATTGTTCCCAAGCGTATTAAATCCTAAGTGTGAATTAATATTGGTTCGATTTATCCCCAGCAGAGTCGCCACTGTGGGCAGCATGCCCTTGGAAAAAGGATTCCGTTCCTTTCGCCATTGCGGCCCTTTTTTGATAATCGAGGGAGCGCGAGTGCCGGTGGCGAGCGCTCAAAAATACAGAGTCGCCACTGTGGGCAGCATGCCCTTGGAAAAAGGATTCCGTTCCTTTCGCCATTGCGGCCCTTTTTTGATAATCGAGGGAGCGCGAGCGCCGGTGGCGAGCGCTCAAAAATACAGAGTCGCCACTTGAGTTTTGAAGGTCCGACACTCAAGGAACCGTATTTCGAAGCACCTGCCGCGCTGTTTGATTTGAAAAGTGAAGGAAACCAGTCCGTCATAACCATATCTGGGTTCGGGAGCCAGGTTACGAGAGGGGAAGGGTTTTATGGCACCCCTCTCGCCCAATCCGGAGATCGGTCTCTACTTAGGCGTTTTTATGAAAACATTTGTGATTCTTCCTCTTTTAATTGATTTTAGCCAATTAGGGCGGGGGAACAGTTAATCGGGGATTAAAACTGTAACACTTTGCAAGATGTGATCAAATAATGGCATGGATGGATAGTATTGACTAATAATAAGTGGAATGACCTCGAGACAGCGATCAGATGCCAAAACCAGGCTCGGGGCAGATTTGTCCTGCACGATGACCAACTTGCATGCCTGGACAGATCTGCATGCAAGTCAACCATCGCGCGAGACATACTGACTCTCGCGCGAGTATGTCATCTCACCACAGCCCCTAAATCATCCCCTTCTGGGCTCTGGAAGGACCAGTGCACACCCAGGAAGCAAACCAAGCAGTTTATGGGAAGGCTGAAAATACTAATTATTACACCATACTCCAAACAGGAGCCAAATAGGATAAAATGCAACCCCTAAACAGTGGGGGTATCAAATCAGAGGCCAAGGGCCTAATTGCCCATGCAAGGGCCACCCATGGAAATCAGAGAACTGTCGCGCGACAGTGAGTGAATCTCGCGCGACACTCCTGACTGGACTTCCAGGAATTGCTTTGCATACTTGGGATCCTGAGACAGGTTCAGGGGATCCCAAAGGCATTCCAAACTGTTTGAAGCAAATAAACAAGCTACTGTATTTTGTTTTGCATGCATAACAGTGATCTAAAAATCAAAGTAAGATACAACAAACATAAATACACTGCAAAACAGAAAAGGGCTAGCTTCCCTTCCCCACAAGGTCCATTCTCTTGCTGACACAAGTGTCGCGCGAGCATAGGGGACCATCGCGCGAGGGTTCAACAGCCACGAATTCTTGTAACTCTGCTGGCTTTAGGACCAGGACATGGTATTGATTACCAGCCTTGGTCCTGTCAGCCCCCCTCAGGGATCAAAACAGAAACATGTTAAATGTTATACCTTTGCTTGGAAAGGGTTTGGAAATGGATTGGATTGATTGATGTGGCCTTGCAACCAAGTGTGTATGAACACACTAAGTTCAGAAGATTAGGAGGTGGTTTGGGGTTAGTGACTTTGTGCTAGCTAGTACAAGACTTGTGAATCAACCAATGACTTTCTTAGTTAATTTTTGGAACCCTTTACATGGAAGACCAATGGGGGTATTTATAGGGGGAGAGTAAGGCTTAGTTAGGGGCCAAACAAGCCCTTAGGACCAGCCACTAAGGCTGGTCACAACTTGGTTGTGAGGCTAGCCAACAAGGTGAGAGAGTGTTTGGGAGTTTGCATGGGGCTAGAGCCTGCCAGCACGCCGTTCAGCTGAGGAGAACGGGGTTCCAGCCCATGGGAACCCATGTGCCAAGCAATCATCACAAGTCCAGCTGGATTCTGTGATAGGGACAGGAGAGAACCATCGCGCGAGGGTCCATGAGTGTCGCGCGAGGGTCAACAGTCAACAGTTTGACTTTGACTACACGTGGCAGGCTGAGTGTCGCGCGAGCGACACAAAGGCTCGCGCGAGGGTCAACTCTGGCTCAGGGTTTGACTGAAGGTTCAGAAAGGTTTGAAAGGTTCAAGCAAGGTTTCTAAGCGCTCCAAGCCTAATCCACTCCCAATCCAAGCTCTGTTTGATCCGATTTCATCATCGGGGAAACAAGAAAATCGTAAAAATAAGTAAAACGATTGGGAGACCCAGATTGGGGTGTCTACACCGGCGTTTATATCTTCTTGGAAATTAGCGACTTCAAACTCTTTCCAATCATCAACCAAATCTCCCCAATCCCAAAGGTAACAGAGGGCGATTTCTTCAGGGATTTCCACGACAGGCTTTGGTTCGGTATCAGGAATGATGAAAGAGGTAGGATCAAAGTCTTGGCATTTGTCTTGGGTGATTAGGTTGATATGGAATGGGGTATTATGCTGTGGCAAGGGATTTGTCATGGTGTTTGGTTTGTCGGAAGGAGGGGTATCGATGACTTTATTGTCGATGAGGTTTTGAATCTCATGACGGAGACGGATACAGTTATCAGTGGTGTGGCCATGCATTTGGTGGAAATTGCAGTAGACGTTTTGGTTTAGGTTGGGTGGAATGTTCTGTGGTGGCTGAAGGGGATTCAGCACTCCTACTTCAGTGAGCTTCTTGAGCAAGGCGGATCTAGGAGTGCTAAATTGGGTAAAGGCTCTTTGTTGGGACTTTGGTTTTTCTGAAATTTGGTTTACTTCTGCCGGTTTGGTGGATGATGTTCCAGCCTGATTGGAATTCCCGAAGAGGACATTGCTATTCCCTGAGTACACCCTTTTGGGCTTTGCTGCTGATTCCTTCCTTTCTAATGTTCCGTCTCGCAGTGCTTCTTCTACAGCCAGGCCTGAGTCATAGAAAGTTTCGAAATTCGGGGCTGCCTGGGAGAGAACCATGTGTGGAGCAAAAGAGTTTGGGAGATTCTTGGTGATGATCCTTATCTGTTCCTTTAAATCTGGTTTGCTTTGCATCTGAGTGGCCTTAGCCCTCCAACGTTTCACAAAGTCGGCAAAGCCTTCCTTCTCACCCATCTTGGTGCTTTCTAGTTCCCTTGTGGTCATCTTTAGATCAACGTTGAAATCGTATTGAGCTACAAAAGCCGTCCCAATATCCTCCCAAGTCCTTTTCTTAGAGGGTTCTAGGGTAAGAAACCATTGCAAAGCAGGTCCTGACAAGGATTCATGGAATAGTTGGGCCATGGCTTCCTTCTCAATTCCTCTCATGGTGAGTGAACCAACATACCCTTGGAGGTGAGCTTTTGGATCTCCGGTACCGTCAAACTTTGCGAAATCCACACCCTTGAACTTTTCTGGTAACTTCGCGTTGGGGAACAGGCACAATTTGTTCATGTCAACCTCTCCTCTTCCTAATCGCTTGTTTTCTTGCATTGATTCTTCCAACTTCCCGATTTTAACCATAAGAGCGGCCATATTAGGATCGATTGCTGGCGCGTCCTTGGATGGTATTTCTTCCTTGGGCACATCGGTCTTAACCAAAAGCTTGTCGCAAACCTCTTGCATGGTTTCCATTATCATGTTCATGTCGCCTTTCATGGATGCAACTGAAGCTTTGAGTTGCGCATCCATCCCAGCGAGGGATTGCCTAAACTGAGCGTCCATAGTAGCCATGTTCTGCCTAATCTCTTCTACCCCGTTTCCTTGGTCAGCCATGGGTAGGAGACTATCAAGTAACGGAGGCTCCTGTATGGCTGGGCTTAGCAAAACTGCTAATGACGACTGGCCTTCCTGCTCTATGTGGACCTCAACCAGTTGGGTTTCTTCCAGGGTATCTACGCGCACCAATCTTCGAGATGGACGAAACCAATTGGGTAAAGCCTCTTCTTTTTGCAGGTGTCCAATGTTTCTGAACTTTACAGCAAAGCAAAAGGGAACAACTCAAAAATCCGCCCTGAGTGTCTGTCCTACCTTCTACGTGCTCTCTAGGTCCTAGAACCTACCGTGACTTGAGTTTCACTTGGGGCATTTGTACAGAAGATTTCTGACGATCCGGGTAGGTGCTGTCAGGCAGGTTAAATTCCGATCGTTTTCGGAACCAGAGCCAATCTCCTTATCTTGACCATCCGAGACAGAGCAATGTGACCGTCAGAATCCAAATACGCACACTTCCAAAGTTAATCCCATGCCAAGGGAGCCGTTCGGGCACGGCGAACACCGGAGGTATCGCAACCTCCATGGATTTACAGTCTCCTAGACTGACCGAAAAGTCCTAAAGAATTCTAAGAGAGCCTAATCCTCTAGCCTGCAAGATGCAATGATGCGTGAATGATATGTATGTACAAAGAAAAACACATAAACAGGATATCTCACATAAGTCCTAGCCATGGGTTCCTGTCCTAGTTGGGAAAGTTATATGGTTATGTACAAGTGCAAAGGCCGGTTTTGGTTTGAGAGGGGTTCCCCGGACTAGAGCCAAGATGTACTACCCCATGTCGAGTGTATTGCAAGACAATGGTCGAACAGCACGATGGCTCATCATAGTCGAGGGTTGCTAGGCATTTCGGGAGAGCTTGTCAGCAGTAAACCGGGCAAGATAGCCGAAACACACTAGCGAGGCTTGTGCGGTGCAAAGTGTAAAAAAAAAAGTTAAGTTCTCCAAATTGCATTAAGTCCCCCAAGTAAAATGCCTTTCAAATTTGGCCCTCTTGATTATTCAACACTTCTTTATTTTATTTTATTTTTTTAAAAAGAAGTTTTGAATAAAAGTCCCCAGCAGAGTCGCCACTGTGGGCTCCCGCACCCGAAGCGGTGCGATTTGTGACAGAGTCGCCACCCGGATTTTTGAGATGGATGATCCGAGGAACCGAGGGGGGTTTTGTTTTGAAAGGAAAGGCCTTTTGGTCTAGCGAAACTGTTTGAGATTTTGGATCCGGGAGCCAGGTTACGAGCGGGGAAGGTTTTGTTGAAAAGCACCCCGCTCGCCCGGTGAAAATCGGTCTCTACTAAGCATTTTAAATGGGGGGATTAATACCATTCGAAAAACCTTAAAAACACATAAAGGGAAAGGGGAACAAGATAGATCATAACACGTTGCCGTGCTAGTGGTGCTTGCTGTACAGAGATGATAAAGATGGCATGGCGATAATATAAACAAGAAAGATATACAAACAGACTGTCTGAACCACTGTCCTCCGTCAGGCGGCATATTGGCTTGTAACGCGCGGCTTACCAATATGCCGTGCGTGGTTCCGATCCCGATACCAAACTTTTATAGTTTTGTAAAGCTTCGCACGGCGTACCATTACATTGCACGGTTTTATTTTAAAGCTTCAGACAACCCACAGCTGTTAGATCATCTCAAATCTGTACCATTCTTTCAAACCATGAAGGGAAAACTATTTTTGACACGTTTGCTTGTTTTGAAAAGATCTATGGAGTTTAAAACATGGCTTGTAGAAATGGTCTCATTCTGAGACAGCTTTTGGTATACAGAAGGGACCCAACAACAGACGATCGCGATCCAGACAGTTCGATCAAGAAAACAATATTCTTTTTGAAATGCCGTGCGTATTGGTATGCTACGCCGTGCGACGCTCTAAAGAGCCGCACGGCTTAGCACACCTTCGTACAGGGCCCTGGTTTTGTTTTGTAAAAGAGGTTTTGGGTCAGATCTCAACCAAAAGGGTCAAGCCTGAGAACAGAAAGATCCCCTCAGGGCCAGGGCAGAGCCTAGCCCAAGGAAACTTGGTTTTTACCTTGGATCCGGAGCTTGAATGAGCTTTGATGAAGGAGGATGGACGTCGGAGGATGGGGAAAGAAAGTAGAAGTGTGGATATGTGTAATAGATGGGGATATTGGGTAGTTGGGACCTCAAAGTTAGTAAGGGACTAACTTCAATGGTGAGGAGAAAAATGGAGTAAAAGACCTAGAGAATGTCTTTTACTAACAACATTCTCAAGGCTTGGAAATGGGAAAGTGGGTGTGAAAGCAAGAAGAGAGAGAAAGGGTATAATGGTGATCAAGGGCCCTTTTTCCTTGAGTGGAGGGGTGTATTTATAGGCAAGAGCCTTGGATTTTGAATTTCAAAAGTTGGAGGCATTTTCTGGGCGGGCCAGAAGTGTGCTTTCGGCTGAGCCGTATTGCAGCTGTGGCTCAAATGGGCGTGGCCGACAGCTTTCTGAGCCAGTCAGAACTTTATCCAAAACGCCGTGCGGTTAACCTCATGACTGCGTGCGGCGTATTAAATTTCGATACGCCGTGCGGTGCAGATGTGTCGCGCACGGTACTTTAGGTTCAGTCCAGGGCTTTTGGGCTTTCTCTGGGCTTTTGAGTTTTTTGGGCTTTTCTGGGCTGATGGTTGGTTTGGGCTGCGGATGCTGGAGGAATACTTCATTCAAGCTCACAAAGGTTTTGTTTCCTTTATTTCATCATCGGGGTGATCAGAGACCCTTCGAGGTCCGGATTGGGGTGTCTACACCTATTATCCAATGGATAATAATTCTCCTAACATTTATGGACCAATGGACAAAGGTCAAAGGTTGACTTTGGTCAAAAGGGTTCATCTAGGGTTCTAGAGATCAAAAGGTTCAAACGGTTCAAGGAAGGTCAAGGGTTTAATTAGGCTATCTCCATGGATTAGGTTAGAAGCTAACTAGGTTTGCTAAGTAGGATTTCTAGTCAAGAATATAACCTAGGCTTAAGCTTGGCGATTAGGAACGTAGTCTAACACACTTGTCTTTAGAAAATGATCTTATTGAAGAATCTAATCATGACGGATTACTAGGAATAATTCAAGGTCTTCGAGAGGAGTTTATAAATCATTCAAGAAGAATTAAAGACTTTTCGAATTAACAACGAAATTTTTATTTAGTAAAAATCAAAGTTGTTACAACCTATCCCCCTTAAACAATTTCGTCCTCGAAATTAGGTGCACGCTCGGATTCGAATAGGTGGGGATAATTTGCTCTCATGGTTTCTTCTCTTTCCCATGTGGTTTCTCCAGCTCCACGGTGCTTCCACAGGACTCGTACTAGTTTGATTGTCTTGTTTCGGATTATCTTCTCACTGTGGTCTTGAAGCTCTATTGGTTCCTCTTCGTATGTTGCGTCTTCCTCTATGGCGATGTCTTCCCAATTGAGAACATGAGTGGGCAGTGCGAGGTATTTGCGGAGCATTGAAACGTGAAACACGTTATGTACTCTATCTAGCTGCGGTGGCAGGGTTAAACGATACGCAACCTTCCCAATCTTTTCCACGATGTCGAAGGGTCCGATGTAACGTTGGGATAGCTTTCCCTTTTTCCCAAATCTGATGACTCCCTTCTTCGGTCTGATATTCAGGAATACATGATCTCCCACAGTAAAGGTCAACGGTCGGCTTCTTTTTTCTTCATAACTCTTCTGTCGGCTCTGAGCTGTTTGAATCCTCTGTCTGATGGTCTTGACCTTCTCCGTAGTATCCCGTACGATGTCAGGTCCAATCAATCCCGTTTCTCCAGCATCTGTCCAGCAGACTGGGGATCTGCAGGGTCGTCCGTATAGGGCTTCGTACGGTGCCATCCCAATGCTTGTTTGGTAACTGTTGTTGTAGGCAAATTCGACTAACGGTAAGTGTTGCTCCAAGTTTCCAGAGAAATCTAAGGCACAGGCTCTCAGCATGTCTTCCAATGTTTGTATTGTCCTCTCCGTTTGTCCGTCTGTTTGAGGGTGGCAGGCGGTACTAAGTCTTACATCTGTTCCCAATGCCTTCTGCAATCCCTTCCAAAAATGTGATACGAAACGTGAGTCTCTATCAGATACAATCGAGATAGGTACTCCATGGAGTCGTACAATTTCTCGAATGTATAATAGACTCAGCTATTCCACGTTCTCCGTCATCTTAACCGGCTGTGGGCAGCATGCCCTTCGGAGAGAAAGGATTTCGTTCCTTTTCGCCGTTGCGGCCCTTTTTTTTTGGTAATCGAGGGAGCGCGAGCGCTGGCGGCGTGCGCTCAAAAATACAGAGTCGCCACTTGAGTTTTGAAGGTCCGACACTCAAGGAACCGTATTTCGAAGCACCTGCCGCGCTTTGATTGAAAAGTGAAGGAAACCAGTCCGTCATAACCATATCTGGGTTCGGGAGCCAGGTTACGAGAGGGGAAGGGTTTTATGGCACCCCTCTCGCCCAATCCGGAGATCGGTCTCTACTTAGGCGTTTTATGAAAACATTTGTGATTCTTCCTCTTTTAATTGATTTTAGCCAATTAGGGCGGGGGAACAGTTAATCAGGGATTAAAACTGTAACATTTTGCAAGATGTGATCAAATAATGGCATGGATGGATAATATTGACAAAATAATAAGTGGAATGACCCCGAGACAACGATCAGATGCCAAAACCAGGCTCGGGGCAGATTTGTCCTACGCGATGACCAACTTGCATGCCTGAACAAATCTTCATGCAAGTCAACCATCGCGCGAGACACACTGACACTCGCGCGAGTATTGTCATCTCATCATAGTCCCTAAATCATCCCCTTCTGGGCTCTGGAAGGACCAGTGCACACCCAGGAAGCAAACCAAGCAGTTTATTGCAAAACTATAAAAGCTAGTTATTACACAACACTCCAAGCAGGAGACAAATAAGACAAAAACAACCCCTAAACACTGGGGGAATCAAAACAGAGGCCGAGGGCCTAGTTGCCCATGCAAGGGCCATTCATGGAAATCAGAGGACTGTCGCGCGATAGAGACTGAGTCTCGCGCGACACTCCTGACTGGACTTCCAGGAATTGCTTTGCATGCCTAGGGTCCTGAGACAGGTTCAGGGGATCCCAGGGGCATTCCTATCTATTTAAAGCAAATAGACAAGCTACTGTATTTTGTTTTGCATGCATAACAGTGATCTAAAAATCAAAGTAAGAGACAACGAACTTAAATACACTGCAAAATAGAAAAGGGCTAGCTTCCCTTCCCCACAAGGTCCATTCTCTTGCTGACACAAGTGTCGCGCGAGTATAGGGGACCGTCGCGCGAGGGTGTAGCTGCCACGATTTCTTGTAACTCTGCTGGCTTTAGGACCAGGGCATGGTATTGATTACCAGCCTTGGTCCTGTCAGCCCCCCTCAGGGATCAAAACAGAAACGGCTTAAACATTATGCCTTTGCTTGGAAAGGGCTTGGGAGTAGGTTGGATGGATTGGTGTAGCTTTACTACCAAGAGTGTATGAACACTTTGAGTTTAGAAGTTTGGGAAGTGGTTTGAGGGTTGAGAACTTTGTGCTAGCTAGTGTAAGATTTGTGAGGGGAGTAATGAAACTCTTAAGCAATTTTTTGGAACCCTTGACATGGAAGACCAATGGGGGTATTTATAGGGGAATGTTAGGACCAGTTTTGGGGCCAAACAAGGCCTTAGGACCAGCCACTAAGGCTGGTCACAACTTGGTTATAAGGCTAGCCAACAAGGTGAGAGAGTGGTTGGGAGTTTGCATGGGGCTAGGACCTGCCAGCACGCCGTTCAGCTGAGGAGAACGGGGTTCCAGCCCATGGGAACCCATGTGCCAAGCAATCATCACAAGTCCAGCTGGATTCTGTGATAGGGACAGGGGGGAACCATCGCGCGAGGGTTAGGGAGTGTCGCGCGAGGGTCAAACAGTCAACAGTTTGACTTTGACTACACGTGGCAGACTGAGTATCGCGCGAGGGACAAGAAGGCTCGCGCGAGGGTCAACTCTGGCTCAGGGTTTGACTGAAGGTTCAGAAAGGTTTGAAAGGGCTCAAGCAAGGTTTCTAAGCGTTCCAAGCCTAATCCATTCCCAATCCAAGCTCTGTCTGATTCGATTTCATCATCGGGGAAACAAGAAAATCGTAAAATAAAGTAAAACGATTGGGAGACCCAGATTGGGGTGTCTACAGTAGTCCCTCTTTGACGGCACGCGGAGCACCATTGACTGGTACGGGTAACGTCAAAGATTTCTAGACACCCACCAAATCCGCCCAAAAGCCGATTAAATGGAAAGTGCAGACGAGCATATAAAAATACCGTGCACCAAGGGGAGAAATTGGAGGTCGGACGGATAGATCGTCGCTGTGGATTGATCGGACGGATAGATCGTCGCTGTGGATTGAATTAGACGGATAGATCGTCGCTGTGGATTGACTTGGACGGATAGATCGTCGCTGATTGATCGATCGGACGGATAGATCGTCGCTGTGGATTGAATTAGACGGATAGATCGTCGCTGTGGATTGACTTGGACGGATAGATCGTCGCTGTGGATTGACTTGGACGGATAGATCGTCGCTGATTGATCGATCGGACGGATAGATCGTCGCTGATTGTTGATCGGACGGATAGATCGTCGCTGATTGATCGATCGGACGGATAGATCGTCGCTGTGGATTGAATTAGACGGATAGATCGTCGCTGTGGATTGACTTGGACGGATAGATCGTCGCTGATTGATCGATCGGACGGATAGATCGTCGCTGATTGTTGATCGGACGGATAGATCGTCGCTGATTGATCGATCGGACGGATAGATCGTCGCTGTGGATTGAATTAGACGGATAGATCGTCGCTGTGGATTGACTTGGACGGATAGATCGTCGCTGTGGATTGACTTGGACGGATAGATCGTCGCTGATTGATCGATCGGACGGATAGATCGTCGCTGATTGTTGATCGGACGGATAGATCGTCGCTGATTGTTGATCGGACGGATAGATCGTCGCTGATTGTTGATCGGACGGATAGATCGTCGCTGATTGTTGATCGGACGGATAGATCGTCGCTGATTGTTGATCGGACGGATAGATCGTCGCTGATTGTGGGCGGACCACTGCTGGGGATACAAAAGCCCAAGAGTCTCGAATATCAAGTCTCCAAAACGACCCTCAAATTTATCGGTAATATACCAACACATCGTGGATCTCAAAGAGGGGCTAATTGAGGTTGGGCCGGACCCAGAATCCGAATTGGGCCTCAGGCCCAAAATAAGTGTCGCGCGACACTCAAGAACGGTCGCGCGAGGGTCAAAAGTTAGGGCTTGGATCTGGACAGGCCCAGACCCGGCCCAAACCTGTTCCATTCGTTTAAAACCCCGCGGGGGTTACAGAAACAGTAACGGAACAGTTTCAAAAGTTTGAAACTCTCTCAAACTCTCGTCTCTCCTCCCAAACTTCTTCAAACTTCGATCTCACCTACGAACTCAACCAAACCCAACCTTGATCGGCCATCCATGGCAGACCATGGTGGCGGGGGCGACGGTGATGAAGCTATTGATCGGTCGGAAGACCGAGAAGGTTCCATGGCCGTAGAAACAGGGGATTCTCCACCAGCGGAGGCCACCGTAGGGGCCGGTGCAATGGTTGCAGGCGGCGGAGATGGCGAAGGGGGTCGCGAGCAGGCAACTGTTGGTGGCGAGCATAGTCGCGCGACAGAGCCAGAGGCTCGCGCGACTGTTGAGCCTGAGGCCGCAGAGGCTGCCGTTGAGCGGTTAGATCCAGGCGTGGCCGCAGAAGGGTCGGCGGTGACCGGAGTGAGTCCAGGAGACGCCGGGGATGTTGATGCTGGAGAGCACCATCGCGCGATAGAGGAGGAGCCTCGCGCGATGGTTGATGCTGGAGGAGGCAGTGGCAGTGGGGGAGGAGATGACACTGTTGAACCATCCGGGTCCCCGCCAAGGGATTCGGCGAAGGGCAAAGGCGTTGTTGACGCGGAGGAGGAGACTACGATACCTCAGGTTGAGATCCGAGAGGAGGATGTGTTGTTTAGGCTGGAGTCGACCGCGGCCACGTCGTCGAGACACGTGCCGATCACTAGACATGACGTCGCCGAATACCTGACTGACGAGGCACTGGCGAGACTGTTAGAGGACAACCCCCTGGTTGGGGAATTGGTCCTAAAGGCCAGAGAGGACCGCGCTCGGGCCATTGAGGCGTCAGAGGCCGTTGAGAAGGCCGAGAGGGAGAGGCTGGAGAGAGAGGAGCTTCTGAGAGACGCAGAGGCCGAGGAGAGAGCCCGAGTTGAGGCGCAGGGGCCTAGGGTGATGGCCGTGGAGGAGGCGAAGAACACGAGTCGGCCGGGCTTTTCAGCGGAGGCATACGTGCTTCCCACGCCGCACCTTTTTGTGCCGTCGGGCGTTGCGGCCCGCGCACCGTTGCAGAGAGACTACGACGACGAGTTGGTGTTGAGGGATCCCCGGGCCCACATTGCAGCGACATGGAGGGAGGTATATTCCCAGAAAACACCCTTTGTAATTTGATTTTGACATTCGTACTTTGATAGATCACATTCGATACTTGCTCCGAACATGCTTGAATTTTGGAATTGCATAGATGATCCTGCGAGCCAAAGCATGCCAAAGCCACGTATTTCCGTAATATAGGCCCAATATATAATAACTTGAACCAACCATTCGTTGTAGGCTTTATTGATCACCTAGAACTTGAGAATGAATTCCCTGTATACTGATGAACTCTTTTCTGCTTGTCTTTGTATCTGAAACAGGCGGGAGTTGAGCAGAGGGACATCCGCGGCTTCGGGGGCGCGTGCATGTCCTTGCAGCTGTACGAGGGGCTGCCGGAGAGAGTGAGGCGGCTGGTAGACGAGGCGGGCTTTGGGGAGTTCGTGCGGACTTTGACCCCAGCGAGGATTGACCACGCCGTCCTCGTTGCACTTGCTGAGAGGTGGAGGGATACGACCAATACCTTCCACCTACCTCCTGGGGAGATGACAGTGACACCTGCTGACTTTGCAGCGATCACCGGGCTGAGGGTCGGAGGTGAGCCCATCCCGTTTGACTCAGGGATCCAGGAGGATCGGGCTGCTCTGGAGTGGTTTCTGGGCAGAGTGCCCAAGGTAGAGGGGGGAATGGCCAGGTATGACCAGTTCAAGGGCTACTTGAAAACGGAGGTGTCGAGTGACCGGGAGGCGGAGCAGATGGCCCGGGCGTTTCTGCTATACCTGTTTGGTGCCACGCTGTACCCAAACAGGCGGAGCAACGTGCACCTGTCGTACTTGCCAGCGTTGAGGGACCTGAGGACAGCCTCGCGCTTTGACTGGGGCGGAGCGGCTCTTGGGACGGCCTATCTCTTCTTTGGCGACTCGTCGAGGACGGGCAAGAGCATGGCCGGCTACTGGAGAGTCTGGGAGGTACAATTCTAATCCCTTTAAGCACAATTTGAATATGCTTGTCCATTGTTTAGTCTGTTTGACTGTTTCAATTTCGAATGCTATATATGCCTTGACTAACATCCGAGCTCGTCTAAACCTTGCAGCTTTGGGCGTACGAGGTTCTGCGGATGTATCCGCCAGAATGCAAGCACCCAGACCTGAGCACTCTCCCTCGCGCGTTGAAATGGAGCAAGGAGAGCACCGGGAAGAAGGAGGGGAGAGGCGAGCTCAACGCCTTCAGGCTGTACTTAGACGAGCTCAGGGCCTCACAGGTATGAATACGTAACTGTAAGCCTTAGGCACGCATCCATTTCCTTGCTTTAATGCTGTCGCTGATCAATTGCTTGCATTGCTTGTTTGCCTTGAATTGCAGGTCAATTGGAATCCCTGGAGGGGAGCGAAGCCAGAGCCAGAGTACTTGGCCAGGAGCAGAGTTGTCACAGCCAGCAGGGTGCTGTTAGAGTCTGCCTTTGGTTGGCAGTGGCACTTGGGAGACCGAGTGACGCGCCAGTCGCTTGGTTATCCTGAGTGCTGGGTGCCAGGGCCACTCCCACCTCGAGCTTCACACACGGGAGAGTACACACGGGCCGAGCTGGAAAGGTACACGAGGCCGGATACTGAGCTTGGGCGATTCTTGCGCCCTGGTAGAGACTATGCAGTCTACCAGCGAGACTTCCTGGCGGGCCCACTGGGGATCCGTGGCCGGAGGGAGGCACGGGGCCAGGCCGCAGAGGCCGCTGAGGAGAGGAGAGCAGCAAGAGAGGGACGGAGAGGAGGTGAGGGCCGGGCCAGGCGAGCCTCGAGCGGACCGGCAGTTGGTGGACTCCCAGTGCTGTTGTGGAGGATTCCCGTTGTTGACAGTCAGGGGAATCCTGCAGAGTTTCAGTTAGCGCCTGCGAGGACGGAGCCTGCTCCTGTGACTGCGTCGGTAAGAATCAGTTTCCAATATTGCTTTTGAACTTCAACTGCTTGAATTATCTGCTGAACGGTCTGATGAACTTGAATTGCATGCAGGTGCCAATTGAGTGGGTGAACGAAGCCGTTCGACGTATGCTGGCGTTGGAGAATGCAGTGAGAAAGGCAGCGAGTGGCACACCGCTGGAGTTGCAGTACCAGGTACCGACGTCACAGCCGACTCAGCCAGCCGTCGTTCAGAGGACTCAGGTATGAAACAATACATTTCAGCTTTCGATACATTCCTGCTTTGATACATTCCTGCTTTGATAGCTTGATAGATGTACCTGTTTTCAATACTGAAACACAACATGTGCAATAGATACTGATGCTTTGAAATGCAATGATAATGCAGATGGAAGGGAAAAGGAACCCTAGGAGGAAGAGCGTGCGAGATCCGCCACCGAGGAAGGTGGTGGCACAGAAATCTGCGCCTCCGGTTACCACCACACGGCGACAGACGAGGGGTTTGCAGACGGCGCGTGCACGCGAGGAGGAGGCCAAGCAGGCCGTGAGGCAAGCTGAGCTTCGGTATCAAGTGAAGAGGCGCGAAAAGCCGACGTTGGAGAAACCGGGCCCGGCTCGTAGGCCGAAATTGATCATGAGCCCAAATTCTGAGGATGAGGAGGAAGAGGGAGAAGAAGAAGAGGGAGAGGGAGAGGACGAGGAGCACTCGTCCACCAGCAGTGGCTCTGACGACTCCATTGACGATCCGAGGTACAGAGACGACCCCCTGGAGCTGCACAATACTTCAGACAGCGACGACGGGCTTGGGGAGCACTGATGAGGCCTCCGTTACCCTTTTTGCTTTTGATTCAGGGCCTGCGTGCCCAAGTAGATAGCTTTTGATAGATAGACATTTTGAGAGCCTGCGTGCCTCTTTCTGATTGGTGGGCGCATGTGCCCTGCTTTGACTTGGTAGCTTTGATCGGCCGAGGGCCAAAGACATAGCAGTCCTTTTTGCCTTTGACATGGATAGATCACGGTTTAATATATAAAAGTTGCATTCTTACAGTTTTAGCTTCTCATTGTGCATAAGAAACAGTAAAACTCGCCACTAATACCAAACTTGCATTGACAACACGTCGAGACTAAACACAGACACATACGAGTGTATAACAGCCTAGCTCTGAAAGAAAAGAGACAATATACCCTAAGACACAATCAGGATACGAGGATACGGGAAACAATGAAATTTTGGGTATTACACGCGAAAACTCACGACACCTTGAAAGGGATGAAAACGACACTTTCAAACGATAAATGGTGGCCAACATGACCCGCGCCAATTGACGGAATTGAACAGAACGCCCCGAGAGTGAACTTATACCGAAGAATGCTCAAAGTAACGCAAAAATGGTATAAAACGTCGAAAGATGACTCGATTATGTCCCGGACTGAAGCCGACACCTCCATACAGTCATTCAAGGTTCAAATGACCCGTATGGCATGACCAAATTGAGCTAGATCCTCCGGAACGAGTTTCGAATCTCCGAAACCTTGGTTCGAACTTGGAACGGGCCTCCGAGGGTCCAAAATCTTCGTTAAGCACGGCATTCGGGATCCGGCGCTTGGATACAGTCACATAAGCCAATAATGACTTGCTGGAATCACTAAAAGCCCCAAAAGACTCTTGGAATGAAAAGTGACCAAAACAGATCAGTGGCTGCTGGAATCTGTCAAAACTGCAGATGAACCATCGCGCGATGGTTTTAAACTGTCGCGCGAGTACTATGTGTCGCGCGATGATTCTAGAGTGTCGCGCGAGAGTCAACTCCTGCTGAGCAGCCTTTGTTTGACCAAATTATTGGCATGGGGCTGTTCATAACTTCCACGTCTTGAAAGTTGCTCTGGGCTTGCAGAAGGAAGGCTGTTCTGCCATGCAAGGTGGTAGGACACCTATGCCTTGGTCTTACCAACTCCTTGGCTATTTGAAGCAAGAATTTTAGGCATAATGAAGTGTACCCCCTTTCTCAACTTATCTAAGATGGGAGATTCACTAATGGAAGCCCTTGATCCTTGGCTAATGAGAGAGGAGACCATAAATTGGGCAAGTCCCAGGTCTCGCTGTTTATTCTCCATCCGGGATCTCCGGTTCGCTCGACCATGCGTCGAACTCATCCAAGCCGCGTTGCCCTTCTGGGACCCCGTTGTGCACGTCTTCCGGTTCCGTGAAGATGAAATGTGCCCCACGATAGAAGAGTTCCAGGCATACGCCCCAGGATTCGCCAATCTAGACATTCTTGCCGTGCCGCCCGTCCATGAAGACATGGGGCAAATTCTGCGGGAAAAACTCAACATTCCGGTGGCGGTGACAAACAACATTATTCGAAACGGCGAGCTCAACATTCTCCGCCTGATCGAGCTGTACGGCCCGGAGGCCGGTCTAGGAGACTTTGTCGGGGAATCTCAACGACGCTTCGTCCTGTCCATATGCGCGTTGGCCGCGTATATGCTGGTTCCCGTTGATGGAGGGGTAAATCCCAAATTGGTGAGCATTGCCTTGCAAATGGATAACGGGAGGAACATCATGCCCGTGGTCTTGGCGGAGACACTTCTGGGTTTGGACATGCTGAAACTTGAGCAAGCCGACTCTTTCAGCGGATGTCCCATCTTGCTCCAGGTAAATTTCCATTCGACATAATTTCTCACATTTTCGATTTCAAACCAAATGCTTGGGCTGTATTTGATTTCTGACTCGCCCTCTGTTCTCATGCAGCTTTGGCTGGCAGACAAAATCGGGGTCTTGGAAGAGCCACAGGCTGGCTTTGAAGAGTTTCCCAGATTGTTGGTCGCGAGACCGATGATATTCCCTGACTTGCCGGTGGAGATATGGTTTGCCTACCTGAATGATCTGCATTCCGAAGACATAGTCTGGAGGTGTCTCTGGTTAAACCTCCCGGCGATGACGCTCAAATCAGTGGGATACAAGAGAGTAATACTTGCCGGCCTGACGAGCTTTACCTTTTACATTCCTGGGCGTACGCTCCGCCAGCTTGGAAGGAGCCAAGGATACAAGCGGTACGGGGCGGAAGACTTTGACATCCCTGTCTTCACTTCCTGGGATTTGCGCTGCCACAGAGACAACTGGGGCGATAGGACGTTGAAGGAATCAGTTCCAGATTTCAGAACGTGGCTGGAAAAGCGCTACGTAAGATGGCTCCGTGTTGAAGTTGAGGCGAGACTGAGGGGATATTTCTGAATCCCGTGGGAGAACAAATTGTAATTAGTAAGGCCATTAGGCTCCGCCTTTCAGTACTTGCTCTGTAAATTGTAAGCCACTTTGCCCGGCTTGACCGGTTAAATAAAACCTTTGAATTATCCGGCGATTATTCCTTCGAGGGACCGAATTTGTCATTGAACACGTAATTTGGAAAAATAATGCTTCGACGTAGTCATAAATACTCACAATGACCTACTGGAAGCATCAGAATTTCAAAATCTGGCACGAGTCGAAATCCGGAAAATAATCCCAAAAAGGCAGTAGCCTGTCTTGCTGTGTCGAATTAAACTGAACACTCGCGCGAGCCCTAAAGACCATCGCGCGAATAAGAACAGTCGCGCGAGACTCCATGACCCTCGCGCGATGGAGAATCCCTGTTGCAGTAGCCAGCTTTGACCCATTCGGATAAAAGGAGGATGGCAGGCTTTGTCAGCAGGTCTGGGCGTGCAGGGGGCTCCTGGCTTGTCCCAGAGATGTTCCCTTGATTTTTAGCAAATGGAGGGACACCTTGCAAGGCCACCTCATTCAAAAAGGAAAGGTATGCCTCCTTCCTTGGCTTTATAAAGAGAGGTGAGTCCCTGAGCAAAGGATGTGCTTCCGTGGGAAATCTCTAGCACTATTCCCCAAATGGCAAATCATCTCCCCACCTTAATCGGCTCGTGGCTCGAGGAATTTGTCGCGAGCGATTGGCTATGCTTCCGTTCCAATGGGTTGGCGGCGTTTCGCTTCTTAAAAAGCGTAAGGCTTCGCCCCGAAATTCTGAGAGCAGCCCTGGAGTTTTGGGACCGGGACGTCCACGTGTTCCGATTTGGGGACAACGAGTTGTGTCCGACCGTCGAAGAATTCCAAGCATATCTCCAAGGCCTCGCTTCGAGCGTAATTGTCGTGCCACCTTACAGGCAAAGCATGTCAAAGCTGTTGAAGACGTGTCTGAACATTTCCCAGGGTGCAGCGGAAAGCCTGTTGATCGGCGGACAAATAAACATCGCGCGCCTAATGGAATGGTACGGACCTGACGGGGATCCAGCGGATATGGTTCTGCAGTCTCGACGTCGATTCGCCATGTCAATCGGCATATTGGCCGCATACCTGGTAGTGTCTCCGTATGGACGGCCCGACCCCTCGTTGGTACACGTGGCTGCGGAGATGGGTGCTCGGAAGAACATGGTGCCTTTGGTGCTCGCTGAGACACTCATTGGTTTGGATTTGGTAGCCACAGGTCAGACAAACACATTCGGTGGTAGTCCAATCCTGTTACAGGTAAAATCTCGCTCAGCTCACCTTTTTCTGATTTTCACACAGTCTGTTTTTTACCTCGACTCTCGGCTAAGGCTGTATGGTAGCTCCTTACTTGTTTTCTTTCGCTCGGGCTTATGTGGCTCCTTACTTGTCTTTTCGCTCATGCAGTTGTGGCTATGTGACAAGCTTGGACTAATCTCGGCTCCTGAAGCGAACTGGCCCCGTCTGCCCGGGCGGATGCACCAAAGGGGAATGCTGTACCCAGACATGTCTGAGGAGGAGTGGTACACCTTCATGAGAGAGATGTCTCCGCGCGAGATCGTCTGGCGGCATAGAGCCCTGAACATCCCGGATATGTCTCTGCACTCTGCAGGTTTCGAGAGAATGGTGATTGCTGGGCTGTCCAGTTTTACGTTCTACATTCCAGGTCGTATCCTGCGGCAACTGGGCATGAGCCAAGGCCTTCATCGAGCTGGGACGGAAGATTTCCAGATTCCAGCTTTTACAGCCCAACATCTAGCAGGGTATGAGCACAACTGGGGTTTGAGAGAACTCGGAGGAGCGGAAGACAACTTCAGCACAAGACTCAAACACCGCTATGTAGCATGGTTAAGAGAGGAGGTCGAAAGCAGGCAGAACGCGGACTGACTCCTGACTCAAACCCAATGATCTAGAATAAACTGTGAGCCCGTGAGGGCCTCTTAGCATTTCGTTCTGTTTTTGATGCTTCTGTTTTTCTTAGGGCTCTGCTCAGCCTATGTAATAGAAATAATAGTTTTGAATAAAGGTGAAAGATTAAGAATTTTCCCCTTTTAGTCCAAGTGTTGAACGCCACGTTGTTTGAAAGTTGAGGCGCGCTCCGGAATGAAAAACCTGGATCGAGATGACTGATTGTGACCGAATCTCACAGAGAGATTGCCTACGTATCCCAAGCTAGGGAATCAGGTCAAAACGTAGTTCAGGCTACGGTTCGACAAAGTATGACCGAGTCTCAAGGAGAGACTGCCTACGTATCCCAAGCTAGGGAATCAGGTCAAGACGTAGTTCAGGCTACGGTTCGACAAAGTATGACCGAGTCTCAAGGAGAGACTGCCTACGTATCCCAAGCTAGGGAATCAGGTCAAGACGTAGTTCAGGCTACGGTTCGACAAAGTATGACCGAGTCTCAAGGAGAGACTGCCTACGTATCCCAAGCTAGGGAATCAGGTCAAGACGTAGTTCAGGCTAAGGTTCGCTCGTGTGTTTGGCTCCCCTTTTGCGCTCTAAATTTTGCCTAGGGCTGCCTTTGCAGGTTTCCAGCCTAGCGAGCTTTTGATTGAATGCCTATTTATTTTTGCCTAAACTGCCCCCTTGGGTTTCCAGTCTAGCAGGCTTGCTCTAATTTTTGCTTGGGACCGCCCACCCTTGTGGTTTTCGGCCCAACGAGCTTCTCTCAAGGGTAGTAACGTTTAAGCTGATCCAGGTTGACCAGAGTGTTGAACTCGTTGCCGTCCAGATCAATGAGCTGAGCTGCTCCACCCGAGAGGATGGTCTTGATAATGTAAGGTCCCGCGCGTTTTGGGCGGAACTTGCCACGCAGATCGAAGATGGGAGCCCGGATTTCCTTTGTAACCATGTCCCCTTCAGCCAAGTCACGAGACTTCACTTTCTTATTGAATGCCCGAGCAATCCTGCGTTGATATCCCTGAACATGATACAAGGCACGGAGCCTTCTCTCGTCGAAGAGCATGAGTTCGACAAACCTCCCACTAAGCCATTCAGACTCCGCGAGTTCACATTCAGCCATGATCCTCAAAGTTGGCACTTCCAGCTCGATGGGAAGGACAGCTTCCATCCCATAAACTAGAGAGAAAGGGGTCGCCCCTGTCGATGTTCGAATTGACGTGCGGTACCCCCAAAGAGCTAGAGGCAGCTGTTCGTGCCAGTCCCTGGCGGATTCTGCGGATTTCTTGATAATAGTCTCGATGTTCTTGTTGGCCGCTTCAACCGCCCCATTCGTCTGAGGGCGATAGACCGTTGAGTGATGAACCTGGATTTGGAATTCTTCGAAAAGTTCCAAGACCCTGCCTTTGAAGTGGACCCCATTGTCAGAAACAAACGCCTGCGGAACCCCGTATCGATAGATGATATTCTTTCGGATAAACTGAGCAACCTGAACCGCCGTCAGGGTCTTGTAAGATTCGGCCTCGACCCACTTGGTGAAGTAATCTATTGCCACCAAAATGAACCGATGCCCGTTCGAAGCAGAAGGCTTGATCATGCCGATAACGTCGATGCCCCAAACAGAGAATGGCCAAGGCGACGTCATGCCAAACAGTTTGGAAGGAGGGACATGCATGAGATTGGCATGGATTTGACACCTATGGCAACGGCGTACATAATCCACGCACTGAGATTCCATGGTGGACCAAAAGTATCCCTGTCGTAAGATTTTCCGGGCAAGCATGACCCCGCTCATGTGGGGGCCACAAATTCCTTCGTGAATTTCCTCCATGATTTTAATGGCCTCAGTGCCGTTGACACAGAGTTTATGCATTCCGCAGTGAGATCTCCGATACAGTTTCCCGCCACAGATGATGTACTGAGCGGCCATTCTTCGGAGCGCCATTCGATCCTTTTTGGTGGCGTCGGCCGGAAACTGACCGCTTTCGACGAAGTTCCAGATATCGTGGTACCATGGTAGGCCGTCATCGACATCATTGACGGCGTTGACATACTGATAAACAGGCAAGTCCCGCTGTTCAATCAAAATAGGACGAAGCTTGACACCAACCGGAAGCTCGACCATGGAAGCCAGAGTTGCTAGAGCGTCGGCGAACTGGTTCTTCATCCGAGGGATGTGCGTGAAGGTGACCTTGTTGAAACGAGGAATAAGGTCCTCCAAGTCTTGGTGATAAGGCTTCAATCTGTCCTCCCGAACTTTCCAGTCCCCGTTAGCCTGGGAAACGACCAGATTGGAGTCGCCAATGACCTCGAGCTTTTCAACACCGAGCGTAAGAGCGGCTTCCATGCCAACAATGCAGGCCTCATATTCAGCTTGGTTGTTCGTGACATCAAAATTGAGTTTAAATGCAAGCGGAATATGAGCACCGTCAGGGGTTATGAGCAAAACCCCAATCCCGTATCCCTTCTGATTGGCTGCCCCATCAAAGTAAAGAGTCCAGGAGTCTTCGACAACTGCCATCACTCCTTCGTCCGGAAATGTAAAATCTGAGTCCTCTGGCCCATCAACAGGATGATCAGCCAGAAATTCGGCGACCGCGCGCCCCTTGACAGATTTCCTAGTGACATATTCGAGGTCGAACTCTGCGAGCAATAGCAACCAACGTGCTAACTTACCAGTAAGCGCAGGCTTCTCAAACAGATACTTGAGAGGATCCATTCGAGAAATCAACTTCACTGGGTAAGCCAGCATGTAGTGTCTTAACTTCTTAGATGCCCAAACAAGAGCCCAGCACGTCTTCTCGAGAACAGTGTAGCGTTCTTCAGCGCCAACCATCTTCTTACTCAGGTAGTAGATGGCCTTTTCGACTCCCTTTTCTCCCTCTTGAGCAAGTAAACACCCCATAGACGAAGGATTTACGGACAAGTAAAGTATCAAAGGTCTCCCTGGCATCGGTGGCATTAGGACCGGAGGGTTCTGCAGATAGGTTTGAATGGAGGTGAAGGCCGCCTGGCACTTGTCTGTCCAAACAAATGGAGTATTCTTCTTCAATAAACGAAACATCGGCTCGCAAGTTAGTGTCAACTTGGCGATGAATCTGCTGATGAATTGTACCTTTCCCAAAAAGCTTCGCACTCCCTTTTCAGAATCCGGTGGCTTCATCTCGAGGACCGCTTTGATTTTGGAGGGGTCGACCTCGATCCCACGAGAAGTGATCATGAAACCGAGCATCTTGCCAGCCGTAACCCCGAAGGTGCATTTCTGAGGATTCAGACGCATACGGAACTTTCGTAATCTCCCGAAGAACTTCCTAAGTACAGGAAGATGACCCTCACGAGTCTTGGATTTGGCGATCATGTCATCGACGTAGACCTCGACTTCTTTGTGCATCATATCATGCAGGATAGTGGTAGCAGCTCGCTGATAAGTGGGCCCGGCATTCTTCAACCCAAAAGGCATGACCAAGTAGCAATAAGTCCCCCATTCAGTGATGAATGTGGTTTTCTCGCGGTCCTCGGGCGCCATGAGAATTTGGTTGTAGCCAGAGAAGCCATCCATAAATGAGAGCAAAGCGTGCCCCGCAGTGTTGTCTACAAGCACATCGATGTGTGGCAAGGGAAAATCGTCTTTGGGGCTTGCTTTGTTCAAGTCCCGGAAATCGACACAAACTCGAATTTGGCCATTCTTCTTAGGAACGGGGACAATGTTGGCAACCCACGTGGGATACTGAGAGACCATGAGAAAGCCAGCATCAATCTGCTTGGTAACCTCCTCCTTAATCTTCTGAACCCAATCTGGCCTCATCCGCCGGAGTTTCTGTTTCACAGGTTTAGCATCCGGAAACAAAGGAATGTGATGCTCCACGATCTCGGGATCTATTCCGGGCATATCTTGATGAGACCATGCGAAAACGTCGCTGAACTCGGTGAGCAGTTCTTTGAAGTCACGATGCTCCTCTGGTGAAAGTGTGGAGCCCACTTGAACCATTCGGGGATCATTTTCATCTTTCAAATTTATAGAAACTATTTCTTCTTTTAATGGCTGAGCATGCCTTTCGTCTTCCCTTTCGATGAAGGCACGGATTTCCTTGGGAATGTCCCCATCGAAATCTATTCCCTCATCGTCAGGGTCGACACAGTTTATATAAAGATCATTGAAATAGTCAGAAGATGCTTCGTTCATTTCACAAGCCCCTGAAGGGTCACCAAGTACAAGAGAGTCAAACTCGAAATAAAAGCTATGACGTGGAGGGCCTAGAGGCACAAACTCCGACTCAGAGCTAGACTTAGAGGACGAGACAGACTCTGACTCAGACTCAGACTCAGACGTGTCGTCAATGCAAGTTAAGCGTGGCTTGAAAATGCAATTATTCAAAGAGCCCTCGGCTTTGACAATGAGAGAGGTGGGATCCTCGAGGGCGTCGGGCCCGAGCATGAGCACTTCGGCTTCTTCAGCTTCCCCAGCCAAACCCACTTGGGAGAATTCCCGAAATAGCAACTCCAGATTCCCCTGATCGATAAATCCGAGCCAGTCAGCCTCGGTCTTCAGCTGATTAAGCTTCCTCTTGAATTCTTCTTTTGCTGGTTCATCATCGCTGCTTGACCAGGTGTCATCAGCGAAAACCTCAAAACCAGGCAGCAGCTCCCCAGTTTCGGAATGAACGAAGGGCTCAGCCTGCCCGGTGTAAGTGGCATTTCCGACTTCACGCACGAACTTGGGACCGCTGCAGAGGGTCCGAGGTTTTCCCATATATTTTCTCCGTTTGGCATCTTTGGCAGAGGCGATATACCCCAAACCAAAACGGCCCTCGTTGAAAGGAAAAGTAGGGAACTCCGGGACCCCTTGACGGCGAGAGCCCAAACCAATGCCCGGAAAGTGAGACATTCTTCTCATAATGTCCAGCGCGACAGAGCTTATGAGGAAATTCCCGTCCACATTGATGGCCATTACTATGCCGGAAGTATCGAAAGAGAAACCTCCGAGATCAACGTCTTCTTCGCCGTGTTGAATTCCCAGGACAGGAGTCCCATCCTCTTTGAGTGGGCGGATGCCTGAATCCCCGCAAATGGTCAAAGTGCCAGTGGGTAGTCCCAGAATAACCTTTTGGTGGAGGGTGGATGGCACGGCCATGATGTCAGATCGATGAAGCCATGGCCTGCCCAACAGAAGATTGAAAGTTGCAGGGATATCCACGACATGGAACTCCACGTCCATCTCAAAACCCTCAGCATCGAGTTTGAGTTTCAAGATACCTTCGACCACGCGGCGGGTGCCGTCATATGCCTTGACAGCTAGATTAGAAGGGGCCAGATCCTTCTTGGTGAGTCCCAAACGGTAAGCGACCCGCAGAGGGCAAACATTGATGGCGGAGCCGTTGTCAATAAGAACGGTCGGGACCCAGAGTCCTCGGCACTTGACGGTGATGTGTAGGGGGCGATTGTGGTCGACTCCTTCGACTGGCAGATCCTTGTCTGTGAAGATGACAGTATGCTTGGAGGTTGGTGGAAGGATGAGAGATATCATCGCCTCTGGTGTGACGTCGGCCTGGACTTCAAGGCGGGATAGGGCGTGACACAGCCTCTGATGATGCTCCTTGGATGAACAGATCAGCCCCCAGATAGAAATAGCGGCAGGGATCCGCTCAAGTTGCTGCTGAACTAGATCGGGAATCGGATTGCTAGCTGATACCTCAAAAGGTGCAGACCTTGGGAAAGAAACGGGCTCGTTCCTTTGATTAGCAGGATTGGAGGAATTCCCGGCTTGCAGATTGGCGGGCTGAAAAATCCGCCCACTCCTTGTAACATTGTGAACGTTTCCCAAAGAGGGGACAAGTCGAGGGTTTTCCTTCACATCCCAGAGATCAGCAGGGACATCTCCTAGTTTGCGCTTCCCCTTGTCAGTAGTCGGTGCAGAGACGGGCACTTCCATGTCCAAACCCAAGTCTTCAGCCAGATCTTTCATCAATAAGGAGTCCCAGAAGCTTAAGTCTTTTACAGCAGCGACTTCAGCAACAGGCTCTGGATTTGCAATGAAAGGGACATCCCAGAGACCAGTGTCAGCCAGGGTACGATTGACAGCCCAGACTTCGTTCCCAACTTGGACATCCACTATATCATTAACTTCCCACAGGTTAGTAGGCGGAGCGCGGTCCGTAACCATGATGCTGCAGTCCCTGTTGCTGGGGTAAGGCACCTGAGGGCGTGGATTTTCTTCGTCGACAATGTAGGAACAGGGATCATGGTCGGTGTCGGGGTTAGTATCACAAACCGAGTTGAAGACCGAACCAAAGAGGGAGATGTGGTCTCCCAAAGCCCGTGGATCATCCTGGATAAGCTCATCCTCTGCGTAGTGAAGCATGTAGTCCGGCGTGGCATAGCCTTGCAGAGGGTTAAGGTCGACGTCCATGGGAGCAAACCATGTTGGCTCTGGGTCCCAGCAATATTCCGCTTCGGGAATTGGAGGCTCGATCGGGTCGAATAGCATGCTCAAGGAGTAACCGTCCAAAGGGTCAAGTAAGGCCGCTTCATAACCGGCCAACCAGCCATCATACCAGGCTTGATCAAATGGGACGTTTCCGGGCTGCGGAGGAATCCCGTTCATTCCAAAAGTGGACCACTCGTTGAGGAGAGGAGCGGCATAGTCCCAATGGTCTGCTATGGCCCAGCCAGTGGCTTGCATGTTATTATCTGAGGGAGGCACCCAAGGCTGATAGGGGTCAGGAAATGGGCCAGCGATAGTTGCGTACGGGCTGTCAAGTGACGAGATAGAGTTGATTTGTATGGCAGGGATTGACTGATGGAAGAGAGAGCTGACAGATTCTTCGGAGACAGGCGAAGCAGCTTCAGAAGGTGCATCGGCATCAACAACTTGGCCTTCAACCAACTGTATGTACGAAACCTCGGTGGACGGCTCAAGCGGGAAAGGCACGACGGGCCTGGGTCGATCGGTTGAGGCTATATAGTCAGTAGGGTTAAATAAGGTGGAGCTGGGGTTGATATGAGTGGAGCTGAGAGATATTTGGCTGATGTGGGGTACAGCGTTGTGCTTAGGGAGAGAGTTGGAAATGACATTGGGTTTCTGAGGTGGTGGAGGAGTCTCCAGTGTGCCATCGTCGATGAGATCCTGGATCGCATGGCGGAGGCGAAAGCAGGAGTCAGTGAGATGACCCGCTCCTTGATGGTAAGCACAGTAAAGGTTGGCCTTAAAGCCGGGTGAAGGGTTCTTGGGTAGAGGAGTCGGATCCAAGGGCTTGAGATGCCCTGTCTTGACCAACTTTTCCAAGACCGAGGACAGAGGTGCCTCGATAGCGGAAAAGCTGCGGGGTTGATTCCGAGGTCGGTTATTCTGCGGACTCTGAACTTGGTTGACATCCACGACGTGATTAGCAGCGCTGGAGGAAGCGGCATTGGTACCGGCAGTGGCCGTGCTGGAGTAAGTCCCTGTTCCAAATAGTGCATTGGTGTTTCCAGAATAAGCCCGCGGTTTTGATTTTGGGGTATGCGAAGATTCGCCTTTTGACAGAATTCCACTCTGCAGAGCATCTTCGATGGCCAGGCCAGAGTTGAAGAAAGTTTCAAAGTTGGCGGAGGCCTGAGCCAGAACTAGGTGTCTGGCATAGTCTGGTTGAAGGTTGCGAGAGATGATGCGGAGCTGGTCCTCCTCGCTCGGGCGATCAGTCATCTGTGCAGCTTTAGCTCTCCACCTTTTGACAAAGTCTGCAAAGGTTTCTTTAGCCTCCATTTTGGTGGACTCAAGCTCTCGAGTAGTCATTTTCAGCTGGGAGTTGTAATTGTACTGCGAAATAAACGCAGTCCCAATGTCTTCCCAAGTCCTTCTCTTGGCGATGTCGAGCGACAAGAACCAATGGAAAGCAGGGCCCGAGAGGGTCTGAGGAAAGAGCTGGGACATGGCTTCCGGCTCAACAGAGAGAAGTTTCATGGCGGCATGGTAGCTGTAGAGATGGGTTCTGGGGTCGCCGCTCCCATCGAATTTAGCCAAATCTGGCATCTTGAACTTCTCGGGAAGCTTGGCGTTAGGATACAGGCAAAGGCGGTCCAGATCGATCCCTCCAGCACTGATCTTTTCTGTCTTAGCAATGGATTCCTCCAGCTTGGCCATCTTGGCCATGAGTGCAACTATTTCTGGACTCTGAGCTGGTCCCTCTGGATTTGGGGGCAGTCTACCACCTGCAAGGTTTCCAGCGGGTCTGCGAGCCTCCCTCGGGTTCATTACTATGAGACGTCCTGCGTGAAGCGGGTCCGGAACTAAGATAGGCTGCTCCTGGTCAGACTCATCGTCCCCACCTTCCTCCTCGAGAGGGGGCGGAAGGCGAGTGTGGATGAGGTCATTCAGACGAGCAATGTTGGTGTCGGTCTGAGCTGCCCTTTGTTGCATAGCGGTGATACTGTCTTGAAGGTTCATGAGCATGGTCTCCAAGGTAAGGGGTTCTGGTTGTGGCTGTTCCATCGTAACGGATGTTTCAGGGTTGCTTGAGGCGGATACCGGGGTAGTCGGACGTCCTTCCTGTGAAGCCGGTGGTGAGACTGACCGAGACCCTGATTGAGAACTTGACGGAGATTCTGCGTGCCGTGCTGTCGGAGGCGAGCGCAGAGAGTCTTCCGTGACGACTGACTGGGACCGTAACCTGACAAGCCTTTGAACCGGACTCAGATGCAGACGTTCCCAAGCGGGTTTGGCAACTGGCCTCGATACTTTCCTTGGTGGTGCAATGATTCAGATCTTTGCTTGCAAAGTAAAAGGAGGTTTAATAAAGGTCCTGCAGCAACCTTAATCTAAATAAAAAGACTAAAGCGGATGCAACCAACATCGAGAGTGTCACCCTAGACTCTAGAACCGGAAGACAAGTCTGTCCTACGACGTTTTGGACACCGCTTTTAGGCCCTCAGAATTCTTTTTCGAAGATGTATCCTTGTTTGGAACAAACAGTCCTAAAGGATGTCAAAAGGATTCTAAACCTTTGTCCGTTTTGATGTTCGGGGTTTCAAGTTTTTGAAGCCAGAACGACTCGGCATAAATATCATGATGCCATGACCAGGTTGGCGTAAGCAGCACTGTGCTATTAGCCGGGCGGTGTAAGTGACGAGGCACTTGTTACCTTTTGGTGTAAGCATTATGGTATTTTACTCCGTGGTCCTTCGTTTTTTGTTTGAAACCCTAAGCAGGTGTACGGGCAAGGGCATAGAAAAGCTTCTGATTTCCTAAAGTCCCATCGTAAAAGGACTTAAAAGATGATAACGTGCATCGCTGAGATGCACGACTCCTCATCGGGCCATATAATGTCCTACTAAGCCTGAAGACAGACTTGGAACAGATTGAGAACCTAGGAGCCATCCTAGACATGCTTCTACGCAGAACGAGAGTGTATGTACAGTTCATGCGATAAGGAAAGCAGTAACACGTAGGCATTTAAAGGGTTAGATGCAAGTAGATCTTAACCTGTGGGTACCTGTCTTAGTTTGGAGAGTTCTAATGCTCTGTATATGCAATAGGCCGGTTTTGGTTTGTAACAGGTTCCTCGGACTAGGGCCACAGGTATACCTCCCGTTACCCGCGTTTTTCGCAGAATAACAGTCGAACGGTAGCATGACCCATCATCGTCGAAGGTTGTCGGTCATTCGGGGTCCCCGGGCTCCGGTAAACCGTGCCGGATTGCCAAAACGATCCAACGAGGCTTATCCCACATCGATGCAAATGAGATGCTAAAATCTTGTTTAAAAGTGGAAGAATCACAGAGTCGTAAAAGCGCCTTTTCAAATTTGGCTCACTTTATTTAGTCCATCTTTAGAAGAAACCACGCAAGTGAACAATCGAAAAAGCCCCAGATTAGAATGGCCGGACACGAGGTCCTGTTAAATCACCGTTCCAACCTTCGGCAGCGCGAAGCTCACCGTTTTGCCAAGCTTTTAAGGGATTGTTCCCAAGCGTATTAAATCCTAAGTGTGAATTAATATTGGTTCGATTCATCCCCAGCAGAGTCGCCACTGTGGGCAGCATGCCCTTCGGAGAGAAAGGATTTCGTTCCTTTTCGCCGTTGCGGCCCTTTTTTTTTGGTAATCGAGGGAGCGCGAGCGCTGGCGGCGTGCGCTCAAAAATACAGAGTCGCCACTTGAGTTTTGAAGGTCCGACACTCAAGGAACCGTATTTCGAAGCACCTGCCGCGCTTTGATTGAAAAGTGAAGGAAACCAGTCCGTCATAACCATATCTGGGTTCGGGAGCCAGGTTACGAGAGGGGAAGGGTTTTATGGCACCCCTCTCGCCCAATCCGGAGATCGGTCTCTACTTAGGCGTTTTATGAAAACATTTGTGATTCTTCCTCTTTTAATTGATTTTAGCCAATTAGGGCGGGGGAACAGTTAATCAGGGATTAAAACTGTAACATTTTGCAAGATGTGATCAAATAATGGCATGGATGGATAATATTGACAAAATAATAAGTGGAATGACCCCGAGACAACGATCAGATGCCAAAACCAGGCTCGGGGCAGATTTGTCCTACGCGATGACCAACTTGCATGCCTGAACAAATCTTCATGCAAGTCAACCATCGCGCGAGACACACTGACACTCGCGCGAGTATTGTCATCTCATCATAGTCCCTAAATCATCCCCTTCTGGGCTCTGGAAGGACCAGTGCACACCCAGGAAGCAAACCAAGCAGTTTATTGCAAAACTATAAAAGCTAGTTATTACACAACACTCCAAGCAGGAGACAAATAAGACAAAAACAACCCCTAAACACTGGGGGAATCAAAACAGAGGCCGAGGGCCTAGTTGCCCATGCAAGGGCCATTCATGGAAATCAGAGGACTGTCGCGCGATAGAGACTGAGTCTCGCGCGACACTCCTGACTGGACTTCCAGGAATTGCTTTGCATGCCTAGGGTCCTGAGACAGGTTCAGGGGATCCCAGGGGCATTCCTATCTATTTAAAGCAAATAGACAAGCTACTGTATTTTGTTTTGCATGCATAACAGTGATCTAAAAATCAAAGTAAGAGACAACGAACTTAAATACACTGCAAAATAGAAAAGGGCTAGCTTCCCTTCCCCACAAGGTCCATTCTCTTGCTGACACAAGTGTCGCGCGAGTATAGGGGACCGTCGCGCGAGGGTGTAGCTGCCACGATTTCTTGTAACTCTGCTGGCTTTAGGACCAGGGCATGGTATTGATTACCAGCCTTGGTCCTGTCAGCCCCCCTCAGGGATCAAAACAGAAACGGCTTAAACATTATGCCTTTGCTTGGAAAGGGCTTGGGAGTAGGTTGGATGGATTGGTGTAGCTTTACTACCAAGAGTGTATGAACACTTTGAGTTTAGAAGTTTGGGAAGTGGTTTGAGGGTTGAGAACTTTGTGCTAGCTAGTGTAAGATTTGTGAGGGGAGTAATGAAACTCTTAAGCAATTTTTTGGAACCCTTGACATGGAAGACCAATGGGGGTATTTATAGGGGAATGTTAGGACCAGTTTTGGGGCCAAACAAGGCCTTAGGACCAGCCACTAAGGCTGGTCACAACTTGGTTATAAGGCTAGCCAACAAGGTGAGAGAGTGGTTGGGAGTTTGCATGGGGCTAGGACCTGCCAGCACGCCGTTCAGCTGAGGAGAACGGGGTTCCAGCCCATGGGAACCCATGTGCCAAGCAATCATCACAAGTCCAGCTGGATTCTGTGATAGGGACAGGGGGGAACCATCGCGCGAGGGTTAGGGAGTGTCGCGCGAGGGTCAAACAGTCAACAGTTTGACTTTGACTACACGTGGCAGACTGAGTATCGCGCGAGGGACAAGAAGGCTCGCGCGAGGGTCAACTCTGGCTCAGGGTTTGACTGAAGGTTCAGAAAGGTTTGAAAGGGCTCAAGCAAGGTTTCTAAGCGTTCCAAGCCTAATCCATTCCCAATCCAAGCTCTGTCTGATTCGATTTCATCATCGGGGAAACAAGAAAATCGTAAAATAAAGTAAAACGATTGGGAGACCCAGATTGGGGTGTCTACACCGGCAGGAAATGCGCAGATTTGGTGAGTCGGTCCACAATCACCCAAATAGCAGTGTTGGATTTGGCAGATCTTGGTAGTCCAGTTACAAAATCCATCGATATGTGCTCCCACTTCCATGTCGGAATCGGCAAGGGTTGAAGGTCTCCTCCAGGTTTCTGATGTTCGGCCTTGACTTGTTGACACACAAGGCAGGTTGATACAAATCGGGCCACGCCCTTCTTCATTCCTTCCCACCAGTATGTCCTCCGCAAATCATGATACATCTTCGTACCGCCAGGGTGAACTGCGAAGTTTGAATGGTGAGCTTCTCGAAGAGTTCCAATATTAGGTATGAATACCTTTCCTTTGAATCTCAGGCTATTGTTTTCCTCGATCGTCCATCCTGGTAGCGCCTTTCCTTCTCGAATTCGGTACCGGATGAACTCGCAATCTTGTTCAGAGGTTTGAGCTAATAAAATCTCTTGGTGTAGTGTTGGTTCCGCAACGAGAGCATACAGTCGGGCGTTCCCATTCTCTAATGAAGGTCTCAGGTTGAATTCGTTGAGTGTATCCACCATTTCCCATTCCTTGATGGCGGTTTTGACTTTCTGAGCCCTGTCCTTTCGGCTTAGAGCGTCAGCTACCACATTGGCTTTGCCGGGATGATACTGCAGCGTAAACTTGTAATCTTCCAAGTATTCCATCCAACGGCGCTGCCTCAGATTCAACTCCTTCTGAGTGAATAGGTACTTGAGGCTCTTGTGGTCGGTAAAGACCTCGAATTGTTCTCCCCACAGGTAGTAGCGCCAAGTTTTGAGGGCGAATACTACTGCAGCCAATTCTAAGTCATGAGTAGGGTAATTCTTCTCATGTGGTCGGAGTTGTCGTGATCCGTAAGCTACAACTTTTCCATTCTGCATCAGCACGTAGCCCAAGCCATCCCTCGATGTGTCGCAATAAACAGTATAATCCACGCCTCGTTCGGGAATGATGAGTATCGGTGCACTGGTCAGCCTCCTTTTCAGCTCCTGAAAAGATTTCTCACAGGCTTCATTCCAATCCAGCTTCACTCCTTTCTGAGTGAGTCTCATCATTGGTTTGGCGAGAATCGAGAAGTCTGGTATGAATCTTCGGTAGTATCCAGCCAATCCTAGGAAACTTCTGATTTCAAACACTAAGGTTGGCTGCTTCCAATTTAGCACTGCTTCAACCTTACTTTCGTCCACGGCTATTCCATCCTTGGATACTACGTGTCCCAAGAACTTAACCACTTCTAGCCAAAACTCGCATTTACTTGCTTTGGCAAAAAGTTGGCTATCTCGGAGTACTTGTAGCACTATCCGAAGGTGTCCCTCGTGCTCCTCATTATTGGTGGAGTATATCAAGATGTCATCAATGAACACCACTACAAACTTATCTAAGTAGGGTTGAAAAATCTTGTTCATGAGACACATGAATACTGCCGGAGCGTTTGTCAGTCCAAATGGCATTACTACAAACTCGTAGTGTCCATATCTGGTGCGAAAAACGGTCTTGGAGATGTCCTCATCTCGGATTCTAAGTTGATGGTATCCTGATCGAAGGTCGATTTTTGAGAAACAGGTTGCTCCTCTCAACTGGTCAAATAGATCATCGATTCTAGGTAGGGGGTACCGATTCTTGATTGTAACTTGGTTCAGCTTCCGATAATCAATGCACAGTCGAAGTGTCCCTTCTTTCTTCTTCACGAACAATGCAGGTGCTCCCCATGGTGATGTACTCGGCCTGATAAACCCTTTATCTAATAGCTCCTTCAATTGGGTCTTGAGCTCCTTTAGCTCTGTGGGGGCCATACGGTATGGTGCCATGGAGATTGGGGCTGTTCCCGGTTGGAGTTCTATAGAGAAGTCTATCTCTCTCTGAGGTGGTAAGCCTGGAGTTCTTCAGGGAAAACATCGGCGTACTCGCAAACGATGTGTGGTAATCCCATCTCCATCCCGTCAGTTTCTTCCATCTGGAGACTAGCTAGCCATCCAAACAGTTGATTCTGCCACCTAGATCTCTTCGTCGTCAGACTCGCCACTTGTCTATCCCCCTTAAAACGGAAACGAGTTCCATCAGGGGTGTATGCCGTCACCGTCTTCTGATGACAGTCTATGACTGCACGGTGTGCGGATAGCCAGTCCATTCCCAAGATTACATCGAAGTCCGCCATGTCGATCACTCTGAGGTCGCAGGTTAAGCGCAAATTGGCTACTTCTAATTCGCACCCTCTACACACTAGACTAACAGCTATACTCCCCCCCAACGGCGAGGCTACTTTCGTACTTGTCTTTAGGGGTTCTGTTTCTAGTGCTAGAGCAGTAACACAGGCAGTTAATATAAATGAATGAGATGCACCAGAGTCAAACAAGGCTTGCACGCAGGTACTATATAATAGCAGCGTACCTTGGATCACAGAGGGATCCGATTCTTGCTCCTCAGTCTGTAGTGCAAATATGCGCCCTCCAGTGCCATGCTGGGTTCCTACGGGCTGTTTGCCTTGGTTTTGCCCACTTTGTTGCTACAGTGAGCCTCCCTGATTCTACTTCACAGAACCGACCGATACAGGGTTTTGAGCCTTTTGTCCTCCAAAACTTCTGTAGACACCTCCCAAACGGGGCATCGCCATACAGATTGATCACGTTTGTTTGTTCGATTGGTTGCTCACTTCATAAACCAAAATCATGGACATTCCCATGGCTACGAACATCGCCACATGATAACGGTTATCATCAAATAGAGTCGCCACCCAGTTTATTAAAACTGGGAAAACAGATAGAGATTCTGGATACGGGAGCCAAAAGTACAATAAGGGGAAGGTGTTAGGCACCCCTCTTTGCCCAGTCGTGAGACTGGCCCATAATCATTCAACATAAGACGTATAGATGCTTTGTTTAATTCCAACACATAGTCTGTTTATTTATTCCTTTAAACAGTAAGTAAGGTGAGCCAGTGCGATAAATAAGCATGCATTAGAAAGCAGAGAAAGCAAATAAACTGTCCCAGGAGATTGATTACTCGGCCGGTGAATAGATGTCACGGCCGAGTAATCACACTGGTTTGATGTACCGGCCGAGGGATCGAAGCCCCGGTCGGTGTTCTTCCTCACACCAGACAGAAAGATTAACGGATAATCAAAATGCTACGGTTAGTCAAAAATACAGTAAATTAAGACAAACCAGAGGCCGTTGGGCCTCACCACCTTGATCCCTCAGTTGCTTGATTGCTTCGGATTTGGGCGTGATTGACTGATTGCTTGATCGAGAACCCTAGGGTTAGGGTTTGAACTTTGGGGTTTGATCGCCGGATTGACGGTTGCCTTCGGGAGGTTAGGGCTTTTGAAGAGTGGGATTGAGAGAGTATTTGTGCAGAGCTTTGAGGCTTGATTGAGTGTGTAGGTGTGTTAATTTCGGAACCCAAAGGCTCCTTTATATAGGCATAGGGATGACTCACTCCGGCCAATCGAATCATGAGATGGCAATTGCAATTGCAATGCATCTCTAACTCTACGTCGTAATCTCTGAGCGTAGCCCGAACGCATCGGGAAGGTAGTGTAGTTGGATCAAACCAAACGTCTGACAGAACGTTCCAGAGTCTGGAAAAAGGTCGATCTGGCGGCCGAGTAAATGATGTCACGGCCGTGGAATGGATATCTCGGCCGAAGGATAGATCTTGCGGCCGAGGGATTGATCTCTCAGGGAGATTTTGCTGGCAACAGGTTGCTCAGGTGAGGGATTGATGCTATGGCCGTTAGATCGATGTTACGGCCATCAGATGGATTCTCCTAGGCTTCTGTATTTCTGTCTGAAAGGCTGTATGGCTTTGAATTGGGTCCTCTAAATGGTTCAAAGTTCTCACCGAAAGTCCTAAGGTCCTCAAGGAAGTAATCAGCAATCACTGTATCCATTTCATCATCGGGATTGTCCCAAGGTGGGACTTGAAATAATCGTTAGGCCAAATTGGGGTGTCTACAACTTCCAGTTCTCTCCCTCAGAGGTTGAGGGCAATCACGCTTGTAATGGCCTATGGCCTGGCAGTTGAAGCACTGAACTGTTGCTCTGTTTTGGCCACTCCTCTGCGGTTCACCACGTCCTGGTGCAGCAGTCCTCCACGCTTGGTTGTTTTGAGACGAGGTAAAGGGTTTGGTGGGGTAAGGTCCACGGTTGCTGTTGGCCGCTTGGGTTCGAATTGATCCACCGGTATTGCCTGTTGCCTTCCTCCATCGGGTCTTGAAATCAGCCTCCTCACTCTCCAGTTGAAGAGCACACTTCACAACACCAGAGTAGGTGGTAAAGGCTTGTGCCACTACGGCCCTTCGAGCGGTTGTCAGTCCCCACTCGAATCTTCTTGCCTTCTTATCCTCCGTTGCTACAGCGGTTGGGGCATAACGAGACAGCTCTTCGAATTTGGCCGCGTACTGGGTAATGGTCATTGTTCCCTGCTTCAGGTTCATGAATTCTTGTTCCTTGGCTAGGCGAATGGGTGTGGGAAAGTATTTGTCAAGAAACAAGGTTTCAAACTCAGCGAAGGTCATGGTGGCTATGGCATGGGTTGCCTCCATCAATTCCCACCAATAGCGGGCTTCTCCCTTCAGTTGGTACGTGGCTAAGGCTACACAATCTTCATCACGGTTATTCTCCAAGGTGTCCAGGATCACCTTGACTTCTTTCAGCCAGGTTTCAGCCACGGTAGGGTTGGTATCTCCATTGAAAGTCGGGGGTCGACGTTTGCAGAATTCGTTCATTGCTCGAGTTCGGTTCATAGGTTCATCATCGCGGTTGAGGTTTCGGCGGTTGGCATTCAAAGCAGCCACGAGTGCTTGCATGATTTGGTTTAGGTTGGGGTTGGGGTTTGCGTTTGAGGATTCTCCGGCCTCGTATCCTAATCCACTGCGTCGGTTCACCATCTACGAGTAAAAATTGTAAAGGGGGTGGTTTAGCCTACTAAACGATTTTTCTTTGAATTTGAAATTGGTTTTTTTCCTAAGATCGAAAGCAGTAATTTAAGCAGGATGCAACATTATATCTTAAAACAATACAAACTTTTTCATAGATAAGTAGAGAATTACAACATAGCATAGAATTCTACTACAAAAGACAAGTAGAGACATAAGATTTTTCCTAATACAAGTTGAAACGATCCTACATAATTCTACTACATGGTTTGGTTAGTCTACGAGTGCCACAAATGCAACTACAACTTCCGAAACCTTATTCTAGTACTACTATACTACTGACTGGGTGGGATGAGTCCAAAGTGCTCTCTCAATTGCTCCTTCCACTCCTTCTCCCTCCTCTCGAGCCAATGCTCTCCCTTCTGACAGATCTCCTTGGCTAACTCCTCCATCTCCATGAGTTGGTCCTTGTTGGTAAGGGGTGCCATCACGACAAACTCGTACATCTGGCAGCCAGTCTCGGGGTCACGTATACCCAAGTGGGGTATAGGGGTAAGGCTCTCGGGTGCTAGTATGGCCTTGTAGAGTAATAGGTCCGCAATAGTGGTCGGGGCAGCAAAGGTACGGCTATCCATATCTACAATAAGAAAAATTATATATTAGACTTACAGGTGTGAAGATAGTCACGCACGGGTATGCTCATAAGTAGTGATCATAACTAGAAAGGAAATACATGATTCCATTACTCAAACGAAATAAGTACATCATAGATGGCTTATATTAGCCCAAGTTCCTAACACAGTTATATACAACACCAGTCCTACTTACGACATGTCTTTCTTCCTTAGTTATATTACAACAAAAGTCCTACTTATGACATGTCTTTCTAATGGATCTAGAAGATGGATGGAAAGTGGGCCTTGTATGCGCCTATATCGGTCTCAAAGGGTGGCGGTGGTACGTCACCGGGGTTGATGTTGAAATCCATGAAGTCCTCTCTCCAAATCTCTAGCTCCTCATCGTCGGACAACTCTTCATCGTCAAATGGCTCCTCATCGTCAGATGGTAAGTCTGGATTTGGTCCATTCATTAAGTGCTGCCAATCGGCTTCGTTCTCAGGTGGGTCGTTGAATTCCATGGGTTCCTCTTCGGGGTCTTCTTCGGGATCCTCCTCAGGGTCTTCCTCTACAGGTAGGTTAAGAAAAGGTTCTATTTGGACTAGAGTAGGTATTGCGTCAACATCATTTCCTTCCTCAAAGTCGGGATCCGGTAAGGCACCGTGTTCATGGTAGTAAATTGTGATGTATGGAAAAGCATGGGGAAAATAGGGATCTTCCACCAGTTGGTTGGTCATGACTCTTAGGGTGGTTATAAGTTGTCGAACTTCATGCATCAGATTGTATTGGTAAGGGTCTGGTTGCTCCATCTACAAGGAAAGTTTTAAACCTCAATTAGTAATGTTTTAAGACAAGGTTTAATCTAAATAGGAAGTTTTCAAATTCCTAAGTTCCACATTCGATTCTTGATTTAAGTCATCATCCAATTGTTCGGGAATTCCCAGCTCAGTGGTATTGCCAGTTCCACACTTTGCTTCAATCCGAAGATTGTTTTGCCAGAATTCCACCTAATTTGGGACGGTAAACTTAAACTCAATTCACATTTGTGCAACGGTCAAACTATCTCGTGGTTCTACCCATTCTACCCATGGCCGAGGTTTTGAACCTAAAGCTCTGATACCAAGTTGTAACGCCCCCATTTTTGGGTACGTTAAATAAACATTTTATTGAAATAAAAGGCTAAGAGTCAGGCTCATTATTACAACATGATCTCCTACGAGAGTACTTTTATTACACAAAGGATGGGAAATCTAAGGTTATCTATTGCTCCACCTCTTCCTCCATCCTAGCAAGCTCTTCGGCTCTAAAGGCCTCCAATGTGTACTGCTCACCCTGTTCATCTATGAGATCTGACCCATTATACCGGCGTCGCCACCAATATAATAAGTCAGGGTCACTAAAGGCAACACCGTGAGCTTACAAAGCTCAATAGAGTAAACCATATCCACTAACCCTTAACTTATAACAAGAAGCATATAAACAATTACACATGCTCATTCAACAACATAGTTAGCAATCACACATCCACATTCGCTATCTTTCTAACGTTGGTGTCATGCCTTTTCGTGTTTCTCCTACGCGACTCATCGTAGACCGTGTCACCATTTCATACTTCATTAACACTTCCAAATCAACATTTTGAAAATCCGCTTTTAACACACCCAACCTCGGTTCCGCCGCGCCGGGTTCCCGAGTATCCTCACAATGGTTCCACCGCGCCGGGTTCCCATTGGCACACATCTTGCATTGGCTCCTCTCTACGGATAACCAAGCCACACACCCAACCTCGATTCCACCGCGCCGGGTTCTTGAGTATCCTCACAATGGTTCCACCGCCCCGGGTCCCCATTGGCACACAAAACACACCGTATTCCCATAATGGCTTCCATACTTAGTCATTATGTACTTTCAAAAATATTTTATCAAGGCCATGCCTTTTCACACACCCTAGGTGTTATGTTTCTAACTTTCTCGATTCCCGTGTCTCGTTATCATGCATAGACTCCGCGGTAAGACTTTTCATGTAATCATAGTAATCTTGAAACTAAACTAGCAAGATCATCCAACTCTATATTAAGTATCATGCTCACTTTAACACATCATCATGCCCAACATTTCATCACACAAAGTAAAGCATAGTGCCACATGGATGGACACCTTTGGAGTGGTAAACCACTTATGCTTTATCAGCAACAAGTAGACAAGTACACACGTATACATGCTCATAATCATTCTAAGATCAAAGAACGAAAACTTCAGGTTAAGCTACGATCATATTCTTCCAAAATTCATTCTTTCTTTCAAAGGTTCAAAACAACATATATTTATTGAATTGCAATGCATATATCAGAATAGTGTATACGGAAATTCTACGTTTTCATGGGTGAAGTAGATACAAGAAATCTACGTGATCATACTAGTATCTATACTTAGGATTTGAGTGTATAGAATACTCTACCGTCATTTCAAAATACGCATACAATACGCTATACTTAGAGTTTAGGGGGTAAGATCTATCTACGTTCATTTCAACAACATAACTTATACACATTCTATTTATATTTAGAGTAGTAGGTATGGGATAAACTACCGTTCTTCTTGGCGGTAGGACGGCTACGGAAAGTACGTCGGTAATCGGACGGAGTAACTTCTTAAGAATGGCTTCCGGTAGCTTCGAAAGAGAATGGTTTCTCTCGAAACTAAGTCTTGACTAACACTACTTGACTTTTTGGATCGAAAGGGTGGTCGAGTGGCGGTTTAGTGGCGGCTTAGTATGAGTTTCTTGAAGAACTTATGAAGAACCTCAAGAACAAGGAAGAACACTCAAGAACTAGCTAAGAACAAGCAAGAATTCTAAACTTTCTAGAGAGAAGTTGGAGCAATGAAAGGTGTGAGTTGAAATGGAAGGAATGGGTACTATTTATAGGCAAAAGTTGGCTCCCTCTCCTCCCATCATGGCCGGCCCCTCTCTCTCTCCATATCCAATGGATTTCTTCCATATCTTGTCATATCTAGGCTTTGAAAGACTACCAAAGATCTTCCCCTTTCTTTATTTCCATTTTAGGACAAAATCTAAGTTATTCTATGGGGGGTTTTGTCTTGTCTAGTACTTTGAAAGAATAAGAAATGAGATATGGTTTGTCCTTAGATATACAAGTGCAAGAAAGACTAGATTTTGGTGGTACAAGATGATGTAGGAAGATTGATCAAGGTTTGGACTAGATTTGGAAGGTACACTAGCACACATCACACTCTCCCTCCATCCGGCCCTCTCTCTCTCCCTCTCTCACTCTCTCGGCCTCTTTCTCCCTCTCTCTCTCTCTCTCTCTCTACAATGTACTTATGTGTGTATATATATATATATATATATGCATGGAAGGACAAAGGTTTAGAAAGAGTATAGAATTGGATTGTAAGGTTGTAAGTAAATCTTGTAAGAAAATCTAGTACCCTAAATCTATCTCATGTCCTCCATATCTCTCTTCTTCCTTCCTTACATAGGTACATGTACTTATATATATATATATATATATAACTAGGGTTTGGTAGAAGAAAGATCAAGGAAGTACAACATATCTTTCTCTCTATCTCTCTCGGCTCCCTCTCCTCTCCCTCTCTCGGCTCTCTCTCTCTCTCTCCTCCTCTTCTCTCTCTCCCCCTCTCCCTCCCTTGTACTACTTATATATATTTATATAAATACATATCTACCTAATAGATATTGAAGTACAAGGTACTTAATAAACTAATGGGCTTTTGAAAGAATAGGATTTTCTTATTAAACAATGGAATTAACACATGTTTTCTATCTCTATATTATATTGGAGTAGGTGTACTAGTACCCTATTATAATATTTAGGTAAGTACTAGATGATTTGGGTAGGTATCTAGTCAAAATTCCTTATTAAAATACTCCAATTTGGCACATGTCTCCTTATTATATAGTATTTGGTACATAGGGAATCCTAGAATCCTATATTATATTAGATACTCTTCTAATTCTTTAATGAGGGAATCCCATGGGATTCTAGACAATGAATTAACTATTATATAATAGTACTAGTCCTATTATCCAATGGATAATAATTCTCCTAACATTTATGGACCAATGGACAAAGGTCAAAGGTTGACTTTGGTCAAAAGGGTTCATCTAGGGTTTAAGAGATCAAAAGGTTCAAACGGTTCAAGGAAGGTCAAGGGTTTAATTAGGCTATCTCCATGGATTAGGTTAGAAGCTAACTAGGCTTGCTAAGTAGGATTTCTAGTCAAGAATATAACCTAGGCTTAAGCTTGGCGATTAGGAACGTAGTCTAACACACTTGTCTTTAGAAAATGATCTTATTGAAGAATTTAATCATGACGGATTACTAGGAATAATTCAAGGTCTTCGAGAGGAGTTTATAAATCATTCAAGAAGAATTAAAGACTTTTCGAATTAACAACGAAATTTTTATTTAGTAAAAATCAGAGTTGTTACAGAAGATCTATTCATTAGAATCCTTATTAGAAGGGTGAATTCTTGTGAAAACGGAAAGTGGACAATCCAAGCCTCTTTCAACTCCTTGTACCTTGAAGGAATCAGTAACTTGATTCCATTGATGCAAGAACGCTTCCCGGAGTTAGGTTTAACGGAAGAAGACTGCACTGAGATGAGCTGGATCGAATCCATCCTCTATTTCGCGGGTTTTCCCACCGGTGAATCCCTTGATGTCCTTTTGGATAGGACTCCTCTCACAAGACTATACTTCAAGGCAAAATCAGACTATGTTAAGGAGCCAATTCCGGTATTTGGATTGGAAGGGATTTGGAGAATGTTTTACGAAGATGAGGGGGAACTAGCAGAAATGATCTTGAGTCCGTATGGTGGAAAGATGGATGAGATTGCGGAGTCTGCAATCCCTTTCCCACACAGAAAGGGAAATCTCTACAAGATCCAACATTTAGTTTACTGGAATGAAGAAAGGGAAGAGGTATCACAAAGTCATATAAGTTGGATTAGAAGGCTTTACAGTTATATGGCGCCCTATGTTTCTAGATTTCCAAGGGCTGCATATATTAATTATAGAGACCTTGATGTTGGAGTCAACAATAACAAAGGAAACACAAGCTATGCACAAGCAAGCATTTGGGGGATAAAGTATTTCAAGAACAACTTCAACAGATTGGTGCAAGTCAAGACCAAAGTTGATCCTCGAAATTTCTTTAGAAATGAACAAAGCATTCCTCCTTTCTCGGCATGGTGGAAGAAGGGTGACTAGGGAGCCCTTGGCAGAGCAATTTAGTATGATTTGTGAATAAAAGTAAATAAAAACCATATGGTTCATCCTGTAATCTTGTATAAGATGCTATGAATGTTAATTTGTTTTGTGTATCATAGTCACTATAAATAAAATTTAGTTGTTGATTGTATTTTATCTTCTTTTGCTATGTAAAACACTAGTTTGAAATGTTTCTCGTTAGTGCAAGGATGGAACATAATTGGGACTACTTCTATGTTTGCTTATCTTTCTCACACACCGATGCAAATACACACAAAAGATAACTATAATGCAAGACCAAAATTACGACAAAGTAGAAAACAAGGAATGCCTATGGTGCTTCAAAAACGCCCCTAAAAAAAATTTAGTATGTAGATTGAAAAGGAAAAAGAAAGGAATGCGTTAGAAGAATATTAAAAAAAAATATTTTGCTTTTCAAGCACAATACTTTCTTGCAAATAAACTCTAGGATGCAATCCTATGAGCATAGAGAAATTCTATAGAAATTTCAGAATTTCTCCACTAGACTTTGAGTCTGTGGACAATTATGTTTTCATTGATCGACATTTTTTCGATGTTATCACTACTAGACATGTCATGGGCTAAGAGCACCAAAAAGCAGTCTATAAATCAGTATTATATCCCATATTCAACTTTTTTCTATAAGTTCACTCCTTAATTTCGTGGATCCAAATATTGTGTGCGCTTGAGTGATTTCCAATGGTATGACTGTTTATTGTCATGACAAAGCATTAGGGGAATCAGCTTTGTCGTACCGTATGACTGTTTATTGTTATGACAAAGCGTTGGAGGAATCTTTATGAATTAAACATGTCTCCTTATAGGAAGATTGTATGCCTCCTTGACAAAGCAAGAGGGGGTAAATTTGCTAAGTCTAGCTAATCCCGACCCGTTTTCCCTAAAAATGCTAACCAATGAGGACGGATTGCTTGCAATACATTATTCGGAAAGGCCCTGTTGAAGAGAAGAAAACATGAACATTCTCCAAGCAGACACCATAGGCTGAAAAAATGGGGTTTTAATTGCAAACAACTTCGTGCATGAAAAATAGATAGTTTCTCCAACATATGCACGAAGGTTCCCTCCGAAAATTAGACATTCAATGATTTAGTATGAGTTATTTGGCTGGTTTTGCAATAACAAGATGGTTCCATATCACAAAAATAGTAAGGAAAACAAAAGAATCACAAGTGACACAAGCTACAATGGTTCAGAGTGGAAGAATTCAACTATCCCCAAAGATTTACAACACTAAGTTCTCAGAAAGCAGCATTTATTCTGTTGAACGCTTTACGAAGTGTTGGATAGATATTGTTAATCTTCTAAGTAGGGTTTCAATTATTTCGTACAGACCATACAGTACAGTATAATAACAGACACCGCAAAACAAAACATAACTTAATATGATTACCAATACTAGTTGCACTACTCATATGGAAGACTCGATGTACTACAAGGGAAGTCACCAAAATTCTTCCCAACCAAGAGGATTCTTCATACAGTAGAATAGAATGAACCTGTTGAAGTAGAAGCAGCCTCCAAGGTCCAGACCGTCTAGTAAGGTCATCATCTACCGCGAACTCAACGTCTTCACAAGCGGCAGATGCCCCATCTGACATTCTGATCGCATCCAACTCCATTACAACCTCTTTCATTGTTGGTCTTTTCCTTCCATTCAAGGACAAGCACCTTTTCGCGACATGTGCAACTGCAAAAATCTCTTCTTCCCTGTCCCTTCACAACTTGAGCATCGAGAATATCAAACTGTCGGTTCTCCTTCATTGTCAATAGGAAGTGTGCTGTTAGGCTTCCCCCTTCATCAGACTTGGCTGACAAAATCGGCCTTTTTCCAGTAAGGAGCTCAACAAGTACCACTCTAAAACTATAAACGTCGCTCTTTTCTGTGAATTGGCTTGACTGGAAACTTTGAATCCAAGTAGCTGAAGGTACCCTGCACTGCTATGGTCAAGTGAGTTTTATCAACAAAAATTGACCTTGAAATGCCAAAATCGGAGACTTTTGCTCTGAATTTATCATCCAAGAGTATGTTTGTGGAGTTGATGTCCCGATGGTAGATTGCTATGGAAGGTGCTGAGTGAAGGTAAGATAGAGTTCCTACAATTTCTGTAGCGATCCGTAATCGCAAATCCCAGGTAAGAGGGAACTCTTCAATTTGGTCATGGATATACTGGAAAGGGTTCCATTAGGGATGAATTCATAAACCAGCATAGGAACTTCTGTCTCCAAACAACATCCAAATAGCTTAACAACGAACCACCATTTAGTTTTGAAGAAATTTTCCTTGAGCTTTGCTTCCTTTCTTCTATTGACTTCTCGGTACAACCACCACATACAAATTAGTAGAAGTAACCCTCCAACACCTGAGAAAATACTTGCTGAAGGTGGACAAAGTAGTAAGGCTCATTTAGCTGACTTTACAAAGAAATAGAGAAAGTCCATCTTTTTTTTGAAACGGGAAAGTCCATCTTACTCATACAACCAAGCCGATGGTTATAGAACAGTTATCAGTTTTATCTTGGTTCTACTGACCATATAACCATTACAAAACTGAAATTAACTTATGTACTGTATAAAATAGACAGAATTGATAAAATTAGACACAAGGAACATTCTGTTTCAGTGAAATTTAAATGTATTTTCAGATTGAACATAATTGTAGTGTTGTAGTACAATTAAAATATGGCAATGAGTAAGGAAGAAGCTTACTTGCAATAATCACTTTGGCCCGAGAATTGCCGTTGTTTATTATCAAGACGACATGTTGGAGCAGTCAGTAACCACACGTTGAAGAAAAGTGAACAAGAACAAAACGCCCCCTCCTAGTGTCTCTCTAGCTTGTTCGAAAATTATGGTTTCGGTGAATTCAAGATGAATTATTCGGATGGTTTTACAATAACATAATGGTTCCTAGTCACAAAAATAGAAACAAAAACAAAAGAATCACATGCAACACAAGTTGTAAAATGGTCCAGAGGCCGACGTGGAAGAAAAATTCAACCATGCACAAAGCATTACAATGCTAAAATCCCCAAAAGCAGCCTTTATTCTATTGCACACTTTGCAAAGTGTTGGAGAGAGATCGATACACTTATTTCTAACAAGCCTTTCAATTACTTCGTGCAAAAACCATGTAGGAGCATCGATTGTAGAGTATGATACAAGACACCTCAAAAACAACAGATATTATGATTACCGACACTTAATCACAATGAGCTAAAGGATTTGTCAAGCAACAGAGGTTAGATATCCATTGTGCGATGAAATGAACCTGTCGAAGTAGAAGCAGCCTCCCAAGGTCCAGTAAGGTCATCGTCTGTTGCATACTCAACCTTATCGTAACTTTGTTTAACAGTGGTGATTGCCCCATTTGACATTCTGATCCCATCCAACTCCATTACAACCTCTTTCATTGTCGGTCTTCTGCTTCCATTCAAGTACAAGCACATTTTTACGATATTAGTGAACGCCAAAATCTCTTCTTTTCCACCCTCTTTCACAACTCGAGCATCGAAAATATCATACAACCGGTTCTCCTTCATTGTCAATAGGAAGTATGCTGTTAGGCTTCCCCCTTCATTAGACTTGCCTAACAAAATTGGTTTTTTTTTCCAGTAAGGAGCTCAACAAGTACAACCCCAAAACTGTAAACATCACTCTTTTATGTGAATTGGTTGGTCTGGAAGTACTCCGGATCCAAGTAGCTGAAGGTACCTTGCACTACTCTGGTCAAGTGAGTTTTATGAATAGAAATTGACCATGAAATGCCAAAATCGGAGACTTTTGCTCTTAATTTTTCATCCAAGAGTATGTTTGTGGACTTGATGTCCTGATGGTAGATGGATATGGAAGCTGCCGAGTGAAGGTAAGATAGAGCTCCCGCAATTTCTGTAGCGATTCGTAATCGCAAATCCCAGGTTATAGGGAACTCTTCATTTTGGTCATGGATATAGTCAAAAAGGATTCCAAGGGATGAATTCATAAACTAGCATAGGAACTTCTATCTCCAAACAACATCCAAATAGCTTAACAACATTTCTTTGGTTTATTTGGGATAAAATGACCACCTCATTGATAAATTGCTCAGGTTTTCCTTCATTCACTACTTTTGACTTTTTAATCGCTATAATTCTTCCATCTGGTAACATCCCCTTGTAAACAGTCCCTTGGCCTCCCTGGCCGAGGATTCGATTAGCAATGTAATTGTCCGTCGCCTTCTCCAACTCCTTCGATGTGAATAACTTGGTTGTCTCAAAATTACACTCGTCTGATGATAACTGCTGCTGTAGTAACAAACCACCATTTCGTTTGAAGAATTTTTCCTTGAGCTTTGCTTCCTTTCTTTTATTAACTTCTCGGCACAACCACCACAAACAAATAAGCAGAAGTTATACTCCAAGACCTGAGCAAGTACCTGCAGAAGGTGAACAAAGCAGTAAGGCTCATTTAGCTGACTTTGCAAAGAAATAGAGAAAGTCCATCTTACTCATACAACGAAGCCTATGGATATACAAGAGTTAGCGGTTTTATCTTGGTTCTACTGACCATATAACCATTACAAAACAGAAATTAACTTATCAAAGCACCACATAATATTTAGAAATCAAAAATCTAATTTTCTTGTAGTTGCCATGTAGAAGTGCTGTGAGTTCCTTTGTCCAATTCCTAGTAATCTGAACTTCTACCGAGGATATAGTTGGCCCATATGGTCCAACCTAACCAAAAAGTTATGGGTAAATGCAACTACCAATGTGTTTATCGTGGCATTCAAGAAGGGCAAACAGATTCAAATGATCAACAATGATTCAACCCACACACATACTTGTTTCTTTTTCTCCCTATCAAGCGAAGAATGTTAAAATTTGGATTTTATGTGGAATCCCTAGTAGGGATGGTTGGTCAATTAGTAGAGATGGAATGAAAACCGAAGTCTTTATGTACCGTATAAAATCGACTGAATTGATAAAATTAGACAAAAGGAACATTTTTTTCAGTGAAATTTAAATGCATTTTTTGAGTGAACAAAATTGTAGTGTTGTAGTACTATTAAAATATGCCAATGAGTCCGGAAGAAGCTTACTTGCAATAATCACTTTGGTCCGAGAATTGCCGTTGTTAGGTAGTTTCAGGCAACTATATCCAAGAGAGAGATACCCATCGGGGCAAGAACAACTTTAGCCCCCAGGAGCATTCAAGCAAAATCTCTCACAACGGTTGAGACTAGGGTTGCTGCACTCATCAATATCTACCATAACAAATCAAAGAAAAACCATAAGGCAATTTTGACCATTCTTGAAAGTATGATTTCCATGGGTTTTTTTTTTTTTTTTTGGATTGGCAAAAGTCAATATTGCTGATAGATTAGCATCTTTGAAGAAGAGTTGAATTCCTGACCCCTTTCTTCTGGCACCTAGGTTCACTCTTGATGTGGTTGGGCCAAAGGTCATTTGGCTAGTATGCTCTCCATGGTTGATTGTGCAAATAAGACCACAGAAACAGAGAAACTTTACCTTGACATCTAGGAAGATAAGGGTTCCCTTCATAGCCTTTATCACAAAAGCATTCGGGGTTCCACAAAGTATTGTCATTGTATAAGCAGTGAGCATTAGCGCCACAGAAACTTTCACTCATATCGCACGTCCCATTCAAAGCCCAATCCAGCACTGCAGGAACATATTCCATATCCCTTGCAGCAAAGATGTCTTTATCGCTAAACCATTGGTAGTCAACCATGAATGCTTACCTGCAACCATCTTGATTACTGTTGGGATCGATGCTTCTTAGAGAGGCGTTAATGAACTTAAGGGAAGGTGATATTGTGGTCTGGCAGTAGTTGATCCCATGGCAACCTGTTTCACTCAAAGAATTAACATTGCAAACCGAGACGCAACCGGCTATAATGACTGCTTGACGTGATATTAGCGCGAGGCTGTTACAACCGATGCCTGTGAATCTATTGTACGAGTAATTATTCAGTACTTCCGGTGTATACTCCCTCCCCTCACATAATATGTGGGGCCTACGCATGGGTCCTACGTATACCCCACATGTTATGTGTGAGGAGGGAGTATACACCGGGAGTATTGATTAATTTTCCCTATTGTACGTGTCAGAGAACGAAAATGGTGTCGCTAACAAGTTAACATCTTGACCGTCGGCTCTACCGGAACAATTGGAAGTGATAACTGGATTGTTAACTTGGACAGTCCCATTTAGTGAAATATGCAGCACTTCCAGATTGATGCTGTTAATAAAAGGTTTGGGTGGATTGAAAGAGTCGTTGCAAGTTACGAGTTTTTGGTCGATTTGTCCAATTTCTGTAAACGAATTGGACGAATACCCTATTTCTGGAACGTTTTGTAAAAATTGTCCATCACGCATTTTGGAAATGCACGATGTCATTTAACAGAGCTTGCATGGCAACAAAATCCACAACATCGCACATTTCCAAAATTGGACGGAGGGAGTATAATCTTTCTAGTCAACCCACCCCAATATAAAATCATTCCCATTCCCCTATGAATCTTTTTCCTGTGTTTAGTACTCCCCAAGTTCATAGATCCAAATATTGCGTGCGCCAATGGATTTCTGATGGTATGACTGATTATTATCGAGACGGCGTGTTGGAACAATCAGTAACCACACGTTGCAGAAAAGTAAACAAGAACAAAACGTTCCCTCCTAGTGTTTCTCTAGCTTGTCCGAAAATTAATGTTTCGACGATTCAAGATGAATTATTTGGATGGTCTTGCAATAACAAAATGGTTCCTAATCACTAAAACAGAAACAAAACAAAAGAATCACATGCAACACAATAGTTATAAAATAGTCCACAGAGGCCGAGTGGAAGAACAATTCAAACATACACAAAGCATTACAATGCTAAAATCCCCCAGAGCAGCGGCCTTTATTCTGTTGCACGCTTTACAAAGTGTTGGACAGAGATACACTTATTTCTAACTAGCCTTTGAATTACTTCGCACAAAAACCGTGTAGGAGCATCGATTGTAGAGTATGATACAAGACACCTCAAAAACAACAGATATTATGATTACCACAGTGAGCTAGAGGATTTGTCAAGCAACAGATGTAATTCGATATCCATTGCGTGATAAGATGAACCTGTCGAAGTAGAAGCAGCCTCCTGAGGTCCAGTAAGGTCATCCTCTGTTGCATACTCAACGTTATCACAACTTTGTTTAACAGTGGCGGTTGCCCCATTTGACATTCTGATCCCATCCAACTCCATTACCACCTCTTTCATTGTCGGCCTGCTGCTTCCATTCAAGTACAAGCATCTTTTCGCGATATTAGAGACTGCCAAAATCTCTTTTTCTCCACCCTCTTTCACAACTCGAGCATCGAGAATATCATACAACCGGTTCTCCTTCATTGTCAATAGGAAGTATGCTGTTAGGCTTCCCCCTTCATTAGACTTGCCTGACAAAATCGGTTTTTTTCCAGTAAGGAGCTCAACAAGTACCACCCCAAAGCTGTAAACATCGCTCTTTTCTGTGAATTGGCCGGACTGGAAGTACTCCGGATCCAAGTAGCCGAAGGTACCCTGCACTGCTGTGGTCAAGTGAGTGTTATCAACAGAAATTGACCTTGAAATGCCAAAATCGGAGACTTTTGCTCTGAATTTTTCATCCAAGAGTATGTTTGCGGACTTGATGTCCCGATGGTAGATGGCTATGGAAGCTAATGAGTGAAGGTAAAATAGAGCTCCTGCAATTTCTATAGCGATCCGTAATCGCAAATCCCAGGTAAGAGGAAATTCTTCATTTTGGTCATGGAGACACTGGGAAAGGGTTCCATTAGGGATAAATTCATAAACCAGCATAGGAACTTCTGTCTCCAAACAACATCCAAATAGCTTAACAATATTTCTTATGTTTATTCGGGATAAAATGACCACCTCATTGATAAACGGCTCATGTTTGCCTTCATCCAATGCTTTTGACTTTTTAATCGCTACGATTCTCCCATCTGTTAACATCCCCTTGTAAACAGTCCCTTGGCCTCCCTGGCCGAGGATTCGATTAGCATTGTAATTGTCTGTCGCCTTCTCCAACTCCTTCGATGTGAATAACTTGGTTGTCTCAAGATTACCCTGGTCTGATGATAACTGCTGCTGTAATAACAAACCACCATTTCGTTTGAAGAATTTTTCCTTGAGCTTTGCTTCCTTTCTTCTATTGACTTCTCGATACAACCACCACATACAAATTAGTAGAAGTAATGCTCCAAGACTTGAGAAAGTACCTGCCGAAGGTGAACAAAATAGTAAGGCTCATTTAGCTGACTTTGCAAAGAAATAGAGAAGGTCCATCTTTTTTTTTTTGAAACGGGAAAGTCCATCTCACTCATACAACGAAACCGATGAATATAGAAGAGTTATCGGTTTTATCTTGGTTCTAATGACCATGTAACCATTACAAAACAGAAATTAACTTTTTTTTATCGGCAAAATAGAAATTAACTTATCAAAGCACCACCTAATATTTAGAAATCAGAAACCTAATTTTCTCTAGGTTTAATTATAATGGAACCGAATTGAAACATACCATTTTCTTTTTAAGTCCTTCTTGCCGCCTTTTTTTTTTTTTTTTCTCTATCCACCGTTCCTTCGTCCAATTCCTAGTAATCCGAACTTTTACTGAGGAAATAGTTGGCCCATATGGTCCAACCTAGGTTTATTGACATTTTTGGTTCCCAAAGTATTACTCGTGTTCCGTTTTAGTCCCCAACCTACCAATTGTGCGAAATTGGTCCCCAACATTTCAATTTTGCGTTTAATAGGTCCCTACCGTTTACTCCATAGCCTCTTTCCGTCAAAATGATTGGGATAATTACAAATATCACCCTTAAGATTTATAAGTACATATCAGTTAAGCCTCTACCCTATCTCTATAAAGTTTATTCAATTTTTTTTTTTGCATTTGTTTGTTTGTTTTGCTTCTTTTTTTTTGGATTATTGATTTGTCTCGACGAGAGAAATAAAAAAACTAAAAATTATTATCGAAAGTAAATTTTTTTTGAATAAATTACGACAATAATCCAAAAAAATTTGTCTGTTCCGGCCACCACTGCTCGTAAGTCACTTACCGCCGCAATCACCCCCAGCCTTTGCCACTTCAACTTGTACCATAGCCACCCATTCAAGTCACCACCTCATAGAATCCACATATAAGAAGGTCTGTTTACGAGAAATCAAAAAGCTGGATCACTTTTTCGTCTTTGTTCAAAAAAAAATTTCATTTTTAGTTTTGCATCCACTTTTTGTGGAAAAGGGTATAGAACCCCAAGTAATAAGAGGTAGGTAATAGGTTCTCGTACTGTGACCTAGACCTTATTCGTTTGTCTCGACAACAGAAATCTAAAATTAGGGTTTAGGATTTAAAAACTTTTTAACCAAACTAAATTTTTTTGGAATAAAGATAAAAAATTATGATAATTTTTTGCGAATTATTGGTTGATTTTTTTATGAAATTTTTAAAGAAGATTATCTTAATTTTTTACTTTTTAGATTCCTCTTGTTGAGACAAATAAATAATCCACGAAAAATAGATGAAAAAGTAAAAATTAAAAAAATTTGAATAATGACGAAATAGTAATCCAGCCTTTTGATTTCTCAAAAATAGGCCTTAATATATGTACGTTCTTTTTTTATGCGCGTATGTATGTTTATTTACTTTCTAACTCCATTTATATATCTATGTATATTCCACAGGAAAAATAAGGTAAATGACCCACTTTACTGTATATACACACACACACACAATGATAAAGCAATGGACGAGGGAGAGGGGGCCGGGCAATGTCGCGATAACGGTGGAGTCAAACTTCGACGGGTATGGGTTCAATGAGGTGGTGACTTGAATGGGTGGCTATGGTATAGGTTGAACTGGCAAAGGCGTTGGGTGATTATGGCGGTAAGTGACTTACAAGCGGTGGAGGTAAGTTGTCGCTGGAAAAGACAATTTTTTTTGGATTATTGTCGTAACTTATTCAAAAAAAATTACTTTCGGTAACAATTTTTAGTTTTTGGATTCCTCGATGAATCAATAATCCAAAAAAAATGACGCAAAATAAACAAATGCGAAAAAGATTTGAATAAACTTTATAGAAATAGGGTAGGGGCTTAACTGATATACAGTTATAAATCTAAAGGGTGATATTTGTAATTTTCCCTCTCATTTTTACGGAAAGAGGCTACGGAGTTAACAGTGGGAACCTTTTAAACGCAAAATTGAAACGTTGGGGACCAATTTCACGCAATTGGTAGGTTGGGGAATAAAACGGAACGCGAGTAAAATTTTGGGAACCAAAAATGTCAATAAGCCGTCCAACCTAACCAAACAAGTTATGGGTAAATGCCCCTACAAATGTGTTTATCGTGGGAAAAGGGCAATTTGATTCAAATGTTCTGCAATGATTCAACGAATACGCATACTTTTTCCTTTTCTCCCTATCAAGCGAAGATTGTTAAAATTTGAATTTTATGTGGAATCCTTGGGAGAGATGGTTGGTCAAATAGTAGAGACAGAACGAAAGAACCGAAAGTCTATATGTATCGTATAAAATAGACAGAAGCGATAAAATTAGACGCAAGGCAAATTCATTTTTATTGAAATTTAAATACATTTTCTAAGTGAACGTAATTGTAGTAGTGTTGTAGGACTATTAAAATATGGGGAAAATTTTAGAAAAGTCCCTGAACTTTTAGGAACTTTACAAAAAAAAACATGGACTTTAATTAATAACAAAATACATCTGAACTTAACATTCCGTAAACAATTAGGCCCCCGCCGTCCAATTCCATCAATTTGTAATGGGTGGAGCTAACGGAAGGCGTTAACCTACTTCTTCTTTTTTTCACTTTTAAAAATTACTTTTAACTCTTTCTTTTTTTAGTAGTAAATAAATATACAATAATGTTTTGTCAAAAATTACTATAACCCCAATTTTTTTACTTTCAAATTTTACCCCTCTCTCTCTCTCTCTCTCTCTCTCTATCTCTCTCTCTCTCTCTCTCCTTTTTTTTTAGAAATTCAACCCCACACCATCAATTAACCCCATAACCAACCGCCAAAACCCTAGCCCCAATTTCAGAAATTTGAAATTACTTTTAACCTCCTTTTTTTTAATTTTTACTTCCAAAAATTAACTTTTAACTCTTTTTTAGTAATAAATAAATATGCGATAAAGTTCTTTTTTTCTTACTATTTTCCAAAAATTACTTTCGCCCCCGTTTTTAAACTATTTACGATTATCCATGTTTTTTTATTTTCAAATTTTACCTTTTTCTCTCTCTCCTCCTATGTTTTAGAACCTCAACCCCACACCACCAATCAGCCCCACAACCAACCAATATGGGTATTTTAGATTTCCCCAAAATTCAAACATTAAATCACGCAGAGAGAGAGAGAGAGAGGTAATTTGAAATTAAAAAAAGGGGGTTAAAATTTATTTTTGTAAATAGTTAGAAATGGGGTTAAAGTAATTTTTGATAAATAGTATAAACAAAAACTTTATTGAATATTTTTTTACTACTAAAAAAGAAAGAGTTAAAAGTAATTTTTGAAAGTAAAAAGAAAAAAACTAAAGGTTAAAAGTAATTTTGAATTTCTAAAATTGGGGCTTGGGCTTTGGTGGTTGGTTGTGAGGTTGATTGGTGGTGTAGGGTCGAATTTCTAAAAAAATAAGAGGGAGAGAGGAAAAGGTAAAATTTGTAAGTAAAAAAAAAAAGAGAATTAAAGTTATTTTGTAAATAGTAAAAAATTGGGTTAAAGTAATTTTTAATAAATAGTAACAAAAAAAAAGAACTTTATTACATATTTATGACTATTAAAATAAAATAAAGAGTTAAAAGTAATTTTTGAAAGTAAAAAGTAAAAAAAAAGGGGGGAAGGTTAAACCTTCCGTTAGCTCCATCCGTTACAAATTGACGGAATTGAATGGCAGGGGCCTAATTGTTAACGGAATGGTAAGTTCAGGTGTCTTTTTATCATTAGTTACAGTCCATGTGTTCTTTTGTAAAGTTCCTGAAAATTCAGGAATTTTTTTGAAATTTTCCCTAAAATATGCCAATGAGAGTCAGGAAGAAGCTTACTTGCAATAATAATCACTTTGGTCCGAGAATTGGTCCGAGATTTGCTGATGCTATACAGTTTCCGGCATGTATAATATATTCCAGTACCATTGGTATATATTCCAGTACGATTGGTATATATTCCAGTACGATTGGTATATATTCCAGTACCATTGGCATTGGCATAATCAGTAGAGAGATAATATCCATCGAGGCAATTACACTCGTAGCCCCCAGGAAAATTCAAGCAAAAAGAACTCCCACAAGGGTTGAGACTAGGGTCGCTGCACTCATCAATATCTGCCATAACAAATCAAAGAAAAACCATAAGGCAATTTTAACCATTTTTGAAGGTATGATCGGCGAAGTCAATATTGTTGTTAGATTAACATCTTGGAAGAGGAGCCTAGGTGGCCAAAGGCCATTTGGCTATACCAGTATACAAATAAGACCAGAAACAGAGAAACTTTACCTTGACATCCACTGGAAAGATAAGGGTTCCCTTCATAGCCTCCTCGACAAACGCATTTATAGCTTATGCAGTAAGCCTTAGCACCACAGGAATTAGTTTCCGTCGTCCCATCGCACGTAGCCCAATCCAGCACTGCAGGAACGTATTCCATATCCCTTGCAGCGGAGATGTTTTTATTTCGGAACCATTGATAGTCAACCATGAATGCGTACTTGCAACCGTCTTGATTGTGGTCTGGCAGCAGCCGATCCTGCAGGAACCCATTTCGCTCGAAGAATCAACGTTGCAAATTGACTTGCAACCGGTTACAATGGTCAATCCATCGGTTATTAGCGCGAGGTTGTTACAACCCGAGGCTGTGAATCTATTGTACATGTCAGAGAACGTAAACGGCGTCTCCCGCAAGTCAACGTCTTTACCGTCGGCTCTACCGGAACAATTGGCTGTGATAACCGGATTGTTAACTTGGAACGTTGACTCATGTACTGAAATATTCAGCACTTCTAGACTGATGCTGTTAATAAAAGGTTTGGGTGGATTGAAAGAGTCGTTGCAAGTTACTGCAAAACCATCAGCCATGGAGCAATAGGACCCAATTCCAAAGGGGTAGGGGATGTCTATGTTCCCGCATCTTTCTTGACAGCCAGTCTTTGCAAGAGGATATTCTGCTACTGATTCTGCTGTGGTTAGCCACAACAATAAGATGATAATTTGAAACATTTTAAATTCCAAAACTTCTCCCTCCCTCTTTCTCTACATGCAGTTTTGCCTGAAATGAATACAGAGAGAGTACACACGACAACCCTTTTTAATAAGTACTACTCGTTATAGAAAAGTGAAGTTCCTTGAACCTTCTTTCCCATGTCAAGTGGACTAGAACATTCAAACTGGTGCCATTGGAAGTTAATTAGTTTTGGAAAAGTAGTTGCGTTATTCTTGTCCACAAATCAGTCCATCGCGCAACAATCTTTGAATGGTTGGTTATCTATTCAAACATTGCTACATCAATCAAGGATCGATCATGTTAGTGTCAAAGAATTTTGTCTGAACCAATGGCTTGCAACAATCTTTGAATGGTTGGTTATGTTGATGAGTTTTAATTGTACGATCAGATTGGTCGAAAAGGAGTCTTCTACAGTTCTATACTTGTCCATTAGCTAGCTAGTCCAGCCTACAAGTTCTGACCAAGAATAATACACTACATTCCACATTTGAAAAAACCATAAAAGAAATATGATTCTTACACGGAGAAAGCTATGGTACACATGATATACCGTATATCTAAATTATGACAATTTGTGATTTTCATTATGCCAATTTTTGGTTTTCTAATGTATATTTATGATCCTAGTTACGACTTGTACTTTAAAATTAACTTGTTGAACAGGTCATTAGCAGGTAACTCATAATTAAAAAATATTGTTATTTTGTAACAATAATTATTCGTATCAAAATCCATAATACTTATACCCCAACCAAATATATATGTACAAGATCAAAAATTAAATAAAGCTACCCACAAATGTTATAACAACACCATAAATTGACGTTATCTTACCATAATGGGTCGTACCAAAAATTCTTTGACAGGTTTGATATTACCTAACAAAATCAAAATATGTCATATCAGAATCAACAATTGTTATGCCCAACCAAAATACATGTGTAAAATACCACAAATTATGTAAAGTTACCACAATTGTTATGATAACACCAAAATTTGTCATTTTGTTACCACAACGTGTCGTTTCAAAAGAAAACATGTCATATACGGTGTACCACAAATTATATGGACCCGGGGGCTCTGCTGCCCGCATGGGCACAGTAGCCCCTACCCAGCCTCTGAAACGGCGTCGTTTGCTTTAAAAAAAAAAATCCAAGCCATCAATTTGCAATCCTATGGAGCATAAACGTAATTATAAGAGCCTTAGAGACAAAATTTGATTATGTCTCTTTAGAATAATATGATCAGAATAATAAGATCTTCACACCCGTTCAAACAAATTAAAAATTGAAGCGCTTAATTTTTTAACTATATTTTTTAATATATAAACGGTCTCAAAAAATTAAGTACTTAAATTTTCACTCCGTTTGAATCGGTGCAAAGATCTTGTTAATATGATCAGAATAACAAGATCCTTGCACCGATTCAAACGGAGTAAAAATTTGAGCACTTAATTTTTTGAGACCGTTTATATATTAAAAAATATAGTTGCTTCAATTTTTAATCCGTTTGAACGAGTGTGAAGATCTTATTATTATGATCATATTATTCTAAAGAGACATAATAAAATTTTGTCTCTAAAGCTCTCATAATCACGTTTCTGCTACATAGGATTGCAAATTGGTGGTTAAGATTTTTTTTTTTAAAGCAAACGTCGCCGTTTCAGAGGCTGGGTAGGGGCTACTTGTGCCCATGCGGGCAGCAGAGCCCCCGGGTCCAAATTATATGACATAATCACAATTGTTACTTTCTACAGTTTTGTCTGAAATGATAAGGGATTCATACAGAGAAAGAGTACACACAACCCTTTATATGTAGGATGAAGATTCAAGACATTTCACAGATGAAGTTATTTACAGGAAGTAGTCGTTATAAAAAAGTGAAGTTCTTTGAACCTTCTTTCCCATGTCAATTGGACTAGAACATTCAAACAGGTGTCATTGGAAGTTAATTAGTTTTGGAAAAGTAGGTGCGTTATTCTTGTCCACAAATCAGTCCAACGCGCTATAAGATCGATTCAAACATTGCTATATCGATCATGTTAGTGTCAAAGAATTTGGTCTGAACCAATAGCATGCAAGTATGCAACAATCTTTGAATGGTTGGTTATGTTGATGAGTTTTAATTGTACGGTCAGATTGGTCGAAAAGGAATCTTCTACAGTTCTATACTTGTCCATCAGCTGGCTAGTCCAGCCTACAAGTTCTGACCAAGAAAAATACACTACATTCCACATTTGAAAAAACCATAAAAGGAATATGATTCTTACACAGGTATTTTGTAGGGGGCCAAAATATCCGGGTTCGGAAGGTCCAAAGGGTTCTTTCATACTCAGAACCAATTGGGCGGGTCCCTTAGTTCGTTTGTAACATCACTACATGTCGTGGGAAGGCACTCCGCTGTTCTGCCGAGCGTGTACCGACCCCCAGAGGCTCTCCCGAGCGTACTCCCTTGCTGGCATGTTTTACTGCATTATCGCTCGGTAAGACCTTAGCTCGTTCGGCGGTATAAAGCTTTCGTTTGGAAGGTAAGTTATCATTCGGAAAAATATCTCAAGAATAGTGCTTGCAAGTAGGAATCAAATTGTCATCTAGAAACTTTCTATTTATGGCCGAATCTAGAAGCTTTCTACTTATAGCCGAAAGTGACATCATCTACTTGTCCCACACTCAAAGCCTTGCCTATAAATAAGAGGTGATCATACCACAAGGTAAGGGATCTAATCTCTCTCCTTCTTACAAACTTTACACTTTCCCCTACCTCTCATACTCTTACTAACATACCATTTTCTTTTTAAGTCCTTCTTGCAGCTTTTTTTTTTTTTTATCCATAGTTCCTTCATCCAATTCCTAGTAATCCGAACTTCTACTGAGGAAATAGTTGGCCCATATGGTCCAACCTAGGTTTATTGACATTTTTGGTCTCCAAAGTATTACTTGTGTTCCATTTTAGTCCCCAACCTACCAATTGTGCGAAATTGGTCCCCAACGTTTCAATTTTGCATTTAAAAGGTCCCTACCGTTAACTCCGTAGCAAAATGATTGGGATAATTACAAATATCACCCTTAAGATTTATAAGTACATATCGGTTAAGCCCCTACCCTATATCTATAAAATTTATTCAATTTTGTTTTTGCATTTGTTTGTTTTGCTTTTCTTTTTTTTTTTGGATTATTGATTTGTTTCAAAGAGAGGAATCCAAAAACTAAAAATTATTATCGAAAGTAATTTTTTTTGAATAAATTACGACAATAATCCAAAAAAATTTGTCTGTTCCGGCCACCACCGCTCGTAAGTCACTTACCGCCGCAATCACTCACCGCCTTTGCCACTTCAACTTGTACCATAGCCACCCATTCAATTCACCACCTCATAGAACCCACATATACGAAGACAGAAATCAAAAGGCTGGATTATTTTTTTGTCTTTGTTCAAAAAAAAATTTCATTTTTAGTTTTGCATCCACTTTTCGTGGAAAGGGGTATAGAACCCAAGTAATAAGAGGTAGGGTAATAGGTTCTCGTAATGTGACCTTGACCTTATTCGTTTGTCTCGACAAGAAAAATCTAAAATTAGGGTTTAGGATTTAAAAACTTATTAACCAAACTATTTTTTTTTTTGGAATAAAGACAAAAAATTATGATACTTTTTTGCGAATTATTGGTTGATTTTTGTATGAACTTTTTAAAGAAGATTATCTTAATTTTTTACTTTTTAGATTCCTCTTGTTGAGACAAATCAATAATCCACGAAAAATAAATGAAAAAGTAAAAATTAAAAAATTTTGAATAAAGACGAAACAGTAATCCAGCCTTTTGATCAGTAAGGATCCTATGAGGGATCCCTTACGGCCTTACCGTAAGGGACTCCCCTTTTCCGATCGAATTGCGACGATCTGAGCCACTCAATGTGTTCAGAACGTGATTTTAAGGGTACCAGTGAGAAATCGCCAAAAAAAATGACCGGAAAGGGCTTGATCCGAGCAGTTTTTCAAAAAACACTATAAATGCATTTTATGCAAAACTGTTCGGATCAAGCCCTTCCCGGTCATTTTTTTGGGCAATTTCTCGCGGGTACCCTTAAAATCACGTTCTGAACATATTGAACGGCTCGGATTGCTGCAATTCGATCGGGAAAGGGGAGTCCCTTACGGTAAGGTCGTAAGAGATCCCTCATAGAATCCTGACTGGCCTTTTGATTTCTCAAAAATAGGCCTTAATATATGTACGTTCTTTTTTTATGCGCGTATGTATATTTATTTACATTCTAACTCCTTTTATATATCTATGTATATACCACAGGAAAAATAAGGTAAATGACCCATTTTACTGTATACACACAACAATTAATAAAGCAATGGATGAGGGCAAGGGGGCTGGGCAATGTCACGATAACGGTGGCATCAAACTTCGACGGTTATGGGTTCAATGAGGTGGTGACTTGAATGGGTGGCTATGGTACAAGTTGAATTGGCAAAGGCCTAGGTGATTGCGGCGGTAAGTGAGACTTACAAGCAGTGGAGGTAAGTTGTGGCTGGAAAAGACAATTCTGTTTGGATTATTGTCGTAACTTATTCAAAAAAATTTACTTTTGGTAACAATTTTTAGTTTTTGGATTCCTCGATGAATCAATAATCGAAAAAAAATGACGCAAAATAAACAAATGCAAAAAAGATTTGAATAAACTTTATAAAATTAGGGTAGGGGCTTAACTGATATACAGTTATAAATCTAAAGGGTGATATTTGTAATTTTCCCTATCATTTTGACGGAAAGAGGCTACGAAGTTAACGGTGGGAACCTTTTAAACGCAAAATTGAAATGTTAGGGACCAATTTCACGCAATTGGTAGTTTGGGGACTAAAACCGAACGCGAGTAAAACTTTGGGAACGAAAAATGTCAATAAGCCGTCCAACCTAACCAACAAGTTATGGGTAAATACCCCTACAAATGTGTTTATTGTGGCATTTGAAAAGGGCAATCTAATTCAAATGTTCTGCAATGATTCAACGAATAAGCATACTTTTTTCATTTTCTCCCTATCAAGCGAAGATTGTTGTGGGTGGAAGCGGGTTCTGTGAGGTCGCTTACGTGTACAAGAGTGAGCTGGAGAGGTTCGATTGGTCGATAATCAGTACCAAGGGGAAAAGAGGAATAATCTCGTGGGGTGAGGGCTAGAGCAAGAGGTACGGAAAAGACAAAGGCAACGTGTCTCCTTTGTTCTCCGCGGGGGGTGAATGACGTCTGCCCTTTCTGGAATCAGATGAGTGAGGTCACCTTCTCTCCGGGGAAGAATGTTCTCCTTCCTCAGAATCAGTGCTCTCTCTCTCCTTCTCCAGAAAAGTCAGCCTCTGGCAATCATTGGGAATGTCAGGGGTATTTATAGGGCACATGGGCCTAGGTCAGGCCCAGGACGGCGCTCCCATAAGACCCCAACACGTGTCCCTCCCGTACCTCCAGGTCGCGGAAGACTCGTCCTCCCGCGGAGGACTTCCGCGGGGAACCCGCACTTCCGCGACGCTACCTCAATCCCAAGCCACCAAGCCACAAGAGCTTCCCTAATTCCCGCAAGAGCAAGGTCGCGACCCGCGGCGATCGTTTGCCTTCCGTGGGATCCCTTCCGGGCCTGCCTTTTAGGCCAGAATAGGATCCCGGGGTCTTCTTACAGCTTCTGAATCAATTCCAATCCCAGTATGTCTTTTAGTTCTCCCTGGCGGGGCCCGCGAGATCTTCACTTCCGCGGGTCACTTCCGCGGGGTCTTCATTTCCGCGGGTCGGTTCCGCGGGCGTCTATCTTAACGTGCTACGTGTTTCCTTTCCATTGGTCAGTCAAACGTCTCCTTGGAATAAAGTTTGATTAAGATTGACTTTCCGCGTGGACCTGGTCGCCACGTGTCCACGGCCGATAGGCTGGTCAAAAGGTCTTCCCTGATGACATGTCAATAATTTTGACCGCGCCTACATATGCCCCCCGCGCGCGTACGACAAGTGCACGTCGTCCGCGTGCGTACCATCCTTTTTGTAAGTTTCCGCGGTCACCCCGGGGTTGTTCCGCGGAGCAACGGGCATGATAACTGCTAATGTCTCTTCGTGTACCATCATGACCCTTCGTGTACCATCATGACCTTTCGTGTACTGACGTCATAAATGTCCCCACCGTTTGACCACTATATAAACCCTTTGTCCATTATTTCCTTTTTCACCAAACTCCAAATTTTCGTCGAAGTGCTGTCAATTTCTCTTCTGACTTTCCAGCGATCGTCTTTCTTGTCTCTTTCCATCTTTCGCGGTCAACACCTTCCTCTTTCTTTTACCTTACTCACAAATGGCTGCGCGTGGTCCAATCGTTGAGATCCCGGTGCCCTCCGCGGACCAGTGGCAGAGGGCCCCGTATCTGCGAACAGTTGGGGACCCATTCTGGGCCCTTGCTGGGGCGTATCCGACCTTTGGCCCCCCCGTGGTTAACCCTATTTTCTTCACGGCCCCCGCCGCCCCGGAGGATGCAGAGCCCGTCAATCCCTCCTCGGTACTTCGCTTTTGCCTTGAGCGCGGGGATTTCCCCTATGTGGAATGCCGTTTTGGATCCCAAGCTTCCGTGCCCACTGACTGGGCGGACTGGGTTGATGCTGTCGTCGGTAATCCCCGCTATAAGCAGGTGTTGCTGGTCTCTGCCACTCTCGAGGCCGTCCAACTGTCGCGGCGCCTGAGCATTCCTCGACAGGGGGCTGCCAACAAGAACTTGGAGTTCGCGTGCTCACGCTGGAGCAGTGACTCTCACTCCTTTGCATGGGCATGGGGGGAGAGTGGACTTTCGCTTGAGGATGTACATATCCTCACCCGCTTGTCTCTGCGCGGGGGCAACACCCTGGACTTCGCCAAGCTCTCGCAGGCGGAACGAGATGAGGTGGGGGCCTTGAAAGAATTTCACAAGAAGGCCCAAAACGGGCCAATCTTCACCCCTCAAGGGGTCCGCAAGGATTACGCGGCAAACGCCAAGAAGACCTCCCTCGGCAGCTGGTTGCGTTATTTCTTCAAGGATCTTCAGCCCGCGAGGACCGTCGCTCCTGGTGCTGAGCGAGATTTTGATGAGGGCCCCCAATACGGTCAGCACTTCTACATGGCGGGCTTCTTCTCTTACTTCCTCTCGTACTTTGTCCTGCCCGACTACCCCGCCGATGGCATTTCTCAGGCGGTCTTCCCGCTGGCCGTCCTTCTCGCCCGCGGCCAGCCTGTTGCCTTAGCGCCGCTGTTTCTGGGGTCACTCTTCCGCCAACTGGACCTAGTTCACGCGGACTATGCCAGGTCCCTCGGAAGGTGTGACCACTTTTCGATGGCTCACTCCACCTTCCTGCTCGCGTACTTCTTCGAGCATTTTCGCGCCGTCGCCCCGGAACCCCTGGCCCTTCATGTCTCGGGAGTACGCTCCCGCGCGGAGCAGTGGCATGGGACCAGTAGCGAGGTCTCGTGGTACGAGGCATGCGACGTCGAGGCCAACTTCATTCCTCGTCCTTACAACATTTCCCATCCGGGCGTCATGGGCGTAGGCCAATGCCTTCTCCCAGTCGCTTCTACCCTCAATGCTGCGAGTGACAACAATGCCACGGCGCGGACGGTGATCAACTCCGCGCTCATTGCCCTACCGGGGTGGCTCCCGACTTTGTCCGGTGAGGGATCTGGGGTGGCGGTGTACCGCCCGGATCGCTTCGCGAGGCAATTGGGTTTCGATCAAGGGGTACCTGGTTCTGCCCCCGCGATGTCTTCTTTTGCGGAGTCGCAGCTCCGGTTCATGAGGGGGGAACTCTCCCCGGTCCTGGTTCAACTTGGGAATTTGCTCATCCCTGAGAGGGATAGGGTTTCGCACTACACACAGGAGTTCCGCGTATTCTGGAAGAGGAACCTTGACTCTTTCTCGACGTTCGTCCGCGGGCAGGCCGTGGTCCCTGAGGTGCCTGAAGTCCGGACTCGGGATACCTCTCTGCGGGCCATAACTGCAGTACGGGCAACTGAGTGGCGCGGACCCCGTAGCCAATGGGCCGTGATCCATGCAGAGCCTGTGAACAGGGTCTTTCCAGTGGAAGAACCTGCACCTCCTCAAGCCGCTCCGGGGCGAACCCGCGCGCGGGGACCCCGTGGGCGGACACAGCTACCGCTTCCTCCACCAGCAGGACCATCTCAACCGTCCTCCTCTCAAGCGCCCGCGGCGGGGGTGTCCCGCCGTCGAAAGCGTCTCCGCAATGTAAGTGCTTTCCATGTGCTCAATCATTTCCTTGCAATACTTTGTCTTTTGCTTTCTGAGACTTATTCTCTCTGTCTTGCTCTTTTCCTTTCTTTAGCAGCGGGAGCGAGATGCTAGCACGTTCGTGGCATATGAGCCAGAGGCAGCCGCGGTAGCGGCAGTAGCGGAAGAGGTAGCGGATGAGGCAGAAGAGGATGCCCCAGACGCTCAACCAAAGAAACGCCGCCTTGATGGTAAGCTTTGTTTTGCTAGGATGCCATTTTTTTGCTTCGTGGCTTTCAGCCCCTGACTTGTATTTTTTTTTGGCCATGATTTCTCAAACAGTTCTGACAGAGTCCGACGAAGAGGCGGACGAGGGCGCGGAGGCAGGAGATGAGGATGAGGATGACGATGATGATGATGACGACGATGATGACGACGTCCCTATCAGCGTCTTGCAGGCCCGGGCGTCCGCGTCCGCGAAGGACCCTGTCGCGGCGGCTGTCAGTATAGTGGAGATTTCTGACTCCCCGGAGGAGCAGAGGGCAACAGAGGTGATTCAACCTCGAGTGGAGCCAGTCCCTTTTCTTCATCCGGAGCCTGAATCCTCCGCGGTTATCGGAGGTATGTTGCCTGACGAGCCTTTCGTTGTTGACCTCGGGGGGGATCCCAACACAGTCTCTTCTGAGTCGTGTTCTTCCCCGGAGGAATCTGGACATGTTATAGTACAATCTATTGATCCAGCCCCATCTCCTTCTCACGCAGCAACTTCTGAGGCCCGCAAGCCCCCACCATCAGCGGACACCCACGAATCTGTGGGCCAGGCCGATATCGCCGCGGATCCTCTCAACGCGGCGGCTGCACGACTGCTGAGGGAGGGAGATGAGGACAACCTCGAAGAGCTTCCTCGCCCTGCCGCCGGGGGGTCTGTCGCGGGACAACCCGAGGTGGCTTCAGCTTCCACACCTTCTGGCTCTCACCAACAGTCCACTAGTGCCCGCATCCGGTCAACGGAGAGTTATCTGGGCAGGGTTGCTGGTGGTTCCCCGGGGGTTTCCAATGCCTCGTTTCTGCAAGGCCCGGGCTCGAACGCGGAGCGGGATACAGCCATGGACGCCGCCAGTCCTCATTCCCCGGCTTGCTCTACCTCGCAAACCCACTCTCCTCTCCAATCCGCGAGACGCCCGCCGACCCCGCCGGCCGAGCCTTCCGCTCAACCTTCAAACCGACAGCTGGAGGTAAATGAAGAACTTATTGGTGGCCCCACCTCCATTACTGACTCAGATTTCCATTCCTTATTTAAAGATATGGACTTCTTGCCAACTGACGATGTTTTGGGGGGACAGGGGAGCCAAGCACTTGGGGATTACGGGCTCGATCTGAATTTGGAGATGGGCGAGCAGAGGGAGGAGGTTGAGTCGAGAGAGCAGTCGCCGCCCAGGCAACCTGCTTCAGATCTGGGGAAGGGGCCCATGGATACTGAGACCGCAGAGCTCATCCGTCTCTTTCCCGCGGGCTATGATGTGCCCGCGGAGTACTGGCCGCTGCTGAACGCCATAGCCCGGTCTCATCCGGAGACCTTCAGCTCCTTCAACCCGCGGTCTGCCCGACTTGGGGTGATCTACCTCAGCAGCCTCCACAACGTACTCACTCCTTGGGGGCAGCTTCGCTCCAGGGACTTCAATCCCGGGACCGAGGCTGAATTGCTGGAGGTTGCCGCGGACATGCAAGTCTTTGGGTTTGATCTGGCTTGGCTGTGCGCGCGGAGTTCTGCTCTGAGGGCCGCGGGGGAGAGGGCCGCTCTGAGGCCTGAAATCCAAGGCCTGGCTGCCCAGTTGGACTCCACTCGCCAACAGCTGGAGTCTACCCGCCAACACTTGGCCAATCTGGAGGCCAGCTTTGCTCGGGTGCTGCAGCATGACGCGGAGCTGGCTGCTGCCTCGCTGAATCTAGCTGACCCTAACCCGGACGGGCTTGTTTTCTTGGACTGGCAGGCCTAGAAAGTGCTGCTGTTGTACTTTTTTCTTTCTTTGAACACATGTACTATTTTTTTTTTTGATTGAATAAAACCTTGGGTCTTACTAAAATAAGACGGTTTTTGTGTTGATAATATCATGATAGCTGTATTTTGCTGGGGTCCGCGAGCCATGCTCTGACTTCTTGTGACCTGTTCATTGTCTTAGCTAAACAAATGCCAAATTTTCCACTCGGGTAAGGCCACGCTCTGGCCACTCGAGACTTAACACCATCTCTTTTTCGGTAATCACTAAGTGTAAACCTCGCGGGTCATGTTCTGACCTCTCACGACTTAGCGTCATCTTGTTTTGATAGTTGTTAGGCTCGGAGAAACGAACCGGGGGCCATGTTCTGGCCGCCTAAGGCTTAACATCATCTCTTTTGACAATCACTAAGTATGAATCTCGCGGGCCATGTTCTAGCCTTTCGCGACTCAGCATCGTCTCTTTTTTATAATCGTTAAGTTTGGAGGAATGGATCAGGGCCATGTTCTGGCCGCTCAGGTCTTAACATTATCTCTTCTTGACAATCACTAAGCATGAGTCTCGCGGGTCATGTTCTGACCTCTCGCGGCCTAGTATTGTCTCTTTTGATAATCGTTAAGTTTGAAATGAAAGAATTACAAAAGGAGCTGATAGTGCCGCGGAAATGTTCTCCCCGCGGAACCTCATTACTTTACCTTAAAGAAAGAAAGTTAAACACCAGTGTTAATTAGAAACAAGTGCCCGTCTTTTCATTAACGATAGATCCAATCAACTTTGTTACAATAGGGGAGAAAGAAACAAGCTGTTCTAAAATCAAAGGGGAAAGACTAGCAGGGCAGGACAGCGGCTTGCTCACTTCCAACATTTCTCTTCAGGGGTAGAATTTCTTGACATACTTAGCGTTTACCGCTCCTGTCTCGAAACCATCTTCGACGCGGGCTAGGTGGTAGTACCCGCTGGCAGAGGCACTGATCACCTCGTAGGGTCCTTCCCATCTCGGAGTGAATTTAGGTGTTTTCATATCCCTCATTACTGCCGTGGTAGCCTTCCAAACCAACTCCCCGACTTCAAATACCCGTGGCACTACGCCCTTGTTGTAGTAGCGTGCCACGGACTCCCAGTATTTTTCGTGGGCAAGGGCCGCCGTTGCCCTTCTTTCTTCTAGGGCTTCCAGGTCTGCTTTCCTTCCTTCCGCGGAATCCTCCATCGCGAGTATCATCCGCGCGGAGGGGACACTTAGCTCTGCGGGTAAGACCGTTTCCGCTCCGTATACCAAGCTGAAAGGGCTGGCGCGGGTAGATTTCCTTTTCGAAGTTCGATAAGCCCAAAGAGCTATTGGTAAGTGATCCGCCCAAGTACCCCCGCGCTCATCCAACAGCTTGCTCAAAATTCTGATCAAAGTCTTGTTCGTTGCTTCCGCCTGCCCATTTCCCTGCGGGTAGTAGGCGCTAGATGTACGGTGATCGACCGTGTATTCATCGAGGAGGCTTCCCACATGATGATTGATGAACGGAGTACCGTTATCAGAAAGGATCACCTTGGGTATGCCAAATCTGCAAATGATGTTCTCTTTGATGAATGCTGCCACCACGTCTCCTGTAGCCTTCTTCAGCGGGACAGCCTCGACCCACTTAGTATAAACCTCCGTTGCAGCCAAGATCCATCTGTTCTTCCGCGACGCTGGTCTGATCGGTCCGACTAGATCCATTGCCCAAGTGTGGAAGGGATAAGGGGCGCGGACGGAATGTAACTCTACAGAGGGAGCATGAACCAAGTTCCCGAATTTCTGGCAGGCCTGGCACCTTCGCACGTGTCTCTTCGAATCTTTCTCCATGGTGGGCCAAAAATACCCCAGAGTAACCATCTGCTCGTGAAGCTTCCTCCACCCTTGGTGCTCAGTTCCGTGGGTCTTGGCCAGAACCTCTTCCGCCTGCTCCTTGTCTACGCACACTTGAGGCATTCCATCAAGAGTTCTTCTGAACAGTAGTCCCTTTTCCAGGAAGAAACGCCGCGCGCCGCGGACGACCCTCGCGGACTCAGCTCGCTCGGTGGGTAGGGCTCCTTCTCGTAAGTAATCGATGTAGACTTGTCTCCAGTTCACCTCCTGATTGTCAGTGTTTGCCATCAGGCATTCTGGCTGGGCCATGTACAGGGAACACCGAGTGCAATTCTTCGTAATTAGATCAGCCTCTTTCTTCATAGTAGGCCAGTAATAACCTTGCCTCTGAATTCTCCTGTATAGGGCTATCTCGTTGTCCGCGCAGTTGTCAATGTGGATCCTGTCCAATACTTCTTCTGCTTCCTTCGTGCCAATACATCGTGCGAGCCATCCTTGCGGGCCGCGATAATACAATTCTCCGCGTAAAACTATGAAACTCGACAGTTCCGCGGTGGACAGATGCCCTGTGCTGGTGATCAACTGAATTTTAATAGATCCGCGCCAATCTTCGGTCGGCTCCGCGAAGTCCTCCACCACGGATGGTTCAAACATCTTCACAATTTCAATGCAGGCTCTGTCTTCCTCAAATTCTGTCTTTGCCCCCAGCGTTGCGAGAGCGTCCGGGAAACGGTTCTCCGATCTGGGTTTGTGGATGATGCTGACACCTTTGAAGAATTTCATCAATTTCTGCACTGTTGTTCGGTATGGTGCCAGCGTTGGTTCCTTCAGCGCGTAGATCCCTTCCGTTTGCAAGACTACCAGCTTTGAGTCTCCCGCTATCCTTAGGTGCTTGACCCCTCTCTCTTTCGCTGCTATTAGACCCAGGATTAATGCCTCGTATTCCGCTTCGTTGTTGGAGCATGGGAAATTCAATTTGTACGCCAGGTGCACTCTATCTCCTCCTTCTGTTTGTAATACTATTCCCGCGCCTCCTGATCCACTACCCGCGGCCCCATCGAAGCTGAGCGTCCAGTGCTGTTCATCTGTGCTGGCCGCGAGAGCTTCGAAACAATCTCCGGGTAGACAATCTACTAGCGGCTCGCACTGTCCGCTTGGGAACTGAGCTAGCAAGTCCGCTAGAGCTTGACACCTGATTGCTTTTGGAGTTACGCACGAGATGTCGAATTCCGCGAGTGCCAGCAACCAACGGGCGACCCGTCCCGTAAGGGCGGGGCGCGACAAAAGGAATCTGACGGGGTCGCACTTAGTGATTATCTGGACGAGAAAAGATAGGAAATAGTGCCGGAGCTTCTGCGCGGTAAAGACGAGGGCCAAACAGTGTCTCTCGATGGCTGTATACCTTTCCTCTGCTCCGTGTACCTTCCTGCTGATGTAGTAAACTGGGCGCTCCGTCCCATCTACCTCTTGCACCAGCAGGGCCCCAATGGATCTCGGGGTAGAGGTCAGATAAAGGATCAGCGGCTTCCCCGCGACTGGTGCCACCATTGTCTGAGGAGAAGTCAATGCCGCTTTAATCCGCTGGAACGCCTGCTGGTGTTCTTCCTTCCATTCAAACTTTGCATTTCCCTTTAACAGGTCCGCGAACGGCGCAGCGATCTCCGCCATCGCGGGAATAAAACGACGTAGGTATGACACCTTTCCCAGGAATCGCTTGAGTGTTTTCTGTGAGTGGGGCGGGGGCATTTCCGTGATAGACTTGATCTTGGCCTCGTCCGCGTCGATCCCGTGGCGATGTACTAGGAAGCCCAAGAACTTTCCCGCGGTGACTCCAAACGCGCACTTGAGCGGGTTCATCTTGAGATTGAACTTTCTGCATCTCGCGAAGACAGTGGCTAAGTCCGCGAGATGGTCCTTGCGCTCCTTGGATTTCACCACCAAGTCATCCACGTAATCTTCAATTATCTTGTGCATGAGATCGTGGAAAATTGCTGTCATGACCCGCTGGTATGTTGCCCCCGCATTCTTGAGCCCAAAAGGCATGACAATGTAGTAGAAATTACCCAATGGTGTTCGAAATGCTGTCTTCTCCGCGTCCTCGGGGGCCATCTTGATCTGGTTGTACCCGCTGAAACCGTCCATGAAAGAAAACATCTGGTGACCGGAGGTAGCATCCACCAATGTATCGATGTGTGGCAGCGGGAACTCATCTTTTGGGCATGCTTTGTTAAGATCGCGGAAGTCGACACAAACTCGAATTTGGCCATTCTTCTTCTTTACGGGGACGATGTTTGCCAACCACTCCGGGTACTGGATCGGGCGAATGAATCCTGCCTTCCGCAGCTTCTCAACTTCCTCTTTGATCTGTCCTTCCAAATCGGGGTGGTATTTCCGCTGGGACTGTTTCGCGGGCTTAGAATTTGGGAAGGTATCCAAGTGGTGCGTAACCAGCTCTGGATCCAACCCGGGCATCTCCTCGTAATGCCACGAGAACACGTCTGAGTTAGCACGTAGTAATGTTATCAGCTTCTCGCGGAACTCTCCGCTCAACTCCTTACTTACGAACACCGGCCTTTTGGGGCCTACCCCGTCGCTTAAATCAACTTCTCCTAACGCCTCTTGCTGCGACCTGGGTTGGTCCTGCATACATTCCGGAGCGGGCTCCGGCTTGTCTATTACCTCTTCTTCTTCCACCGCGGCACATGTACCGCCGAGGCCAGCGGTCTCATGATCATCCGCTGCCCCGGTGGACCGTCACAAATAATACACTGTCTTACCCCCCTCCTTCGTCTTAGTTATCTTCCTGGGGGTTGCGGCGTCTGTCACGGCAGGGTCTCTCCGGCGCGTCTCTGGCTTTTCATCTCTGATATCCTCCCATCTTGGGATCTTGACCGCGCGAGGCTTGGCGGTGATTGCCTGAGATACCTCGCCCAGCTCTGAGAAATAGACTGCGTCGGATAGGTGTGTCTCATTGGTATCAAACGGGTTTTCCGACGCGCGGACTGTGACCTTCTTTCCCGCCCAGATCCCCTTCAAACATTGATGGTAGCTAGAAGGTACAACCGCGTACTTGTGCATCCAACTTCTTCCGAGAATGATCTGGTAATTAGGATCCGCGTTGATGAGATGGAATTTGGTGGCCGAGCGGATTGCCCCCACTTCCAGGTCCACCACCACGTATCCCAGGGACTGTTTCTTATCTCCTCCAAACCCCGTGATGGTTATTGGGGATTCCACTATTCTATTAGACTGTATCCCCACCTTCTTGAATGTTGACATCGGCATCAGATTGATGGAGGCTCCGCCATCAAGGAAAGTTCTCTTTAGCTCCATCCCGTTGACACGGGATGTAACATACAGTGGGCGGTTGTGGGGGTAAGGCACCCGTCGATCCACGTCCGAGAAGGTGACTGAATTAGATTCGTCGCGGATTGTCCGCGGGACTGACCCCTCTGCGGTCATGCATGACTCCTGATGTACCTCCGCGATGTTGACAATCGCCTTGGTAATTTCCAATCTTGCCGCCGGTGTGAACCCGAAACCGTCGAAGAATGCGCGGAACTTCGCACTGTTCTGTAAAGTCTTTGCTGACGCATTGGGGTCTGGTATCACCGCGGGGGCTGGACCCTCCCCGAATTCTTCCGTTATTTCGTAGCACGAGACCATGTAGGCTCCTGCTTCTTCATCTTCTCCTCCTATGTAGTAGTTGCTTTCGGCCTCATCGTCATCATTGTACATGAACGGGTAGCACTCCGCCATGTTGACCTCCCCGTTGTTTCCGTGAGCTGGATAAGGCTCGTCGCGGACGTCGCGCCGTCCTATCCTCAGCTCATTCGCGTTCTGCTTTCGCTTGAACAGCCTCTTCAACGACCAGCAATCGCTTGTCGGGTGCTTGGTGTGCCTATGGTACATGCAGTACCTTGGGTGTTCGCGGTCCTCCCGCGTTGGTTCATACTCGACAGGGGGGAGTGCCAACTCTCCATCCTGCACCCATGCGTTCACCAAGGCCCGCACCTCATCCATCGTACATGGGAAATCTGGCGCCGGCCCCATCTCGCGCTCCCTCCGCTTTCGTGTTCCCGCGGCCTGCTGAGTCCGCGGCACGTCCGCGACAGCCACGGTGGCGCTGGCGGCCTTACCCTTCCACACATCCTTTCTTGCCGGCTTGACCACATGGCGGATGTTGTACGCCGACTCCAACAGGGCAGAGAATGTTCCCAACTTCAAATTAATGAGCAGCATTTTAAACTCGTCCATCATCCCACCGATGCAAATTTCTACCAGTTGTACCTCCTTCGCGGACTCGGTGCAGTCAACTGCACGATCCTGAAACCTCCTGATGTAGTCCACCACGTCTTCCCCGCTAGCCTGCGTCTCTTTCGTCAAGCTGATCACTGTCACCTTCTCGCGAACCTGGAAGAATTTGGCGTAGAAACTGTTCACCATTTCTTCCCAGGTGGTGATCGAATAAGGCTCCAGGTTAACGTACCAGGTATACGCGCGCGAGGTGAGGGACTTCGAGAATTCCCGTAGCCGCAAGTTATGATCGGACGCGTGGACTCCCAGAGACTCCATGAAACGGACCACGTGTTCCTGGGCACTTCCTTCCTTTCCGTCGAACTTCACAAATTTTGGTGGGGTATACCCTTCCGGGTATGGGAGTGACAGGATTGTCATAGGATAAGGCGGGCGGATATCCGGGCTAGGGAGAGAGGGCAAGACCATCTTGGTTTTCTCCTTAGTGAGGAGGGCTTGTACGTCCGCCAGGGTGATGAACTGCCCTGCGGATGAGGCCCCAACTTCAGTAATGGCCGGCTCCTTCCTACTCGCCTCGCTCGCCTTCTGCTGCGCCAGCAGGGCCTGAACTTCCGCCATGGTAATATAGGGTCCCGCGGAGGGCGTGCTAGCACCGTCAGCGGGTGCTTCCTTCTGGTGGTCTCCAGTGTTATTTCCCGCGATGCCTCCGACAAGTATAGGGCGCAAGTGGGGAGGCACCGTTGGGGGAAACTGGGGCTGCATTGTCTGGCTAGTGCTGCCCCCCGCTTGGTTTTGTGGTGGTTCATCGTTTTGACCGACCGCGGCCTTTGGGAGCGCCGCTGAGATGACCTCGGTGAGACCAGTAAAAGCCGCGAGCAGCTGTCGCTGCGTCTCGAGGAACTGCCACTGGCCGTCCTGGAGGGCTCGTAGCGCTTGCGCGGCCATGCCCGCGCTATTGGTTTCCTCGACCTCCTCGATAATCGTGCCGTCGTGTTGTGCCGCCATTGCGTTACGGCGTGATAGCGGCCGCTCGATGTATTCCGTGGAACGGGTACTAACCATAAACAAAAAGACACCTCCCCAGCAGAGTCGCCTAAATGTGGGTGGAAGCGGGTTCTGTGAGGTCGCTTACGTGTACAAGAGTGAGCTGGAGAGGTTCGATTGGTCGATAATCAGTACCAAGGGGAAAAGAGGAATAATCTCGTGGGGTGAGGGCTAGAGCAAGAGGTACGGAAAAGACAAAGGCAACGTGTCTCCTTTGTTCTCCGCGGGGGGTGAATGACGTCTGCCCTTTCTGGAATCAGATGAGTGAGGTCACCTTCTCTCCGGGGAAGAATGTTCTCCTTCCTCAGAATCAGTGCTCTCTCTCTCCTTCTCCAGAAAAGTCAGCCTCTGGCAATCATTGAGAATGTCAGGGGTATTTATAGGGCACATGGGCCTAGGTCAGGCCCAGGACGGCGCTCCCATAAGACCCCAACACGTGTCCCTCCCGTACCTCCAGGTCGCGGAAGACTCGTCCTCCCGCGGAGGACTTCCGCGGGGAACCCGCACTTCCGCGACGCTACCTCCATCCCAAGCCACCAAGCCACAAGAGCTTCCCCAATTCCCGCAAGAGCAAGGTCGCGACCCGCGGCGATCGTTTGCCTTCCGCGGGATCCCTTCCGGGTCTGCCTTTTAGGCCAGAATAGGATCCCGGGGTCTTCTTACAGCTTCTGAATCAATTCCAATCCCAGTATGTCTTTTAGTTCTCCCTGGCGGGGCCCGCGAGATCTTCACTTCCGCGGGTCACTTCCGCGGGGTCTTCAGTTCCGCGGGTCGGTTCCGCGGGCGTCTATCTTAACGTGCTACGTGTTTCCTTTCCATTGGTCAGTCAAACGTCTCCTTGGAATAAAGTTTGATTAAGATTGACTTTCCGCGTGGACCTGGTCGCCACGTGTCCACGGCCGATAGGCTGGTCAAAAGGTCTTCCCTGATGACATGTCAATAATTTTGACCGCGCCTACAATTGTTAAAATCTGGATTTTATGTGGAATCCTTGGGAGAGATGGTTGATCAAATAGTAGAGACAGAACAAGAGAACCGGGAATCTATACGTACCGTACGTATAAAATAGACATAATCGATAAAATTATACGCAAGGCAAATTTAGTTTTATTGAAATTTAAATGCATTTTCTAAGTGAACGTAATTGTAGTAGTGTTGTAGGACTATTAAAATATGGGGAAAATTTTAAAAAAGCTCTTGAACTTTTAGAAACTTTACAAAAAAATATCTGGACTTCAATTAATGACAAAAAAAACACCTGACCGTACCATTCCTTTGACAGTTGACCCATTTAGTGAAATCTGAGGCACTTCTAGATTGATGCGCGTGCTGTTAATAAAAGGTTTGGGTGGATTGAAAGAGTGGTTGCAAGTTACTACAAAACCATCAGCAATGGAGAAATCGGACCCAATTCCAAAGGGGCAGGGGTTGGAAATGTTCCCGCATCTTTCTTGACAGCCAGGCTTTGCAAGAGGATATTCTGCTACTGATTCTGCTGTGGTTAGCCACAACAATAAGATGATAATTTGAAACATTTTAAATTCCAAAACCACTTTCTACAGTTTTGTCTGAAATGACGAGGGATTCATACAGAGAAAGAGTACACACAACCCTTTATATGTAGGATGAAGATTCAGGACATTTCTTTGAACCTTCTTTCCCATTTCAAGTGGACTAGAACATTCAAACAGGTGTCATTGGAAGTTAATTAGTTTTGGAAAAGTAGGTGCGTTATTCTTGTCCACAAATCAGTCCAACGCGCAATAAGATCGATTCAAACATTGCTATATCGATCAAGGATCGATCATGTTAGTGTCAAAGAATTTGGGCTGAACCAATAGCATGCAAGTATGCAACAATCTTTGAATGGTTGGTTATGTTGATGAGTTTTAATTGTACGATCAGATTGGTCGAAAAGGAGTCTTCTACAGTTCTATACTTGTCCATTAGCTGGCTAGTCCAGCCCACAAGTTCTGACCAAGAAAAATACACTACATTCGACATTTGAAAAAATCATAAAAGGAATATGATTCTTACACAGGTATTTCTTGTTTATTCAAAAACTTTTTAAATGAAAATGTCAGAGTAGGATATTTCCTAAGTATTGGCATTCTAGTTCAAGAATAGTAGAGTAGTCCTAGCTCTCACCTGAATAACGACCTACATAAATTTGGGTATACAAATATAAGAGATGGCGAAAAATATTTTCATTTGTGCATTAAGTGAAAATGTAAGAGTTGGATATTTCCTAAGTCTTGGCATTCTAGAATAGTAGAGCAATATTCCTCTCACCTTAATAACGACCTACATAAATCGGGTATACAAATACTCCCTCCGTCCCATTTTTCATTGTCTATTTTTGAATTGTGTGCCTTGTTTTAATTGTTTATATCTTTCAATTTATAATGTTTTTCATGATTTTGAAAACTTTGTATTATAGAACTAATTGAGATCTATCAAACAAGATCATATTGCATATTTTCCAACATCCACACTAAAAGATATAGGGAAAAAACATAAAAGAGACAAACAGAATAATGGATAATGAAAATGGGACGGAGGGAGTATAAGAGATGGCGAAAAATATTGCCATTTGTGCATTAAGTGAAAATGCTAGGGTAGGATATTTCCTAAGTCTTGGCATTCTAGAATAGTAGAGTAGTCCTCTCACTTTAATAACAGCCTACATAAATTGGGTATACAAATACTCGCTCCGTCCCTTATTTAGAGTCCAGTATTCCATTTTGGGTTGTCCCTTAATAAGTGTCTATTTTGTAAAGTTAGTGGGTAAAAGATGGTGCATTGTCTATTTTGTTCCTAAAAGTATATTCTATTTTGAAAAGTTAGTGAGTAAAAGTGTAATGATGATGGGTAAGTAGGAAAAGTGGAGGAAAAAGTTGATATGAAAGGTATAATAATGATATCTTTTTAATAAGTTGGAGTTACGAAGCAGGACACTTAAAAAGGGACGGAGGGAGTATAAGAGATGGCGAAAAATATTGCATTTGTGCATTAAGTGAAAATGCCAGAGTTGAGAAACCCTTCCTAGTAAACCTGATTGTCTCACCCTCCCTCCACAATAAAGGCGGAGGCTCAAGTCTCACGAGAGGCGAATTTAGGGTTCGGGGCTATGGACAGCCTCTGGACCCCCGATGACTAACATACTTAACACCCCGATAATGTATACAATATTGACAAAAAATAAAATTTGCCAGAGTTGGATATTTTTAAGTCTGGGCATTCTAGAATAGTAGAATTTGACATATAAATGACGGAAGTGGCGGCGAGGAACATTGCTAAACACATTTGTCCCGCAAGATATGATGTAGATCGCATTTGTTGCCACTTTTCATGTAGCTTCAATTAACTGATCATACCTATCAAGGCTAGGAAATAAACAAATCCTATCATCATTAAACTTAAAAAATCCTTGGGTTTTTCAATAAAAATTCCTTGGTGAAACCCACGAATCTAGTAACACTCTTCATTCCACAATGATGGAGTGAAGAGATGCCTAATCCAAACCAGATTATGGTGGAATGATCAACCCAAACCATGTACGGAAAATAACCACATACTCTGAAGCACCATGAAAAAAACTACGCACTCTGAAGCACCATGAAAAAAACTACGCGAACAATCATCTGCCTCCGTCAATAAAAATGATAACCCAAACAAAGTGAACTCTTCAAAATGATATTGGAGCAACATTGGTAAACGCCAATTTCCGCTGCCGGACAATTCATCATGTTCCCAACTCGGCTACTGTCTTTGGATGATGGATACAGATGATGGATTTGTTGAAGGAAAAGAATTAAGGAAAAGATCATGAACCAGAAAAACCAATTTCATTTCTGTGGTTCCCAAATGTTCACCATATATCGTCAACAAACTTAAAATTCAAACATAGCGTACCAAAACTGTAGAAAAAGACATACTCGTATAAGATGAAAGGATAATTAAGGGGGGGGAGGGGGGGGGAAGCAAGTACACAGCCAAATTAACAAGGTAAATAACAGACAAAAGTTAATTTCATAAAAAATCCTCTACCATCGGAAACGAGACAACACAACACCCATCCTGAAATGCTAGACTTAGGAAATACTGCTGTGATCATATGCAATAGAATCAATAAGCAGCATTTTAAAGAATCACTAGGAACAATGTGTTTACAAAAACAGCTTCGGCATAATTAAATTATATATTCTTTGTTGCTGCTTTTGATTGAGGTAGTGTTCCAAACACCTTGTCCCAAAATGAGGAAGTGATGCCGAAGCCTCGGTTCTGGATACGGAAATGATGATTCAAGTGATATTTCTGCAGGAATACAACCAACAAATTCATTAGCGGGAAAGTGCCAACAAGGCTTGCTGGTTTAAACAACTCCACCCTTTATGCAGGAAACTATTTTCATAAACTGGAAAGAAAAGTCTAGGCCTCTTTGGATCTTAAAATATGGTGGAGAAATGGAGGGAAAAGAAAAGGAACTGGATTTTTGAAATTGAATTTTCCTTTCTCCCCTTTACTTTTACTTTCCCATTGCAAATCCTGACACAAATTCAATACCCGAACACAGCCTTAGATTTGAACAGATAATGCTTTATTTCATTGGGCTATTTAAGGACTACATTCACTAGAAGGCGAATGAGTGATGGGTGTGGATATGTACCACGCACAAAAATGTTGATACAGGCAGGGGTTTTACCTTCAGATTTCGAGGTACTTCACTTGTCGGCTGTGCATGGTGCAAGTAGTAATGGGTGACATCATACATTACATAACCCAGTAAACCACCTCCAAACAAAGCAGGAGTAGTCGAAGGAGTAGACACTAGTTTAAGCAAGTTCCAAAACTGATAGCAAAAGATAAAAATGAGAGCCAGAAGCTATAGAAACAAAATTATCGATAATCTCGTCTAGGCAGCCAAGGCTAAGTTGTGCGGATTTATGCTTGTTCGAATAAGATTCAAAATGTATTGTTCCTTCAAAAATTTAATCTTTGAACAAGTTGACAATTTTCACCGCATTCCCAATGATTCGCTCACATTGATCACAAACTAAACCCGAAGTCGACTGATAACTGAGAAGAAGGCATTATGCATGGACAACTTTTAAAACTAGATTGTGGCCTGCTTTCCATTTCTTTTCTTTTGCGCAATTAAAAATAGTAGGAGGGGCATGGATAACTGAACCAGTGAGGCCCAACAGAAAAGGAGGTGCCCCAATAACCAGCCCAGAGGCTTGAGGCCAGCCCAATGCTCCCACTACTTGACGACTTGAAACCAAGATGTGTGCGAAAGGAAAGTTACGAGATCACCACACCTTCGATTTTGGTTCTTCTATTATAGTTAAAATCTAGTATGCCCTTCAACCATTATCTTTATACCAGAAAAGCTCTTAGTTTATATTACACACATACTTAAGGTTAATGTTCACACTCATGACGATTTGCTGCCTTGCATGCACTCAACCAATTCAAATGTCAACACGGACGCGGCAGTTCCCAAAAGATGGGGACACCAACACCGAATGGGACATGGCAATTTTTCAAAATAATTTCTTCAGTTATGCAAACCTACCACTAAATATTTAGGTTTGGACTCCTATGGAATGCATTATCGACTTATGGTGTATGCCTATACACATACAAATCTTCCGACTTATATTGTAAGCTTATTGAGGTTATCAAATCGCAAACCGAATCAAGAACAGATTGACCCTTTTCTGACTCGTGACGATTTGGTCCCAATTTCAAAACATATTGCAAAATTTATCAATGCACCTACATATCATAGATACATTGTAAAACTGAAAAATTTAACCTTAGATCAACATTTTCTATCATTAATTGATGACCACGTGGTCTAATAAGAAAGACACTTGTACATAACAAGAAATAAATTTTATAGTAAAAAGGTTATGCGCATATAGCTGTTAAAGAATTATAAGAGTGAAAGGTTAGCCTTAACACAACAAAAATTTGTAGCCTAGTAGGTATGAAACTAGCTTATATGGCAACATATGTGGGTTGTTCCGATGCTCTGAGCCCTGCCCCGGTCTATGATTTAGTGGATACAAGAATTAATAGGATTGATTTGTGAAATTAAATTACGCATCTGTGTAGGATATTATCCTTAACAACATTCAGAGCTACTTGTACAATTACCATGTAGCAAACTAAATTTATAACACTTTAAAGAGGTGAGCACATCTATTGCCTCATATTATAGTAGACTATGAAAACTTGAATAAAATATTTAACTCATGAGTATAAGGTATCTTGGGAGCGCCGATTCGAACTCACTCCTAAGTTCCTAAACATATGGGAGCTTGTCGGGCCGTTAAGTTATTCTTTTACTTCTAAGAGAGTTATGTCATTGTGGAAATAAGAATACGAAAAATCGTATCAATCGAGAAATTTTGCAAATCGGAAGTACCTAACTGCAAATTAGGTTCCAACAAGAGTTTCACATTTGACATAAAGTGCCACATCACAAATATCGCACTTTCACATTATCAAAAAGACGGATCTAGGCTAAAAGTAGGAGCAGTTGTCTTCCTCTCCTTGCTTGTCCTTGATTACTTATTTAGTAGAGGTTTCGAACTGAGTGAACCCATTTCGTGGGAAATCTACTGATTGACTGAATGATTAGAGTTTCATGGAAGAAAGTTTTTTATTCTGGCTAGCGATGATTACCCTTTAAGATCGAAAAAATTCTCAATAAGTGTTACTTTTCCCTCATTGGTTTTAACGATATGTATATACATTTTTGTATATAATCTAGATACGCTCCTTAGGCGCTACCAACCCTAGGAGCTTCTAGGTGCCTCTGCTCACCTGCATCCGCTCCCACCCCCATCCCCGCTCCCGCTTCATGCTACTAAATTGTAAACATCTACTGTTCAAACAAAAAGTCAAAAACATCTTTAGAATGACGATTATAATGTTTATCAATGAGAAAAAAAGGGTTAACAACATGCTCAGAATTAGAATGAATACCAATCAACAAATGATTAATAAATTTTCCATGAGAATACTGTTTTCCATACCTAACCATGTATGATTTTATATTCTTGCTTTTCTATAAGAAAAATTAGGGCAAAACCGCAAAAGTGGTTTCATATTAGTCGAATGCAACAATTTTGAATAACCTTGAATAGATTCGTATTGTTATGCGGTGAACCTAGAAAAGAACTGTGAATCGTACTATTCACTACCGACTTTATAAATACCTCATTGACCTATAGATTCATAGTTCCTGCATAATTCGCAAATTGAATTGTGAATAGTGCGATTCTAACAACTACGATGCCTATACACACATAAATATTTGTTATATATCACTTTTGGCCCAATACTATTGCTATTATAAATATTTTACCTTTGAATAAGTTTGCAGAACTTATAAAAATCAACATGAATGTGCCCCCTGTCTGTCCCGCCATAACATGTCCCTATGCGTTTGACACGGATACGGGCCATACGGCAATCTCTAGGAGTGTCGGTGCTTTATAGGGTAGCATACTAGTTAAGTAGGAAGCTATGTAAAACCGAATATCAAAGTAATATAATCATAACCGCAACAAACTATGTAATCAGGTTAGAAACTGTGCATCCAAATGCAAAAGAAGTGATTAACTCAAATGTTATTGTCATCATATGAAAGCTAAATATCCAGACTACTAGGAAGATAAAAGCATATAAACAGATTCCATGTAGACAACCTAAAAACAGGAAAGACCAAGGTTGAAAGACAAGTACCGGAAAACATAAAACAGCTGTTGCAGCAGGAGGGAAAACCAGGCGTAGCCCATCCATGGGGTACTTATGATGGCAACCATGAAGAAGATAATGCAAGGTGTTTCCCCTAAAGAAAAGTTCCTTACGTTTATTAAAACAGAGAATTGAAACAAAGAAACTGAAAGCATGCACAGGCGCATGCGCGCACACACACAGAAAGAGAGAGAGAGAGAGAGAGACTAACCAATAGCTCTTTGTTTTGATGTGAAAAAGGAAGCGGTGCAATGTGTATTCCATCAATGTCCATATGAAAATACCACAACACACTATTAATCCTATGTAAGGAAAGTTATGGCCCATCCGAACAGACTTGGAGATGGACCAGCAAACAACTGGCAGCCAGACGAGAGGTATATACCACCACTTGTTTTTGGTCAAAGACTGTACCAAGCAAAATTTGTTGGTGTCAAATTAAAGAGAATAAGAATAAATGCACTTAAAGTATGTTTGTACTTAAAGAAATTCGTCTTAACATGGTAATGTGTAACGTGTGCCATACTAAAAGTGCATTTTTAAGCATCAATACATGTGACTTGAAGGGGTGCTTAGTATAAAGTTGTAATAATGAGGGCATGAAACAGATGTGAGTTGTGAACATAGTTAGTTTTAATATCTTTGTCATATGTCATTTACTTTTGGGTAGTTTAGGCTTTTTGTTATTGTCAAAGTTTCCCCTATGCAAACATATCATGAGGGTTTACTCTTTTATTCATCTTTTCAATAACCAATATACTTGTACTCTCACATGGTATCAGAGCGGATTGGAATAAGCTAGTCGCACTAGCCGCCGCTACCATATCTGCACAGAAGAACTCTCTAACAACCATCGCTCTTCTCTCTCTCACTCTTTCTTTGATCTCTCATACTCGGTAGATCTAAATTTCTCTCTCGCAGTATTTGCAATTGCCCAATCAGCATCTCCAACCTCCAGCAACCTCAAATGACCAAAGTACTACTCCTACGACTGCCCACAAACCCTCCCTAACCTCCGGCAAGCGTCCTCTGACCTCAAGCAACTCTCATTTCTCCTCCATCAACACAAATCTGACCCCCAACAAAGACAACAAACTTTGTTTACCACTTTCTGATGTCTTCCACCCTCACCCGAGACTCGCTGGACCTTCTTTAACTCTTGCCATGGTCTCTCAAGTTTAGCACATCGTCATCTGGTGTTGTTCTACTCAGATTACGGTTTCTTGCTAAAGTTTATACTCACACCCAACCCAGATCTGATTCATATGACCCAAAAATCGACGACCCATAAACCACCATATAGCCCTTGTCTCGGAAAAGGCAAGTTAGGATAACAATACGGGGACATCCGGTCTTAACGCCCCTACTACTGCTGTAAGGCGGTATTATACCAATGAAAGCTCTATCAATAGAAGCATTCTAGCCTCTCTTTTTTAGAGAGAAACGATTCCCTCGTCTGAGAACCGCCATGCACGCACTATTCCTCCCCACTAAAAGATCCAGATTCTTATTTTTCCTACTATTTCCAGTGGAATAGTATCATTTTTTCTCTACCTTCATGTCTTACGACAAAATGCATGCAGTCGCCATTCTCTTGATTGGAGACAAATACTCTTACTGCTTCAAGTGTTGTAAATAATTTTGTAGTTGGTACAAGTATGTAGAGATATGTAAATGTGCCTCCTAAATTCAAAGAGCATGCCACCGCCGTTTCCAGTTTGGTCTTTGCTGAAATTGACTGATTTATTCACTAAGACTCACATTGTTGCTTGCTTTCGTGTCTTGCTTGGCAAACTCTCAATGCTACTTGGGCTACAATCATGAGTTTGAGGGGGTTGTGAAGGTAGTTAGTTTTAATATTATTGTCTTTTACCATTTACATTTGGGTAGTGTAGTTTTTTGATATTGTTAGTGGTTGCCCGATATAACCATATCAGTAGGGTTGTACTATTCATCTTTTCTACTTTTGTCTCCTTTCCTTGCGTTGGCACCTCAACATGTATCACATGGGATCCTTTTGCGTTTGTTCTAAGCAAGTGAAGCTGAAGTGTTTTATTGTGTAAGATAACTTCCTAGTTTGTTCTACTAGTTCCTATCAATCCTTCCTTCTCTATGATTGTATCTTCAGTGGTTAATCTTAGCTGCAGATGTTTACTTTGTGATGGAATGCACTCTGTAGACTTATAGTCGAGCAAATAGATATAAGAATAGAGCCACTACAAACACAACAATTTGAACATTGTGCAACACATGCCAATGTGGCCTTGCTCCATATGGTATCGGAAAATGTTATCAATCTAGGCAAGTACCAACAAAACAATGCCACTACACAATTTTGTATTGTGTTTTTAGACTTTCCCATACTAATAACATCGTAACTGACAGAGAAGAACAAAAGGAAAAATTAACACAAACATGTAAATTATGTTGGTAAGTGAAGGTACTTTGTAAGTTTGGATTGCAGCCTACTAATAGTAAACGTTTATAAAGAAATGCCAAATTGGTAATACCTCCCAAAAGTTACTTTCGAAAAACCGAGGGCCTTCCTTGCTAGCAATAGGCTGGTGAACCCACTCCTGATAATCCTCTCCTAGGTGGCCAACCTGCAAAAGATTTCTATGTTAGTTGTTTCAAAATTTAGGAATTGAAAAGAGGACATAGACAACAGGAAAAGTTGAAACAAAAGAAAACATAAGCACCCAAGAGAAAAGAAAGAAACATTTCCAAAGAAAAGCAATTCAAAACAAATCTCAATATCATTATCCAATGGTTATCACAGATAATAAGCATAGTGTTTATAGCTCAACCACCACAATTCTAAATCAAACCCCATCTTATGTATTTAATGGGCACGTGTGACGTCAAACCTACGGAATAGCACACCCATATTTCAAGAATCTTCATTCAAATTGCAAATCCCTCTAAGAAAACTATGTATTTTCAAAACCCCTTTTTGGCTAAAATCCCTCACTAGAAGCAGACGTAACTATGTTAGAGAAATTAGCCTGCCTGGCAAAAAATATTTGATGCCATGGAAAAGCAAGAAACTATGAAGCACCAGTACAGCTGCATGGAGACGGAAGACGAAAAAACAGTTGGGTACTAGTATGGCTAAGGTACAAATATGAAGAATGTATTATTATAAAATTAGGGGGACAGGTTACGTGAAACAATTGTACAAAAAGAATAGGAAATGGTTCAATGGTGGAGGTGATTAAGAATCCAACATATAAAGCACTCTTTTCAGTAGAGAAAATATAGACCAAAATCTTAATTCTGCATACAAGCTAGGCATAGGAAAAAGGTCTTATCAAGTTACCTTCGTCTTTGCAGTTACATAGAATACTACACTTTCTGTCCCAGTTTGTATATCTACTTTTTAACTTGTACATGTCCATAATGTTTGTCCAATTTGAGATTGAATTGTAAAAGTTCCCTTAACGCCCTCTATTGAAAAAAAAAAAAAAAGCACTGGAGTACGTGCACTATCATTTAATACTAAAAAAGTTAGGGGCATTCTTGGAAAATCAAAGCCTTTAAATAGAAAACATTGTGTTCCCTTAATAAGTGGGAGTTCCAAAATGGATAAACAAACCAGGACGGAGGGAGTATTTCCAATGAGATTGGCGTATGGCATGCATATATACTTAGGTACTTCTGGGGTATCGCAAAAACTAAAGAAAACATTTTTGTATGCATGCAGAACTACCATGCGAAATACAGGTATCTGATAAACTACTAGCATGACATGTTATTAGAAGTAACCATGTTTCATGGACGAGAAATGGGAGAAAAAAAGAAAGGACAAAAACTAGTTCAAGCCAGAGAAAAGAGAAAGCTTTTCTTTGCAGCAAATGGGGAACTGCAATGCAAGAACCAAGCCTCTAGAGAAAATGAGTAGACCGACATAGCGACCCTTTTGCAAAAACATGTCGAGTGATAAGCATCTGATTAGTAACAACCCCAGCTATGAGCATTTGCTCATTTGCTCATAATAACCCAAAGGTAGCAATTCGAAAAGCCAGTGGTTAGAAAAAGATAGGTGACACAAAAAAAGAAAAAATTCTACTTCTTGGTCACTTTTACTTTATTTTGTTGATTGGTTATAACAATCATTGTCATAAAATAGAATGCACCATGTAGTAGGAATTTACCTGGAAGACAAGGGGTTTATTCAAGTCCACGCTGAAGCCTTGTGCAACCATCTTCAAACCTTTTTATTTGTAACTGAAGTGACGTGGGCAAGGAAATATTAAGACAACTTGAGTAATCATATCATTTATAACTTAGTAAACAACATACACATACTGAAACAAACTACACGAAAAATAGCAACTGCGATGAGGTTCCAACGGACTTATGCCTTGTTCTCTTTAGTTTTCAAAAAATTCCCCCTAGATTCCCCCTACTTCCAACATTTCTCTCTCTATCTCTCTCCACTTATTACCCCTACTATTTTTCAAAAAAAAATTCAAAAACCAAACCAAACACAGCATTAATGTCTCATAAATCACTTTTCAAAATGGAGAAACCAGGAATCCATGAGGAAGAGATTGCAGGTTCTTTTCTAGCCTTCTTAAATTGGAAAGATAACAAGGTTGGATTACATAATTGAGAAAAGGAAATTTATGTTTCTCCTTTATGAATCTATGAGATGTCAATTGACCTTATTAATATTTCTTGGCACAACCTTTTAACATGGCTGCATATTCAACGCCCAACAAACCTAGTTCACAAGTTTCAAAGATTCAAACGTAAGGCATTAGTGGAAAGTGGACTCATATGTTTAAGCCTTAAGGCATTGCAATACAAACAATTTACCATAATAAATAAGTAAAAGCCAAGTTGAATCCAATTCTGCTTGGATTTCGTTGCAGTGTGACTTCAGCTACACAATTGATTTCATTGCAGCCATTGTCTCATACAAGTATAATCTAGAATTCTAAGATATCCACAATTCGTATAAACCATTTCCATAAAGAACTCTCCTACGCACAAACAGCTTAGGCTCACCTCAAACAATAGTTTATTCAGGCTTGTGTAACACTCTCCTGAATAGTTCTGAGGCTTGATTCCAAGCTTACTACTCCCTCCAACCCTTAAAGTTGGTCCCGCTTCGGGATTCCAACTTTTTATTGAGACACAATTATCATAGTGTACAGATCTTTAGTTTCCAAAATTGCCCAAACAGATTGTGTCATTATTTTCAAAATTCTAGGTGGCAAATATCATTGCTTGAAATTTGGACAAATTTAAACCAGTGGGTACTTTTCCATCCGTACCTCAAAGAGGAGTAAAGGGCAATGTAGGAAATTTATCAAATTTTGAGCATTGAAAGCCGTAAAGGGATATAAATTACGGGACAACCAAAAAAGGAATACAGGCCTAACTTTTCGGGACGGAGGGAGTAACTAACAGAGCCACAAAAACAAAATCCAGAATAACTCCGTTGGCATGTTGAAGGTGGACACATGCCAAAGAAAAAAAAAAAAGTTTCTAGCTATTCATGGGCTTTATTTTACGTACTTTGACTGCATAATACTTAGCAGTTAGCATTGACTCTACCTTCATCTTTATCAATATGAGTCATATGACCAGCTCAACTCAACACAACATTTGCCTACTCACTTGGGGTTGGGTACACAACCATAACCCATTTACTACCCCAATTGATTCAACTCAAAATCATCTCCTGATACCAGGAATCATGGCCTTAGTTGCAGGAACCTCCTATGTGGGTGGCGAATCCACCTCGGAACCTCGCTCCCGCACTCCTTCCTAGGAACCTTGCTCCCATTGAGAAAGGAACCCGCTCTCAACTAGGATAGAACCTCTTAGGCATATAAATCCCAAAAGAAACAAAAATAAAAGACACCAACCAAGAGAAAAGACAAAGTAATGGCACAATATTATAAAAATATTAACTTAAATTTGCTCAATTACTTAATATATCCACAATATTACTTAGTCACTAAGACAATCTTTGCAATTGACATGAATGACACATAATAATATTTACTTGCATTACATATTTTCATGTATAACTCCTAAAAGCTCCCCGTCTCGAAAGAGGAGCTCCTATAATCCTCTACCACCGATCCTGCTCCCGCCTCTGCTTCGTGCAACTAAGTATAGAGAACAGCTGGAATGAAGTATTTTATGTTTTGCAATTTAAGTGGTAGAATAATATTTTCTTTTTGACATTTAACTATATTAAAATACATAAAAATATTTAACTTGACTAATTTTTCCTATACGCTCCCAACGGCGCTCCCACACTTCTATGATCATCCACTCCCCCGCCCCCGCTCCCGTTCCCCTTCCTGCTCCCCCTTCATGCAACTAAGATCATGGCCTTTCCTATTGCCTCAACCAAGATTATCCTTGGCATTCCTTTATCATCTGCCACATTCCACACAGATCAAATACAATGCAGCCTAATGAAAATAATTCTCAACTCCTCCTTCCATATCAGTCAAATGGTCAACGATGCCAAAGGCAATGTGTGTGGGGCCAATTCTAGAATGTTTTGCTAACAGTCTCATTTCTAATTCAACTTTTCTTTCAACACTACTTATCCATTTCAATCCTCTCAATTCAGCTAAAATCATTTGGTGCACGTCTGTTATCTTAACACCCAACATCTCATAACATAAATCATAGCCAAATGAGAGTCAATAATGAACAGTGCTAGCATCTTACGACATCATTCCTCAGTAGTTTATACTGCGACTATTACTAATACTTGATTAAACAGCAAGAAAATGGAGATTTGCGCAAAAAGTGAATACGCACACAAAATCAAAAAAGAGATCCTAGTAGCATCTAGAGCTGTTTGAACTGCCTACCATCACATTAAACATGCCTCCTAAGAGCAGGCCCCCATTTGAAGTGCCAAAAGCCATAATTTGACAAGTTTTTAGCAAAATCAAAGTCCACCGTTGCTATCTTTTGCTGGGACAAATGGCAAAGCCATCTTTAATGCTAATACTTTGGCTTACCAAATCTCCCACATCATCCAAACCAACTTATTTGCATCGGAAAAAGTGAGAGGTCAAATACAATGGTCTAGCTTTGAGATGGTGCCAAAATAGCACCAAACTGGCATGGCAGAATCGTTCTTTTTGGCATTTGACCTTGTATCAAGTCAACAAATGGCTTCAGCAAAATGAGTTTGGTACCAATGGATGGACTTGCTCTAATGCGTCTTTTCGCAATTGGTATACATCTTCACGAAGGACATAAACTTCCATAACAAGACACCTATTCGGAACTAGCTAGTTTATAATGAATAATTAATTCATCCCACGTAACTTAAAAAACAAATAACCTATTCACAATTTCACATGTTGGCCGCATTACGAGATATCTTATAAGAATTAGCAATTTAGCATCATCAATTTAAATGTAGACAAGGATGGACCTCAGTCACATAAACCTTCACTACGACCGTTTCCTCCCGCTCTCAATCCTCCCTCCACGCTCACGTTCTCAATCCTCTCTATCAAGAATTTTAGTAGCGTGGGTTGTTGCCGAAAGACAGATCACATTGACGCTCACACTTGCGAATGCACACAGATCTGACAGTTGAAATTCTGCGAAACTAGAGTTTTTATAGTAGATCAGTCACAATACTTGGAACCGTTGAGAAAAAGTTTTACAGGACAAAAATAGTTTGAGCATAGTCATTACTGAGTGTTCTATGGCATTTGCGTTCCCTCCCCAAAGTTATAATCATGTGTCATTCTTTGATGTAGACATCTAACAAAATATCCTCAGCTGAATTTATTATACTAAATTCTAGTTGATGAGTCATGAAATTCAAATCATGAAGTCCATTTCACAATTTATTTCCATTTCAAATCATGAAGTCAATTTCACGATTTATTACCCTAAACTACGTCCACAACCATCTCAAACAAAGACATTCCAACGATCACTACCAGGGCCGGCCCGGGGTAGATGCCTAGAAAGCAACTGGTTAAGGCCCACCAAAAAAGTTGCTAGGAAGAAGCTGCCCCTAAAAGAATGGTACTATTGCAACTACATTCGATTGATTTCACTCGTGGTGTGTGGATCGGACATCCCACTACTCTTTCATTGAGTGATTAAAAACAGCACACGGAGATAAAGACGACGAGAGAGAGAGAGAGAGAGAGGTACCTGGTCGATTTTGGGCTGGTTCCGGAGAGAGAGAGAGAGAGAGAGAGAGAGAGAGAGGAGTACCTGGTCGATTTTGGGCTGGTTCCGGATAAAAAAAAAATAGGCGTAGAGATTGGATATATGCGGCGATGATTACGAAGAAAACCCTACAATTTGACCCTTGTCACAAATTACTCCTGTTAATGGTAGCTTTTTCAATTCAACGCCATGTAGACTGATAATTTAACCATGATATTTTTTATTTTTGATAATCCAAAACTTGCCCACAGGGCTACATAGAAAAGAACCATGATATCAATCATCTTCTATAGACTTATAGGAATGGCAATAGGTCGATTGGGTCTGAATTTTGCGATTACCATATCCAAATCCATGGTACTTATCTCTACCCAAGTCCAAACCGATACTTGATGGGTATGAATTTTAGTGCGCCATAATCAAACCGTACGTGTTCGATTTCTACCCGAACCGCACTAGACACGCAATACTATTGACTCCATTAGTGAAACAAAAGAATATTATATCATAAGTAAAATTTTATGTTGGTGTCAGTTCAACACCTTATGAAAGAGAATTTTTTTGCTAAGCGTTGGATGACTAATGTTAATCAATAAATACTGTAATTTTTAAGTTCCTATGGAAGTCTCTTGAATTTTTTGAGGAGTTGAGAGGAATAAGGAGAGGAAAAGAAATGAAGAGTCAATAATCAAAATTTGAAACTTAATAAAGGAAAATTATACATTTATATATTTCTGTATATATATAATGAGTTTCTAATAAGGACCTTAAATGCAGATCTCATAGTTTACCTTAAATGCATATCTCATAGTTTGGAGCCTTCCGGGTCATATTATAATCCAAACCGTTCAATTTGTTTAAAACATGTTTTTAAGGGTACTTGCGAGAAATCGACCCAAAATATAACCAGGAAGTGGTTGATCCAAACATTTTTTACATAGAATAGTTTTTATCAAGCTTTTATGAAAAACTGTTTGGATCAAACACTTTCATTGGATATCTAGAATAATCCAACAAGATCTTAATCCGATTCTTTCTGGATTATTCTTTGAACCTTACAGTTTTTCGCCTTACAAGGACTCGTGCCTCATTCCCGTGCCGCAATACTGTTATCGGGGTCGGGCAATATCTGCAAAGTTTAGCAAAAATTGACACATATATAGAAAAATACTCTAATTTTTTTTATAGAACTGTCCACAAACAAATATACTTCCTAAATCTTAACAATAAGCGGCCCACTAGATGTTAAACCGCTTATTATTACTATTATATAAAAAAAATTATCGTCTATGTTCAACCGCATATTATTACTATTATATAAAAAAAAAAATCGTCTTAATTGTTTTTAAAAATCAGGGGTTACAGCGGTGCCATAGAGGTATTCAATAATTTTTCGTGTCAAACAAATCTAGATCCGCACATGGAGGTGTTATGGCATTCCCTTCCAATGCTCGACCAAGCAAGTGAGCTGTCACTAGCTAGCTTGCCACTTTTTGCCTTCCAATTCCGATGTTTGATCTGAGTATTAAAATTTTTATTTTGTATATACTTGATTTTGAAAATTATTTATAATTATTCGTGTATAACTACTAATCTTAATAATTTTGATTTAATTTGATAAAAAATCAATTTTTTACATTCTCATTTCTCAATTTCTTTCATAAGCAAAAAATAAGCACACGACAGTTGAAATAGCCTATAGAAAAAAAATGAAATGATTGGTATACTTTAACTACGTTAGACTAGAATAATTTCAATGTGCAAATATAATGTATTGAAAAGTAAAAATCTTATGATATAATAAAGTATACGCTTCGAAAAAAATTATGTCGATTAAACCGGACCCCCAAAGACTGCAGTTCCTAATATCTACCTTTTGTTCTACATGCTGCAAATCCCAATGCTGTAAAGATCCTAGTTATTTCATCAAAGTACTATTAACCATCCCAGTACAATGAAGATGCTAATCAAGCCATTCAACGCGTAATAAATCACAGGAGCAAAAAGACAGCTGACACATTAAAATTAAACGGCCAAAGAAATAACCAGAAACACACAAGAAGTTCTTTCCTATAGCTTAGCACTCACCATGTTCCAAGCACAAGACTTAACTATCTTACAGGACTGAAAGAGGCTGCAATAAAGAACCATGTACTCTTCATACTATCGTTGTGACTTGTGATCAAAGACCTGTTCCAAATCCGGTCACATCCACAGCTACTGGCGCGGTGCCACTCCATAACTTATGAAAAAAGGTAAGAGCCTTGTTGCAGTTACCATTTCCTAACTTTTTTTCAATTTTTTTTTTTTTTTTTTGTCATCGGTCTCAGGTCCTATCTGTTCACCTGAATTTGCGCCTCTTAGGAAGGCTACCGCTGGGAATTCTTTTATCGGGCACCCTAGCCTTTCCAAAAGTCTTAATCTGCCTTCGCTTTCTCTCATTCTCGCTGTCTGATTCGTCTCCTTTCTCTCTGTCTGCCTTACTCGCTTCCCTTTCCAACTCTTCCCATGTTTTCCCTTCATCCTCCTCTGAAACTTCTTCGGACTCCTCTTCATCCTCATCCTCAGACTCCACCAATGACGCACTGTCGTTGTCCTCTTCCTCTGAACCTGAGTCAGACTGTGCATCAGAAGGCTCATATCCATGGTCTGACTCTTGCGAGTTGTCAGAATCTGAATCACTAGCCTCCATGTTCAAGAATTCCCACCCACCATCCTCAATGAACTTCTCTGGGTCGTCAGTGATAGTTTTCAATATGGGTCGCCAGTTTAGATTTAGCCTGCTTTCATAATATTTGAGGTCTGTTGTGTCAAGCCACTCCTTGATGCCATCTAAAGAGGTTGAAGGGATAGAGTCAATCCGAAAAACATCTCGCTTGAAGTCCTTGAAAACAATGGTCATGTCGAAATTCTTCTGCCCCAGACCTACTCTCTCCAGATTAACTATCTCAATCTCATTCAGAGTGATTACCACAAATGGTGTCTCTATCAGCTCAACTAGACAGCTTGAAGTTGGGACAATAAAAGCCGAAGCTTTGTGGGGCACACCATGGAATCCGAGGTCTCTAAAGGGCTGGTCAAACTCCAAGTCAAGTGATTTGAATTGGGTTTGGCCCCACAGGTCGTTCACTCGATTCACAAAGTTTTGGAAGTCCATGTTGATTTTGTTCTTCCTGTCCCTCTCTCTCTGTTCTTCCTCAACCTCATCGGGGTCATAGGCGGATCTTTTTCCACCCCCAAGTGTTTGAACCACATCCATCACCTCAACATAGAATTGGACATCCTTTGTTTTCTTGTTTCCCACCATTATGTGGTTATGGAGATGAAAGTGAAGCAGAGTAATCATCTCCCTCTCTGCCGGTTGGAAAAATGCATGTTTTATGTTGGCAAACATGACATCGACACGTTCATCGGGCCTAGAAGTTGAATACCTAAAACCATTAGCGTGGGCTTCCAGTGTGCCAGCGAGCTTCCTTCCACGACCACCAAACACAGGACGGATCCATAGATCAGACAACCGTATTGGCTTAAATTTGGCCCCAGCAACTTGAAGTTTCTCCTGACTAACTAATGTTGCTCTCTCAGCTTTCTCAGACTCCCTTGATGTAACCTGCCGGCGAAGGGTTTTTATCAGCTGTACCACTTCACTTATGTGCCTTGGGTCCTTGGATCGGAACGACACTTCCTTAACGTAAATAGAACTTTGGAATTTCAAGGAGTTTGCATCATGCGGATTGAAAGCAGTCCCCGGTACATTAAAAATAATTCGAATATAGCAACTTCTATTGGTATCCTGCTGACTAGACACACTTTTTATCATCGCAACGTGGAAAGGGACCATGCTTCCATAAATTGGTAACAATATAGCTTCCCTTTTCTGATCAATTTGAATCGCCAAATCTCTAGGAGGGGGTAGATCATTAACGCTTTTGTACGCAATCAACTCCCCGGATGATCTCACTCCACCGCGATTATCCATTGACCCAGAACCCCCGCCGGCAAGCCTCCTAGCAGTTTCTTCATTCTTCTGACGTGCAAGTTCTGCCTGATGTTGCCTCCGCTGCTCCTCCTTTGATATCTCCTGGTTGACTGACCTTAAGGTTGCCTTTGATGGCAATGATGCCTTGGAACCATTAGCTGCAGATCTCACTTTCGGCTTTTCTTCTTCTTCTTCGTCATCCTCATTAAATGAGTATGCCACGTCCTTCACGGCTTTAGAACTTATAGAAGTCACCACTTCTGGACTAGTGCCATTGACAATAACCGTGTCGGAGAGCAGAACAGAGAAATTTTGGGTCTTTGGGTTCTTGGTTTCAGCCTGCAAATTCTGAAAACCAAGGGATACATTGAAAACCATGCCTGGTTTAAGCACCCTATCATTCTTTGCATTAAGACTAAGCCCTGACTCGCGGAACTCAAGGCCAATCCCAGTCCCAGCAGATTTCGTCAAGTTTGTTACAAATTCGGGAGCATCCTTCTCAACTACTGATATGGCGGCTTGGTATGCAGCGGCAGCTTTATTCCCTGGTTTCAATGCACCAATAGCTGCATCATGAGCCTTAAGGAGAACCTCATACGCCTTGCTTTGGACAGCATTGGCATCAATTAAGAATGTTCGCGCAACGTTGGAGCAGTAGCTGTTGTAACGGGACCCAATAGCACATATGATCACGCTAGTAGAATCATAGTAAAGGTTCTCATCGTTGCTAGAAGCACTTGGTTTGAGGTCAAACCCTCCTCCGCTTTGAAAAATTGGAGGGTAACAGATATCGATATTGTCCGCCTTGAGCTTCACTTTAACCTTTGCAGGTTCAAGTATGACCTTTTCTGTGTCATCCATAAGGGAAGAATGGGAGATCTTCTTCTCCTCATCGATGACTTTTTCAAGCTTCGGCACCACAAAGTGCTTCATCACTGACGAAGTTAAGTATGCAGCTTTCTTCACGTTAGTTATCTCATCACTATCCTTCACTGCAAATAGGTCCGAAAACCCATTGGTAATGTCGCTGAGTTGAAAATCTGAATTCTTTAATTTTTCAGCCCATGTCTCCAACAGGTTCCCTTCGGGGACCTCTCGTGCAATATATCCAACCACAGGAGTATCATGACCATCCGACTTTGACTGAGCACGCACAGCTTTGAATATGGTTTCCATTAATGCAGTTCCATCGTCGCTTTTGGTCTTCACATGCACCACAACTTCTGCACCCATAACCTCCTTAGCAGACTTCTTCACAACTTCAAGTAAAGAGGCCTTCTTCTGGCTACACAAGAAATGGATCTGCTTCTTCATGAAAACCATAATTGTATCAGGGAACTCGTAACCAACCAACCATACATTCAGAGCTGATGATTTCAAATACCGCAAGTCTTCGGATGGTGGAGGCGTTGCAATTGCAAGAACATCAGAAGCACCCCATAGATCATCATTGTGTTCCTTCCAGTGGGAATAAAGCATTTTCAACCGCTTCCCAAAGGTACTCAGATTGATACTGTAGACACTGGCTCCTCCGGAGGCCTTGCCATTGGAACCATTTCGGTTTTCAGCCATTGTAGATGATACAATGATAGTTTTTGAATCCTTGATAATTTAGCAGCTTGACTTTTCCGTTGAGCATAAACTGTGAGACATAAAAGTAACTATCAGTTCCTTCACTCTTTCACTATGGTATAAGGTTGACCTGAATTAAATTTCTGATGGGTTGCAAGTAGAAATCATGTTTCAAGTCTATAAATAAAAGTATTATAATAGTAAGCCAAAAAAAAATCTTAGCCCGAATCTAATGCCAAGCTAGCGGAAAAGTTCACATCCGCAGTCCCACGATACAACTAACAGCATCAGAATAATCTCTAGCAGTAAAACTCCATCAATGGAAACCAACGGAATCATGTTTCAAGTCTATAAATAAAAGTATTATAATAGTAAGCCAAAAAAAAATCTTAGCCCGAATCTAATGCCAAGCTAGCGGAAAAGTTCACATCTGCAGTCCCACGATACAACTAACAGCATCAGAATAATCTCTAGCAGTAAAACTCCATCAATGGAAACCAACGGAAAAATTTGTAGGAATGGAGAAACAGACAAGAATATAGATACAAACATGACCATACATGCATGTATTTCATAAATGGATCAAAAATCAATCGGACTTTCTCATTTCCGCATATCGAAAGATCAGACTAAGTAGAACCCACACCAATTAGCTTACAAGGTCAAAGAAACAACATTTTTTTTATTTACCCAAAAAAAAAAAACAAGATAGTTGTACTTTCACAAAAGGAACTCCACACAGGGATGGACCCAAGGGGTGGCTGGTGGGGCGACTGCCACCCCAAAGTTATGAGAAAAGCTTCCTACTGTAGTAGAGTAAGTCTGAATATACTCAAACCGTATAAATTTTGCCACCAGGCTATCTGTGAAACAAATAAACACCCGCTCCCCCTAAGATTTTTTAACAAAGAAAGACTTAACCAAGTTGGTTCTTTCCAACATTTTGGAGAGGCAGGGACTTCGATTTAGCCATGTGCAGAAAGGAAAAACAGGTGATACAATACAATCCGGATAATACAGCAAAAATTCTTTTATTTTTTTTACTTATGTGGTGGGAAAACAAACCTCTTGTTTATCATTGATACAAAAGGTAACAAGCCGTAATGCGGAAAGTTAAGGAAACCTTCAATTCTTAACTACGTTAGATCACTTGAATGTTGTCTTTGTAAGGTAATTGTTTTTAATTTTTTTAGTGAGACAGTTTCTATTTGTAGGAAATGGAATTGATAATGTTACAAAAGACAACATTCAAGCTTGAAGTCAGAATAATACCCAAATGAAATTGCTAAGGAATCATTCCCCAACCTTAAAATCCAACAAAAATGTCCATGGAGCCACATATACATGTACATATGAGTACATATAAACACGTATGAGCATACATACACAAACACAAAGGCCCCGTTCCGCTAAGGTTCTTATTTTTTAGTACTTATTTCCCACTTTACAAGACATGTCATTTTCTTACAATACACCACATTTAATTCAAAAAATAAGTGATTTACCAGACATGTCATTTTCTTACCATACATCACCATAATTCAAAAAATAAATACATTTCCCTTAGCGGAACGGGGGCCGAATCTGGAATCCAAGATCAATACCTGCACTTTCTGAAACCCAATTAGCTAAAATCTTGAAATGAGTAAATGTATAAGCAAATGACAATAAAAATTTTCAACTTTCCCATATGGAACTCCAAATTCCTCAAAGCAAATGCTCAAATTTCGGATCCAAATTTTTTTTCTTTTGCTCAAATTCAAAAGTTAATCACCAAGAAAAAAGTACACAAAACATAAAGCAAGAGGATTCAAAGCTTACAGTTTCTGTGCTTCCTTGAGGATCGATACGCTATGATCCAATTACTATGGCAAATTTTTGGGATTTTTTTAGTTATGCAGATTTCAAATCCTCAGAAAGATTGAAACTTGGGATTGAGGCTTTAAAAAGCTTGCGAAAACGGCTAACTGCATAATCCTATCCGATCCAACAAAAACCCACAAATGAAATTGATTGAATTGATAAAAGAGAGAGAGAGAGAGAGAGGATCAATGAAGAAATTCGATGGATTTCACTGGTGGAGAGTGAAGAGGCGAATGGGGAAGTCGTCTGCAAGTTAACTACGTTTAGCCCCCTAGTGTTTATCCTGTTTCAACAGACCACTATTTTTTAGGAGAAATTTTCCGGTGCCTGGTGGATATATCGACTCTATCCCATGTGGTATCCGTTTGGCACATTCGGACAGTTCAATACACTTTTGGATGGCTCGGATTGAAACTCTCTCTCTCCTCCATCCTAACACTTTCTCTCTCATTTTTCTCTCTCCAAATCCGAGTCATCCAAAAACACAATGAACGGCTTAGATGCGCCGAACGGACACCACATGGTACCACCCAGCAATGAAATTTTTTCCATTTCATAGATTAGGAAATAGCCCACCGGTACTGAAAAATTTTCCATTTTGTAGATTAGGAAATACTCCCTCCGTCTCAATTTACTTGTCACTTTTTGAAGTTCGTGCCACTTTTCAATTAATTATATCTTATAATTTATAATGTTTTAGGTGATTTTGAAAACATTGAATTATAGAACAAATCGAGATCTATCAAACAAGATCCATATTAGATATAAAATTTATTACCACTTTAAAGATATAACTAGTTTTTTTAATCCAATTAGAATAGAACTGGAACAAGTAAATTGGGACGGAGGGAGTAGCATAAAAGCTCCATGTGGTGCTACTAGGAACCCTAATGGCAATCCCTATCCCTGCTCCCCATGTAAGTAAGGCAACACCCACAACCAACAAACTAGGGGTACATGGTCCGGATTGGTCCGGTTCTCTAGAAAATCAGTAACCGGACCATTTCAAACGGTTCTAGAAAATTGAGAACCAGAACCTAACAAATATATGCATGAAATCTAACCAGAACCAAACCGCAAGACCGGTCCGATTTTGGTTCGGTTCCGATAAATTAAGTTTAGCAAGGAAAGATTAATCTACCAAATTCAAATATATATTTAATTACACACACATATGTATTTCTATATTTATCTTAGTTTTAAACGGTCCGATTCGGTTCTAACCACGGTTCATTAATTGAGAACCAGTAACCGAACCAAAATTAACGGTTCTTATTTTTTTGGAACCATAACCTGACCGTAGAACCGGACCAAATAGGACGGTTCGGTCCGGATCGGACAGGTTTTACGGTTCAAACGGTTTTCGTGAACACCCCTACAACGAACTAGATTAGTAAACCAAACAACCCCCTTTAGTCCTCAAAACATAAGTTTGCAACATCATCGCTGGTCAATCACGTTCGTAGTTTAAATCATGTATTCTCTCTGTTTTATTTTTATTGTTCATTTTTTAATTGTGTGCCATTTTTTAATTAATTATATCATTCAATCTATAATATTTTTATAATTTTAAAAATTTTGTATTATAGAACTAATCGAGATCTATCAAATAAGATCTATATTGCATATTTTTCAAGATCCACACTAAGAAGATATAGACAAAAGACATAAAAGAGATAAACAAATTAATGGACAATAAAAATGAGACAGAAGGAATATGTTGTTGCATGCTTGTGACTATCGTCATTGCCATCAACCTAGTATTTTTTACTTAGTTTAAGGACTTTAAATTGAATTCACAGTCCTGCGAGGTTGATTAGGAATGTGGGTTGGGTTTTCACAGTGTGGTGGTGTAGTTGTTTGTAGTGGGATGATAGGGATCTATTTTGACGGGGGGGATTGTCGCGACTCGCGAGGGAAGGTAGTGAGGATATTGTTGATGTAGGAGAGTGAGAGGCGATAGATAGCAGGGCGATGAATGTTTGTTTTGGGGGGGACGGTGGTTGCAGAAGTGGATGGTGGTGGTCAGGTGGAGAGGATTCCAATACGGTGGTCAAGTAGTGAAGGTCTAACAGAAATGACCTAAGGGCCCGTTTGGATGCGGGGAAAGAATTGAGGGTATCTATATAATAAGATAGGACTGAGTTTGAATCCTAAAGACAACCAACGGTCCAGAATTGTCTCCTACATAATTCTTCACCGTCCATTTTACAATGGCAAACCCGTAAATACCTAATCCATCCGAGGGCTATCCTAAATGAAATATTGGTAAAATTTTGATTAGATTTTCAAAATTACATAGATTGTGGAAACCCTAGCCCCATACCTCACGCTCCCCGTCTCCCTCTCTCTCTCTCTCTCTCTCTCTCTCTCTCTCTCTTCGATCGCTCTTCCAGCACCACCGACCGGCGCTGGAACGGCCTCTCTCTATCACCCTCTCTCTGCGAACGCCTCCGGACCCTCCCCTCACGCAGCTTCGCCAACGCCTCCTCCTCCCCTCCTCCCCTCGCGCATAGCCAGAGACGGACGCCGCCACCCTCCCAGCTCTCCGGCCCTACCGAGTAAGTGCTTTGCCTTTTAAGCTTCTCTAAACGAATCTGGATCCCACTGGCATGTACTATGTGGTACTCAACAGAAACAAAAACAGGTCGAATTAGTGACGACCCTAAATGACTCAATTTGGTTTGATTGAAACAGGTTGAATTAGTGCCGACCCTAAATGACTAAATTTGGTTTGATTGAGACACATTTGATTACTGAAAAATGGTTTGATTGTGGGCATTTTTTATGCTATATTATGCAATTCTAATCCTATACTAACGGTGGTCTTCGAGAACAGGTTGAATTAGTGTCGACCCTAAATGGCTCAATTTGGTTTGATTGAGACACATTAGATTACTGAAAAATGGTTTGATTGTGGGCATTTTTTATGCTATATTATGCTTTGATCAGATAGATTACTAACGGTGGTCTTCGAGCGTGGTGGTCGGCATCCAAGGTGTTTGTAAAAATGCCTCATACAAATAGAATTGAAGCTAGAGATTAGAATTGTACAATGAGCCGCTATTTCAACACAAATAGTTTGGTAGGGAACCGCATCTTTCTTTAGTTGGGTTCGAACATCGATTTTACAATTTAATCATTAGTTTAAAGAAGCTTCAGTCCATCTCATCAGACGCTCTCATTCACATCTATTGATTTGTGAAGAAAGGGGAAAAACAAAAAGGAAAGCAAAAGTGCCCTCTTTCTGTCTATTTTTGAATATATAGATCCCCAATTTTGTAGAGCCAAATTTATACAGTCAGTTGAGTCTTATTTCTGACCTTCAATGGCTCGATCCAACTCATTTCTTACGTTTTGCTCTACATATTCAGGTGGATGGCAGGACAATACCATATGCATTACATCTGGAATCAATTCAGCTCATACACTAAGTAGAGGGGGTGGAGGAAAAAAACAAAACTAGGTTCTAAACTTAAATTGTCAACAGCAAGGCAAAGGCAGGGTAAGGTTAACAGTTGTATTATGCTTGAGCTTTTTTTTGTGTTTTTTTGCGGCTTTTTCGATCAGTAGAATACCATTTCTTCCTACAGCTTTGTTGAATGTGGGTTTTTGATTTGTATACTTCGGCTTCACAGGTTTTGCAAGGACTAAAGTACTTCCATGTTTAATTTGATGATAAAGAACGCTTTAACTTACAACTGCATCTCAGTAAGTTCTGTGTTCGCTATTTTTTTTTAATTCCATTTGCTTTGTTGGATGTACTGTTGGTTTTCACTACTGTTGTAACATCACTATGGACATTTGGTGTCTTATAACTGTTTATCCTTTTTAGTTATTTGCCGTGAATTTTTTCTTTTACATTTTGCATTACTGTCGATACCTTCCTTCGGCCGTAGATCAACTTTATGCCATTTTCATGAACTCTTTTGGTCTTAGTGTTAATCAACTTGATGGCATTTTTGGCTCAAATAGCTGTACAATGATGCAAATTCATGAATATCTCTTATTTTGATTATTCTTTCGTTTTTTATTACAGTTTCAGTTTCTTAGTTTTCAAATTGAGCCCAACTTTGCAAGAGGAAAGAGGTATGCATTTTTAACATGTTGCTCAGTATTGGATTCTCCATGCGGGGTGAGTTCTCTCTTCAATAAAGCTCTAAGTAAGATAATGAAGTTTGAATTTCCTAATCGTTAGCTTTTTGGTGATAGACTAAAGCTACGAATGAAGGGAATATGGTTGATTGTCAGATGCTTTGTTTTATGGCAGTTTGTGCAGGATGGGGAAGGTGGTGCCCGATGATGTTGATCAATGACGGATCAGTGAGAAAGGGGAGGCATGGAAATTGAGGAGAAGATCGAGAAAGTCCAGAGGCGTATGGGAAGAGAAAGTCTAAGCTTTTCTTGGGAAGAGAAAGTCTAGAGGCGTATGGAATTTTGTGAAGGAAACACGTATTTTTTGACAAGACCCTATTTATGACCCTCTTTTGGTAAGTCTTCTAATCTACCTTTGGGTGTAGTCAATAAGAAGCCTTTTGAAAATAGTTGTGTTATTTCCCATATAAATTGAAACTGCATTTTACAGTCTTCACTCATGATTGTTCAAAGATCATTTAGGATGGTTCAGGTTCAAATATTTATGTTTTGTTTAACCTTTTCTTCGTCTTTTTCATTTTTTAATATCATCTTCATAACTGATGTTGGTTGGTTATGACCTTTGTTTGGGTATGCTTTCAAAAGCATCCACAATAAGGATGTGACGTGACGGTGGTGCAAGAGAGCGGCAAAATTATGGCAAGTGCTTTGCTTCTTATGTTTTAAATGCAACTTGGTTATTTGTTAAAGAGAGGTTTTTTTTTTCTCTAAGGTATCATTGTCTCAAACCAACATCGTTCTGTTCTCTGCGTCTCATGAGAGCACCGTTGCCGATACGGTATTTCTTTTTCTTCTCTGTAAATTGAAATGGTTTAATTTATGCCAAAAGTAGCTGAGATCAGGTTAGCCATATATTAATTGATGAAGGTGAAAAAAGAGATTCAAAAGCAGGTGAATTTTTTGTTATTGATTGTTAAAGTTCAAGAAAAACAGTTCTGGATGGCGTTCGGTAGAGGCTTATGGAGAAGGTTGTGAGAGACCATGAAGATGATGATGATGGATCTTCAAGTGATTAGGGGAATTATTTTAACTACTCTTTATTTATATGGGTTTCTTTTGTATATATTTACAAAAGCTGAGATCATGCTATTAGTTGTTGATGCTTTTGTTTTAAAGTAGGCCTTGAAAAAAGGACCGAAAGTAATAGCTAGGATGCTCAAGTTGGTATATAAGTATTGGAATTGATGTTCAGACTTCAGACCATTATACTTGCTCAATGTTATTATAGATCCATCTTGCCCATGGTGTTTGATTACTGAAGGTTGTTTTTATCATGGGAAGTTTATTGTTATTATGCGGTAGCTTTGAAATCGTTGAAAAGTAATTTTGGATAGTTGCAAACTTGCCATTATGTTGCGCCGTGCCTGAAGTCGGGTTTGTCAGTCAATAGTAAGGAATGGTGATTCAATTTAGTTGCGTTAAGAACATGTCGCGCCGTGCCTTCAGGCACGGGCAATTCCTAGTTAGTTAATAAGGGGGATAAGATAGTAGGGGATATTAGTTAATAATGGATGGCCCACATTGATGTGATATTTATAGAGAGGGGATTAAATAGTAAGTTGTTTGGATGAGGTATTAGAGATGGGGGATTAAATAATACTTGGTTTGGATGGAGGATTAATAGGGGATATAAGGAAGGGTGGATGATATAAAAAGCTATCAAATGACCCTTTTGCCCTTGTGCAGTCCCTAAATTAATTACGTATTACGTTTTATATGTAATTGCAAATTTAATTATTCTTTCACAATTTAAGCCGTAATATTTATTTCTACTAAAAAATTAACGAATTTAGTATTATTATGAAACAATTTTTTTTAATTATAAAATTCGGTTTAAAAAAAAAAATAAGTGTTCCAAATTTCAATCTGTTTGAACCGGTGGAAAGATTTTAGTTTTCTGATCATTTTATCCTAAATGGTCATAATTAAATTTTGACTCTAGGGCTATTGTTGAATCAAATATCTCTTAGAGCTAATCAACGAGAGCCATAGAGTCAATTTAATTATGATCATTTAGGATAAAATGATCAGAAAACTAAGATCATCGCACCGGTTCAAACGGATTGAAAATTGAAACACTTATTTTTTTTACACCGTTTATATATTAAAAATATAGTTAAAAATTAAGTGTTCCAATTTTCAATCTATTTGAACCGGTGCGAAAATCTTATTTTTTTGATCATTTTATCTTAAATGTTCATATTGGATTTTTGGCTCTAAGGCCTTTCAATGAGTACCCTAAGAGAGTCCTGAAACTAAATAAGGAGTCTTAGGATAGGTTTGAATGGAAAATATGATTTTGGGTAGAATGGAAAGTAGAAGTTGGTTGAATGGTGAATGGGAAAAGGGTATAACGAGGGGTATTTTCATCCACAAAACACCCCTCCAAACCCAGATTATTTTTGGGGACCTCAAGAGGAGCCCAAAAATAAAACCCTACAATCCCTACAACCGGCTAAAATGAAGAGGGGGTAAGAAATAATATGGGAACAAATTAGGATGCCAAACGGGGGGAAAAGGGCTGGGCCCCTCTCCTTATACCCCTTCTTTTTTTTTCCCTCCTTTTTCCTTCATCCAAGCAGGGCCTAAGGGGGAAATTATGAAGAGGTTTAGGTAAGAATAAAAGGCCAACTATTTAGCTCCTCAGGGCATATAGCTCAAGGGCATCCAAAAAAATTTCACATATCACAATTTTCTTCTACTAAGGCTAGCAAAGAGTGCAGTTAGTGTCTCCCTTATACTCTCATACACATGAGTAGGGTTCGATTCTCGTAAACACTTATCCCCTTCCCTAAGTCCCCTAGGATAGAGTAGATTAGGTTTAACGAATGGCAAAAAAAAAAAAGAGAGAGAGAGAGAGAGAGGCTAAGTTCTACTAAGATTTTTGGGCTTTTTCTTATTTTGCTCTTATTCAATTTTTTTTTGCGTTTGTTAATTTTTCGCTTAATTTTTGTGGATTATTAATTCGTCTTGAAAATGTAAAAATTAAAACTTTGCCCAAATTTTTCTGGATATTTCAAACAATATTTGAGTAAAAGTAATATTTTTTTACTTTTTTGATTTGTGACGAATCAATAATCCATAAGAATTAGGCACAAAACTAACAAATGCGATTTTTTTTAGTAAGGACAAAAGCCCAAAAAACCCTTAGTGGAACCTAACCTGAATGGAAGAAAGATAGTAGGTGGGGGACATGTATACTAACAATTACATTGTCAATTGTTGCAACTTAAAATGGTGTACTTTTGGAGCCAAAGTGGAAAATGGACAAAACCTAAGGGAGGCGGGGGAGTTGTTGTCCCTCTAAGGGGTAGTAGAATGTTGTCCCGGTCGAGTGGAACTCGCCCCGGTTTCGCTCTAATGATCGAAAACGTTCACTTCGTAAAGCTCGTCGAGTAGAATAAGTTTACCAAAAATCAACTCAATCGAAAAAATACCAATGTGACATTTTCTCGACTTGGGGAGCGCTTTGTTTTCTCTCTTTTCATACTTGAATATCTAACTTCAAGCTGCTTGTGATAGCAGAAAGTATGTGATTGACAATGTGGTAATGAATGACAAAACGTGTTCCCCTTGATTGTTGTGTTCTGTTCTTCAATGTATCTAGATGACAAATGAAACTTAACAAAACCATTTCTTCAGTTGGTTGGAATATATTTCATAAGGTGGTCAGAATTCAAATTTTTTTGGCCCCCTAGGGCTAAGGTGGGATCGCAAACGGTTGTTTTGATTACTATCTAATCATACATACAAATATAACCCTCCTTATAATGAGCACGCGGTTACGTGCAACGCACTTCGCCCGACACTAGTTTAACTTAAAGAAACCAGTTGGGGGAGAAACCCATCCCACTAACACAGTTTGTTTGCCACGGTTGTCACACGCAAGATTCCAAATATATCTATTGGATATCTAGAATAATCCCACAAGATCTTAATCCGATTCTTTCCGAATTATTCTTTAAACCTTATGATTTTTCGCTCGCGGGGACTTGTGCCTTAACGGGGTCGGGCAATATCTGCAAAGTTTAACAAAAATTGACACATACTTGGAAAAATACTCCAATGAGCTGCCAACTGCACTTGACTATCCACTCTCTCAAACGCTCACCCCGCACCATCAAACAAATAGATCAAATCCTCACCCAAACCATCACAACTGGTCTCCTCCACACCACCCCTACACTCAACTCTATTCTCACAGTCTATTCCAAAAGAGAGATGCTACATGCACTACTATTCATCCACTACATTTTTTATGGGGCTCATCCCGGGTCTCAAAAAAATACAGAAAAATGTCCATAAATTTTAGAATAATATTTTATGTGACCCTGTAAAAAATCAGCTTTAACGGATATCGGTAAGTATTATTTCTTGATTTGTAGGGGCGAAACTGCTCAACTGCACTGTTTCACCCCTACGAATAAAGTGCAGTTGACAGTGCAGTTGAGTAGTTTCGCCCCTACAAATCAAGAAATAATACTTACCGATATCCGTTGGAGCTGATTTTTTACAGGGTCACATAAAATATTATTTTAAAATTTATGAACATTTTTCTGTATTTTTTGGGGACCCGGAATGGGCCATACAAAATATGTAGTGGATGGTGTAGTGGTTAGATGTAGTGTACTTAGACTTATTGATTCCAAAAGCCCTAGACCGACCAAAGCCATTCTTATATACAACCACTCCATCAAAAATTCTACCCCCCTAGATAACTACACTTACCCAGTTCTCCTCAAGGCCTGTACACGTCTAAAATCACTTCCTATAGGAAAAGAAGTCCATGCCCATGTCACAAAAGTAGGCCTAGGTAGTGATGTTTATGTACAGAATGCTCTAATTCACTTTTATGGGTCCACAGGCCTAATTGGTGATGCTAGGTACCTGTTTGATAAAATGCCTCACAGAGATTTAGCTAGTTGGAATTCACTACTGGCTGCTTATAATTCGCGATTTGGAGATGGGATTGAAGCATTGGTTTTGTTTAGGGAAATGATGTGTGTAGGGATTAGAGCTGATTCAATCACTTTCGTGATTATAATTTCAGCACTTGCAGTGGTAACAGAGGCGGAATACGGCAGCTCAATCCACGGTTCTGTGATAAAAAAGGGGTTTGATTGTTATGTGAATTTGGAAAATGCAATGCTGGGTATGTATGTGAAATATGGGGATATGAATGCTGCTCTAACCTTATTTACTGAAATGGGTGGTAGAAGGGATGTAGTGTCTCATACTATATTGATCAATGGGTATATCGAGACAGGGTTCATAGATTTGGCTCGCGATATTTTCGATCGTAGGTTTGACAAAGATTTGGTTCTGTGGAACTCAATGATCAGTGGTTATGTGGAGTCAAACCACCCGAATGAAGCTTTATTGCTTTTTGAGAAAATGGAGAATGAAGAGGTCGAACCCGATGAATACACTGTAGTTACTATTCTTTCCACTTGTGCTTGCTTATCGGATCTTCAATATGGTAGGCACGTTCACCGATTAATCCTCACAAAAAACATGTTACACGATGTTTTTGTTGGAACGGCTCTAATTGACATGTACTCAAAGTGTGGAAGTATTGTTGATGCAATGGCCACTTTCTACAAAATGGAAGAGAAAGATGTTTTTACTTGGACAACTGCAATTGGAGGACTTGCGAATTTTGGTTACGTAAAGGAATCTTTGGAGTTGTTAAATCAGATGGAGAATGAGGGAGTTAACCCTAACGAGGCAACATTTGTTTCTGTATTAGCAGCGTGCAGACAGGCTGGCCTAGTTGAAGAAGGTTGCTTCTTGTTTAGTAGACTAGTGAGAAATTACAAAATCCAACCAAAGGTCGAGCATTTTGGATGTCTAATCGACCTCTTGAGTAGAGCCGGTCTAGTTCACCAGGCGGACGAGTTCGTTAAAGCCATGGATCCAGGGGAAAGACTTGTAGGTTATAAAACCCTATTAAGTGCCTGTATGAATTACTCAAAGATCGATCTTGGATTAAAGGTTGCTGATGAACTGTATGGGTTGGGTTCAGAAGATCATGCAGTTCGTGTCTTACTTTCTAACTTCTATGCGCTAGCAGGAGAATGGTCTAAGGTTGAAGAGATGAGAAGGGACATGAAAATTTTTGGTATGTTGAAAGAGCCAGGCCTCAGCTGCATAGGGGTGACAACGTAATAGGAGTAGGACTGTCATCTTGTACATGCTCTTGGCAAGCAAAAATGAAGAACAGGGCTTGCAATTACGCGTCAGTAGTTGTTTTTTTTCCTTACACTAGAAGAAAAATGCTGTGCAATGACCCAAAAGAACCTTCAACGCCCGCCTGTTTGTACTTGTAATTTGGCTCCTATTTCCTTCAGTTCATATTTTGTATATTATGTTCAGACTGCATTTACTAAATTTACCATTTACTGAATGATTTAGCACTTTGCGGTGACCATTTCAGGCCTTTTTTTTTTTCTTTTCAAAATACGGAATAAAACCAAACCCTGTATCCTTAGATGGACTGGATGGGAGGTTGGAACTGAATGGCCATGGAATCGGTTTGAAATTTCGTTGGTAACTACTTCGGTTCTAGTCCCCTAGAATAGAAGTGGTACGTAAGAGAAGTAATGGTGTAATATGTATGCTTCTTTTTGTTTTTTGGCCGGTGTGCAAAAAAATTGTGAGAGCTTAATTGATGAGAGTACATTGCGTCGAGGAAAATAAAACTGGCTCGGAGGTTCAAAAACTCAATCCAATAGTGAGACAACAAACCAGTCCCTTGCCCGATTGACGCTGCTCACCTAATGGGCCAAATAGTACTCCCTCCGTCCCCTTTTTAAAGTCCAGTATTTCATTTTGGGTTGTCCCTTTATAAGTGTCTATTTTGTAAAGTTAGTGGGTAAAAGTTGGTACATTTTTCATTTTGCCCCTAAAAGTAGATTTCATTTTGAAAAGTTAGTAAGTAAAAGTGTAATGATATGTCTCCATAGAGGGTAAATAGGAAAAGTGAAGGTAAAAGTTGATGTGAAATGTGTAATATGATGTTTTCTTAATAAGTTGGAGTTACAAAGCAAGACATTTAAAAAGTGATGGAGGGAGTAGCAACCTACTGTTGCTGCTGAGCGGTCGATCCGGCTGTTCATATTGGCACGGACGGCTCGGATTGAATTTGAGCGCACACGAATTTGAACCGTCCCTTGTTTGGTTAAGATCCGAGCCGTTAATTGTAGAGATGAGCGGCCTCTCTACACCGCTTTACAGGGAGAGGCTTGGCAGCATCTCCCATTCCGTGAGTATGCATATCCAAGCCAAACGTAGCTATGAACTACCCTTTGTTTATGAGTATCAAACGAAGAATCTGGCACCAACAATTAAAGCTTGGGACAAACAGTCGAGGATTTCTTGGAATAATATAAAGTGGGACATACATACAATAGCTGCTGCACCAAAGACGATTAAATGGCGAAGAGAACAATATCACAAACCGTCACATGACTATCTATGTTCATAAATAACACCTCTTCATGTTGGATTGCCAACCATAGGTTGAACCTTCTGTAATGGTAAACACCAATAATGCACACAAAGGCTAAAAAAACACTTTCACAGAGGCAAACAACACCATCAATTGACCAAGAAACACCAAGGCATGTATAAAAAACTGAACGCCCCAATCTTCTAGCTTAAGAGATTGAGACCTCATCAGGGCAACCTTTTATAAACTTCCGTAGAAGCGTTCCGGCAGATTTCAGGAGCAAATACCATGATAAGGTAAAAGCAATCGCCAAAACCCTACCCCATACAAGTCCAACAAGAACAATCACAATGACGGTGAAATACCCTGAATTCCTCTCTGTCTTCGGTCCAATATCTTCCCTCGTCACGGTATCTTCCATTTCAACCTGGGAAAGTTCACTGGAACTGCAACTTGTTACAAAATCTACTCGATCCCGATTCCCTCCACTCGAAAATGATGTTGATTTGTCGTCATACACGTATACGTATTCCAATCCACGTAGCTGCTCATCTTCTTCTAAAAGTTCTTTTGCTTCATTCATAACCGCAACTACATCGTCACCAGTGGGACTTGATGCTTCGTTTTTCGATGACATCCGTTTCTTCTTTGAACCAGAAAGCTTATTTGAAACGAGTTTCTTGATTTTTGACCTTATCTTACCACTACGACTTCTGTAGCTTTTAAGATCCACAACATCACAAGTACTCACCTCATCTTTCTCCTTAACTTCCTTCTTCTTGACCTTTTCTTTCTGACTCTTTTGGCATTTAAGATCCACAAAATAACTATTAGATGCCCCATCTTTCTCCCTAACTTCCTTTTTCTTGCCAATTTCTTCATGTACCCAATTTTCCTTGCCACTTTGCAAATCAAACTTGTATCCCACGCTTTGAATCTCCCTAGTTGAAGGAACCAAATCGGGACTAGGTTGCTCGATTTGAATTTCTTGAAAGGGATTGTTCACCTTATGATCCTCAATCACACAAGAACCACCAAAATTTGAATTTGATCGCACGAGCTGGACTTCTTGAAAGCGATCATCTGAAACAGGTGCCTTCAAACCCTTATCTTCTTTAACTACCAACTTGGCCCCTTTGATTCCATAAAGGCACACAACCCTTTCAACCAAAGATTTCTGCGAATCCAAACATGGCTTAAGCAACCAGCCCAAATGCTTCCCCGCATACTCCATGAAAAGCAGCAAGAAAGCAGACATTGTAATCCCAACCACAAACTGCTTTGTCCCCAATGCCAATATCACCACCAAAAAAGTCTTCAAAATCGCCACCAAAACGCTATTCGCCGCCACAACTTCACCCCCATCCCCACCTCCACCTCCACCATCAACCACCAAACCCCTCTCCTCAATCTCAACAATTTCATTGCCAAACCGATCCGATGAACCCAAATTAACTTTCTCTGAGGGCAAATTAACGTGAACACTTGGCCGACCCAATTCAGAATTCTCAGAAACCGGCGAAACCAAGGGAGAGTTGGGTATAGGAATCGATTCCTGGTCGGATTTTTTCATCTTTTTGGAGGGTTTTTTCAAGCGGTCACGGTTCTTAACGAAGAGATCGACGAGGGACGTGGGAAAGCCGGTCTCGACCACCAGGGATCCGCCGCGCTTGTGCGGTGAGTGGATGTGGTCTGATACCAGTTTGGAGATTCGGTTGCACTTGGCCGCCTTCTTCCACAGAGGCATCTTGATCTATATCTTGTTGTTTCTTGTTTTATCCCTCAGACTCAATACAAAAGCCTAATTTAAATACCAAAAGGGCTTTCAATTGACCAAGGGTAGGTTTTTCTTTGCAAATAGAGAAAACCCAGAAAATCAAATTAAATCTATACCGAAACAAAAGCAAAAAGGGTTTTCAAGGGTACAAGAACTGTCGGAAATACCTTGATTTTCTCGAATTCCTTTACAAAGACAACACCCACATAGGCATCTTGATCTATCTTGTTCTGTACAAGGATTGTTCTTTCTTTGCAAATCAAGAAAACCCAGAAAGCCAAATCTATATACGGAAATAAGAACAAGAGGGTTTTCAAGGGTACAAGAATTGCTCAGAAATCACTAGTTTTTATTGAATTCTTTGCAAAGAGAACACCCACAGGAATAACTTTAAGGGAAAGGAAGGAATGAAATCTCGACAAATATTTTGGGCTCAACGTAACCAGATCAAATCTCACATGGGGACTAAAGAATAAGAAGGGATTTCAATCAATTGATCGAAAATTCCTTGGCTTTCTTGATTTCTCTTCGAATATCAAGAAAACCAAGAAAAATTTTGAGAGGAAGAAAGATAGAGACAGAATGGAAGAATTATTATGGGTTTAATGTGACAAGATCAAGGTTTTTTCTTGACTTGTTCACACGTACAAAAGACCCAGAGGAATGGAAGAAATTAAGGGGAGGTGGATGCAACTTTATATTGTGTTCAATGGGGAGACTGAAATCCTATGGAGAGAAGAAAGGGCGAGAAATAGGAAAGGTTTTACATGATTTTGGCTGGTTCTTTCTTTAATAATTATGTCAGTTGATCCCTATTGACTTGGATTCCTATACAGGTTTGAATTGGGTTTTCAGAGTCCTATTAGAGGACGGTGTCGGATTTGAAACCCTTGATGGAATTTCTCTTTCTTTCTTTTTTATGATCCGCGTGGTATGAGTATTCGGTGTTCCTGCACACTGTCACGGGATCACTTCGACTCTCTTCTACCACACATTATGATAGCATCCGTATATTTTTCCTTAAATCTTGCGATATGGTGAAGAAAGAGCGACGTGGCATAAAATAATTTTTCGCCTAGTAGGATTAGTTAGAGGGACCACTGGCAGACACGGGGAGCGCGTGGTCGGCTATTATAATGACGAACACTGAATTGACGCACGGTTTATTTGTGGCCATTTTATCCAAGTGATGCGTGGAAAGGCATTAGCTGTTTCCTCCATTTCCGTTCAGTAAAACAAAAAGAGGTTAAAAAAGGTTTTTAGTGTTTTTTTCTTTTTTAACGTAAGGGTGTTCGGGCTAGCTTACGGGTGCTTTGACTATTTTTCTCTTCGGTTCGCTAAAAGACAGAACGTAAGGGTGTTCGGGCTAGCTTACGCGTGCTTTGACTATTTTTCTCTTCGGTTCGCTAAAAGACAGGTCATCAACACTGAGACTAAAGAATTTGCAAGAGATTTCTCTCTTGTGGCCGGCCCCAAGGGGTTGTCAAGTTTCAAATTTTAGGATGTCAGTTCATCCATGTTGTCGCTTGAGCTACCCTTATTGTTATTTTTAGACTTTTACTCAATTGGGTTTCTAACCCTTTTTTGTGGGGTGAAACTTAACTGTAAAATACAAGTCGTGGTCTTGAAAAGTTGTTTATCTTGTACTATTATGTGATGATTACCTTCTGACGGGTAAAATTAAACTGTGAAAATCTTCTCCTGTGACTATTCTAAGCCACCATTCTATTATGCAATCCTCATTTGACTAAAATACTTGCAATTTTACTTGATTCGATCTGCTTATTTAGTACTTCTCAATAAATTCATCAACTCTACAAAAAAATCATATAGATCGGAAATCAATATCTACTTAAAGAAATGATAATTGTCACGAAAGTAATTAATCGAAAGTTTAATGTTGACGGCTTGACGGTTCATTTCTGTTTTGACCAATACGATTAGTCTAGCCATTAATAATGTCCGGACATGTTCGTCTACTGCTCAATGGTATTGGTAACAAGTGCGGCTAAATTCCAAAGGCCTCCACTGAGTAAATTCCTTTTTGCACATAATTATATTATATAAAAACATAAAGGGAAGGTACCTGAGAAAGCAGCACATATAATATAATACTCCTATAATAATAAAACAAAAACGTAAAGGGTAGGTACCTGAGAAAGCAAAACACGATGTAATAGGAAAGCATTCCGTTAAAGTTTTTTATTTTTTAAGGGAAATGATATTGGCATTCCAAAAATTGATGCATGCACTCCAAAATCAGTGTAACTCCAAAATCACTTTCCTTTATTTTTTGGAGTGTCTGTATCAATTTTTGGAGTGCTAATATCATTTCCCTTTTTTAAGTACTTATATTTTTTTCGCTTTATGAGACAGATAATTCTTTTATAATACATCATCTCTAATTCGAGATATGATTATACTTATTTGAATCACACCCTTAACGTACAATTCCCTCCGTCCCCTTTTTAAAGTCCAGTATTTCATTTTGGGTTGTCTCTTAATAAGTGTCTATTTTATAAAGTTAGTAGGTAAAAGTTTGTACATTTTTTATTTTGCCCCTAAAAGTATATTCCATTTTGAAAAGTTGGTGAATAAAAGTGTAATGATGATGTCTGCATAAGGGGTAAGTAGGGAAAGTTGAGGTAAAAGTTGATGTGAAATGTGTAATGATAATATTTTCTTAATAAGTTGGAATTACGAAGCGGAACACTTAAAAAGGGACGGAGGGAGTATAAACCATGCATGTAAGTTAAAGTGTGAATATGAGACAATTTTGTTGGATCTCCATCTACAAAACAAAGGGAGCCCTAACCATCTTTTTTTATTGTCGGTATTTGGATTGTTGCCATACCATTTGTATTTTTCTAGTATATATAAATTCTTTTTTAGTGAAGCATCTCTCAAGCAGATCTTAGGGACAACATTCTGGTTTTAAATAGTAAAGTATTCAAGACATCTCTCCTTTTGGTTTATTATCTCGTTAGATAATTTACCATACATCCGAGTCCAATAAATTGGAGGCTTGTTTTTTTTTTTTTTTAAATTACAAGCGTTGGAAGAATATAAATATCTCAATTAAATACATTGATCCCAACTGATAACCTATATAGGGGACAATAAATTAAATAAGTAACACTCATTTCAACGCGAAGAAAATGATTGATATCTACTTTTGACAACTTTCCTCATAAAAGTGTACAAGAGTGACCAACTCCAATCGAGCTCACCTTAATTTTATATATCATTAATTTTATCTTATGGGTCCCCTCCCCTCTACTAGCTCAAGAAAAACATGCATGGTGGAGTACTGGAGTGTATTTAAATACTTACTCCTATATATTATGGCAGCATGAGATAACATAATAATTAGTAATATATATAGTACATATACAGAGAGTTAGTGATGATCGATTATGTTGGGGAATGAATGCATTACTAAAAAAGATCGATCGAGTCCAATATATACGCTTGAGAACCCATGCACTCACTTTGTCCAATACGCTTGAGAATCCATGCGCACTCACTTTCTACTTTGCTTTTATGAGAATATATATAAACTGAGCATATAACGTTAAGTTCAAAAGGGAAGACTTGTTTAAACAAATCATACATAGTATCGTGAATTTTGAAAACTAGGCTAACTAGCATCATTTTCCTTTTTTACACTACAAATTAAACGGTTGTTAAAATGTTTTGGTAACATTTTAGATTTTTCGTAACAAAGACAAATTAAAAGAGAAACGGCGGATGGCCTAGATAGTAAAGGGATCATTCGTCGTTTTCGTCAATTTTTTTGAATTATTTATTTGTCTCAATTAGAGTAATAGTAATTGAAGATATGAATTAGACTTGATAAAACCCAAAAAAAAAAAATAAATATGGAAACGCAAATATTTTGGCAATCTTTTATTGGAATGGATGGATAATTCAAAAAAAGAAAAAAAAGATAGTACGAATACTCTGAGCAAATCCCAATATATTGTTAAATTTGGCAACAGAAGAGCGAGACCTTGTTGCAGATTTACAGATTTCACTGAAAAATCTCTAGTACACACACTTTTTTGGGGTGTACCGTACCCTCTTTACGATTGTGGCACATTTTGTGAAGTTTTGTGGCTCAAGATATAAAATTTGAGGTACTTTATTTTACGAATTTTTTGGGCTCTAGATATGAAATTTGAGGTACTTTATTTTACGAACTTTTGTGGTTCGTATAATGAGATTTTGTGGTCCAATTGATATGAACTTTTACGAATTTTTATGGTGCTGTTTATCAATTTTTGTGTTGTTTATGAATTTTGAGATAAAAAAGAGGGCTCATAGTTATAATACTCCCTCCGTCCCTCTTTTTTTTTTGATCCGCCGTCCCATTTTGTTTGCTCAATTTGCTTTTTGAACCGTCCCCCAAGTTGTTTGCGATTTTCCAAAAGGTGGCCACTATTTGCAACCCACTATTTACTCCATACAACCCATTAAAAACTAAGATATTGGGGAACTTATCCCATCAGTGGGTTTAAATAATTATGTTCTCATCCTAGAATTGGTTGAATGGCCTATAATGCCTTTATTAATTAGTTTGTTATCTTGATATGTATCTACATATTTCATATAGATATATGGTAATCATGTTATTACTTTCCAAATTTATAGGGATTAATTGGTTAATGTTGGTTGTTTGATTTTAAGGATTTCCATGGCCGTTAAAACTTATGTTATCATATCAGATTCAAGATAATCCTTACCTTCAGATTTTTTCTTTTGATAAGTAATCCTCATCTTTAGCTTCAAAATTTTCAACATTAATATAAAAAATCCTCCTTTTTTCCTTCGATAAAGGCAGCGATTCGTCACTTCTATGATGGGTTTTTTTTTTTTTTTTTGCTTCGATTAAGGTGGATCTTCCTCTTGCATTGGAGTTAGCTGTTGCGAGACCAAAAGCCAGGATATCGTTATCAACAGATGTTTAAATCACCTAATTTTATCAAAAGATGTTTTTGGTGCATCGTTTAGGGCGGACCAGAGGGAGGAGGTTGTCGAACAGGACGGCGAAGAGGTCTTCAAGAGTGCAATTTTGTTCACCCTCTTTAAAGAGGGTGAACATTATCCTCTCTCTCATTGGTTGAAATGGTGTGGACCCCACCACAAAGTGATGTCATGCTTATCATGCAATAGAATTTTTGGTAAGCATGACATCACTTTGTGGTGGGGTCCGCATCATTTCAACCAATAGGAAGGAGGGTAATGTTCACCCTTTTAAGTAGAGGGTGAACAAAACTCAACTCGGTCCTCAAAAACATTGATCTGGGGGATTGGTCAGGCTCTTTAGAAAATCAGACTATATATTTCGAACGGTTCTAAAAAATTGAGAACCAAAAACTAACAACAAAATGTGTGAAACCTGACCAGAACCAAATTGCAATACCGGTCTGATTTTGATTCGGTTCAGTTTCTTTCAAGTTAGCATTCAAACACACATGACTCATTAAAATAATTCAGAACTTAAAGCACCAACTTTATTAAGATTCCAAACTCTGTCGGGAAAGTAATGGAGTAAGAAAAGAATGAAATTGGGTACTGATACTCACACTCTAAGAACCTCAATGGTATGGGCTCCCATAAATACATAATATATTGAAGATTTTTCTAACAAACGAGATTTCTCCTGGCCTCTAAATAGATTAACTTTTTTTTTTTTGGATGATAGGATGTTAGGAGTTAGTTGTTAGTAGTTATAATAAGAGTCAAACACCTCCTCCCTGAGAACTCGAACTCAGGATAAAAAAAAAGCTCATGGCAAGGTAGAGAGAAGAAATAGCCTCACTTTAAAAAGCTCATGCTAAGGTAGAGAGAAGAAATAAAAAAAAAAGACAATAATTACAGGTTAATTATCAACATTCTTGAAATAATATCAAAAATGGAAAAAACAAAAAGGTAATAAATTAGAAAGGAAAGTGTATATATTACCACAACAACAGGTCAAAGTATAACTTAAAGAAACATTCCCTTAATTGGACGGCTATGATCTTAGCTTGAAGGTGATCAACGGCTGTAGAGGTGCTCATATTTATATGTGTAGACAAAAACCGCTCTGTTTTATAATAAATACTAGTGGATGCCTGTGCTTGAAGGTACGACGCAAAGTATTCTAAACACAGTCTAAATGAAGTATCAAATTGCACTTTAATGATTTTTTTTGGATATAATAGTTATTTTTAACTCTATCTCACATGGAGTGAGTTCCGTGTTTGTGTATATTTCACCCCATGTGAGAGGAGGTTACAAATAACCGTTAAGTGGAAAATTTTCCCTCCTCCCAACAAAATCTACTTATCGAAATTTCAAATCATAGAATAGTCTAACATAACATATATTATCAAACCGGTGTAATTTCATTAGTTGCATCCAGGTATAGAAAAATAAGAACCTTATCAAAACGGAGCTTAACATAAGAGTTTTCATAAGCTAACATAAACCAAGAATTCTTACTTAACATAAGAGTTTCCTTAAGCTTACATAACTTAGAATTCTCGCTCTATTGACTATAACCTTCCCAAATAGCTAGTGAGATAAATAGAGAGAACATGAGATTCAACGAATAAGTCGAATATGCGATAGATACCACAGTATTTACTGTTCATTCAGAGTGGTGGTCAGCGACTCCGATGTGGAATAGCCAACATTGGTAAACATGAATGGATATCTTCCTTTTGCCGATCGAAAAAAAAATGAGAGAGAAATGCTCTTTGTAAATACTTTGGTCAATTTGGAATCAATTATTATGTATTCTATAATATAGATGCCCAAATCATGGAATCAATTATGGCATTTATTTGGCCAATAAAATTTGAACTTAAACTTATTTAGGAAGTCATATATATAGGATATAAAATTAATATTGAATTAGATTTTGGAAAGGGGAACAAAATTAAATCAATCAAAATCAATTGGAAAAGGAAGGAGTATGTTTAGTCTTCTTACATATGAGGGAAACGTGTAAATCTTAAAAGGAAATCCTCTTTAATGCTAGCATTGTAGGTTTATACATTAGGAAATATTCACTCGATCCGACGATTACAAAGTTAACAAGAAATACGATCGAACGGTTGTAGAGTCTACTCTGTTTGTAAGGATAGACATTTTGGTAAAAAATCGCTCTATTTTATAATATAGATATTATGTCATTAAGAATAAATAAATAAATAAATATATATATATATATATATATATATATATATAAAATTTGGATAAAACTTGAAATTGATGACTGAAGATGTGACTCAGTTTTTATCCAAATTTTCCCCCAAATTTTAGAGATGCTCTAAAGGTGCCGAGGGACGGTCCCAGAGAGGCAGAGAGCATACGAAATCGGGAAAGGACTGAAGGCTGGTGTGATCACCTTAGCCGTAAAGGACAGCAAAATCGCACGTGCCCGTCGCACGTGCCCAAGATCAAGATTCCCAACGGATACTTTTATATAACGGCTAGTTCTCCTCCTTCCCCCCTTTCCCAACTCTCTCTCTCTCTCTCCCTGTTTTCATGCATCGCAGCTCTCTCTCTCCTACGGGCAACCCACTGAAAAGAATTTCCTTTGTCCGTTAAGAAAAGGATCTGAAGAACTTGTACTTGAAACGAGTTTCATGAAGTAGTCTTCTTTTCTCCCATCAAGAAGCAAGTCACAATGTTGAATAATGGTAACGACAACTTTCAGGCCAGAGGGTTTTCGACGCCGCCGCCTCAGGGGAAGTGGAGGCGGTGGTCGCCGCCGGCGAGGCAACCTCTCTCGGAAAAGAAGCCTCAGGCGGCCAAAGCCGATCTCTTCCACGTCATTCACAAAGTTCCCGCCGGCGACTCTCCCTACGTCAGGGCCAAACACGTTCAGGTAATTCCCTTTGACCTAAAATCTTGTTCTTGTTCTTTCTTGGCGGGTTTGAGTTGAATCGTGTTTTCATGTTGAAATAGGGTCAGTGTTTGTTTTCCAAGAATGTTGTATTTTATGGGGATCAAACATGTTCACGTGACTTATGTTGGTTGTTTCATGTTGCATTGGGTCAGTGTTTGCTTTCCAAGAAATTTACCAGTAGATGTCTTATTCTATTTCTCTGCTTATCATTTGGTCTTGCTTTTGAAACCTTTGGTGTATTGATATACTTATTGGTAACCGGATGTCCGGGCCAGCTTGCGCGCACCTCGACTAATTCCGGGGCCCTTAAGTTAACCGCCGGGCAAACCTTTAGCGGCCCTAAGGTTTGGAATGTTTGGCCTTCATGAGATTTGAACTTGCGACCTCTTGGTTAGTTGCTTTCTCATACCACTTGGCCAAATCTTTGGTGTAGTAGACTAGTAGTATACTTATCTCTATGGGGGTTCAATGCAAACTTTCTAATATTCTGGGTCTTAGACATATTTTGTGAAAATTGAAGCTGCAATTGGTCTATTTTTGAATCATTACTCTTGACAAAAACTTAGCAAGTAGGAAGCATCTTGTATTTTCTTCTAAAAAATTCCCAAGTTACATACATGCCCAGTCATTATTTTGTTGACATACTTGTTTTTTTTTTGTTGATAGGCTTTGTTGACATACTTGTTAGTTGATTGCAATAGACTTCCACTGCTGCTGCCATAACATATGGATTTCTTTGTTGGTGAGTAGTATAACCACTTGCTTTGGCTTTGTTGACATACTTGTTAGTTGATTGCAAACTTTTCTCACAAAACACATCATTTAATCAAGACACAAAGGGGAGTGGCAAAATCACTCCCCTTTTTTTATCAGCGAGGAAAAATTACACACTTGGATGTTAGATTTCTTTGGTCAGAAAGAGTGCAATGTTTTTGTCTGATTTTCCATCTGTTTGGGTGGTAGTTGAATTATTTCATTGTTATCTATATGTCAATCACCATTGTTGTTTGTGCTTTTCAAATCAGGCTAATGCTGATTGTTGTTCTTATTTTCATGCTGAAAGATCACCTGCTTAGATTTTAGTGTGCTCTGGCCAATAAAGTAGTGCCTTATTTTTGTATGATGTTTCATGTGTTTGGGAAGTAGTGAAATGTTCAAATACTGCTGATAGTTCCTTTTTTTTTTACCGCACAATTAGCCATTTAGAACTCGAGTTCTTTGGTCTAAAAGTAGTGCCTTGTTTTAAGTATATATTTGGTGTGATTGGGAGGTACTCGAGCTATTTCATCATTGCCTTATTATGCATGGTTTTGATTTTAAACTTTCTAACAGCTGATAGAGAAGGATCCAAGCAAGGCAATTTCCCTGTTCTGGGCGGCAATAAATTCTGGTGATAGAGTTGACAGTGCCCTGAAAGACATGGCAGTTGTGATGAAACAGTTGGATCGATCTGATGAGGCGATTGAGGCAATTAAATCATTTCGTCATTTATGCCCCCTTGAATCTCAGGAATCTCTTGACAACGTACTAGTTGAGCTCTACAAGGTACGATACATTCCTTTCGATAATTAACGTATATTTCATTTCATATTTTCTCAGTTTTGCATCTGTACCAAAGTTCATAGACATACCTACTGGTCTCATTATGTAACTGTGTACTTTTGTTTGTGTATACGTGCTTGTGGATGTGGGTCAGAAGGTTACTAGTGTTTGGAAATCCGATTTTGATTCATAGCATTTGTTGATATCTAAAATTGTGTGTAGTAACATAATTTGGAATATCTAACACTTGCAATCTTTTGTGGGGAAGGTTCCTGCCACTGAAATGGTTTTGTTCAAGACAATAAACCTTGAGGGTGAACTAAAGAGCAAGTTACCGTCACAGTGTTCAAACCAACCTTAGAATGCACAGCTTATAATCTAGATTTGCTTTGATGGTTTAATCTTCTTGATGATTAAGTGCAATAGGCATCAAAATTTAATGGGAGAAAAATGAGAGGCCCTAATCAAGTTAATACTAAATACGGTTATGAAATGATATATAATATGAAACTGAAAATAAAGTATTCCTGATTGACCTTATTCCATTACTTATCTTTTTTGTGATTGAAACAAATATTTATATGTGGATGCAGAGATCTGATAGAATTGAAGACCAGATAGAAATGCTTCAGCGCAAGGTGAAGGCTATTGAAGAAGGCATGGCTTTTGGTGGGAAGAGATCAAAATCTGCTAGGTCTCAGGGGAAGAAGATTCAAATCACAATTGAGCAAGAGTATTCAAGGTGCGTATTGCTGCCGACATTCTATTTTTGAATCCTAGTCCTTATTTGGTATTTCTAGCATATTCATTTGAGTTCAAATACTGCAGGTTATTGGGGAACTTGGCATGGGCATACTTGCAGCAGAATAACTTCAAATCAGCAGAAGAGCTTTACAGGTATGATCTTCATGCATCACTTATCAAGGGAAAGAGAAGGCGTGCTATGAAAATCTCAAGACCTAAAAATAATGTTGTTCACAATCAAAATTGATTGCAGTCAAAAACTATTGCAGTAATGGAAATTGAAGTAGTTGGTAAAGCTTGAAAGTCAAACTTGAGTCAGTTTTTTGGTGAAATTTTGGGCTTTTAGAAACGGCTTTACGAAGCTTCAGAGAAGGGGAACGTCACAATGGTGTTCTCCTTTTAAAAATAAACTAGTATAATGATGGCATCGTGTCCCTGATGACAGAGGAACTTTTCTCACATAAATAATTCATTTATGCAGAAAAGCACTATCTTTTGAGGCAGATAAGAACAAGCAGTGCAATCTGGCAATATGCTTGATGCACATGGACAGAATGATTGAAGCTAGATTGCTGCTTCAAACCACACGAGCTTCACCTATAGACGGACAATCTGATGATTCGTACCTGAAATCCTACGAGCGTGCTACTCAAGTGCTGACTGAATTGGAATCAAAATCAGGTGTCGGAAATGACCAAGAAAAACCATCATTTGGACATGGAAACTTTTCAGAGTCTTCTCCGCAGACACTGTTTGGCGATGCATGGAAGAAAGGATTTTATAGTGAAAACTCATATGAAAGGAAAGTCAGTTTTGGCAGCAAAAGGAATGACAAATGCGTTAGTAATGGTGGGATAGAACCTGGTTCCTTCAACAAGAAAGCATATTATTCTTCTCCTGTTCCTGGTAGTGGAATCCCAAAAGTCCCATTTACTCAACCAAGATGTTCATCGTCATTTAGTCATGGGGATCAGCAAAGGGCATTTTGGAGAGACTTTGGTGCTGGTCGTTGTAGCCGTAAGTTATCATTTGAGCAACAAATGAGCCAAAAATGTTTTGATGGGCAAATGCCGGCTTTTGCTAAGGAAAGGTCAAAAGCTGCTTTGCAAAAATCAGAAATTGGTTCACCAAGTGTTAATGGAAATTGGAGAAAGACAATTGTGAAAGGAGACTTAGACAGAAACTGTGGGGAAAATGATAGGCATAACAATTTGGCAAGACAAGGGGAAGTTTTCTCTAATGGGGATTGGGATCAGAAAACCAATATTTGTACTGCAAACAGTGCGAGAATGACAGAGACAGTCAAGACCAACAGTTTTATAAGAAACAACTCTGGAAATTCTGGTAATTGCCATGACCCCATTGATTTGAATCCGACGCGCAAGAGTAAGAAGAGTTGGGCAGATATTGTTGAAGAAGATGAACAACAATTGTTAGAATTTGGCGATGAGAATGTGAATTCAAACATTAGTTGTCCGAACGTCACTCCACTCAATGAGATTGAGAAACTGAGCCGAAAGATTGAATCTATCGATTTAAAAGATGGGTATTACACTCAACCTCAAACTGCTGCCTCATCAATGAACAGAACAACGCGACGATCTTTGTGCTTTGATCATCAGCAGAAGCCATGTCCATTGGCTTTGAACTTTGAAGGTAATGACAACTCTATGCTGGTAAATGAAAGGGAGGGTATACCCGGAAATGGCACAACATCATTGCGGAGAAACAGGTTGCAGGTGTTCAGGGACATAACTGTTTCTTCTGAAAGTCCACGGCCTTGAACGGAATTCTGTATTGAACAAGAGTACCTTCTGTATAGAACAAGAGCACCTTCTGCATTTTTTGGCAGTTCAATTTTTTTTTCTCTCTCTCTTCTTGATTCGTTTGCTTTGTTCGTGTGTAAAGAGTGTATATGTAATGCATGTGATGAAGTTTGTTAAATGAACTCATTAAAGATTTGGGTGTTCCAATTCTTTGCATATTCGTTACGTTTACGCAACATGTCTGGATTCTGGAACCAAGACTTCTTTCGTGGCCCCTCGTGGATCACAAACAAGCGCGACAGCAGCAAAATCTTTTCTTTCATCATATAGGTGGAAAGAAATGAAAGTACACTGTTTAGAGGAGCCATCTTTTGTAAGGCACTACCGAACCGAGTACTGTAAATTAGACTTGTGTGTAGCGTTTATTAAATTTTGATGTTAAATGTATTTGGACTTGTGTGTACTATAAGTTCTATAACTAACCTGGGGATTGATACGTTTTTAAACTATCGAAAGATAATCAAAACTAATCAGGCAGATCCACACTCAAAATAGAATCCTTTATAAAGTATTCAAATTGTTTTTAAGCAAATGCCTTTCCAAACTGATTTTGTTAATAGCAATATAAAAAAAAAAAATGATCTTCAATAAACAGATAGCACACACACACTGTTCTAAGACAAGAATACAGAGTCAAAATAAATTATGTGGAACACCGAACACTCTTTTGGACAGTGTCACAAAATAAGGCAGCAATGATTTGTATATTGAAGACAATTTTCAATTCACTCATGATTACGCAAACCATTCTTTCCAACAATGGCTACCACAGTCGTGGTTGTCACCATTGCCACTGTCACCACCACTACTCTATTGTTGCTACCACCCCCAGCAAAACGTAGCTACTACCGCCGCCACCGTCACCGTCACTACCACCAATACTCCAGTACTTCACAGCCGCCACCACTACCACACCCACTCTATTATTGTCATCATCACTACCACATCAACTCCACGGTTGCTACAATTACTACCACCACCACCACCGCTCCAACGATTTCACCACTCTAGTCTCACCGCCACTGCCTCTATTCTTGCTAATGACACGCCTCTATTACTGCTAATTGTAAATCTATATCTGAATTAAAACTATTATGCGGAAAACAGATATAACAAGGATATTGAATTCAACACACCTCAAGAATAATAAATTAAACATACCTTTGGCGGCCATCGAGATTAGAACAAACCCCTTAATTAGAAACATAGAAGCATTTTGAAGATCCCAAGAGGTTTCTGTTTCAACATCACTCACACATTTTCAATCCTTTCATCAACTTCACAAAACTAGTTTCGTGTCATCATGTGTCTGAGCCTAAGCTCCTGCCGGGCCAATTAAAGGACCCCGATGTCCTCTGTCAAACACCTTACCCATTGGGAGGTTCTGAAGTAACCAATATGAGCATTTGCTCCTGTCGGGCCAGTTAAAGGACCCCGATGTCCTCTGCTAGGCATCCACCCGTCGATGGGTCCTAAATGTTCACTAATCGTTTAGGTGCTCAAGTGTATATGTGGGCACACGCCCCGAAAATTGCACGGGTACGCCCTTTTTGAAAACGCAGCAAAACACCCAATTCAGAGTCGCCACTTGGGTTTGAAGGTCCGCCACCCAAGGAACCGAACTTGAAACGTTTGCTACGTTGTTTGATTTGAAAAAAGGCTTGTAGACTGGTCCGTCATCGCCTTGATATCTAAGGTTCGGAAGCCAGGTTACGAGAGGGGAAGGATTTTAAGGCACCCCTCTCGCCCAATCCGGAGATCAGTCTCTACTCGAGCATTTGTAAAACGTTTGCGATTCTTTCTCATTAATCAATTTTAGCCAATTAGGGCAGGGGAATAGTTTAAGGGGAATAAAACTGTAACGGGTTTGCAGGGTGTGATAGAATGGCATGCTTGCTTTATTGAAACAATTAGTGTAGGATGAAAATAGACTCCTGTGGGGATTTTAAACAAATTGGAAAGCACCGTTTTGGAGTATTATGCGCAGGAAGAAACCAGCATGCATTGATCAAGTCACTGCATGCAGATCTGACCTGCACGCGCTACACCACTACCCGCGCGCACCAGTAGGTTCAAACCCACAGCTCTTATTTCCAACCCTCTGGGCTCTGGAAATCACCAGTGCACACCCAGGACAAGTCACGCAGTTTATAGGCAGTTATAATACAATTATAGGGTAGTTTGAATGGGCTCAAAGGCCACCAGAAGAATAAGCACCCCATAAACAGTGTGGCAAAAGCCATCACTGCTCTGAATTTGGGTGGCACAAGCCATTGCTGCTTTGGTATTTGGGTGGCACAAGCCATCGCTGCTTTGAGTTTGGGTGGCATAAGCCCTCGCTGCTTTGGGATTTGGGTGGCACAAGCCATCGCTGCTTTGAGTTTGGGTGGCAATGCCATCGTTGCTTTGAGTTTGGGTGGCACAAGCCATCGCTACTTTGGAATTTGGGTGGCACAAGCCATCGCTGCTTTGGAATTTCAGTGGCACAAGCCATCGCTGCTTTGAGTTTGGGTGGCACAAGCCATCACTGCTTTGGATTGAATTGAGGAGGAGATGAACGGATCGTTGGTTTTCGAATAGGTCGAGACGGACGAACCATCATTATAGATTAAATACTCTGAGTTCTGTCAACCCGAGGTGGTGCAAACCTTTTGAAATAACCTGGATGGTAACAAAATGGATTGTAGCTGGGGAGGAATTTTGATGGCAAATTTCTGATTGGGCCTTAGGCCCAAAATGAGCTGCGCACGCTGGTCCATGTCATGGGCCTAAGTTCAAACTCGGCCCAGACCTGGCCCAAACCCCATTCTTCTCCTTATGTTTCCTGGAATGGCAGGGGAACTGTCATTCGACAGTTTTTCAAAATCTCTCTCTCTCTCCTTCCTCTCCACAATCTTCCCTCATCCCTAAAATCAACTCAACCCACGTACATGCACATGGCGGAGTCAAGCGGCAATGATGGTAATGGCGGGAACGGAGGTGGTGATCGGATTAGAGACGAGGGCGCGGCCATGGGGTCCAAATCGACGATCAGACGACAGAGGAGGCGACGACGACGACAGGGGTACATGACGGCGGCGGCGAGCAAGGCCGCACTATAGAGGCTGGCGCTGTCGGAGATCCACACGCGCCGGTGAGAGGCGAGCGCGCATTAGTCGGGCTCGAGGCCGTGGGCCCACATGTCATCCATTAGACCCGGGCACCGCGGTGGAGGGGGTTGTGATCACCGGAGGTGGTTTTGGCGGCGCCTTTAGCAGTGGCAGTGGTGGTGATGTTCGAAACGAGCTTCCGCCGAAAGACCCGGCGAGAGGTAAAGGTTTGGTGGTTAAGGAGGAGACCGCTGGAGAGGTGCCGGTTAAGCGGGTTTAGTTTCGGCCAATTGCGGAGTCCTCGGGGCACAGGCCCATTACACGGGGTGACTTTGCATAGTTCGTCGACGAGGCGGTGCTTGCACAATTGCTCCAGGATAACCCGGCGGTAGTTGAGGCGGTTCTGACTGCCCGGGAGGAGAGGCAGAGGGCAATAGAACTGGCCCGAGAGGAGGAGAGGTTGAGGGCTGAGGCCAAGAGAGTGAGGGCCGATGAGGAGGATCTTGAGAGGGAGGCCGAGGCGGCGGAGAGGGCACAGTTTGACGCGGCATGGGTGCGGGAGACTGCTGTGGCATTGGCTAAGGCAAGGGCACAAGAGGCGCACGCAGAGTTTGTAGCGGAGACTTACGCACCACTGGAGCCGCACGTGTTTGTTTTGTCGGGTTTTGTGCACTACACGCCGTAGCGGGACGACTCCGACTCCGAGCTAGTGCTGAGGGACCCCACGGTGCACCTTTTGACGACTTGGACATAGGTATTATTTCAATACTTGCTTTAGCTTCCATTTGAACTGCTGCATTTGAGTAGACTTGAGTTGAATTGGCCAGACTTGTATCGTATGACACTTGAACCATTAAACAACTTGAACTTGAACTCGACCTAATACTTAGAACTTGAATCAACATAATATGCCTTAAAACGACTTAGAATGCCTTAACATCGAATTTTGAACTTGAATCGACTGACTTGAACTTAGAACCCACTTCCATTGATTGTATTGACTATTTGAACTTGAATTGCCTATGTACTGATGCATCCCTTTTTGTTTGTTGTTGTCTTGAACGAAGGAGGAGAGCAGACACGCGTGGGCATGGAGGAGTGGCAAACTCGCTCGCACTATATAGAGGGCTACCCGAGCGGGTCAGGTTGTTGGTCGACGAGGCTGGGTTCGGTCAGTTTATCCAGGCACTGACGTAGGCAAAGAACGACCAAGCCGTCTTGGTTGCTCTTGTGGAGAGGTGGCACGACACGACTAACACCTTCCACTTTCCAGTGGGGGAGATGACTGTGACCCGTTGGACTTTGCGGCCATCACAAGCTTGAGAATTGGAGGCGATCCTATCCTGTTTGACACAGGGATTCACAGGGATGAGGCAGCTCTGAGGTGGTTCTTGGGGAGGGTGCCCGGTCGAGATGAGAAGATGGTGAAATACGCTCAATTTGAGTTGTACTTGAAGAAGATCCCGACCACCTGGCAGGATTAGGAGCAGATGGCGAGGGCTTACTTGTTGTACCTATTCAGTGCTTCCTTGTACCCAAACAGGCGTAGCAAGGTGCACTTGTCTTACTTGCCGACCTTGTGGGACCTTAGCACGGCCTCACGGTTTGACTGGGGAGGAGCGGCTCTGGGCGCGTGCTACGATTTCCTGGGGGACTTCACGAGGACCAAGAAAGCAGTTGGTGGCTACTGGAGGGTGTGGGAGGTATGATTTCAAACTTTACATTGTTAAATGTTCAATACGCACTTATACCCTTGATTTGTATAGCTTTGCCTTGTACAGAATGTATCTGATGCTTTGCCTGTTTGAAACCTTGCAGCTATGGGCCTACGAGGTGTTGAAGATGTACCTACCGGAGAACAAGTGCCCGGACTTGAGGACTCTCCCCCGTGCGTTGATCTGGGGTCCTTTGCATAGAAGGCAGAAGAAGTCGAAGGGGAGCCTCCAAGCTTTCAGATTCTACCTCGACGAGCTTTCGAGCACTCAGGTAAACCAAAATTCCGTTAGTAGATTTCACCTTGAATTGCTTTAATGCTGTCACTGATATCCTTTGTCTTGGATTTTTGATTGTGTTGCAGGTGGAGTGGAACCCGTGGGGTGGAGCGATGCCAGAGCCAGAGTATGTGGCGAGGAGCAGAGTGGTGACAACAAGCCGGGTGCTGCTGGAGTTGGCCTTCGGTTGGTAGTGGTACTTAGGTGACCGTGTGACGCGACAGTCACTTGGTTTGCTCGAGTTCCAGGTCCCGGGCCACTTCTGCCCCGTGCTTCGCATACCGACAGGTACACGCTTGCCGAGCTGTAGAGGTTCACGACGCCAATGACTCACCTCTCGACTTTCCTGAGACTGGGGCGTGATTACGCCATTTACCAGAGACAGCACTTGGCGAGACCACTGGGGGTGTTGAACTATGGAGATGCCTTGGGCCAAGCCCTTGCGGCTGGAGAGGAGAGGCGTGAGGTGGAGGATAGGCAGAGAGGAGAGCCTGTTCACCCTAGGCAGAGGAGAGGCGGTGTGATGAGAGGAGGACTCTCTCAGCTTTCTTGGACAGTGGACGTGAGCAACCCCCAGGGAGAGCGTGCCACTATTCGGCTTACCCCGTCCAGAACAGAACCTGAGCCAATAACCGGCCCGGTAAGATGTAGTTTCTACTTGTAACAATCAATTCCTTTGCACTTGTACTTGAACTGTATTCTGATTCCCCAAATGTATTTCAGGTACCAGTGGAGTGGGCAATGGAGACTGTACACCTGATGCTTGCACAAGAGAACGAGATAAGGAAGGTGGCGAGCGGCAACCAGTTGCAGTTGTAGTACCCCAGAGCAGAGGCTCCACCTCGTGTACCAGACTTGACGAGGCCTCAGGTATAATCCCAGAAACTTGTTCAATTCTTGCTTTCAATACTAGATCGACCTGCTTTTGATACACGATATGCTTGATAGACTTGCTCGACACCTTGATAAAAAGTTCTTGCTTTCAACATTTGAAAGATACAATATGCACAATGTATACTAAACGATTGAATAAATTGACAATGCATGGACAAAGTAGTGCGGCTCTTAGGAGGAAGACTACACGACTACCGACACGAGCGCTGCCTCAGACGACTGTGAGAGCTATGACGAGCACCTCTGCCACTCCAGCCACAGCTCAAAGACAGACGAGCACCACACGACCAGCAGCTGGAGTTGCGTAGAGGGCCACAGAGAGCGTGGCTTACATCTAGGAGAGAGAGAGGAGACCTTCCAGAGGAAACTAAGAGAGAGGCCACGTCAGCCCTAGCCTGCTCAGAAAAAGAGGAAGATGACAAGGCCTCAAATCTTCAAGAGCGTGAGTGAGGAGGAGGAGGACGAGGAGCACTCGAATAGCAACGGCTCCGCCGACGATCCTGGGTACAAGGTTGACCTAAGAGAGCCACACGACGAGGCCGAGGAGGAGGAGGACAACGATGATGAGGATGAGTTCGACAACTAAGGGCTACCACGGAGCCTCATTTACTTTACTGTCTTGATTCGGTCCTGCGTGCCCACGTAGATAGACTTTTAAGCGGGCCACCGTGCCCTAGTTGACATTAGTAGGAGTAGCATTGGGCTTGCGTGCCCCCTTTTGACTTTTGGGCGCATGTGCCCGTAGATATGCTTTTGCTTGGGCTGGCGTGCCTTGACGTACGTGATATTCCACCGTTGTCTTATGGATTTTGTTAGTAGTATATAAAAGTTACATTTTATGGTTTATTAATTCTCTTCAGGGAAAATTAATAAAAGAAAGTATAAACCAACCATTAATATCCAACTTGCATTGACGAATGATCTAAGTTGACAAATAGACACGCATATGTACAAATTTGCCTAGCTTGAATGAAAAAGGAAGAAAGTCCCAGGACACGACCCGAACTCTTAGACACATGGAAAATAATCAAATTTTGGGCATTAACGGCCAAAACTCAAAATTTCCCTAGACAAGTGAAACCGACATTTGCGTAAGGTCAAAAACATGTACAATGACCTGTACGAATCGACAAAACCGAGAAAAGCATCCCGAAATGAGAAATAGACTGAAAAACTTGATAAATGTCGCAAAAACGGACATAAGACGCAAAATGACTTGTATAAGGCCCGGACTAAAACTGACACTCCCGCACAGTTACATTAGGTGCACATGAGCTGTACGGTATGACAAAACCTGGCAAAAGTCCCTAGAACGGATTTCGGGTTGTCAAAGTCTTGATTTGAACTTGAAATGGGCCGCCGGGGTCCAAAATCTTTTTTAAGCGCGATATTCAGGATCCGGCTCTTCGACAAAGTCACATATAGCCATAGTGACTTGCTGGAGTTGATAGATGTGCAAAAACAGGCCTGGAAATGAAAATGACCACTTGGAGGTAGTAGCAGCTTGCTACTGGAACTGGACACGCGCACGCAGATCTGGTACCCGCGCGCGACACAGCGGATACGTGCGCGAGAGTCGCGGACCAGCATGCGCAGATGCAGTTCTGCTACAGGTCCCCTTGTTAGTCTAAGTCTTCCCTTTTTTGAAGGGAGAAGGCCTTGTGGTTGCAAAAAGAAATCACAGCAAGACAAAACATCCACTGATTTCATAACGGACCTCGCTGAACTTAGAATAAACTGTGAGCCGCTAGGCTTCTTGAGCATTTTGTTATGTAATTCATACTTAAAATGTTTCAAGGCTTTTGCTTAGCTTTGTAATTGAAGTAGTAGTTTGCAATAAAATCGAAAGACGAAAGGTTTTCCCCTTCTGATTCTTTGACGAAGCTTGTCTTGTTCTCGACCTCTCTCGATCTTTGATGGGTACCAAACGTCAACCATGGATCAAGTTGATAGATTGAGACCGAATCTCACAGGGAGATTGCCTACGTATCCCTTTTCAAGAAATCAGGTCAAAACGTAGTTCAGGCAAAGGTTCACTCGAGTATTTTACCTCACCTTTTATGCTCTAACTTTTGCCTAGTACCGCCTTCTTAGGTTTTCGGTCTAGCGAGGTTTCGACTATTGCCTATTTACTTTTGCCTAGACTGCCTTCATAGGTTTCTGGTCTAGCAGGCTGCTCTAACTTTTGCTTGGAACTATCCACCCTTGGGGTTTTCAGCCCAACGAGCTTCTCTCAGGGAAAAGTAGCGTTTGAGTTGATCCAGGTTGATTAAGGTGGAAAATTCATTGCCGTCGAGGTCAATGATCTTGGCCGCACCCCCAAACAGAATGGCTTTGATAACCTAGAGCCCAGAGCGCTTCGGTTGAAACTTCCTGAGCTCCGGGCCATTTTTACACTTTCTAATTTGTGCTTGGTGGAACGCCGCTGCTGCTGCCTTGAACATGGTATGAGGCCCGGAGCCTTCTGAGCTTCTACTTTACATGGTCTGGCATCCAGTAGCAAGGGGATTCAATGCTCCACTATCTCAGGATCAACGCCAGGCATGTCTTAATGAGGCCATGCAAAGACATCAATGAACTCCTTGAGCAAGTTTGACTGGGCGCGATGCTCCTCTAGGGACAGCGTTGAACCAATTTGAACCATCCAGGGGTTTACCTCAACTTTCAAATTTATTGAAACTACTTCTTCTTATAATAGTCTGAGCATGCCTTTCGTCGTTTGGTCGGCGAGGGAACACATTTACTTGGGGATGTTCCCATCGAAATCTATCCTTTCATCGTCAGGGTCGACACAGTTTATATAAAAACCAGCGAAGTACTTAGAAGCAGGATAAGTCATTTCATAAAAGCCCTCGGGGTTACCAAGTACAATAGACTCGAATTCGAAGTAAAAGCTACGATGTGGAGGGCCAAGAGCAATGTTCTAAATGGCGCTTGGCGCTAGTAGGGCGGTGACCCACCTCCAAGCCCGCCTAGGCGGCCGCCAAGCAGTTTGGCGTTTTTTTTTTTTCTCAGGCCCATATGGTAGCCATTAGTTTTAAAGTACCCATAAAAAAAGAGATGCTATTCACTTTTCTCTGCTGCACAGTGCACACACTACTTTACCTGCAAAACCCATGTGCACACTGACACAAACCAAACCAAGATGTCAACTGAGTCAAAATAATGCTTTGAATATATATATATAAATAAAGATGATGTACTTCTCTCACAGTAATGCTGAGAAAGGAAGTATAGGTGTAGCCGTGTAGGTGTATTATTATATAATATATAGAGAAAGAAAGAGAAAGGTAGTGTAGGTGTATTATATAATATAATATAATATATATAAAAGCTGCGTTTTAATAGAAAAGTTGATCGCCTCTCACTTTTTTTTAAAAACAGCACGTCGTTTACAGCTTCTCTCTCTCTCTCTGTGATTCAACTGATCGCCTCCGACAAGCACACCCACCCAGACCTCCGACGATTATCAAACACCATCGGCGAGACCACCCAGACCACCGGCGAAGCTCTCCGACCTCCGGGGAACCTCCGACGATCAGTAAATAGCCTCAGACGATACTCTATTTCAGTATACAAACCAGATCTGACGATTCCGGCGACCCCTAGCCGCCTAGCCTAGGCGCCGCCTAGGCGCCTAGGCTGCCACCTAGCTCCACCAAAGTCTGCCTAGCTCCGCCAAGCCTCCGTGGCCGCCGAATGAAACGCCAAGGGGTGTAGGCGTGGCGGTGACCCACCGCCAAGCGCCTAGGCGGCCGCCAAGGCTGCCATTTAGAACACTGGCCAAGAGACACAATCTTCGACTCAGAGCTAGACTTAGACAACTCAAAAGACTTCGTGTCAGACTTAGAAATGTCATCAATGCTAGTTAGATGCGGTTTGAAAATGCAAGCATCAGTACTTCAGCCTCCTCATCATCTCCAACCAATTCATTTGGGAGAAATCTTTGAACAGCAAATCCAAGCTCCCTTGATTGAAAGTCTTCGGCCAGCCAGTTCTCTCCTTTGATGGATTAGCAGGCGGTATGGACTCCAAGACCGTGATGCTACAGTCCTCCGAAATGGGCACGATAGGGCGCAGGAGTTCTGCAGAGGCAAAATTGAAAGTGGGCTCGTCCTCGTAAATATTATTGTCATCGATAGCATTTGAGAGAGCTCCCATTGTCAGAAGGTGGAACATTTCCCCAAGCGGGCGATGCTCATAGTGAATGGGCTCCCCCTCTTCATAACAGCCCCAATATTGTTCTGCGACGTCATTTTGAACCAAATCAGGGTTCAGTCCCAACGCTATCTGACAAGCATCGGGTTACGGATCCCACACATACTCCTCCTCTTCCTCCTATTGTTCGACGAGTTTAGGTTGGTGGTAGAGCATGAACAAAGAGATGCCGTCCAGAGGATCTGCCTGCGCCTCATTCCATTGATCCATCCAATGGCCAATCCATGCTTGATCAGCGTGAGGTTATTTCGGGAAACCCGTGTTGTATTGCTCAACTTAGAGAGCTCCTTCCATTCATCGGCTTTGTCCTCCATTCCCCAACCTACAACCATCATGTTGATGTCTGGTTCAGATGGGATAGTTACAATGGGTTTGGGTTGGCTTTCAGGGATGATATAGTGGGTTGGGTCGAATATGGTGGAGCTAGGGTTGATTTGAGTGGGGCTTGGGTTGACTTGAATGGAGCTTAGGTATATCTAACCAACTTGCGGGCCGGAGTTGTGTTGAGGCATGGAATCGGAAATGACATAAGGCTTTGATGGAGGGGGAGCTTCAATAGTGCCATTGTCAATGAGATCTTGAATGGCATGTCGAAGGCGGTAGCAAGCATCGGTGAGATGGCCAGGCATTTAATGGTAGGTATAGAAAAGGTTAGGATTGTGGGATGCCGGGAATGTTCAAGTTGAAGGAGTTGAAAGGAGTGGCTTGATGAAGCCAGCTTCGAGGAGCCTCTCATAAACCGAGGACAATGGTGCAAAGAAGCATGAGAAGGCCCTTGGTTGGGTTCTGCGACTGGGTTGAGGGTTCGTGGTGGAACCTCTGCTTGCTTTGCAACCGCATAGCGTCACGCCATCAAAAGAGCACTCTTTTGCCTTTGGGGTTGATCTCGTCATTGTGCAGGCTCTCCCTTTCAGCATTGGTTTCAGATAGGGATCCAACATCCTCCCTTGGGTGAGTTCTGGCCTCATGGAATTCAGCCAGGTCTTTGAACATGTCTTTCAAGCTCAACTTGATTCCTACCGCAGGAGCGTGGTAGGCTTGTGGAGGTACTTCAATCCTAGCATCATCAGAATTTAGCCCCAGATTCGGTTGCGGGACTGTGGAGGTGAAGAGGTCAACCAGTCTTTGCAATAGAGTTAGCATCTGAGTCATCTGCTTGTCCATTTTCCATTTTCTGACCCATTTCCTCTATAGCCCTCTTCAGCTCAACCAGCTCTGTTTGCCCTACCATTTGAGGTGATCGAAAGAGGCCGTGTGGCTTTGCGATAGGATGGGTGGCCCAACGCTGACAGTAAAGCAAAAAGAGGACTCAAAAAGTGCCCCTGCTGTGCTTGAAAAAGAAAGACGGACGTGCAAACGTCGTTGGTGCCTAGACTTGAATCCGATCCCGGTCTCACTCAAGACATTGCACAGGAGCTTTTGCAACAATCGCGGGTAGGTCGATGTCAGGCAGGTTAAATTCCAACCGTTGAGAATCAGAACCAATCTCCTTATCTAAGACCATCCGAGACAGAACAGAAAGATTGTCGCACACCAAATACAAATGCTTTTGAGGTTAGACCAGGCTCGAAGGAGCCATTCGGGCATGTTAGGACCATATGCTACGGTCTAGCTGTGTTGGCAAATTCCACGACAAAACACATATTTATTTGTATCCCCATTTATCGAGTTGTATTTTATTTTTGCTTATAGAGTGTCTGTTTAGGAAGTGGAAGGAAATCAATATTGTGTAATTGAGAGTGAGTGTTTCGTATAGGTAGAAAAGGAAAGATTTGTTCTCGGGAGGAAAGGATTTGCTGCACATGGAAAAGATCATTCGGTAATTGCAAGGCTTGACTTTACCGACCAATCGGAATTTAATCTAAGCAATCTGTTTAAGGCACGAGATTTACATTGCCTAGAAGGTGTAATTTATTTGAGGACATGTGGTCTTCTAAGACTACAAAGAGGAATAGAGCAGCAAAAAGATTTTGGTCTAGGGTTTGAGAAAAAAGAAGGAGAAAGCGGCAGCAACATGCATGCGTGGGTTTAAACCTCAGTGGTTTCTTTATCTTTGAATCTTGGAGTTCCTCTTCAATTGTTCAAGCTACAATGAAACTCCAAGATGTAATCACTGTTGGGAAACGATTCCCTGAAACCAGTAATGACGCGTACAGATTAGACAATAAGAAAACCGCAAAACCCTACAATGCGGAATTAGGGTTTTACCTCAACTCCCTGCGAACACGAACGCTGGTTGAACTTGTTATAGCACGTCTTGCTATATGCCACGTATACTGCTCGACTGCACCTTACGATCTTCTATCGTATTCCCTGCACGCCTAGAACACGAACCGAGTGTGGACTCTTTCGTGGTCTGTTTGCCCTCTCTAGATCTGCCTCTATTTTGTGAATCATAGAAACGTCAAAAAAACATCATCCTGACCTAGAGAGCATAACGTGTATATATAGGGCTACGATAGGGACCTAAGGAGTAATAAGTCTGGGCTCCCAGTGTAAATAAGAAAACCTAATCCCACCAGGATTCTATTTCTTATTTCACTAATTATAATTCACCCCACTACAGAATTATAATTGCACTCCCGTCCTTATCTCAATTATATTACGAGCTCCATGATATTAAATACTTATTAATCTCCCCACGTTAAGATTACAGATACCCGTTGATTAAAATAAATTCCTAACAATCTCCCACTTAATCAACATCTTAACTTGAGACTATCCGCTTAACTTATTCGATATGTCGGATACAAATATCCACCTGCAGGGTTTGACATAATCGAAACTTATAAACTTACTCAAGGGGTATCATCAATCCCTATCGGGACGTGGATTCCATTAATAATTAATAGTTGTCATATACATAATGTTGCGACCCAACTCACCGAGACTATTGACCGTATAAAGATCTCACCCTTTAATGAATCAAAATCAACAACATTAAATATATACATCTAATAATTATCTTTGGATTAAGAGCATAAGCATTCATAATAACCATGAGGTTCCAATTGTCTTATAAAGTTAGTACAAAGACAATTACCTCAATGCGGTCCCGTTCAATACACACAAAGTGTATTAGCACAATGAGTTAGAACTAGACCGTTCCCTGTAGTCAAGACAGACCTACTAAACATTGTACTACAGTCCTACTGATGGTGTGTCCAGTTCCATCTAAGACTGTGAACCATATCTTATATTTTACAAGAACCGATGATCCGATCTTCTGTGTGTAAGCCGAACTCTACACACCGGATTATCTACTTTGTAAAATAAAAGACACATATGCACAACATACAATAATATTATGCAAATATTACCCATAAAAGATTCTCATCAAAAAAGGGATAAAACTGATTAATACATAACAATATTAATCCATCATATAAAAACATAGCTTTTACATAACCTCCTAACAAACTCCCACTAAGACTCAAAGTCATGTTGCCACGCATCTTACTCGCATTCTCTCTACTACGTGACTATCAAAAGTCTTAGCCTGTAAGTTGTACGTAAAAGAATCTGCTAGGTTGTTTACCGATGCGATCTTGGCCACAGCTACATCACCTCTCTGAACGATCTCTCGAATCAGGTGATACTTACGCTCGATGTGTTTTCCTTCTTATGAGTCAATGGCTCCTTAGAGTTAGCAATTCCACCACTATTGTCACAATAGATGTAATAGCTAATTGCACTAGAGGAATCACTTCTAGATCCATCAAGAAGTCTCTAAGCCAAAACGGCCTCTTTGGTTGCTTAAGAAGCTACCACATACCTGGCCTCCATGGTGGAATCAATCAATCCACGATTGCTTGATACTCCTCCAACTTATGGCTCCACCTCCTAAGGTAAACACATATCCGGAGGTAGACTTTCTGGAATTCCTATTTGACATAAAGTTTGAGTCTGTGTACCCATAAGGTACCAGACTATCTTATTGGAACACCAACATATGATCTCTAGTTCTTTTCAGATACTTGAGTATATGTTTCACTGCAGTCCAATGTTCTTGTCCTGGATTAGACTGAAATTTGCTAACCATGCCAACGGCAAAGCAAATATCAGGTCTAGTACACAACATAGCATACATAAGGCTTCCTACTACCGAGACATAAGGAACTGCCTTCATTTTCTCCATCTCCTCAGGTGTTTTAGGACACTGATCCTTGGATAGGTTGATTCCATGTCTAAAAGGGAGGAACCCTTTCTTGGAATCCTGTATGCTAAATCGGGCAAGAATCTCATCGATATAAGTAACTTGTGATAAGCCCAACATCTTGTTCTTGCGATCTCGCATAAGCTTAATCCCAAAGATGTGACTGGTTTCTCCCAAGTCCATTTCGAATTGGTCGGATAACCACACTTTCACTGAAGACAATACTCCCACATCGTTTCTAATGAGCAGGATATCATCGACATATAGTACTAAAAACACCACCACTTTTCTGTTGCGCTTCTTATACACACATGAATCATTCGGACATTGATCAAAATCAAAAGACTTGATTGCTTGATCAAAACGGATGTTCCACGATCTAGATGTCTGCTTAAGCCCATAAAAAAACTTCTTAAGCTTGCACACAACATGTGCTCTTGACCTTTCGCTATGAATCCATCTGGTTGCACCATATAGATGCACTCATTCAGATTTCCATTAAGGAATGCGGACCTGATTAGAGTACATAGACTCCATCTCTGATTTCATAGCCTTTTGCCAAAGTTTCACATCTTTATCTTGAAGTGCCTCATTGTAGTTACAGGGTTCGGCATGTTGATCATCAGGGATCATTTCAAAAGACTCTCCCAACAACGTATATCGACTGGGTAGAATAATAACCCTCCCACTACGACGAGGTACCGGTGTGTCAATAAGTGCCTCTACAGATGTCACTTGTGGTGTTTCCTCCTGCACTACTGGCGGTAAAGAAGTTTGTGCCGATCTCTCTCCTCTCAATTCCACTAGAACAATTTTACTTCTGGGCTTGTAGTCTATCACATAGTCCTCCACTAAGTATCGGGCATTGGATCTAACAATGACCTTCTGATCCTTAGAACTATAAAATAATCTACATTTCGTTCCTCTAGGGTACCCCATAAACAGACAAACTTATGACCTTGATTCCAATTTATCTGCGTTCCCATTCAGCACATGTGCTGGACTACCCCAAACCCGAACATACCACAGACTAGGTTTGCGCCTAGTCCACAGTTCTGTGGGCGTAGATGGTACTGACTTATATGGTACCAAGTTAAGAATATACACTGTCGTTTCTAGTGCATGTCCCCAAAACGAAATAGGTAAATCTGAATAACTCATCATTGATCTTACCATATCCATAAGAGTCCTATTCCTTCTCTTTGCTACACCATTTTGTTGCGGCATACCTGGAGCTGACAACTGGGATGTATCCCTTCAGCTGACAAGTAGTCCCTAAACTCTCCCAAGAGGTATTCTCCACCACGATCAGATCGCAGTGTCATGAGACATTTACCCAGACGCTTTTCCGTTTCCGCCCTATACTCCCTGAATTTCTCAAAGCATTCGGACTTACGGCGTATCAAATAAATGTATTCATACCTTGAGTAATCGTCAATGAAAGTGACAAAGTACTCAAAACCACCTCTAGCTTGGACATTCATAGGCCCACACAAATCAGAATGAAACCAATTCCAACGGCTCTTTGGCTCTATATCCTTTTGCTGAAAAAAAAAGGCCTCTAGGTCATTTTACCTTCTAAATAGGATTCATAGACTGAAAGTTCCTCAACTTCCAATGAACCTAAAGGTTCATCTCTAACCATTCTAGAAATCCTATTTAGATTAATATGACCAAGACATAAGTGCCAAAGATACGTTTGGTTCAATTTAGAAGGCTACTTTCTCTTACATGGTAAATTATTAGTGTTATTCAATTCATGCAGTTGCACTGTAGGAAATATAGGATTAATAATGTAGAGATTATCCACTAAATATCTATCCTTGATCAACTTAGAAACTGAAACCAAGTTTCTTCTAATAGAGGGAACATAAAGGCAATCTCTCAAAATTAAACTCCTATTACTACTAAAATTTGAAAAGACATTCCTACTGCAACTACTGCCACTCTCGTAGCATTTTCCACATGTAGATAAATCTCCCCATCACTGAGTCTTCTGGTTTCCTGGAACCCGTGCAACAAAATGCAAACATGATTAGTGGCTCCCGTATCTACACACCAGGTACTGGTAGATAACACCACTAAACGTGATTCAACAACTAGTGAAAAAGATTTATCCTAATTGTTCACTTTATTGAGATAGAATGGACATTCCTACTTCCAGTGTTCTTTCTGCTTGTAGTGAAAAACACTTGCCCGCAGGCTTTTTTCACTCCACCTTGAGGCACATGAGCTGTCTCCATAACCTTTTTCTGAGAGTTGTTCTGCTTCTTCTTGCCTTTCAGCTTAGAAGTAGAAGCCTTCTCTGCCACTAACATTGAAGGTGGTTTCTTCACAACCAAAAGACCATCAGCTGCTTGGAGTTCCTTAAGAAGTTTCGCCAAAGATAAATACATTTTGTTCATATAATAATTCAGGCGAAATTACTTAAAACTCTTAGACTGCAGTGAGTTAAGAACGAAATCGATCGAAGTTTCCCCATCAATTTCAGCTCCAAGGATCTGTAGTTTATTAAGATGAGCTATCATCTTCAAAACATGATCCTTAATCGGGGTCCCTTCAACATGGGTGATACTCACCAATTTTTATAAAATTTTGCTTCCTGTTATGTGGCATTCTCATCAGGTCTAGGAGGGTATACCTCAAACAACACAAATTTGTGTCCCTCAGCAGTTAACACAATATCCAAATTCCTTTTCCAGTCAATATAATTCGATCTAGTAAGTTTATTAGCTTTGAGAATAATTGCAAGTGGATTGAAAAAACCCATTTTTAAATCTGAGAATCACATAACAACAATTATGAAGGGCAATAAAAACTTGAATTTCATTTTAATATTGGTTCCCTCAACCACGTGTTAAAAGAAAAACATTGGCAACCCTACACACCGTGAAGAGCATGCCTCGATGGGAAGGTCGTCTACTCTTCATCATTCGTGTAGATAGGCACAACCTTTTAATTTTACTATCTAGACACTATACCGTGCCAAGCAAAATTAAATAGCCAATATAGCTTCGGTCCTATAAATAATAATAGTGACTCAGATGGTGAGGATATTATTATTTACAGCTAAGTGTATACCATTACCTAGCTTTTAGACCTATTGTTCCGTTATAAACCACCTCAGATGGAGAAGTGACCCACACAACAATTATCTTAGAGCTATCCCTTTAGGAAGTTTGTACCGATGATGCCACAATTAATTTCGTCCGATAGGGAGGAAGGTTCTGAAACCAACACACAAAATTAATTATATCACCTACGAACTAGCAATGGAGACCATAGGATTTATTCAAAATAAATTCCCTCTCCCACTTAGTTATTTAAAAAATTTGTGAGGGTTATCAAATTTTCGAGTTTGCAAAAAAAAAAACCGTGATCTAGGTCAAAGGCCAAATATTACCATGTTGTCCCAATATGGTAAGCTATCACATATGCAAACAATATGGAAACACAAATAATAAGGAAACACAAGATAAAGAATCCAGCTATTATGGTCAAAGATGCAATCCTTGAGCAATAAGGAATCCTTCCAAATTTGAAATCCTTAAACAATAAGGAGTCCTTCCAAACTTGAAATCCTTAAGCAATCCTTCCAACCTTGAAATCCTTCAGCCAAACTTGTGTGGAAGACTTAGACACTTTGAATCAATCAAGGAAACCAAAATCCAACCGTGCTTAGGTAAGAAAATTCGGATTTGATATATTCCCGCGTAAACTGCACAGCCTTCAGTATTTTGGCCATATCTTCCTCATCCGACCACCGATTGAAGTGATTCAAATTGGGTTGGATTCGAAATTCAATTATCTACAACTTCCGTGAAGAACAGATTTTCTAATTCCAACGTTTACTGGGTTGAAAGAGCCCTGCAATCAGACCCTACGAATCTGGAAAAACTGTTACGAGCCAAACAACTTGTATCTTCTGTATCTCCCTTCTTCGATCTCCGAATAACCATTGAATGCTATTACAATCGAAGAAACATACATACATCGATCTTATGCCTCCATTGGAGTTCACATGATACGTTAATTATTACAACCACGAAAAATAATCATGGCACCCAATAAATAACACATGCTACGTTAATTATTACAACCACGAAAAATAATCGTGGTACCCAATAAATAACAATAACCACACAAAAATTATGTGGGATCCAATCACACAAAATCAACAAAAAATCATGTGACCATAATAGCTGGGTAAGAACGCTGCAAAACAAGGGTTAGCACAGTTCTACGTTCTACCCTCTATAACCTACGGACAACATGGCCTGTTTAATCCATACGCGTGATTACAGCCTGCTCTGATACCACTGTTGTGAAACGATTCCCAGAAACCAGTAATGACGCGTACAGATTAGACAATAAGAAAACCGCAAAACCCTACAATGCGGAATTAGGGTTTTACCTCAACTCCCTGCGAACACGAACGCTGGTTGAACTTGTTATAGCACGTCTTGCTATAAGCCACGTATACTGCTCGACTGCACCTTACGATCTTCTATCGTATTCCCTGCACGCCTAGAACACGAACCGAGTGTGGACTCTTTCGTGGTCTGTTTGCCCTCTCTAGATCTGCCTCTATTTTGTGAATCATAGAAACGTCAAAAAAATATCATCCTGACCTAGAGAGCATAACGTGTATATATAGGGCTACGATAGGGACCTAAGGAGTAATAAGTCTGGGCTCCCAGTGTAAATAAGAAAACCTAATCCCACCAGGATTCTATTTCTTATTTCACTAATTATAATTCACCCCACTACAGAATTATAATTGCACTCCCGTCCTTATCTCAATTATATTACGAGCTCCATGATATTAAATACTTATTAATCTCCCCACGTTAAGATTACAGATACCCGTTGATTAAAATAAATTACTAACAATCACAACTATATTTAAACAAACTTAGAGCTATTCTTCGATGGATTTCTGAAGGTTTGCGGAAGGCTTGTGTATTCAAGGCAGCGGCAGTCAAGCACTGGGTGTGGTGAATGAGCGATTCGGCAAGTAGGTCTTAGGGCGATTGTGAGGATTTAAATAGTAGGTAAGATTACTTGTAACTACACATTGAATATAGTGCTTTGATTCCTTCCCGTGGTTTTTACCCGTTTGGGGTTTTCCACGTATATCTTGGCGTTCTCTGTTTATTGCTTTCGTTCGTTCGTACGATTGATTTATTTATCGATTGGTGGATTGATTAATTAAAAAGATAAAAATAGCAAATATTTATATACCTAGGCAAGCTAGGATTTTTCAGGGCACGGCGAACACCGACGAACACAGACTGCGAAGGGTTGCCTTAGTCCTCAGAGATTCTTTTGAGCATGTATCCTTTGATTAGGAATGACAAGACTTGGGAGATATCAAGACAAATTAAGCCTTTAACATTTTTCATTCAAAGTTTCAACTTTGATTTTAGAAACCGTTTGACGTAAATGACTTGATACTGTAACCGGAGCAGCGTAGGTGACATGGCGCCATTAGCCTAAGCGGTGTAAGTGACTCCGCACTATAACCAAGGTGGTGTGGGTATCACGGCATTGTAGCCTAGTTGTTTTGTTAAACTCCATTGAATTCTTGTTTGAAAAATGTATTGAGGACTTAATGAATTTTGATATCCCCAAAATCTCATTGTACCAATTAATTCCAACAGCGTGCTCTATGAAAAGCACGACTCATCATCGGTCCAGGCAGCCCTAAAAAGAAAATGCAACGTACACGCCGCTTGACGACAGTGCCAAACCTAGACTTTACTGCTAAAGACGAGTCTGTCTTATGAACGTTCAGATGCAGCAAGAATCCTCAGAATTTCTTTTCGACAGTGTGTCCTTTGTTTAGATCAACCAACACCAAGAGATGTCAAAGTAGCCTAAGCCTTCAACTATTCCGTTCTCGAAGTTTCAACTTTGGAGTCGGGACAACTTGGTACAGATGACGTGGAACCATAACCAAGACGGCGTAAGCGGCAATGCGCTATTGAGCCAGGGCAGTTGTAAGTGACGTGGCATGTGTAAGCTTGATGGTGTTTGGTACCACGACATCAATTCTCAAAGTCTCGTTGATCCAGGGACTTGGTATTTCGATAATGCGCATCATCGAGATGCACAACTCTTCATCGGGTCTTGCTGCGTCCTAGTAAGCATAAGACAGACTCGAAAAAGAATGACTCCTTAAAAGCCGCCCTAAAACATGCTCCTACGCAGAATGGTATGTATGTATGTACAGTGCATACGATAGGGAAAGCAGTAACACATAGACAGTATATGGGGGTTAGATGCAAATAATCTTACCCTGCGGGTACCTGTTTTAGTTTGGAGAGTTCTAATGCTTTGTATATGCAAAGGCCGGTTTTGGTTTGAGAGGGGCTCCTCGAACTAAAGCCAAGATTTACCTCTCGCTGCAACGCATATTGCAGAGCAACAGTTGAATGGTAGAAAGGTTTGTACATGCAACTGACTACAATGTTTTCCTGTTCCATTAGTACATTAATGGACATATCGTCCTCCAAGCAATTTTATCTTTTGCTAAAAATCTCTAGATTTCTCTTAGTGCATTATACTGTTGTGCATAGTGACGACACGAAAGAGCAGTCTGATGTGGCTCCTCTGGCCATGCAGCCTTGCTCACTCCTTTGTGGCATCGAGCTATAATCTTCAAAAGGATTTGAAGGGTCTGGTTTAAGGGAAGGTTTTGTTTTCAAGGGTTCACATGAAAATAAATTCTGTTTGATCATGAATGTAAGAGGTTTTTAGCTTCCTAGTTCTTATGAAGGTCGATGAACCAATTGTAAACTTGAGGTTCCATCTAATAACATAGGAGGAAACCTGTGTCAAGAAAAGACTGAACAATTGGTTAGAAAAATGAAGAGCTGGCTGATGTTGACACTAAGGAAAACGAAAGATGGTTGATTGTTCTAGCCGTCAAATTTATAGTGTTTTTTAAGGTTAAGAAGAAAACAGTAGCTGGTTGGTTTCAGCAGGGAAGGAAAGGGTACTGGGGAGAATTCAATTTGTGGTGAATTATGATGGTCAAAACGGGCGTGATGTTACATGCAGTAAGGACTAAGACGCCAATTAATGCCTCTTGTTTATTTTTTTCTTTCATTTTGATCATCTTGTAGTTTAGGAAGCAGTTAAAGGATATATTCACCAAAAGTCCCAGACATGTGCTTTGGTAAAGCTGGTGGTGCAAATGGTAATTGGTGTCGAGGATGAGAGAGCTCATTTGGAGAGTGGTACAATATTGAAGCTGTGCTAAGTTGGTTTGGATTACTGTTGACGGGTCGGGCTTATACAGTTTTTTTTGTTCCTTGTTTTGGTATTGTCATGAGGGTTGATTCCAGTTGGAACGTTTTGCAGTATAATTTTTCTTTTCCCCTGATTTAATAAAAAATGTAATTTCAAGGGCCAACATGAGTTATCAAGATAAATGCCTGCATACTAAGCAGGTACTGTCATTAGAATGAGTAAAGGGAACGATCAGACCTTATGAAACTGGGTATACAGAATTGAACCTTAGCTCAGACAAAAGCTGGTTTAAATGATGATTTTTTACTACTACTAGTTCTCAAGCTGTTCTTGTGTGGACTGGGAGAGGAAGTGTAATCTGTTGCATTAATGACCTGGTAAAGACGTTCAGGTAGTTCTGCATAACATTTTTTGGAGCACATGCGATCAATATTCTCTAACATTTCCCTCACAAGTTTTGCACATACTGTTTGAGCTGATGGCCAAAGGTGGAACCGTCAAGGGATTGATACTGAGTAAAAGAAAGGGATTTCGTTCAGGTAATGTTAATCGGAAATTTGTATATACTAGCAGTGCTGCTCATGCTTTGCACGTGGAGTTCTTCCATTAAGGAGGTTTTTTTTATTGTAAAGTTAAATAAATTAGGAATTTTAACTTGTCCCTACCTTCAGAACTAATATTGGTAATATGTACGAATGCAACTGATGCCCCTATGCTATGAAATGACAATGTTTTCATGATGGTTTGATGAACTGTAATTATCATTACCACTGCGATAGTCATTTTTACTTTTAATTGCCACCCAAGTGCTTGCACTATTTATTATGGAATAGGACATAGTTTCTTGGCAAGTGTAAGCATCAAACCCTATATGCGTATTTTCCTGCAATTGAAAGAGAAGTTCAAAGGCCCTTTGGCCCCTTCTTTGTTAATACACCATGTGGATCCCTAGGCTTTATTAAGGGGTACAACACATTAGAAACAAGCAGTGAAAGATTTTAGACCGAACAGTAAGATTTTCACGTAAGCAAAATCCAGACATGTGGCAAGATAGAGTACGGGCCAGCTGATGCTTCCTTCATCTATTAATCCTGTCAGATAGTAGATCCAGTTGAAATAGAGAAAATGGTGGTTAAAGTGCTGGCAGAGAATCCAAAGCAGCTGGAACAGTATCGTGGAGGCAGAACTAAGTTACAAGGCTTCTTTGCCGGCCAGGTATGAGACTCTGCATAGTTTGACAAGCATTTTTTCCCCCCTGATTATATTTGATAGATTCTTTCATGTGGACAGAATGATTCTAAATGTTATGGTAAAAAATTCTCAGATAATTAAACTATCTAAAGGTAAGGCGAACCCAGGGCTTTTGAACAAGATCCTTCTGGAGAGACTAAATGCCAAGAGCTGATAATGTCAAAGGTGGGTTACTAGTATTCCTTTCTGTGTTGCTGAATTGTGTGCCAACTGTTGATTGTTTCACCATGCATTAGTTTTTTTTTTTTGGGTCCAGCTCCAGCTTGACTACAGGTTTTGCTCAACTAGCTGCAAAGCAATGCCGTCTGTTGAGTGTTTCAAGGCTCTTCTTTGGATTTGGTTGAAGCCGCGCTCTTGGGAAAGGCATGATGTTTATCCCATTTTTGCAGAGGCTAAATCTGTTACTTGAAGTGGCGCTGCCAGGATGCTAAAGACAAGTCTTTAGTGTAGCACAAAGCCCAAGCAATTAAGGATAGAACTTTGTTAAGTGATACGATATGTGCAATATGATTTGTTGCTAGCTACTATTTTTGCAATATGTCTGGCTTGCTACAGAGCTTGCTATAATAAAAAGACTTGTAATCTTTGTAATATAGCAAAAACTCTCGTTTGGATCATCTCTCTTCCAAGAATTTTCTTTCTTCTTTTTTTTTTTAAATCCTGGTTTCTTGTTTTGTACATTTCCGAACTTTTTGTTATTGGGTGGTGTTTACGTTGTTGATGGCCAGTCTCTTGAAATTTTGGTGCGTCCATGAAACCATTAGAAAAAAGGGTCCAAATTGGGCAGTCCGATTGAGAGTCGTGCTGGTAAACTCACGCGCTAAGAGCATCTCCAAAGAAGTAGGAAAAATGGGATTTTGACCAAAGTTTGCTTACTCCTTTGGAGTTGCTCTAAATAGCAACTATTTAGGTTGCAAATTTTCGTAATAGTTTTAGATAATTAACAATGGTAATAAACCAATATTTAGAACTATCATGAATCTCCTCTTGTAGCAATATTGATAATAGTCAAATGTTCAATTTTTTTGTCAAAGTTTATTCATAAATAAAAAATAAAAAATACCCCCCCCCCCCTAGCGAAGGGGCACCCAGAAAACAAGAAAGTCACTTAACAAAACCCAGGCCCTTGTTTAAGTGGTTGTGAGAAAGTAATAAGCGCTCCTCATAAGGTCACAGGTTCCATTTTCACGGAAGCCAAACATTCCAAACCTTAGACCCACTGGAGGTTATGTCCCGTCCGGTCGTTACTTTCTGAGCCCAGAATTAGTCGAGGTGCGCGCAAGTTGACCCACATCCAGTTATCAAAAAAAAACCAGGCCCTTGTCCATGATTAAACTCATACTCCCCTACACCATTCTAAACATAATTTAAGCTATGTCATCAAATTTTACCAGTGAAGATTATCTGTGGAATATCCCAATCTCTACCTGTTATCATATTTTCATCATTCATCTTCACCTAGCAAACTATTCGTTCCCAAAATAGCTACTCCTGGATGGCATTGGCCTTGACCTTGTCATCTTATCCATCTCCTAAAAGGACACGTCCCCCTTAAATTTCGCGAAACACAGAACTGCATCGATCAATTTGTGAATCACAAAAACCAAAACTTAACGGTGTTGTTAATCATCAGTCCTTTCTCATAAACACAACAAAACAAAATGACCACCACCTCTTGTTTTTTTGTCTCCTGTCCTTCCATTATACATCCATCTTTATACCAAGAAAAGCTGTTGTTGCTGCTGCTGCTGCTGGTGGTGGCGGCAGCAAAGGCGGTTATAGCACCTTGATGGTCGTAACACCACCATCATGGAAGGCGGGGCCACACCAACACCACCACGGAAGGTGATGGTGGTAGCAGATCCTACTCGCGAATCAGCTGCTGCCCTCCAATACGCGCTCTCCCATGGGGTGGTGGAGCGTGACACATTGATTCTCCTCCACGTCGAGAACCCAAATGCTTGGAAAAACCCATTTTCGTTTTTTAAATGGCCGATGCCTTCCACCTCTACCACCGCCTCTGCATTTTCCTTGTCCTCCTCCTTCACCGAAGGCGGCAGCAGCAGTGGCAGTTGTGGAGGAGACATGGATTTCCTCGAAGCAATGAGGCACGCTAGCGAGATTTCGCAACCCAAAGTGCCCGTGCAGGTGGAGAAGGTGGAGATGGAGGGCAAAGAAAAGGCTGCTGTGATCCTTCACTATAGCACCTTGCATTCGGTGGATATCATTGTTATAGGCCAAAAAAGGACTCTATCAAACGCAATATTAGGGTAAGCACCTACACAATTTTGAATAAGTAACTTATTTTTTGAATTAAATGTGATGTATTGTGAGAGAATGACCTGTCTCGTAAAGCGAAAAATAAGTTCTTGAAAAATAAAAACACTAGCGGAACGGGGCCTTATATTAATTGGTAGATATTGTTTCGATTCTGTTTAACTTTTCTCATTTTCTTTCTCCTTGGAATTAAGAAGCATAATGAAAAGTTCAAGAATAGTCATCATTTTCATGTTGCTTCCAAAATTGTGTGTAAACTTGAAATCACCTTTTTGGTGTTAAGAAGTAATTAGGTTGACAAAAATGTATATTCTACATCATGAAAACCAAAGAGCAAAATTTTTTTTTTTTTTTGTGTAGAAAATATATATTTAACTTGAAGTGCGAAACCTCCTAGGTGTTGTCTAACTCTTATGGAGGCCAGTTCATAAGAACTTTACTCTGGGTTTAATTGAAGCTCCCGCTGGTGGATGGTGAGATCGATCTCTTGGGAATTAGTCAATATGCACGTAACTGGCCCGACAACCAGAGACATCAACGTAAACATTTACATATTTACATACACACGCACTTGGAAAAACATGATTTGCAAGATAAAAAGCGTCCCAAACCTGGCATACGTATTTACGTACTTAGAATGATGTTTCATCCCCATGTAGGTTGGCTTCCGCCTGAACTGGTTAGTAATGAAAAGTATTGAGTTCCCTTTATGCAACTATATGAACTTCATATTGAGAAGAGTTTTCTACTAGCTAGTTCTTTCGGTATACATGTTTGCATATTTACAAACTGATATGCATATGCATTCTCAACAGGCAGAGGAAGAATGGATCTTTGAGGGGACTAGATACAGCAGAGTACTTGATAGAGAACAGCAAGTGCACCTGTGTTGCAGTGCAGAAAAAGGGCCAAAATGCAGGATTTCTTCTCAATACAAAGACCCACAAAAACTTTTGGCTTCTAGCATAAAAGAATGTGAATGAATTCCACTCTCCATTCTCAAAAAAAAAAAAAAAAATTCCCCTCCTTGTATCGCATACGCACACATATCAGAGTTACCTCTCTTGCATCCCTTGTAATAACTTCATGAACTCATCAGTTCATGATAATTTTTGTTGACAGACGTAGATCAGTTCAACTTGCATCGTTTCCTGAAATTTTCTCTCTTATTTGTCTCTCTGAGAAAACCACGTCTGCTTTTACATTTCCAGTTTATGAGTGATGTCAATATTTGAACAAGGAAGAAATGTGGGATAAACTAGCACCAAAAACTGAATTTTCATTAACTAGTTCTCACCCCATGTAACGAACCAAAACCTTTTGAAACTTATGTCTTTTTTGGAGGCATCGGAATATGACAATGTGTGTAAGCAAGCCAATTAACAAGCCTGTTAAAAAGTTTGATTAGTCCACGTGGGGAGTGGTAGACTAAGTACAAGACGGCAAAGAGAAGATAAGCTGGTAATAATCAGCAATAAATGTTCAATCATATCGGGAAATGGGGGTAAAATAAAGGAGGGTGAACATAGAATCCGATTTCATCCACCAGATCATACATATGATCATGCAATCAAGCCATGGAAAAATTAAAGGTGATAACTAGTTATATCCTCTGTGTTCTCACTTGTCTCCATCTAATCGTTAAATTTTACTCCAACCAACTCACCAGACCTCTCTTTCCAAAGATAAAATTCAAAATAATTACTCAAATATTCTTTTGATGCATCTTTTATGCCCTACGGCCCACGAATTAACAAATAAAATAATGTTGTTTAGACAATTCACAACTAACACTCAGATGACTTCTATGAACACAAAATCGAGTTTATCATTACAGAATGAACAACATTTGGCGACAAAATTAGATGATGCATGGGTTATAAAACAAAACTGACATACCTTGCAGATGGTGATGACATATGTGGCGGCGGACGCGTGACTCGTGTGGATGGAGATGGCGTTGGGGAATTTCTTGCCTGATCTTTTGGGTTGTCGATCCTCCACGTCCTTCAGTTTCAGGGGAGACCAACAGTTTCTGAATGGGTTGACAGATGAGAGGAAGGTGAGGGGATGGAGAGAGGGTTAGGTCAAACAAACTTGGGCGAAATCACTCGTGTGGATGGATGGTGTTGGCGTCGTGTCGATTGTGACAGCAGAAGAAGGCAGCGTCGTGAACTCGTGGATGGTGGTGTCAGATGGGCCGTTGTGGAGGAGAGACCTAGCACACAGTCGCTGGTGTGGTGCATGTGTGACCTTCAACACAAACAATGGTTTTGGGCAAAAACTTTTTCCCAGACTTGGTGATTATTGCTCCACGTCATCCAAATTTTCAAAATTTTGGGAGTTTTGTTTTCCCTACGGCAATTTTCATAACAAATAGGGGAAAAATATTGCATGGGTCACATTAAATGTGACCGAACAAATTTAAGTGCTATACTCTACCACCCAATCTCCACGTGAGTTTTTTTTTTTGCAATCGAAACCTTCTATCTTTTACATAACAGGGATTAAATTATTCATACTAAAAATGGAATAAATCTATTATCGTTACATACTTGATCAAGGGAACAATATCATTCTAATAATGAATCTGCATTCTGATCAAGAGGCTTTCAAAATCTGATGGACCCTAAACTTTTGGGGAATGATTAAATAACCGAGCATAATAGAATAAACAGTATCGATCGTCATATTAATGATGCAATCGTGTGGCTCCAGTACATTAGATAATAGCACAAGACATTGGTTCATAATCAACCAAGTTCGATGTATAGATTTTAACGGTAGTTGCCAACTACTTTGTTCAAATACTCGATCTAAACCGTTAAGATTGCACATCTTATCGATTCTATATTTGTCGCCAACTTTAGTGATAATCAGATGTCAGTAACCTCATGATCGGAACACATTCTTTTCTTACAAAGCTATTAAAGTCCTATAGTTCACCACTCGATGACTGTTTTAGCAATTCTTTCAAAATCCAAACCATCTATCTTTTACGTAAGAGAGATTATATCATTCCTCCCAATAATGAAATAAATTGGTTATCGTTACAAACTTTATCGGGAATAAGTTATCATTCCTATTATGAATTATGGCACCGATCAAAAAGCTTCATAAACCAGATGGAGACCAAATTTTACTACATGGAGCCCAAATTTTCCAAATTTTACTACATGGAGCCCAAATTTTCCAAATTTAACTAAATCAACAATAACAACTGAATCAACGTCCTCGATTATTAAAAATAATTTTTTACTATGGTCCGTTACATTTTACTCTTCAATATAATTGAATAACACATATACATTGTAATATTTTGCCACTTAACCACGGTTAAACATTTCAAAATAAATAAAGAAAACAAAATAAGGACAGGTTGGGTATCGTTATTCTTTTTGAGGTTATTTTATGCCTTATACAGGTTATTGTTATGCTTATATGTGGTCATATTATGCTTCTTTAACTTTTTCGCTTTTTTTTATGCTTCTTCAACTTTTTGTTATGCCTACATTGGTTTTTGTTATGCTCCTCAATGGTTTCCCATTATGCCTCAGCTGTTATGCCATTTCGTAGTCTTGTTATGCCTATTTCGGATGACTGTTACACCTTTTTAGGTCATGTTATACTCATGTTATGCCGTTCAATTAAAGTGTTATGCCTTTTTCGTATAACTTGTTATGCCATTAGTGGTTTTATTCTACCGAATTTTGTTATCTATTGGGATGACTGGTTTGACCGGTCATCTTTGGTCAAAGTTGCATTGGTGGCCTCCTTTTTTACCGTTGGATGTGAGTTATGGTGTCCCCAATTTGCAGGTGGACACCATAGATTTTCCCTACAGAGTATTTTATCATATCATATCTTAATAAAATCTAGAATATATCTTGTATTTTCCAACATAATCCAAATTTATCTATTGAATATCTAGAATATTCCCACAAGATTTTAATTCTTTCTAGAATATTCTTCGAACCTTACGGTTTTCCACCTCGCCAGAATTCGTGCCTCATTCCCATGGCGCGATACTGTTAACGGGATCGGACAATATCTGCAAAGTTTCGCAAAAATTGACACATGTAGAAAAATACTCTAATGAGCACCCAACTGCACCTAGCTATCCTCTCTCTCAAACGCTCACCCCACACCATCAAACAAATAGATCAAATCCTCACCCAAACCATCACAACTGGTCTCCTCCACACCACCCCTACACTCAACTCTATTCTCACAGTCTATTCCAAAAGCCCCGCACCCACCAAAGCCATTCTTACATACAACCACTCCATCAAAAACTCTATCCCCCTAGATAACTACACTTACCCAGTTCTCCTCAAGGCCTGCACACGCCTAAAATCACTCCCTAAAGGAAAAGAAGTCCATGCCCATGTCACAAAAGTAGGCTTAGGTAGTGATGTTTATGTACAGAATGCTCTAGTTCACTTTTATGGGTCCACAGGCCTAATTGGTGATGCTAGGGACGTGTTTGATAAAATGCCTCACAGAGATTTAGCTAGTTGGAATTCACTTCTGGCTGCTTATAATTCGCGATCTGGAGATGGGACTGAAGCATTGGTTTTGTTTAAGGAAATGATGTGTGAAGGGATTGGAGCTGATTCTATCACTTTCGTGATTATAATTTCAGCAATTGCAGTGGTAACAAAGGTGGAATACGGCAGCTCAATCCACGGTTCTGTGATAAAAAACGGGTTTGATTGTTATGTGAATTTGGAAAATGCAATGCTGGGTATGTATGTGAAATATGGGGATATGAATGCTGCTCTAACTTTATTTACTGAAATGGGTGATAGAAGGGATGTAGTGTCTCACACTATAATGATCAATGGGTGTATCGAGACAGGGTTCATAGAGTTGGCTCGTGACATTTTCGATCGTTGGTTCGACAAAGATTTGGTTCTGTGGAACTCAATGATCAGTGGTTATGTGGAGTCAAATCACCCGAATGAAGCTTTAGTGCTTTTTGAGAAAATGGAGAATGAAGAGATCGAACCTGATCAATACACTGTAGTTAGTATTCTTTCCGCTTGTGCTTGCTTATCGGATCTTCAATATGGTAGGCATGTTCACCGATTAATCCTCACAAAAAACATGTTACACGATGTTTTTGTTGGAACGGCTCTAATTGACATGTACTCAAAGTGTGGAAGTATTAGTGATGCAATGGCCACTTTTTACAAAATGGAAGACAAAGATGTTTTTACTTGGACAACTGCAATTGGAGGACTTGCAAATTTCGGTTACGTAAAGGCATCTTTGGAGTTGTTCTATCAGATGGAGAATGAGGGAGTTAACCCTAATGAGGCAACGTTTGTTTGTGTATTAGCAGCATGCAGACAGGCTGGCCTAGTTGAAGAAGGTTGCTTCTTGTTTAGTACACTAGTGAGAAATTACAAAATCCAACCAAAGGTCGAGCACTTTGGTTGTCTAATCGACCTCTTGAGTAGAGCCGGTCTAGTTCACCAGGCAGACGAGTTCATTAAAGCCATGGATCCAGGGGAAAGACTTGTAGCTTATAAAACCCTACTAAGTGCCTGTATGAATCACTCAAAGATCGATCTTGGATTAAAGGTTGCTGATGAACTGAAAAGGTTGGGTTCAGAAGATCATGCAGTTCATGTCTTACTTTCGAACTTCTATGCGCTAGCGGGAGAATGGTCTAAAGTTGAAGAGATGAGACGGAACATGAAAATTTTCGGTATGTTGAAAGAGCCAGGCATCAGCTGCGTAGAGGTGACAACCTAATAGGAGTAGGACTGTCATCTTGTATTATGTTCAGACTACAACAATAACAACAGAACCCACGTAGTCCCCAACCATTGGGGGTATGGCCGTATCATGTTCAAACTGCATTTACTAAATTTACCATTTACTGAATGATTTAGCGCTTTGCGCTGACCATTTCATGCCATATATGTTTTGATCAAAATACGGAATGAAACCAAACCCTGTATCCTTAAATGGACTCGATGGGAGGTTGGAACTGAATGGCCATGGAATCGGTTTGAAATTTCGTCGGTAACTACTTCCGTTCTAGTCCCCTAATATAGAAGTGGTAAGAGAAGTAATGGTGTAACACGTATGCTTCTTTTTGTGTTTTGGCAGGGGAAACGGGCTCGGAGGTTCAAAAAATCAATCCAATGGTGAGCCAGCCAAGTCTTGAAAATAACTCGGCTGGGAGTTCCTTTTGAAGACATCAATGGATGAGACAACAAACCAGTCCCTTTGTCGATTGACGCTGCTCGCCTAATGGGCCAAATAGTAGCAGCCTACTGCTGCTCGGCAGCTCCCTTCCGACAAGGGCGGAACCAGAAATGAATTTTGACCTGAGCTAAAATGGATTGCTGAGTAAAATGGATTGGACTAAAATTATTTGGGCTAAATTTTACATATAATTTTTTTGTTTTTTCAAAGTTAGCATGGGCTATAACCCACCCCACCATACACACAGTTCCATCCTTGCTTGCCGAGTGTTAGGACCATATGCTTCGGCCTATTTGTGTTGGCAAATTCCACGACAAAACACATATTTATTTGTATCCCCATTTATCGAGTTGTATTTTATTTTTGTTTATAGAGTGTCTGTTTAGGAGGTGGAAGGAAATCAATATTGTGTAATTGTGAGTGAGTACTGTTTCGTATAGATAGAAAAGGAAAGATTTGTTCTCGGGAGGAAAGGATTTGCTGCACATGGAAAAGATCATTCGCTAATTGCAATGCTTGACTTTACCGACCAATCGGAATTTAATCAGAGCAATCTGTTTAAGGCACGAGATTTACATTGCCTAGAAGGGTAATTTATTTGAGGACATGTAATTTATCCTAAGACTACAAAGAGAAATAGAGCAGCCAAATGATTCAGGCATGTGGGTTTAAGAAAAACAAAAAGAGGGCAGCAGGAAATAGACTTTGGTTTTTGAAGTTCAAACATAGAGAATGAAGTCTACTTTGTATCTTGGAGTTCCAATCCACTTGACGGATTATTGAACATACATGACATCTTCAAGAGGTTTCAACATCTTCGTCAACTTATTTGAGCAAAGCCCTAAGGAGGATTCCTAGGCAAGTTTAAATTCTTCGGTGGATTTCCGGAAGGCAAACGGAAGGCTTGTGGATTCAAGACAGCGGCGGTCAAGCATTCAGAGAGGTGTACGTGGATTCAACAAGAGCGTCTAGGTTTAGGTTTGTGGAGTTCAAACTTATTGTAAGAGTTCTTGTAACCTCGTGTTTAGTAGTGTTTGATTTCTTCCCGTGGTTTTTTTTCCCGTTTTGGGTTTTTCACGTATATCCTGGTGTTATCTTTTGATTGTTTTTTGTTCCTGCATTTGGATTGATTGGTAGTTTATTTATTAAAGAATTCATACATAGCAAATATTTATAAACTTAGGCGATCTAGGGTTTTTCACCGAATGGTCGATCCGGTTGTTCATTGGCACGGACAGCATGGATTAAATCTGAGCGCATATAAATCTAAACCATCTCCTGCTTGGTTAAGATCCGAGCCATCAATTGCCGAGATGAGCGGCCTGATTCGGCCGCTCTGCACAGCTCTACAAGGAGAGGCTAGGCAGCATCTCCTATTCCGTGAAGTTTACCAGAGAGTATGCGTCCAAGCCAACGTAGCTATGAATTATGAGCATCAAACGAAGAATCTGGCACCAACAATTAGAGCTTGGGACAAACAGTCGAGGATTTCTTGGAATAATATAAAGTGGGACATACATACAATAGCTGCTGCACCAAAGACGATTAAATGGCGAAGAGAACAATATCACAAACTGTCACATGACTATCTATGTTCATAAATAACACCTCTTCATGTTGGATTGCCAACCATAGGTTGAACCTTCTGTAATGGTAAACACCAATAATGCACACAAAGGCTAAAAAACACTTTCACAGAGGCAAACAACACCATCAATTGACCAAGAAATAGTAAGGCATGTATAAAAAACTGAACGCCCCAATCTTCTAGCTTAAGAGATTGAGACCTCATCAGGGCAACCTTTTATAAACTTCCGTAGAAGCGTTCCGGCAGATTTCAGGAGCAAATACCAAGATAAGGTAAAAGCAATCGCCAAAACCCTACCCCATACAAGTCCAACAAGAACAATCACAATGACGGTGAAATACCCTGAATTCCTCTCTGTCTTCGGTCCAATATCTTCCCTCGTCACGGTATCTTCCATTTCAACCTGGGAAAGTTCACTGGAACTGCAACTTGTTACAAAATCTACTCGATCCCGATTCCCTCCAATCGAAAATGATGTTGATTTGTCGTCATACACGTATACGTATTCCAATCCACGTAGCTGCTCATCTTCTTCTAAAAGTTCTTTTGCTTCATTCATAACCGCAACTACATCGTCACCAGTGGGACTTGATGCTTCGTTTTTCGATGACATCCGTTTCTTCTTTGAACCAGAAAGCTTATTTGAAACGAGTTTCTTGATTTTCGACCTTATCTTACCACTACGACTTCTGTGGCTTTTAAGATCCACAACATCACAAGTACTCACCTCATCTTTCTCCTTAACTTCCTTCTTCTTGACCTTTTCTTTCCGACTCTTTTGGCATTTAAGATCCAGAAAATCACTATTGGATGCCCCGTCTTTCTCCATAACTTCCTTTTTTTCGCCAATTTCTTCATGTAGCCAATTTTCCTTGCCACTTTGCAAATCAAACTCGTATCCCACGCTTTGAATCTCCCTTGTTGAAGGAACCAAATCGGGACTAGGTTGCTCGATTTGAATTTCTTGAAAGGGATCGTTCGCCTTATGACCCTCAATCACACAAGAACCACCAAAATTCGAATTTGATCGCACGAGCTGGACTTCTTGAAAGCGATCATCTGAAACAGGTGCCTTCAAACCCTTATCTTCTTTAACTACCAATTTGGCCCCTTTGATTCCAAAAAGGCACACAACCCTTTCAACCAATGATTTCTGCGAATCCAAACATGGCTTAAGCAACCAGCCCAAATGCTTCCCCGCATACTCCATGAAAAGCAGCAAGAAAGCAGACATTGTAATCCCCACCACAAACTGCTTTGTCCCCAATGCCAATATCACCACCAAAAAAGTCTTCAAAATCACCACCAAAACGCTATTCGCCGCCACAACTTCACCCCCACCTTCACCTCCACCATCAACCACCAAACCCCTCTCCTCAATCTCAACAATTTCATTGCCAAACCGATCCGATGAACCCAAATTAACTTTCTCTGAGGCCAGATTAACGCGAACACTCGGCAGACCCAATTCAGAATTCTCAGAAACCGGCGAAACAGAGGGAGAGTTGGGCATAGGAATCGATTCCTGGTCGGATTTCTTCTTCTTTTTGGAGGGTTTTTTAAGGCGGTCGCGGTTTTTAACGAAGAGATCGACGAGGGACGTGGGAAAGCCGGTCTCGACCACCAGGGATCCGCCGCGCTTGTGGGGCGAGTGGATGTGGTCTGATACCAGTTTGGAGATTCGGTTGCACTTGGCTGCCTTCTTCCATAGAGGCATCTTGATCTATATCTTGTTGTTTCTAATTTAAATACCAAAAGGGCTTTCAAATGACCAAGAGCGAAAAGGGTTTTCAAGGGTACAAGAATTGTCGGAAATACCTTGATTTTCTCGAATTCCTTTACAAAGACAACACCCACGTAGGCATCTTGATCTATCTTGTTGGTTCTTGTTCTGTACAAGGATTGTTCTTTCTTTGCAAATAGGGACGGACAACCCAGAAAGCCAAATCTATATACGGAAATGCTAAGAACAAGAGGGTTTTCCAGGGTACAAGGATTGCTCAGAAATCCTCTTGATTTTCTTGAATTCTTTGCAAAGAGAATACCCACAGGAATTACTTTTAAGGGAAAGGAAGGAATGAAATCTCGGCAAATATTTTGGGCTCGACGTAACCAGATCAAATCTAACACGGGACTAAAGAACAATAAGGGATTTCAATCAATTGTTCGAAAACCGCTTGGTTTTCTTGATTTCTTTGCGAAAACCAAGAAATTTTTTTGAGAGGGAGAGAGAGACAGGATGGAAGAATTATAACGGGTTTAATGTGCAAAGTTCAAGGTACCCAGAGGAATGGAAGAAAGGGGTGGTGGATACAATTTCATATTGTGTTCAATGGGGAGACTGAAATCTCCTATGGAGAGAAGAAAGGTTGAGAAATTGGAAAGGTTAGAGGACTATAATCGTTTGGGGATTTAAGATTTTGAATTCTTTTTTTACCTACGATTTTTAATAAATTTTTTCTTAATTATCAGTCTTATTTCTCTCTATATTTTTCTTTAATGATTATTATTATATCAGTTGATCCCTATTGACTTGGATTCTTATACAGGTTTGAATTGGGTTTTCTGAATCCTATTAGAGGACGGTGTGGGATTTGAAATAGGAATTTCTTTTCTTTTCTTTTCTTTTTTATGATCCACTTAGTACGAGTATTCAGTATTTCTGAACATTGTCACGTGATCACCTCAACTCTCTACTACCACACATTGTTATAGGATTCGTATATATTTTCTCATGAAATCTTGCAATATGGTGGAGAAAAAGCAACGGACATAAAATAATTTTTCGCGTAGTAAGATTAGTTTGAGGGACCACAGGCGGACACGGGGAGCGCGTGGTCGGCTGTTATAATGACGAACATTGAATTGACGCACGGTTTATTTCTGGTCCAGGTGATGTGTGGAAAGGCATTAGCTGTTTCCTCCATTTCCATTCAGTAAAACTCCAACAAAAAAGAGGTTAAAAAGGCTGATTATTTTTAGGGCAAAGTACAAATTAACTCCCTGTAGTTTGGCCTTTTGACACTTAACCTCCCCGACATTTGGAAATGACCAATTCAACACCTCATGGTTGTCATCTATTTACATTTTACCTCCCTACTGTTAAAAATGCCGTCCATTTTGACGGGAAGTGTATTAGACGCGCCTATCTTGAAACTTGGTATGACAAAAGTACTTGAATAAAATTGAATTCCGATGAAGAAAGACAATACTACCCTTCTCCTTTACCTTCCTCTTTTTTTTTTTGCACTGCCTTTATCTTCCTCCACCCCAACCCAGATCTGGTTCGAACCAGAGAGAGAGAGAGAGAGAGAGAGAGAGAGGAGGAGGAGGAGGAGGAGCTACGACCCCCGGAGACGACCACCACCGACGCCATTACGACCACCAATTAGAATGATTGGGATTAACAGATTCATATTGAATCAAATGTGAATCTGTGGACTGTAACATATTGTACCATTGGTTACAGCTCACCAAGCTAAAAGCTTCGGGCTTCAAAATCAATACTGGGTTTGGGGGGATTAACAGCTCTTTACCGACCACCAACTAGAAGGATTGGGATTACCCACCACCGACGTATTTGATCTGTAATGGCGTCGGTGGTAGTCGCCGGAGGTGGACCCAGTCGTGGTGGTGGTAGCCTCCAGGAGGGTCATACCTCCTCCTCCTCCTCCTTCTTCTCTCTCTCTCTCTCTCTGGGTATTTTTTTTAAAAATAATTGGAATCTTGGGTATTTTAAAACTGTAATTCTTGGTCCTTGTTTTTGTAATCTTCCTCACAGTAATGATTTATCAAAAAAAAAGAAAGAAAATAATTCAGTCAAAGGTTCTTTACATTATGTTGCTTTATTAAGTTTTTATGATTTTCCACGGAAAAAAGGAGAAAAGAGTTTATTATTTTTAGATGGGGCAAAAAAGTATGAACTCGACCATAACCCAGGAGAGAAATTACGAGTAAAAGATATATTTTTTTTAAAGTAAAAAATAGTTATAGTTCACATTACTAAGGCCCCGTTCCAGGAAGACCCCTTAAAAAATAAGTACTTATTTGCAATTTTCAAACTTAAAAATAATAGGCTTACTGAAATAAAAATATATGCAATATCGAGATCTATCAAATCCTGCAAAAAAAATTGAAAAATTATTTTCGTAAGCTCATTATTTTTAAGCTTGAAAATAGGTCCTTAATTTTTAAATACTTATTTGGGTTTCTAGAACGGGGCCTAACTATATGAAGTATTTTTTTTATAAAAAGGTTAGAAATGCATAAATCAATGATGATGAGGAGGAGAGAGAGAGTGTACAGAAATGAACAAGAAAATGAAACTAGACGTAGGATACTATGGTCATTTAACAGTTTCCATTAACGGTGTTAGCGTAGCAATTTAGTCCAAAACCATGAGGAGTCGAACTAGTCAATTTTAAATGTCAGGGAGGTAAAGTGTCAAAAGGCCAAACCACAGGGAGGTAATCCGTACTTTGCCCTTATTTTTAATGTTTTCCTTTTTAACGTGAAGGTGTCCGGGCTAGTTTACGCGCACCTCGACTAAACGAAGTTTCGTCGGCCTCCTCTCATCTCTTAAGATATTTCAAAATCCACTCTTTGAATCCTAAATCCCACCCACCCAAGAGAAGCATTGGTTAAGACTAGAGTTAGAGTAGCTGGTAGCTTTTGTTCTTGGAGAAAGAGCGCAAGAAAGAAAATCGAGCTTAGAAACCCCGTCTTTTGGCATCAAATCCATTTTCCTTCGATAGAGTGAAATCAAAAGAGCAAAAGTGCATTTCATATAGCAGTGAATTGGCATAAAGGGATTTGGAGGGAGTGAAGTCACGATCGGGAATCGAACCCGAGCCTATGGGGTTCCCATTCAAACTTCCTTTTATTTTATTCGTTACTTAGCTGGTTCTGCAGTCCGCTCAAAGACAGACTATCAACACCGAGATTAGAGAATTCGCAAGAGATTTCTCTCTTGTGGCCTGCCCTAAGAGGTTGTCAGGTTTCAAATGTTACTAGAATTTCAGCTTATCCATGTTGTCACTCGAGCTACCCTTACGGTTATTTTTAGACTTTTACTCAATTGGGTTTCTAACCCTTTTTTGTGGGGTAAAACTTAACTGTAAAATACGAGTCGTGGTCCTGAAAACGTTGTTTATCTTCTACTATTATGTGATGATTATCTTCTTGCGGAGTAAAATTAAACGATGGAAAGGTTGTTTATCTTCTCCTGTGACCATTCTAGGCCACCATTCTGTTATGTGATCCTCATTTGACTAAAAAATCTACTTGTTATTTCACTTGACGATTCGATCCGCCTATTTTGTACTTTTCAATGGATTCATCAACTCTACAAAAAATCATATAGATCGGAAATCAATATCTACTTGAACAAATAATAATTGTCACAAAAGTAATTGAAAGTTTAATGTTGACGGCTTGACGGTTCATTTCTGTTTTGACCAATACGATTAGTCTAGCCATTAACAATGTCCGGACATGTTCGTCTTCCTTACTGCTCAATGGTATTGGTGACAAGTGCGTCTAAATTCGAAAGGTCCCCCACTGAGTAAATTCTTTTTTGCACATAATTGTATAAAAACTAAAGGGAAGGTCTGAGAAAGCGGCACATAATTGTATAAAAACGTAAAGGGAAGGTACCTGAGAAAGCACGACACGATGTAATGGGAAAGCACCCTTAGGTTCTGTTTCGTAAAAATTCTTATTTTTTTAAGTACTTATATTTTCGCTTTACGAGGCAGATCATTCTTTTACAATACATTATCTTTAATTCAAAATAAAAATATACTTATTTTAGTTAATGGAACACACTCTTAATGTACTATGTAAGCTAAAGTGCAAATATGAGACAATTTTGTTGGATCTCCATCTACAAAACAAAGGGAGCCCTAACCATCTTTTTTTATTGTCGATATTTGGATTGTTGTCATACCATTTGTATTTTTCTATGTAAATTCTTTTTTAGTGGAGCATCTCTCAAGCAGATCTTAGGGACAACACTCTGGTTTTAAATAGTAAAATATTCAAGACATCCCTCCTTTTGGTTTATTATCTCGTTAGATAATTTACCATACATCTGAGTCCAATAAATTGGAGGCTTTTTTTTTTATTATATAAATTAACAAGCGTTGGAAGAATATAAATATCTCAATTAAATACACTGATTCCAACTGATAACCTATATAAGGGGACAATAAATTAAATAAGTAACATTCATTTCAACGCGAAGAAAATGATTAATATTTACTTTTGACAACTTTCCTTATGAAGGTGTACAAGAGTGACCAACTCCAACCGAGCTCACGTTATTGGTTGCCTTTGTTTTATCAAGTGTGATATGTGACTTTTAAGTCTCGGTATATTGAAGTCTTACTTTAATGAATAAGTTTGATGCTAGGGTCTGTTTGGGTATTTTTGTTTTTTTAAAGGCAATTGGTATTTATGCTAAAGTAATTTTTTGTTTATTCTTTCATCAAGAATTTTATGGGATTGGTCATTTGTCTCGACAAGAGAAAAAACAAAACAGTATCAAAATATAGAATGGAGTTGAAAAAATGTCGATAAGACAAACCTAAAAATATAGTATCAAAACTTATGTTGTATTTAGCGAACTTTTTAGGTTTTAAGTTAGAAACCATTCAAATTGAAATAAAGGATGCTAATAATCAGAGCTGTTCAATTTATTTGAAACATGGTTGTAAGAATTTCCGTAAAAAATCAACTCATTCGAATATCAATAAGCATTTAATCGATATATTCATTAAGTTTTTATCATGTCAAATTTAGGAACAAATACTGCACTTAATCGATTCATTCAGTTTTTATCCTGTTAAATTTAGGGACAAATACTGATCAAGCCATTTCCGATATCCGAATGAGTTGATGTTTTATGAAAACTCTTAAAAATATATTTTAAACAAATTGAACAACTCCGATCATTTGCGCGAGACTCCAAAATGAGTCTCACACAAGATTTTTAATATTTTGTTTCAAAAGTTGTGTTATACTAATGTTGTGTCCCTAGAACCGGCTCTTGAAGTAATTTTTGATTTTCAAATCACTGGCGGGGATTTCTCAAGTGTGCTCAAGCTGATTCAGATACTCACGAATTTTCAAAAAATAAATAAAGGAAAAATAAATTAACGAACAAAACTCATACGGCGACCATTAATCATTGAGAACTCTCGCGCGGGGACGACACATATGGAGTAGCCGTTCAGAAAAAAAATGAAGTAGCAGCAGGCAGGGACCAACTGACCCATCCAATCTTAAGAAATAAGCTAGATCTACTCTATATGCGCGCACTTTGGAAATCTCTTTTTATAATAGAGAGAGATTTCGCATGTGATCGATGTTACCGGCCGATATCTGTCTGAGATAAATAAACATACGTACGTTCCCTATAATTACTTACTCACTAATTAATACAGACAGTGATGTATCTGAGATCTCTTAAATTAATAGTACTAGTATTTTCGTAATCCGTAACGGTAACACGCTAGTTTTATATGATATCACCATTAATTGATCTCCTGTTTTCAACATCTTGACTCACGCTATACGTGGTTCGCAGATGGTTGAATTCTTTTCTTTGGTTTTTTTTTGTTTGACCCAAGAATATTAAATATAACTTTGCACGGGTCACAAATAAATCGTAATAAAAATACTGATAATAGATTAATAAATTTGTTATTTTCCACTTTTTAGGGAGGCAGCCCAACAAACAAACAAAGGAATCAAAAGTAAGGTTTTTTTATTTTTTTATTTTTAGTAATTAGAGAAAAGTACTAATTTAAGTTAAAAGTAAACACACTTGTGTATGGAGAGTTTATTCAACTTCTGACTTCTGAGAAACAAAAATTAATTGAAACACCGAAACAAGGCGGAATTAGGGTTTTACCTCAACTCCCTGCGAACACGAACGCTAGTTGCTCGACTGCAACTTACGATCTTCTATCGTATTTCCTGCACGTCTAGAACACGAATCGAGTGTGAACCCTTTCGTGGTCTGTTTGCTCTCTCTAAGTCTGCCTCTATTTCGTGAACAATAGAAACGTATAAACTGACCTAAAAAGCATAACGTGTATATATAGGGCTACGATAGGGACCTAAGGAGTAATAAGTAAGGGCTCCCAGTATAAATAAGAAACTCTAATCCCACCAGGATTCTATTTCTTATTTCACTAATTATAATTCACCCCACTACAGAATTATAATTGCACTCCCGTCTTTATCTCAATTATATTACGAGCTCCATTATATTAAATATTTATTAATCTCTCCACGTTAAGATTACAGATACCCGTTGATTAAAATAAATTACTAACAATCTCAAATACTAGTCGCAATCTAAAGCATAGGTACAAAAAAAAAATTCAACAGACTGATTTTTTTTTGCAAAATTTGTCTCGTTACGAATGGTGTTTTGTTGCTTTAGAGTTGTTGCACATACGACATGTGTCATAGCACCTATGCGGCTAACAAACGCAACATCTTTTGTAATATTGGTATGCTAAAATAAGAGTATATGTAGTAACACACTATATAAAATGATGGACACTTTCAAACGTAAATCACTTGCAAGTGAAACGTAAAAAGACTTCCACCTCCTGGGGTATGCCCCTTGTAGGCTGTATATCCGGTTATTCTTTTTTCTATTTCAAGCTATTTTACCCAAAAAAAAAAAAGACTTCCACAATGTCTATGTATGTGGTTCAAGTAATTTTATTTTTTGTACGTTAATTTATTTACACATTTAGTGCAAGTCGTTTATGTGTTTGGTGGAAGTAAAATCACATCGAGAAATATGAAAATTAAAATTGCTACTGTGTTGTAGGTGGAAGTCATATATTTGTTTTGTGTAAGATCAATATGTGTAGGGGTATAAGGAATGGTGGATGATGTAAAAAGGTGTCAAATGACTTATTTGCCCTTGTGCAGTGTTAGAATTAGATTATTCATTTGATTAAATATATAATTACGAAATCCAATACAATTAAATATAATAATTAAATTATTTTTTTTGATCCGCAATATATTAATTAATTTGATAATTAAAAAATAAAAAATCATTTTTTAGGTGCAAAGCACCGGATAATTTGTTCACAATCAACATTGGACCGTTGGATTGCCTTGATTTCCTAGGTGCAAAGCACTGGGTAATTTTCTCATTATTATTATCGACAACCATCTCGATCTCTCTCTTTTCTTCTTCAGATCTGCAAGTCCCTCGCAATCTCGGAGTTCCTCGTCGGTGTCTCCCTCTCGCACGGTCTCTCTCCCTCTCTCTCGCGCCCCCATCACTAACGACTATGCCTTTCTCCCCAGAGCAATTAAGCCCTCTGCCGCCTCATCCGTCCGGCGAAGAAAAATCCGACGACGTCCTACTCTCTCCGGCGATATAATCTCCAACGACGCTTTGCTCTCTCTCACTGTAATCATCCAACTCCCTCTCTCTCTCTCTCTCTAGCTCTCTCTGTGTGTGTGGGAAGAATAGAAACTGAAAAAGTCACAAAAAAATCAAACCCATACCTCACGAATCGAACTGAAATCGAAAACCACCCAAAATTGCCACAACCTTCTCGTCTCTTTGAAGAACCAGTGCGGTGAGAGTTGAGATTGGAAAATGGTACCTCAGGGTGGGAAAGGGGGATTAGGAGGGGTAGATTCGTCCGAAAAAGAGAGAGATTTGGGGGGATTATGCAGCGACTGGTCCAAGGGAGCCCATCTCCAACACCCCCTCAGGCGGTATTAGGTGGTGTAGTGGAACACTGGGTGAAGGGAATACCCCTCCCCTTTTGACTGCCAAATGGGATATAACGGTGGGTCCCAGGTGTTAAAAGGGATATAACACAACACCCCTTTATAATATCCCATCCAAACATGCCCTAAAGTGGCAAGATTGTCCGATCAATGAGTAGTTACCATGTATGTGAGATTATTTTGTTCACCTCACGCATTGGGGATTTTGAAATGTCAAACCATCGTAATGTTGATTCTTTCCGGCCAACACCACTGTCTTGTAATTTAACCGTTGCTCGCTCCAATTGGAGCCCTGCGGGAAAAGAGTGCAACTCATCACAACAAATGGGTTGTTCTTTTAAAAAAGTTAAAAAAGTTAAAGTAGCTTTTTGTCCTTATTTAAAAAAATTTCGTATCATTTGGTTTATCATCATTTTTTTTTGGAGATTATTGCATCCTCATGACAAGAGGAATTTAAAAAGTAAAAAATTTTGATCGAAATCCAATTTTTTTTTGAATAAAGATGAAAAATAAGCCAATAAACTATTTTTTTCGTTTTTATTCAAAAAATATTAGATTTCGATCAAATTTTTTTTACTTTTTAGATTCCTCTCGTCATAAGAATGCAATAATCCCAAAAAAATAATGATAAGTCAAGTAATACAATTTTTTTTTGAACAAAGACAAAAAATAAGCCAGTTTGGCTAAATACACTCAAAAATTCTTTCAAACTCTCTCTCTCTACTCTCTTTTCTCTCTCTCTCTCTCTCTCTCTCATACGATGGAGAAAATACACGTTACCGTGAGGACGAGGCCTCTCTCTCCGGAGGACGACAAGACCAGCCCTTGGCGAATCTCCGGCAACTCCATCTCCAACCCTAATCACTCCTCCAAGTTCGAATTTGGTACTCTCTCTCTCTCTCTCAATCTATCTTTCTATCTGTATATAAATATGTAAATACACGTGTTTGTGTATAAATGTATACTGGATTTCATCTCTCTTTTGAAGTTGTTATTCTAGGGTTTGATGTGCTCGCCTTTTTTTTTTCTTTTCCCCTCCTGCTTTTTAGAACGGATTTTTGGGGAAAGCTGCAAGACGCAAGAGGTTTACGAAGCTCGTACCAAGAATATTGTCGCTGCCGCTGTTTGTGGATTCAATGGTACGGTGAACTATTTTTTATTACTGAAGAATTTCCAGCCTATATCTCTAAGTACTAGAATGTGAACATCGAAGGACAGATCAACTAGCATCATTGTCGTGTTCGTGGAAAATCGTAACCCAGTGCGTATGTGTGTTTTAACGAGTTTAGAAATTCTTGTTTCTGCATTGTTCTCTAACTTTAGTATGTTTATAATGCTATTCACAGAGTGCCATTTTAGGTCGAGGGAAAGGAAAAAGGAAACAAAAGTACTTGTGTGTCTATGTCTGAGACAAGGGATCACCAACACGTATCTGTAGTTGACAGGTAGTTCACTAGAGACAAGGTTAAAAGTGTGTCAAGGTGCACATTGTGTACGAGAGTGCACTTGTTGGGGGAAGACACAAAGGATAGAGAGTACCCTTGAAGAATATGTTCTAGGAAGAAATTTGGAGGATGTCAAATGTTAAAAAGCTCACATTCTCCAACCTCCATAAATTCAAGGACTTGTTCAGGAGAAGTTACAATTTCTTCTCTTAACCCAGCCACAAATATTCCACGCTTCATACATGAAAGAAATCAGAATAAATGATCAGTAAGTACTAGACAGGATATCAACATAAGTTAGCCAGGGCCATAACTACAGTACCTCAAGGTTTTCGTGAATTTGCAGTTTCCTATGCTCAGGAGCTAACAAATCATTTATTTTCTCATTATAAATTTCCATGTAGGACATTCTTAGAAGAAATTTCCGATTTGTATCCTAAAATACATGCAAACTGATGAACTATCTTTTTTCATTTGTATGATCATTTCATTGCTGTTCATGTCTTCTGTGGTAGGGGCATTAGGTGTTAGTCACTGTTTTACATATGATTGGGAGTTGTTTGGTACTTGGGAATAAGCTTTCAAATGAGCATCAAGATTTTTAATTGCTGAAAGAGCAACACATATTGGAAGTCTTCAGTTGGACTGTCCAAACCATTGTGGGCATGAGTTCTAAATTTTTGGTACTGTAGCATGTGCACAAGCAGTCCATTTTTTGTTGGGCGTTCTCTAGGATGGTGTCTAAATGTCAGTTTTAGGTATGCAAGGTGTCTGGTAACTTCCCTAATGACACTTGATCCTAATGCCAGTCGTTTGCCTGTTAGGCATAGTGTAATTAAATACACTGCCTCAGGTATGACATACCACTTTTCTTGTATTTGTTTTTCCAAGTAATGTGATTGACTTGACTTGGTGTTTTCCCCTGATCACCGTCATATAGCTATTTGGGCCTCTAGTGGTGGTTTTGAATTAGCTTATGCTACACATTTACGGTGGTTGCTGTGAATAATCTCAGTTTGCATGTATTTTAGGATACAGATCGGAAATTTCTTGTAAGAATGTCCTACATGGAAATTTATAATGAGAAAATAAATGATTTGTTAGCTCCTGAGCACAGGAAACTTCAGATTCACGAAAACCTTGAGGTACTGTAGTTATGGCCCTGGCTAACTTATGTTGATATCCTGTCTGGTACTTATTGATCGTTTATTCTGATTTCTTTCATGTATGAAGCGTGGAATATTTGTGGCTTGGTTAAGAGAAGAAATTGTAGCTTCTCCTGAACAAGTCCTTGAATTTATGGAGGTTGGAGAATGTGAGCTTTTTAACATTTGATATCCTCCAAATTTCTTCCTAGAACATATTCTTCAAGGGTACTCTCTATCCTTTGTGTCTTCCCCCAACAAGTGCACTCTCGTACACAATGTGCACCTTGACACACTTTTAACCTTGTCTCTAGTGAACTACGTGTCAACTACAGATACGTGTTGGTGATCCCTTGTCTCAGCTTATTTGAAGTTCTATATTGTTTTAGTTTTTTACTTTCTAGCATCTTTTGTCAAGTTGGAGGGACGTTTGACTTGTAAAGATCCCAGAGAAAACAAAACCTTGTCTGCCGCTCTAAATTTGATATCTTTAGTTGTCTTAAGTCATGCATCTATAATAAAGGATCCCCATTGTTGGAGACGATGTTTATTCCCTTCTCTTTTGGATATGATGTACAACACATCGGCATATTGGAGAGGCAAATATGAATCTCTACAATAGTAGGTCACATACAATTTTCCGCATGGTACGAGTTACTTTTACTCGAAGCTCCTTGGTTTTGCGCATGTGCAATTTCGCCTGCCTTATATTCTAGTTGATAGATAATTGAGAGTAGGATTAGATGTGAAGATGAAGATGTTGGCAGTTCTTGCGATGCAGTTGTGTATCTGTTTTGGTATGACCATTGAGACTTTCTACTCTTTCCTTGGCTTTTTTTTAATATTGTCTGTTGCCTTTTGGTACATGTTTTGCATTTATCATTGTTCGTCGGGGTGATATACACCTTTCTGCTCTCTTCTTTTTTTGTTTTGATTATGAGATCTGCTTCTAGAACTTGGTGGACCTTGCTGGTTCAGAGCGTGCTGCGAAGACTGGTGCGGAAGGTGTTCATCTGAAAGAGGTATCACACATTAACAAAAGTCTAATGACACTTGATACAGTAATCAAGAAACTGAGTGAAAGTGTTGAGAGTCAAGGGTAAGATATTTAGTCGTACTAAATTACGAATTTTAGAATATTTATGCATTTGCTTATCCAATTGTCAATATCTGATGCAGGGGCCATGTTCCTTATCGGGACAGCAAACTTACTCGTATTTTGCAACCTGCACTGGGGGGAAATGCAAATACTGCCATCATATGTAATATCACACTTGCTCAGGTAACACTTCCATAAACTAGGGTCCCATTTTTTTACTGAATCCTTCCTCCAACCTGGGAAGGAATACAGTGTAAAAACACTCTGAATGATGGTGTTTATTTGGGTTGTCAACTTCTAGTTCTCGGTTCGTTACGTGTAATTTGTCCTCTAGTTTTCATCTTTCTTGTATGCAGAACATTTATAGGGAAAAGATTAAGTTCTATGAACTAGATTCCAAGGCTCCATTAATATTCACTGAAGCTTGAATCTCCAGTGTAACAATATTCCAATACTAATGTTCGGTTGGTTTTTGGAAATAAGTTTGTATCTGGAAGTTTATCTTCAGAAATTTTCTCCTTGAAACCAGTGTGGAAGTTTATTACGCATTAGGTTTGCTAATTTATGTTGTCATATTTAATATGTCGGTTCTCAATGAAAATAAAGATCCTATTAAAAACATTGCCTAAAGCCCTTGCCCCTCCACTTGGAGAATACCATTTTCTCAATTAATTTGGCCATTGGCTGATTTGGGTGTTTAAAATAGAAGACTGAGACAAAAACAAGAGGCCAAGGAATCATACAAGTACATACTTTGGAAGGGGTAGATAAACATGAACTGTTTGATGTCATGGACTTCCTTTTTGGGCCATTAGAGCAAAATAATTATAGGCTTGACCTTGCATGCAACACTCCAACAGTTAGTAGCTGCATTGGTGATGGCCATAGGATAGCTTACGTGCTTATTTTGAAGGGTTCCTCATCAATCCATGAGAGTGATGCTCTTTAAAGAAAAAAATCACTCCTTGACATTTGTATCATACTAACTAGCCTCAATCATGTTTTGCATGAGCAACATGCATAGAAAACTCATTCGTACCTATGTCAGTTATGTATTGAGAGAGCTGCTAAGGGTACAGCAGGCTGCTGTACAGCAGCGGGTACAGACCCCGTTTGCGCCCGTCTCGGGTCCCGCAAAGACGATCGGAGCCGCTCATTTTGTTCAAAATACTTCGTTTATGGTCCCTGTAAAAAATCACCTCAATCCGATATCGGGAAGGGTGTTTACAAATCATCCAAATTCACTTCAAAATTTAGGCAAAATTTAGGCAAAATTTTGAAGTGAATTTGGATGATTTGTAAACACTCTTCCCGATATCGGATTGAGGTGATTTTTTATAGGGACCATAAACGAAGTATTTTGAACAAAATGAGCGGCTCCGATCGTCTTTGCGGGACCCGAGACGGACGCAAACGGAGTCTGTACCCGCTGCTGTACAGCAGCTTGCTGTACCCTTAGACTTTCTGTTATGTATTCTTGATGACTTCTATTGGCGATTTACATTGATTGTTACATACAAAACATAAAAACAGACTAACATTTGATTAAAATTGACCACTTGTGTATGAAGTTCGGAACACGATGTTTTTACCTCACTTTCGTTTCCTTATGATTTAGTTCTTTTCATATGTGACAAGTCAAAAACACAATTTAAAATGATTTCTTGAAAATGGTCTATCTTTAGGATTTTATTTCGATAAGCAGCTCCTGAAAGAATGATGCTAATCACCTTATATGTTATGCTTTTCGTATTCTTCTTCTTTGGAAATAGAATAGTGTTCTTCAAGATGTAATAAAAGCAGTGAACTTTAAATTTAATATGGGTTATCATATAAATTTAATCATCAACGAACTTTAAAGCATTTATTGTATAGACGATCATGTTAACAAATAAGGATTGAAAGAGCATGTAATCATTATTCACAATTAATTACCATCCTTCATTTTTTCAAGGTTTCTTTTTTTATTTGGAACATATTATTATTTCCCGATTTTTATTGATTCTCAATTTGTCACCTCCTTCATGGGAAATTGATTTTTACGTCTATTCTTCCAAGCTATTAATTTAGTTATTTATACCGAACATCAAATCAAATGGTGGGTCCCAGTACATTATGTATATTCAACGTCGCATCTTAAGTTTATTGTTGTGGCTTGTGGTCCCACAAGGCCTGTCTCCTGACATGCTAATCAACTATTCTAGGTCTCTATGCTGTTGTGTACATTTAGTATTAGATATAAATTTAATGTTGCAGGTCCCACTTGGCCCAATTGCCTTGTCTTTAGACTTTAGGTGGTGAGGCCATGCAGGGAGCAGCTTGGGGATTTGAGAATTTGAGTGTAAATGAATTTTGTCCTAAACTTTCAATCCATGCTAGCATGCTGTAACACTAGTATTTTCTTTAGCTACTTTTGCATAGTGCCAACTCCGATCTCTTTTTGTTCATGTTGGGATACAATTGCATTATTCACATGACTAATAGTAAATTCAGCGCTATTATGTTCCTCACTTCTTGTCAACATGCCTCAACAATCAACATCATCCCATGGCCTATCTCCTCAAGAAAATTATACATCGTTGCAGTACTTACCACTATGGTACACAATGCTATCATCACCAAGCTTAAGCATTTCGTTGAAGGAAGATAGACTTATTTATCACCATGCCTAAGTTTTGTTCATGGGACTCATCCTCACAATGCGCATCTATGTCATCACCAAAAACTCTTAATACGGGTTTACGTACTGGTCAAATGTCGGATTCAAACGAGGCTATGTAACTAGGATTTGGTATAGAACCATTTTTACAATGGAGGCTTTGTACCTTCGTGTTGTTTCTTCATGACTATGTCGAGGTTTTGTTTGTTTTGTTTTTTCCGTTCAGAGTTTAGGCAATTTAGTATATGCCTAAAACGGAGAGAGTTTGCTTTGAAGCCAAAATGAAAATATTAGGATAGGGCCCAAAATTAGCTTCTCTCTGTTTGTTGATGTTTATTTTTCTTGCTCTTTCTTTTGGTTGCTTTAGATCATACTTGTTGCATACGAGGTTACTTTTGCAAATTCTTTTTCTTACTGATTGCTTATTTGATGCAGATTCATGCTGATGAGACTAAAAGTTGTCTCCAGTTTGCCAGTAGAGCATTACGTGTGACAAATTGTGCTTGTGTGATTGAGTTTTGTCTTCGAATAGAATTGTGCCTTTTTGATAAGCTGTGGAAGGATTTTACCAAGCCTTATATTATGCCTATACTTAATTTAGTGTACTAGTTTTTTTCTCTTACTGTTAATTTTTTTATTTACTTGGAACCATAATTCAGTGAAAACCTTTTTGCTAGATCTTGACAGATGCTGCTTTGCTAAAGCGTCAGAAGAAAGAAATTGAGGAGCTTAAGGTATAGCACTAACTTGAGTTTCTTTCAGAATGTGCTTTGTATTTTAGTGTTGCAATAACAATATGTCAGTACCCATGTCCTCCCCAATCGATGGGAGTATTGGTGGGAGAGGAGACAATCAGTACACATGTCCACCCTTTAGTGATATATGGACAAAGTGGCTGCACTCGAAATGTTTTATCATTGTATTAGTGGCCTCCTATACCTCCAAAATCAAGGAACTCAAAGGGACGTTATACTGGGGTACCTTGCCCCTAAATTAAAGCTGAATGCATCAGGCCTAGAGACCTGATTCTGTTTCTGTGCTCATTACCTAGCATTAGAGGGAGTAGTTTTAGTGTTACATAAATTTGTTTCTCTGTTTTCCAAAAGCACAAGATCTCTTTGCTTGAAGTAAGCAATGCAGAGCTAAAAGGGGAGCTTCAAGAAATCAGAATTGCTTTTGAACATCTTGCACAACGTGGTCTTGATGCTCAGGTTTGTTTCATTTGGGTAGTATATGTTGTTTCATGTGCTTTTAAACCTTATCAGTCTTGCTTTGTTAAAGACACTATGAGATGCCTTATGTCTGGGCTTATACAGGTTGAAAGAACAGTTGGACTTTGTTGCACATACAGTAGACACTCCTTATGCCAGACAACAATGTGTAGATGCCGAGCTGGTGGAGGAAGTTGTGGGGTGTCATGAGGATGCTTATCCTACAGATGCCTCAATAGATAAGTAACTCTCTTAGATGGATTTTCTAAAACCATGGAGGGTAGGCATTAATTTAGATACTTTTTCACTTTATTCTCATTTTGTTATATGTTAGCAAGCACTTGTATCCCAGTATGCTGAATAGGATTTGGTGGCATGGATTTTTTATTTCAGGTAGTGGAGACTAGTTCACACTGCACCGGGCATTTTGGTTACAAGAGCTCAACCCGTAAGACAAGTCTAGTCTCTGAAACTTTGTTGATTAAGTCATGTGATTTAGTTTTGTCAAATGCAGATATGATCAAGAAATGGTAGAAGCACTTTCTCTTACTTCATAGGAAGAAGCATTTTCTATTTTTATTGAACTACTTTCTATTTCCCACAACTCATGTAATGTTTGGATGCAGTGTAATAGGTTCGTCTATGCTTGCATAGCAGTATAACGTAGTTCATGTCTCTTCAAAAACCTGGGCATTTTGTCATCAATTAATATATATTAAGGAAATGCGTAGTATGACTGACACTTGATAGAATTTGCCTGAAAAAGCTTAAAACTAATATCTTTAAGATTAATGTTTGGTAGTATCTACGTGATGGAAACCTAAGTTTATAGGTTAAGATTCTCTTAACATTCTTGCACCTTCTTTTGGCAAAGCGATTGGTAATAGTCGGAGAGTAAATGTGTAAGAGTACATTATAAAATACTTAAACATCCATAGCAGTCAGAGAGTAATATCTAGAGTTGGCTTCCGTGTGACATGTATTTCCCTTAGTTGAACTTGAACCCATAAAAATTAACAACTAATACATCTTTCGGATCAAGGTAATAACAGATCATATCCTTGCAGTACGGATTCATTCTGAATCAAGGGCAGTTTGTCATCAATTACTATGTACTGTGGAAATGCTTATTTTTACTGCGACTGAATTGATTATCTGACAAAGCTTAAAACAAATGTTGTTCGCAATAACTTGAAGGCTGAAGCTTAATGTTGCTAGTATCTACAAAATTATAAACACTAGTTCATTGGGTTAAGATCTCTTAATATTCCGAGTCTCGGACCACTTTTGTTGGTAATGCTATTTGTAAGAATGCATTAACAGTTCAATATTCAGAGAAAAGAAACAACCAGAGTTTGCTACAGTGGGACTTTTATTTTCCTTAGTTTAACCTGATATTTACCATATGTCCAACGTCTATGGAACAAAGAATGCTGATTTATGTCCTTATCCGTATGATTCGAAAATGGGTTTTGCTGATTAATACATGTCGTATCCTTTATGGGGATTTATCTGTGGGCAGCATGCCCTTGGAGAGAAAGGATTTCGTTCCTTTTCGCCATTGCGGCCCTTTTTTGATAATCGAGGGAGCGCGAGCGCCGGTGGCAAGCGCTCAAAAATACAGAGTCGCCACTTGAGTTTTGAAGGTCCGACACTCAAGGAACCGTATTTCGAAGCACCTGCCGCGCTTTGTTTGAAAGAGTGAAGGAAACCAGTCCGTCATAACCATATCTGGGTTCGGGAGCCAGGTTACGAGAGGGGAAGGGTTTTATGGCACCCCTCTCGCCCAATCCGGAGATCGGTCTCTACTTAGGCATTTTGAAAACATTGCGATTCTTCTTTTATTAATCAATTTTAGCCAATTAGGGCGGGGGAACAGTTAATCGGGGATTAAAACTGTAACAATTTGCAGGATGTGATAGAAAGCATGTTTGCTCTATTGAAACAGTTAGTATAGGATGAGAACAGACTCCTGTGGGAGTTTAAACAGACTGGAAAGCCCCTGTCTTGGAGTGTCGTGCACAGGAAGAAACCAGTATGCACTGATCAAGTCAATGCATGCTGATCATACCTGCGCACGCTAATACAAGACCTGCGCGCGCCAGTAAGCCTAAGCCCACAGCTCTTATTCTCAAACCCTCTGGGCTCTGGAAGGACCAGTGCACACCCAGGACAAACCAAGCAGTTTAAACTCTCTGGGCTCTGGAAGGACCAGTGCACACCCAGGACAAACCAAGCAGTTTATGCAGTCATAATATACAGTTTAAAGGCTGAAAAGCCTAATAAATAAACAAAAACACCCCATAAACAGTGTGGGGACAAAATAACAGCCTAAAACCAAGTTAAACATGCAAGGCCAGCCACTGATCGGGAACAGAATGGAACTGTCGCGCGAGGGTTCCGAACAGTCGCGCGACGGTGCGCCCGGGCGCGCGATGGTTGCGCCCTGGCGCGCGACGGTGCGCCCGGGCGCACTGGTCAACGCTCCATTTGACTATCGCGCGAGTGTTTGGGAGCAGCGCGCGAGGGTTCGAGCCAACTTTCCAGTGTCTGGTTTTGCACGTTCCAGGTTCTGGGACAGATCCAGAATGATCCCAGGGATCCCCCAACAGAACAGAAATGAATATTGAAGTGCAAAGCTAGCATTTTTAAGCTAAAGAAAGCTGTAAAATGGTTATTAGCATGCTCCACAGTGACTTAATACCAAAATAAACTACACAACAGCTATGGAGATAACCAAAAACAAGAAATGACCAGCACCCCTTCCCCACGTGGTCCAATCTCATGCAGACAAGACTATCGCGCGAGTATTCGGGACCATCGCGCGAGGGTGAGCTTGATCTACGGTTTTTGAAACCTTGCTAGCCTTAGGGCCAGGACTGGTATTGATTACCAGCCTTGACCCTGCCAGCCCCCCTCAGGGATCAGAACAGAGAGCAGAACCAAGATAAGCTATACCTTTGGTCTTTTGAGTTTGAATGGTGTTTTGAGCTTTGATGTTTGGAGGCTTGATTGAAGTGTTTGAAAAGGTTGAGATGGAAGAACAAGCTTTGTTCTTGGATGCTAGGTTGGAAACCAAATGTTGCACTTGCTAATGGAGGAGAGATAAACAAAGGGCTAGGGTTAGAACCTTTGTGCTTTGAATTTTTTGGGACCCTTTGAAAGAGAACAAATGGGGGGTTTTTATAGGGAGAGCACCTTCCATTAATGGAAAGGCAGGTCTGGTCCAAAGAATGGAGGCCAGCCAGCCACGAGGCTGGCTGGGGGTTACTTGGTAATTAAGCTGCCCAGCTGAATAAAGGTGATGGGGACAGGTTGGAACCGTCGCGCGAGGGTTCCAAACTGTCGCGCGAGGGTCAACGGTTAAACTTTGTCCACCTGGCAGTTTGACCATCGCGCGAGGGTTCTAGTCTGTCGCGCGACAGTGCGCCCGGGCGCGCGATGGTTGCGCCCTGGCGCGCGATGATTGCGCCCTGGCGCGCGTCAGTAGGGTTTTCGGCTTTTGGAAGTGGCTTAGGGTTAGGTTAGGCTCAAAGGTTTTTCAAACACTCAAAGCTCAAACACTCGACATTCCCGGGGTGTTCTTGATCCGTTTCATCATTGGGGAATCAAAAACCGTAAGTAAACTAATCTGGAAGCCCAGATTGGGGTGTCTACAGTAGCCCCCCTTTGACGGCACTTAGAGCACCATTGACTTGGTACAAGTAACGTCAAAGGTTTCTAGACACCCCTCAAGGCAATCCAGAGCAAAACATACTAGCAAAGTAGACAAGCATACTTACAGAACCTGATCGGTTGATAGGACGGACGGACCGTCGCTGGGGATGGAAGTAGAAGTGGACGATTGCATCGCCGCTTGTTGATTGAATTTGGACAGGACAGGCTGTCGCTGCAGGTGTTGACGGGACTGGCCGTCGTTGCTGGGGATCAAGCTATCCTCGGCACAAAGTATTCCAACAAACACGGGTAGGTCGTGTCAGGCAGGTTGAATTCCATCTGTTGGGAATCAGAGCCAATCTCCTTATCAAAGACCATCCGAGACAGAGCAATAAGCCTGCTGGAAGATGCACTTGTGGCTAGATTGAGGGTGATTGTCGTTCGGGACAGGCCAAGACGGACTCTCCTGGGGAACAATCAGTTGCGGATGAAAGGACCATCGAACGATGTTCTGGTCGTTGTTTGTGGATTTGACAGGACTGGCTGTCGTTGATTAGTTTGTCAATGCCACAACACCGACTGAAGAACGCCTCAGCGCGCTCCGATTTGCCAATGTCTCAACACTGACTGAAGAACGCTTCAACGCGCTTCGATTTGCCAATGTCTCAACACTGACTGAAGAACGCCTCAACGCGCTTCGATTTGCCAATGCCTCAACACTGACTGAAGAACGCTTCAACGCGCTTCGATTTGCCAATGTCTCAACACTGACTGAAGAACGCTTCAACGCGCTTCGATTTGCCAATGCCTCAACACTGACTGAAGAACGCCTCAACGCGCTTCGATTTGCCAATGTCTCAACACTGACTGAAGAACGCCTCAACGCGCTTCGATTTGCCAATGTCTCAACACTGACTGAAGAACGCCTCAACACGCTTGGATTTGCCAATGTCTCAACACTGACTGAAGAACGCCTCAACGCGCTTTGATTTTTGAACGAACAGATCATCAGTATAAATGATCGAACCGTTGAAGACTGGAAAGGAGGATCATCAGTATAAATGATCGAGCCATTGAAGCCTGGATGGGAGGATCAGCAGTATAAATGATCAAACCGTTGAAGCCTGGATGGGAGGATCAACCGTATAAATGATCAAACCGCTGAAGCCTGGACAGGACCGGCTGTCGTTGATTTGAACTGGCGGATCGCTATAAAAAGTGATCGAGCCGTTGAGGTTGGACAGGACCGGCTGTCGTTGATTGAAATGGCGGATCGCTATAAAAAGTGATCGAGCCGTTGAGGTTGGACAGGACCGGCTGTCATTGATTGAAATGGCGGATCGCTATAAAAAGTGATCGAGCCGTTGAGGTTGGACAGGACCGGCTGTCGTTGATTGAAATGGCGGATCGCTATAAAAAGGGATCGAGCCGTTGAGGTTGGACAGGACCGGCTGTCGTTGATTTGAACTGGGCAGATCGCTATAAAAAGCGATCGAGCCGTTGAAGATTGGACAGGACCGGCTGTCGTTGATTTGAATTGGCGGATCGCTATAAAAAGTGATCGAGCCATTGGAAGTTGGACAGGACCGGCTGTCGTTGATTTGAACTGGCGGATCGCTATAAAAAGTGATCGAGCCGTTGAAGATTGGACAGGACCGGCTGTCGTTGATTTGAAATGGGCGGATCGCTATAAAAAGTGATCGAGCCGTTGAAGATTGGACAGGACCGGCTGTCGTTGATTTGAAATGGGCGGATCAGTGTGCAGAATGATCAGGCCGCTGAAGGTTGGACAGGACCGGCTGTCGTTGATTTGAAAGGGCGAATCACTATAAAAAGTGATCGAGCCATTGGAAACGGACAGGACCGGCTGTCATTGTGTTGATCCAAGTAGCATAAATAGTGGATAGCATGGATAGAAGCAAGGCGGACTGCAGCTGGGGAGAAATTGGTGACAACTGCTGAGCTGTTTACTTGCTGCCTTCGATACCGAGCAGGCTTGCTTTGTCGCTTGATGGATTTTTCCTGTGTTCAACATTTGATATACACACAATATGCAATGACATGTATAAAATATTGAAAATGCAGATGCAAGCTTAGGGCGGCTCCTAGAAGGACAACGACACCTAAGGACTACCACTGAGCCTCATTACTGTACTGTCTGTGCTTCTGAGATATGCACCCAGATAGGAAGATGTTGAACGGGCGGGCGCGCCCCAGTTGACGCTTGAGCACTGGAATTAGACCTGCGTGCCCCCCTTTTTTTCGATGCTTGGGCAGATATGCCCCATAGGTGAGCCCCAGAGATGCTCTGCTTGGCCTTGGGCTGACGTGCCCTTTCTGCTTTACGAGATTCCACTGCTTGCGGATTACAGATACTAGGGTAGCAATGAAACAATTGCGTTTTCCAGTTTATTGACTCTCTTTTGCAAGTGTTGAAGAGAATGCAAAAAAACTAACCACTAATATCTAATTTGCATTGACAAGTGCTTTGAATCGACACACAGACATGCGCACATATGTACAGACTCGCCTAGCTTGAATGAAAAGGGAGAAAGAGAACCAGGGTACAATGCGAACCCTTAGACACACGGAATACAATGAAACTTTGGGCATTAATGTGCCAAAACTCACAACATTCATGAACAGGTGGAACGGACACTTACGAAAGGTGCAAAAGGTACAAAGACCTGTACAAACAAAATCGAGAAAAACACCTCGAAATGACAATTGATTGAAAAACTGGAAAAATGTCGCAAAAATGGACATAAGACGCAGATTATGACACGTATAAGCCCGGACTGAAACCGACACCCCGGTGCAGTCACATTAAGTCCATATGACTTGCACAGCATGACAAGACTTGGCAAAAGCCCCTGGAACGACATTCAAGGGTAGTAGCTAACTGCTACTGTCTGCTGCAAGAAGAGTGCGCAGGTTTGAGGCCAACGCGCATCGCTTTGAACAAATGCGCTGCGGTTGCTTACACCAGACTTTGCTGAACTTAGAATAAACTGTGAGCCTGTTAAGGCCTCTAGCATTTCGTTCTGTTTTTTATGCTTCAACTATTTTTAAGACTTATGCTCAGCCTGTAAATTGAAGAAGCAGTTTGGTAATAAAATTGAAAGACGAAGGTTTTCCCCCTTCTGGTTCCTCCAATGAAGCTTGTCTTGATCTTCGATCCTCTTCGACCTTTGATGTGTACCAAAATGTCAACCATGGATCCAATTGATAGATTGTGACCGAGTCTCAAAGAAAGACTGCCTACGTATCCCAAGCTGGGGAATCAGGTCAAAACGTAGTTCAGGCCAAGGGTTAACTCTCGAGTATTTACCTCTCCTTTTACGCTCTAACTTTTGCCTAGTACCGCCCATTCGGGTCTTCGGTCTAGCGAGCTTTAGAATATTGCCTATTCATTTTTGCCTAAACCTCCTTCATAGGTTTTGGTCTAGCAGGCTGCTCTAACTTTTGCTTGGAACTGCCCACCCTTAGGGTTTTCAGCCCAACGAGCTTCTCACAGGGAAAAGCAACATTTGAATTGATCCAGGTTGACCCAGGTATTGAATTTGTTGCCATCGAGGTCGAAAACCTTTGGCTGCAGCCCCAGATAATATGGCTTTGATAACAAAGAGTCAAGAGTGCTTCGGTTGGAAATGTCTTGCTCCAGGCTGTTGTGTACATTTTCTCATTTGTGCTTGGCAAAACGCCACTGTTGTTGCTTTTGAACACGGTACAAGGCCCGGAGCCTTCTATGCTTCTGCTTTCTGGATTGGCACCTGGTAGCAGGGGATTTAATGCTTCTTTATCTCAGGATCAATGCGAGGCGTGACTTGGTAAGACCATGCCAAGACATCGATGAAATCTTCAAGCCTGTCTAACTGGGTGCAATGCTCCTCTGGGGACAACTTTGAACCAAATTTGAACCTTTCGGGAGGTTATACTTGTCTTTCAAGTTTATTTTGAAATTACTTCTTCTTTTAATAGGCTGAGCATGCCTTTCGTCTTCCCTTTCGGCGAGGGAACACATTTCCTTGGGAATGATCCCATCGAAATCTATCCCTTCGTCATTAAGGTCGACACAGTTTATATAAAAGCCAGCGAAGCACTTAGAAGCAGATAATGCATATCATAAAAACCCTTGGGGTTTGCCAAGTACAGCAGACTCGAAACTTGAACCAAAAGCTACGACGTGGAGGGCCAAGAGGCACAACCTCCGACTCAGAGCTAGACTTAGACAAACGCAAAAAGACTCTGTGTCAGACTCAGACAAGACGCCAATGCAAACTAGACGTGGTTTTGAAAATGCATTTGTTAAAAAGCTACCCATAGCTTCCACAAAAAGAGGTAGGATCCAGCAGGAGTCAAACCCAAGCAACAGCGCTTCGGCCTCCTCAGCTTCTTCGACCAAACCTACTCGATGCTCCTTTGAACAATGGACCTCAGCCAAACGGTCCTTTCCTTTGCAAGCCCCTCATCACTGTCAATCCAGTTGTTGGCAGAGAAAGCCTCGGTTGCCCCACCTATAGTCATCATGTTAACCTCCGGTTCGGACGGGGTGGATACGATGGGTTTGGGTTGATTTGCTGGGACGATATAGTGGCTAGGGTTGAATATGGTAGAGCTCGGGTTGATTTGAGTGGAGGTGATAGATACCTGACCAACCAGAGGGTCAGACCCGTGTTGAGGCAAGGAGTTGGAAATGACGTTGGGCTTTGGTGGAACTTGAACCGTGCCATCATCAATTAGATCTTGTATCTCGTGTCGGAGACGCAAGCAGTTATCAGTGAGATGGCCAGGCATTTGGTGGAAGGCACAGAAAATGTTGGCATTGTAACCGGCTGGTAAGACTTTGGGTGGAAAAGTTGGGGTCAAAGGTTTGAGATGCCCAGACTTGACAAGTTTCTCCATCACTGCAGACAGAGATGCCTCGAAGGCAGAGAAGCTTCGGGGTTGTGTTCGAGCTCGGAAGCTTTGAGCACTTCGTATTTGGTTGATATCGGCGGCACGACTGGAGTTGGAAGCTGGAGCATCGCTCCCACTTATAGCCCTTGGCTTAACCTTTTGAGTGATGGAAGAGGACTCGCCCCTTGGCAGGATTCCAGCTTGCAGCGCATCCTCAATGGCTAGGCCAGAATCGAAGAAGATCTCAAAGTTGGCGGTCGCTTGAGCGAGTACCAAGTGTCTGGCATAGTCTGGCTGAAGATTGCGGGAGATGATGCGGAGTTGGTCTCTTTCGCTGGGACGCTCAGTCATTAGAGCGGCTTTGGCCCTCCACCTTTTAACAAAGTCCGCAAAGGACTCATTGGCTTCCATCTTCGTGGATTCCAACTCTCGAATAGTCATCTTGAGTTGAGAGTTGTAGCTATACTGAGAGACAAAGGCAACCCCTATATCTTCCCAAGTGCTTCGTTTGGAGATGTCGAGCGACAAAAACCAATGAAAAGCAGGCCCAGAGAGAGTTTGAGGAAAAAGCTGAGACATGGCCTCACTTTCCACACCCAGCAGCTTCATTGCGGCATGGTAACCATAGAGATGAGTTCTGGGGTCACCGCTCCCGTCGAACTTAACCAAGTTAGGCATCTTGAACTTGTCAGGGAGCTTGGCATTAGGGTACAAACAGAGACGATCCAAGTCAATTCCCCCTGCACTGATTTTCTCAGACTTGGAGACTGCCTCCTCCAGCTTTGCCATCTTGGCCATGAGAGCTGCCATATCCGGATTCAAAATAGGCTTGCCACCTACCGGATTTGGGATTGCAACAGGCGCACGAGCCTCCTTAGGGTTGAGCTGAACAATGAGACGCCCCTCGTGATTCGGATCTGGGACCAAGACAGGCTGTTCCTGGTCGGACTCATCGTCCTCGCCTTCCTCTTCAAGAGGAGGTGGAAGGCGAGTGTGGATAAGGTCATTCAGGCGGGCAATATTGGTATCTGTCTGAGCTGCCCTCTGTTGCATGGCGGTGATGCTATCCTGAAGGTTCATAAGCATGGTTTCCAGAGTGAGCGGTTGATCTGCCATGGCTGGCTTTGAAGGTGTTGAAGAAGGGGAAGCCGACGGCGTGGCTCTTTGCAAAATTGACGACGAACCCGACTGTAGGGCGGCCAACAATGAACTTGGAGAAGCCTCCGTTGCAACTGACTGGATTTCGAGCCTGACAAGTCTTTGAACCGGATTCTGAAGACGCTCCCAAGTAGGTTTGGCTCTTCCTTTCGGTACTCTCTTGCTCGGTGCAATGGCTTTGAACTAGACAGTAAAGTAAGAGAAAGCTCAGTGGCGTTCCTGCAGCAAAATGCAATGCATACATCGTTGTCGGTGTCCACCCTAGACTCTAGAACTAGAGACAAGTCTGTCTCATGATGTTCGGACGCTGCCAAAATCCTCAGATTTCTTTTCGAGGGTGTGTCCTTTGGAAAGATCAAACTGATCCTAAGAGATGTCAAAACAGACTAAATCTTCGATTAGTCCCTTTTGAAGATTCGACTTTGAACTTAGAACAACTCGGTATTGATGGCGTGACACCTTTACCGGGGTGGCGTGAGCGACAACGCGCTTTAGCCGGGGCGGTGTACGTGCGAAGCACGATAACCAAAATGACATCAATATCACGACATCAACACTTTGTGGTTCCTTATGTTCGGTTGAATCCTCAACCGGGCATGAGCCAAGGATTTAGTAAGGTTTGATTTCCCAAAGTCTCGCTGATCTAAGGACTCTTTGAAAAATTAACAACGTGCACCATCGAGATGCACGACTCTTCATCGGGCTATAGCAGCGTCCTAATAAGCATAAGACAGACTCGAAAGCGAGAGACAACTTAGAAGCCGCCCTAAACATGCTCCTACGCAGAACAGAATGTATGCATGTACAGAACCAGAGACGAGTTTGCCTCACAAGTTTCAGACATTGCCGGAATCCTCAGAATTCTTTTCGGCGATGTGTCCCTGAGTAGATCGACAGATCCTAAAAGATGTCAAAATAGACTAAATCTTTGGCTAGTCCCTTTTGAAGATTCGACTTTGAACTCGGAACAACTCGGCATTGATGTCATGGCACCTTAACCTTGAACACGGCGGTGTATAGTGACAACGCACTTCAACCTGGGTGGCGCCAGTGACACAGCATCACTACCTTGTTGTTCCTCATTGTCAGTTGAATCCTTAAACGGGCGCGAGCCAAGGACTTAGTAAATTTTGATTTCTCAAAGTCTCATTGAACTAAGGACTTTGCGATTGATAACGAACATTCAACAGAATGAACGACTCCTCATCGGGTCCAACAACGTCCTAGACAGCGTAAGACAAACTCGAAAGACAAAACAGCCTTAAGCATGCTCCTATGCAAAAATAGTGTATGTACAGTGCATGCGATAGGGAAAGCAGTAACACATAGGCAGTTACGGGGTTAGATGCAAATAGATCTTAACCTGTGGGTACCTGTCCTAGTTTGGAGAGTTCTAGTGCTTTGTATATGCAAAGGCTGGTTTTGGTTCGTAACAGGTTCCTCAGACTAGGGCCACAGATATACCTCCCGTTACCCGCGTTTTTCGCAGAGTAACAGTCGAACGGTAGCATGACCCATCATCGTCGAAGGTTGTCGGTCATTCGGGGTCCCCGGGCTCCGGTAAACCGTGCCGGATTGCCAAAACGATCCAACGAGGCTTATCCCACATCGATGCAAATGAGAATGCTAGAAATTGATTAAGAGAAGAAGAATCGCAAAATCACAAAATGCTTTTTCAAATTTGGCTCACTTTATTTAGTCCATCTTTAGAGGAAACTACGCAAGCGAACAATCGAAAAAGCCCCAGATTAGAACGGCCGGACACGAGGTCCTGTTAAATCACCGTTCCAACCTTCGGCAGCGCGAAGCTCACCGTTTTGCCAAGCTTTTAAGGGATTGTTCCCAAGCGTATTAAATTCTAAGTGTGAATTAATATTGGTTCGATTTATCCCCAGCAGAGTCGCCACTGTGGGCAGCATGCCCTTGGAGAGAAAGGATTTCGTTCCTTTTCGCCATTGCGGCCCTTTTTTGATAATCGAGGGAGCGCGAGCGCCGGTGGCAAGCGCTCAAAAATACAGAGTCGCCACTTGAGTTTTGAAGGTCCGACACTCAAGGAACCGTATTTCGAAGCACCTGCCGCGCTTTGTTTGAAAGAGTGAAGGAAACCAGTCCGTCATAACCATATCTGGGTTCGGGAGCCAGGTTACGAGAGGGGAAGGGTTTTATGGCACCCCTCTCGCCCAATCCGGAGATCGGTCTCTACTTAGGCATTTTGAAAACATTGCGATTCTTCTTTTATTAATCAATTTTAGCCAATTAGGGCGGGGGAACAGTTAATCGGGGATTAAAACTGTAACAATTTGCAGGATGTGATAGAAAGCATGTTTGCTCTATTGAAACAGTTAGTATAGGATGAGAACAGACTCCTGTGGGAGTTTAAACAGACTGGAAAGCCCCTGTCTTGGAGTGTCGTGCACAGGAAGAAACCAGTATGCACTGATCAAGTCAATGCATGCTGATCATACCTGCGCACGCTAATACAAGACCTGCGCGCGCCAGTAAGCCTAAGCCCACAGCTCTTATTCTCAAACCCTCTGGGCTCTGGAAGGACCAGTGCACACCCAGGACAAACCAAGCAGTTTAAACTCTCTGGGCTCTGGAAGGACCAGTGCACACCCAGGACAAACCAAGCAGTTTATGCAGTCATAATATACAGTTTAAAGGCTGAAAAGCCTAATAAATAAACAAAAACACCCCATAAACAGTGTGGGGACAAAATAACAGCCTAAAACCAAGTTAAACATGCAAGGCCAGCCACTGATCGGGAACAGAATGGAACTGTCGCGCGAGGGTTCCGAACAGTCGCGCGACGGTGCGCCCGGGCGCGCGATGGTTGCGCCCTGGCGCGCGACGATGCGCCCGGGCGCACTGGTCAACGCTCCATTTGACTATCGCGCGAGTGTTTGGGAGCAGCGCGCGAGGGTTCGAGCCAACTTTCCAGTGTCTGGTTTTGCACGTTCCAGGTTCTGGGACAGATCCAGAATGATCCCAGGGATCCCCCAACAGAACAGAAATGAATATTGAAGTGCAAAGCTAGCATTTTTAAGCTAAAGAAAGCTGTAAAATGGTTATTAGCATGCTCCACAGTGACTTAATACCAAAATAAACTACACAACAGCTATGGAGATAACCAAAAACAAGAAATGACCAGCACCCCTTCCCCACGTGGTCCAATCTCATGCAGACAAGACTATCGCGCGAGTATTCGGGACCATCGCGCGAGGGTGAGCTTGATCTACGGTTTTTGAAACCTTGCTAGCCTTAGGGCCAGGACTGGTATTGATTACCAGCCTTGACCCTGCCAGCCCCCCTCAGGGATCAGAACAGAGAGCAGAACCAAGATAAGCTATACCTTTGGTCTTTTGAGTTTGAATGGTGTTTTGAGCTTTGATGTTTGGAGGCTTGATTGAAGTGTTTGAAAAGGTTGAGATGGAAGAACAAGCTTTGTTCTTGGATGCTAGGTTGGAAACCAAATGTTGCACTTGCTAATGGAGGAGAGATAAACAAAGGGCTAGGGTTAGAACCTTTGTGCTTTGAATTTTTTGGGACCCTTTGAAAGAGAACAAATGGGGGGTTTTATAGGGAGAGCACCTTCCATTAATGGAAAGGCAGGTCTGGTCCAAAGAATGGAGGCCAGCCAGCCACGAGGCTGGCTGGGGGTTACTTGGTAATTAAGCTGCCCAGCTGAATAAAGGTGATGGGGACAGGTTGGAACCGTCGCGCGAGGGTTCCAAACTGTCGCGCGAGGGTCAACGGTTAAACTTTGTCCACCTGGCAGTTTGACCATCGCGCGAGGGTTCTAGTCTGTCGCGCGACAGTGCGCCCGGGCGCGCGATGGTTGCGCCCTGGCGCGCGATGATTGCGCCCTGGCGCGCGTCAGTAGGGTTTTCGGCTTTTGGAAGTGGCTTAGGGTTAGGTTAGGCTCAAAGGTTTTTCAAACACTCAAAGCTCAAACACTCGACATTCCCGGGGTGTTCTTGATCCGTTTCATCATTGGGGAATCAAAAACCGTAAGTAAACTAATCTGGAAGCCCAGATTGGGGTGTCTACATTATCCGATGAGGAGAAAAAGAAAGCTCAAGAGAAAGCCAACATCCTTGATGAAAGCATCAGCAGCCTCAGCTTCCAGATAAGCAGCCTTGCTTTGTACAAAACAGACACTGAAGACATGACACTCTGAAATCCTGGAAGAAGATAGCTGAATTCAATCTCGACACTAATTAGGTACAGAAATGCTTCCACGTTTGTAAAAAGACTTGTTATTTGCTCCTCTTTCAGTGACTGAAAGTGAAAGCAAAACTTGTTGAGTCCTCTTACTTTGGCACTCATGTAACTTGAGTTTGTCAACTTATAGCTAAGGTTGTCATAACAGGGTAGGTATTCTGTATTGTTTTTTTATTTTATGTATCGGATACATATCAAGTACCATAAGGTACGTAAGCAAGTGTAAATATAAGTAACAAAAATTGTTATACCGGTATGCTATGATGTACGAATACGGACATGGACACAGGGACATGGAAATTCTTAAAAAATGGGGACACGGACACGGCGGGGGACATGTCACGTGTATATTTATTTGTTTACTTATTTATTTAAGTAACAACAGTTTGACCCCCAAAAATTTGTAAAAAAATACAGTTTGACCCTAGAAATTTTATAACAAAATTATAGTTTGACCCCCGTCGTGTCCCTATCTGTGTCCCAGCCGTGTCCCCCTCATAAATTTAAAGTAAATTATTGGACACGCCACGTGGCATGTTGGACACGTGTCCCCGTGTTCGGAGACTCCGGACACTGCGACACTTCGACCTCGAGAGGTGTCAGTGCTTTATAGCCAGTATGACATAAAATCTATTACTCATATTGAGTACAAAGTTAAATAATAAATTTTTTGTTCTTCAACCATATGACGCATTCTAGTAATAAAAAATTGGCATATTGCATCATGGATTGGGCAAAAATATTTGCTTCAAACATAAGATAGGTTTAGACATTGTTATTGGTTTACCACCATGTGACCCATATCTTAGGGTACGTATTGCATCAAATTCGTAGCATATGATTTATTCAGACATTAGTTATGTTACAGGTTTGCACAATTTTTCCTCTAAACATATCACTTATTGTAAGATATGTAGTATGCATCGTAAGACTTTTTTTCATGAGAAAAAGATTTTATTAACTTGGCTAGATATTACAATATGCAAATTTTTTTGATTGGCAAACATAATTGCATTAAGAAGAGGGAGAAACATCAGACACAAGGATTACACATAGCTTGGCTGGGATCAAAGAAACACAGTTCTGAGGTAGTGTTCCTGAAGAAAAAGACGCTACCCAATGGGCAGCTTAGTTTGCTCTCTCTAGGGATCCATGCACGAACTAAATAAAATTCAGAAACGAGATATAATATCCTGAATAATACGTGCACACTCCCAGGGGTAGCAATACTGAGACACTCAACGAGATTGGAAGCTTGCTGTCTTGCTGTTGCTTTCTATCTCGACTGATCTCAAACCCAGAGCCTTGGCCATCAGACAAGCTTCTCTAGGAGCCAATTGCTTTGCAAACAAAAGCTGAAGAGTGAACCACCTTGATCGTTTTTCCATTTAGAACTTTCACCTGTGGCTGAAAAATCATAGCCGAGCTCCTTCCACTACACATCACAGTTCAATTTTATGGCTCGCTGGGCTGGGGCCTTCCATCTGGGTTTACACGGAGGAGGCTGCAGCTCTACTAGAAGGGTCTTAGACTGAAACTGATGATGCTAGCTTTAGTTCTTCCCATGCTTGTTCCATCTTCAAGGCAATTGACTTAGCTACGATAGGAGCCCCTTAAAGTTTGGAACACTCCTTTTCCCCTCCAAAGACTCTATCCCACCATAGCAATACTGTTAAGAAAATCTGTTGAAGTAGTCTGCCACTGCCCGTAATCCGTAACGTCATTCGTCTATCGAACAATAGAGTTAGAGTCTCACATAGAAACCTCTATAACTAATAGAGATCCCACACCATCCTGGTTTCTTGCAGTGGACGTGCATAGAGGGCTCTCTGGGGATCGAGCACAATAAGCTAATAGGTAGAACGAAAAATTCATTTTTGTTATGGTAGTATTCCCAACTAAGAGCACAATAAGCTAATAGGTAGAACGAAAAATTCATTTTTGTTATGGTAGTTTTCCCAACTAAGTTGGTGCATACAGCCCGAATAATCACGAACTCGCCAATCCTCAAATGGAGTTGGATATCAACTAAAAAAACATTTAAATATGCCACCCAATGGTCCTCCATCGATTGCTAACACTGTCACGCCCTTGATTTTTAACATAATTAGATAATCCTTTCTGGAAATAAAATCTTCGCATTACATAGATACGGAGTAATACCCAAAAGAGAGTTCCAAGTTCCTAATTGTTCATCTTACAATCCAACTCCAAAGTTTAAAGAAATTACCTTATTGGCACTCCGGCCCCAAAATACTCAAGTACAAGTATGATTAAGTTTAGTGATTACAAACATTTCAGACAAAAGAGAGTAAGAAAGATAAGTTACAAATACATTTTTGTCAAAAGAAAGTCATTACAAAGATGACTAAGTTACTCTCTGAGTTAGCTTCCAAAACATGGTCCTTCAATCCAAGCACACATATCATGCAAGCTATTGTCCAATGTTTTAACCTGAAAATGATGATAGGTTGAGTTATACTAGCCCACTAGAAAAAATTTCTACCAATTCTATATGCAAATATGAGACAAGTGCAATGGAAAGAAAGGCAACCAACTTACTACTCGCTTAACGATAACATAGATGGTACATCCTATGAAGTCAAGCAATCCCCAAGATGTCAAGTAGATAGGTTGTTTGATGCGCATCGAGTATGTCGACATTCATTACGTTTCAATATAATGTGTGACACAATCTCAAATAAATCATATAGTCCATGAGACCACAAGTAACTCCGACCTCTACGACACAACGCTCTATCCTATGTTTCCTTCGACTGTATTCCCACCCCTTGCGTTACAGTATAGACATTCCTAGAGTTAATATATTTTCACCCCTTGCGTTACAGTGAACCCTAACCACTTGGATCACCGTATTACCACCCCTTGCGTTACGAGACCCACTTGAGTCTCCGCATGTAACGCCCCTAATTTTGGGAACGTTAAATAAACATTTTATTGAAAACCTAAATAGAGTCTGGCTCATTATTACAATATAATTCTCACAAGAGTACATTTATTCAACAAAGGGAGGAAAACTAGGGTTCCTATCTATTGCTCCGCCTGCACCTCCATCTTAGCTAACTCCTCGGCTCTGAAAGCCTCCAAGGTGTAGAGCTCACCCTGCTCATCTATAAAGTCTGACACATTATACTAGCGTCGCTCCCAATATAATATGTCAGGGATACAACAGTAACACCGTGAGCTACAAAAGCTCAGAAGAATAATTCCATACCCGTTAACCCATAATTTCTAATAACAGGACATAGTAGCAACATACTATAACAGACAAATAATCCGCGATAACATGTCAATAACACATGTGCATTCAACAACTTCCAATTCAGAGATTAACAATAACACATGCACATTCACTATTCAACTGGCGTCAATGTCCATGTAATCAGAGTTTCTCCTACGCAACATTTTCGTAGACTGTGTCACCCTTTTTTTCTAACGATTTCGCTTTTCATTTTCCAAATCAACATTTTCAAAATCGTTTTTACACACCCAACCTCGGTTTCGCCGTCCCGGGCTCTCGAGTATCCTCACAATGGTTTCACTGTTCCGGGCTCCCATTGGCACACAATTTGCATTGGCTCCTCTCCGTGGATAACCAAGCCATACATTCAACCTCGGTTCCGCCGTTCCGGGCTCCCGAGTATCCTCACAATGGTTCCACCGTCCCGGGTTCCCATTGGCACACAATTTGCATTGGCTCCTCTCCGCGGATAACCAAGCCACACACCCAACCTTGGTTCCGCCGTTCCGGGCTCCCGAGTATCCTCACAATGGTTCTGCCGTCCCGGGCTCCCCACACACACACACAATGGGCTACTAAGTCTGGCCACATTGTGGTTTCAAAAACATTTCCTTTTTTAAAAACATGTCTTTTCATTATCAATACCCTACGTGTCATGTTTCTAACTTTCTCGATTTTTGTGTCTCATTTTCATGCAAAGACTTTGCAGTCGGACTTTTCACATAAGAACACTGTATACGGTGTCTCGTAAACATGCATCATTAATCGTAATCGTGAAACTAAACTAGAATAATTAAAACAACAAGATCATCCAACTCTATGGTATTTTTCATGCTTAATCCATCGAATAGTCTATAAATTCAACAAGATATGCACATAACTCAACATTAAGACAAGTAAATTCAGAACTAAAAACATATATACATGCTCATAACCTCTTTCAAGTGAAATCTAGTGACCATGCTATCAATCAAACTATTATTTCTTACATTTCAAAAACCCATTCTTTCTTCCTTTTTGGGAAGTTCAAAACAACATATATTTTCTGGAATAAAAGTCGAGATATTCAACATGATCATATTTCATTTCAAAATTTTAGTAAAACAAGTTTGCTAGCTATTTTTTTAGTACTTTAACTTAACATGCATTTTTAAACGCAAAAAGAAAATATAACTAAAATTTTTACTAGAGAAAGTGAGTAGAAATATTCTACCGTTCTTCTTGGCAGATGGTATGGCTATGGAAAAGAAAATACGTCGGCTTACGGAAGGTGATTGTGGCTATCGAACGAAGTGACTTCTTACAGTAAGCTTACGGTAGCTTCGAAAGAGAAAAGAGAAGACTTTCTTTTTCTCTCGAAACACTATCTTGACTAAACTACTAAATTTTTTGGATCGAGAGGGTGGTGGTTTGGTGGCGGCCTTGGGTTGAGTTTCTTGAAGAACTCAAGAAGAAACTCAAGAACAAAGAACAAAGAACAAACACAAGGTTTCTAGAGAGAGAAATTGGAGATTGAAGGTGGTGTGAGTTGAATGGATTGACAAAGGGTCCTATTTATAGGAAAGTGAGGACCCCCCCCCCCCCCCCCCCCCATATGGCCGGCACCCCCTCATATGGCCGGCACCCCCTCTCTCTCTCTCATTTCTATGGTTTATTTGCTTCATGGTCATGTCCAATCCAACTTTAAGCATGCTAAAACCTTCCCCTCTCTTGTCATTCTATCCTAGGTGCAAGACTATGTGATCATGAAGGATTTTTATGGCTTTAAAGGAAAATCCTAGGCAATTATATCCTAGTTAGTAAGTCTTACAAGTAAAAAGAAAATGATAGCTAGGCTAAAAGAAATAGTCTTTCCCATGTTTAGTCAATCCTAGGTCTAGATTGTAAGTAAAATCTAGGATGATTGAAGGCTAGATTTTAGAAATGATGAAATGGTAAGTCTTCCCCTTGAAAGTGACAACACAATGTAAGAAATAGTTAAGACTTTCCTAGAAAGTCTATGTAAGAAATATATATATATATAAGTATGATTAAAGTAGGCTACTATGCATGTATACCTAGAAAAATCTAGGAAAGTTATTCTTGAAGAGTAATTAGGTTCAAGTCTAATATTTCTAGGTTTGCCTGCATGACAAGTCTAGGAATACTACTTATGGAAGCAAAAATGATTATTTCCTTAGGTTGAAAAGGTTCAACTAGGGTTTGGAATGGTTCATGTGGTTCAAGGATGGTTGAAAAGGTTCATCTAGGGTTAGGAGGATGTAACTAGGTTGAAATGGTAATTAGGTTTCTCCAACTAATTGGTTAGAAACTAACTTATATTTGCCAAGTAGGATTTTTAGCCAAGAAATAAAAATTTTAAGAATTTATTTCATTCATTAAGAAAATATACAAGTGTTCTTACAAGCATACTTATCTTTAGAAAATGACTAGATCATCCGGTGCGAAGTAGATTTAATTTTATAAGTGTTAAATTTAATTATGACGGATTATTAAAATTTAAAAAAGAAAGTTATAAAGCAATCCAAGATTTAATAAAAGAATTTCAAATATTTATTTAAATGAAATTTTTATTTACTAAAAATCGGAGTTGTTACACCGCATTACCACCTTTTGCGTTACGGGACTCCCCTACTCCAACTCACCCATCTATATATACTAGCACAAGTATAAATCACACAAACACTCCCTCCACTAACAATTTCTTCACTTTAAACCCCAATTCAATTAACCACAATACTTTTCATATTTCCCTCAATTTCTGGCATTTATACAACTTTTCGATAATTGAAATTTATACGGGTCTCTACAAACACCTAATTAAAATACCAATCTTCATATGAACAAGCCCTATATGGTCATTCCCTTTGTCGCATTTCTCCCCAATTTCTAATTTTCTAGGATATAACCTCTTTGACTTGATTGTGACAGGCGTCTAATTTCGCTTCACCAATCTTACCAACAGCTCAGAATTTGCACCTTCATAATCGATGCTCAGACGTTTCACGACATTGCCATCTACTTCTATTGAAATCAATTTACTCTAATTCTGAATATTTCTAGATGAAATTGAGGGCTCAACAACCATTCGAAATTTTTTTTTTTGGAGAGGTCTCACCAACAAGGATGATTTCTTCATAAAGCTATCTTACTTATCTTCTTTGCTTTTTTGATCTTATAAGATTTAGACAACACTACTTAGCCTTGTAGGTTTTTGCCATGTTTGATCCTAATTCCTAGCTTCAATTTCAGATGCAGAGGGTTTTTGGTTTTGCATATAAATTAGGTGATGATTTCCATTGGAAAGGATTCTTTTTAGGAGAAATCTATCGTTAGCCCTTTGGGCTGACTATTGCTTTTTACTTTTGTACGTTTTCTGACAGAGTTCTGGCCGGTGAAGGCTCTTCTCTTTAAATGACAAAAATAACCCTTCTTTCCCTTCCCTCGTTTCCCTTCCCTCCTTTTCCCCCAAAAGTAACTTTCTTTTCCCTCCTCTTTCTTTTACTTTACTCTTTTCTTTTCCATTTTGAGACTGCATTTCTCTCTCTCTCTCTCTCTCTCTCTCTCTCTCTCTCTCTCTTCAACTCTAAACTCGAAATCTCGACTACACCATTGGAGGGAAGAATTACAGAGGTAACACCCATTGTTCCCGTTTTCCATTCCTTCCCTCCCTCTCTGTTTAAATCGAAAGCTTTTGCTTCACATAGAAACTTCACAATGTAAACTTTACTAAACTCTGTTCTGTACGATTCTCTCGTGTTCTAGGTCATTTATCTCTCCACTGTAAGTACAAATCTTCTTCTGCTTAGATTTCCTTTGTGTTTAGTAGTATTATTTCCGTCCTGATCATTCAGTTGCTCTTTCTCCGTCCGCGTCTCTGTCTGGTTGCCGAGAAAAACCCCAAGCAAAATAGAAACTACTTTTTCTTTTTTCTTTTTTGAGTTTAAGTTTTAGTTAGTTTTCGTCTTGAGTTCAAGCAGTCAAATGTAGTTTTTCAGTTAGGTATAATTGATTGTGACATTTTATTTTATTTTTTGGGTATGGATTTCTTGTGATTTCAAATTCTCTGACTTTTGTTTCTTTTCCTTTGTTTTCCTGCAACCAAACGGAACGCAGCATTCGTTGATTTTTGTTTTCCTACTTCTGTTTCGCTTTTGGCTTGTAGAAGACAACGGTTGCTTGGTAGAATTCTCACAGCTTTTCCGTTTTTGATTGATTGATTCCATTTGAAGAATCTACGCCTATATATCTCTACCGGAATCTCTGTTGGAATCACACCTGCTGGTGACATGTAAGCTCCATTCTAGAAGCCCTAAAAAAATAAGGTATGTTTCACTCTGAAGCTATGGTTTCAACTGGGGGTGTCTTAATCTTCACTTTGAATCATTCACAGATTTTAACCTAGTTTGTTTGTTGCTTTATGACAAGTAATTGTGGATATCTATTGGTGTTCCAGTATTTGGCTTGTGGGGTTTATTGAATGTTAAAGGAAACTTTTTGATCGGTGGGTAAACCAATTTTATATGTTTTTGTCTCCATAACATTCTGTTAAGAAATTTGAAGCCAAATAGGATTTAGCATTTTTTATTTTTTTCGGAAAGGCAAATGGTATTTAGAAAGGGTGCTCCAGTAAATGATATTTTAATGTTTCCTTTCTAAAAGTTCAATGTTCTTAACTTTATTAAACAAAAAATTTGGAAAGCACTACAATTGATGCGAAGGATTAAGATTTGGAACTTTCATGGGGTGGTTAGCCATTCCAACTTACAAGACCATGTAGGGTTGTTGTCATTTAAGCTAAATCTTGAAGCTTTACATTTATATTTACTGATATGTTTTTTGGGACATTATACTGGGTATTGTAGGACCATGGATGAAAGTATCATTGATTTTGACTTGAATGAGCCTCCAAATGATGAAGTGGGGGTTATATTGTTCGAAAGAAATACATTTGAGTTGAATGAGTATCCCAAAGAAATTGATTGTTCAAGTGAAGATGACTTAGCTGCGCAAAAAAAGAGTGAAGATGACTTAGTGCAAAATGTGTTTGATCCTTTTCTTGGTCAGTGTTTTTTAAGTGAAGAAGAGGCTTATGTTTGCTTTCAAAACTATGCCCGTAGGAGTGGGTTTTCCATTTGGAAAGATCGCACAAACAAAAAAAAATGGAGAAGTAAGACGACAAGATTTTGTTTGTCAATGTGAAGGAAAACCACGGTTGAAACTTGTGGATTCCTCCAAAGAACAACGAAATAAGAAATCTGTAAGGTGTGGATGCAAAGCTCGAATACGTATCACCTTAAAGAAATCATTTGATATTTTCCCTCAAGAATGGCAAATCACCGAGTTCATTACGGAGCATAACCATGAGTTGTTAAGTCCTGTAGAAGTTTGGTTTCTTCCTATCAATCGAAAGATTTTGGATGTTGACGAAAAGCGTATACTTTTGTTCAAAGAAGCTGGTCTTTCAGTCAAGGAAATGATGCGCATTATGGAAGTCAAACATGGTTACCTTCCATTCCTTGAAAAAGATGTGCGGAACCTTTTAACTAAAATTGGGAAGAAGCATGAAGTTAACGATGCTATGGATCTTTTGCAACATTGTAAGGTTGCAAAAGAAGAAAATTCCAAGTTTCAATATGCTTTTACAGTTGATGAAGAAAGAAAGTTAGAACACATTTTTTGGTCTCATGCCCCTTCTTTCAATTGGTACCAAAAGTTTTGGAGATGTTGTCGTGTTTGACACTACTTACAAGGTTAATGCGTATCAAATGCCTTTTGGCATTTTTGTGGGAATCAATAATCATGGAAAGACGATATTGTTCGGGTGTGCACTTCTTCGAAATGAGACAACAAGTGCTTTTTGGTGGTTGTTTAAGGTAATTTTTAATTATATTTCTCATTATATATTTATTCTGAAAGTAATATTTGGATAAACTAATTATATTTTGTATTTTGTAGACTTTCACAGCTTTGATGAAGAAACAACCAAAAACTATACTAACTGATCAGGATCCATGGATTACTCAAGCGATTGCAAAAGAATTTCCAACCACAAAGCATAGCTTTTGCATATGACATATTACTAGCAAATTTAGTGGTTGGTTTACGGCTGTTCTTCAAAGTCAATATCAAGATTCGTGTGCTGATTTTTACAAGTTATACCACTTGGACTCGCCTGAAGAGTTTGAACACCAGTGGTCTCACTTGATTGCCAAGTATAATATGCATACCAATAAGCATGTCATTGGTTTGAATGGGATCAAGCACTTTTGGGTACCAGCATATCTCAGTGATCATTTTTTTGGTGGGATGACAACTACAGGAAGGTCAGAGAGCATCAATGCATTTATAAAGCGGTTTATTGGCTCTCACAGCAACTTGAGCCAATTTGTTATACAAGTGAGTAATCCTTATTTTTTTGAACTCCTCCCTTAGTTTCTCTATATTGCAATAACTTTTTTTTTTGGGGGTAAATTAGCAATAACTTATTTGATCAAATTTTAGGCTAATCTTGCTATTGAAGATGTTCAACAACGAGAATTGCATGATACAATGTTAGAACAATATAGAGGCTCTACTGAGAACAATGTCTCCGTTGGAAGAGCAAGCTCGTGGTGTTCTCACACCATTTTGTTTTGGGCAAATTTTCGTAGTCGTCCCTCTAGTTTTACGGTTGTCTCAATTTAGTCCCTCTAGTTTCAATTGTCTCAATTTTGTCCCTGTAGTTTGTTTTACGTTCCGAATTGGTAAAATCGTTAACACCATTAATGAAACTAACGAAAAAAAAGGATTAAAAAATTAAGTGCTCCAATTTTCAATCCGGTTGAACCGGTGCAAAGATCTTATTTTTTTGATCATTTTATCCTAGATGGTCGTAATGAATTTTTGGTTCTAAGGCCTTTCAACGAGCACCCGAAGACTCATTATTTAGTTTTAGGACTCTCTTAGGGTGCTCATTGAAAGGCCTTAGAGCCAAAAATTCATTATGACCATTTAAGATAAAATGATCAGAAAAATAAGATATTCGCACCGGTTTAAACGGATTGAAAATTGGAACACTTATTTTTTTACACCATTTATATATTAAAAAATATAGTTAAAAAATTAAGTGTTCTAATTTTTAATCTGTTTGAACCGGTGCGAAGATCTTATTTTTATGATCATTTTATCTTAAATGGTCATAATGGATTTTTGGCTCTAAGGCCTTTCAATGAGCACCCTAAGAGAGCCCTGAAACTAAATAAGGAGTCTTCAGGTGCTCGTTGAAAGGCCTTAGAGCCAAAAATTCATTATGACTATCTAGGATAAAATTATCAAAAAAATAAGATCTTCGCACCGGTTCAACCGGATTGAAAATTGGAGCACTTAATTTTTTAATCATATTTTTCCGTTAGTTTCATTAACGGTGTTAATGATTTTACCAATTTGGAACGTAAAACAAACTATAGGGACGAAACTGAGACAATTGAAACTAGAGGGACGAAATTGAGACAACCGTAAAACTAGAGGGATGACTACGAAAATTTGCCCTTTTGTTTTAAAAAGTTTCAAGAAGAGTTCGGAAGAGCAACTTTATATTCATTACTTGGCGAAAATGGTCATGAGTTTATAGTAAAGTATCACGAGGAAACAACTACAAAAAAGCGTATCGTGTTTTGGGATGGTGAGATGGCAACATGTAGTTGCAAGCACTTCGAATTTTGGGGAATACTTTGTCGTCACATTTTGAGTGTGCATGTTTCTTCATAAGGATTGCTATGAAATACCGTTCACATATTTACCAGTACGTTGGAGTTGTGAAGTGCCACAAAGTGAGGAAGCACCACAAGTGCTAGAGGAGGAAACTTTATCGGATACACCGATTGATGATATTCATTGTCCTCCGATTTCAAAAACCAAAGGGTGTCCCAAGACAAAACGATTGAAAGGTGGAAAAGAAGCACGAAAGGTAACCAAGTCTTGTGGATTTTGGAAGAAAGTTGGCCATAATATTACAACATGTCCGGAGAAGGAAAATATTGGTTTTGTCAACGGTTCACAGAAAAAGAAAAAGAAAACTTCAAGTAGTGACATTGGCTTGAATCCAATCTTTTCTCTGAAATATTAGGTAATGTCCATAACCCTTTGGCTTTGGCTTGAGCTTAATTATCTTGATTAGTTATGCAGATTTGATAAGGTAAAAATGCATATTTGATTAAGGTAAAAATGCGCATCATGTTTTTATTTTTTCATGCAGGGTGGTACATATGGAAGTTGTTGGGATCTACATTTATTTTGTTTTTGAAGATCTCAGTTCAATTTGAAAGACTTTTGCACAAAATGATGGCAGGAACATGGCTATTTGGGGATTAACTTTATTTTGTTTCCATAGATCCCAACTCAAGTTGTAGATTTTTGCACAAATAGTAGTAATATGGGTAGTTGGGAAGTAATTTTGTAAGGAAAGGTAAACTGTTTATGTAGATTGATGGTTATTTTGGATACCCAATTGTAAGTTGAATTTGATTATAATTTGCATTTTATGTTTGTATGTGCCTTGCTATTGATGTTGGAAATGTGCGATTTTTGTATGGATTTAAAGCCTTGAATAGTTTAGTATAAGATTTGGTGAATTTTATGCATTTTGTGATTAGTTTTGAAAAAATCACTCTTAAGGGCAAAAAGAAGTCAATAAATACAAAGAAAAAGAAAGGATAAAAGTAAACCTCGAGGGGTTGGCCTATTGGGTAAAGTCCGAGACTTAGGATTTGCTTATTCCAAAGGTATCAGGATTGAAACCTCACATGTGCTATTAATTTTTTTGTGGTTAGTCCATATAGGGCGGTGGAATTAATTAGGCCCCCATGATTAGTTGAACTGCGCGTAAGATAATATGGACACTTGAGTTATAAAAAAAAAAAAGAAGCAAAAAGTAGCCGTGAATATTAAAAAGAAAAGAAAAAGGTAGCCGTGGACTTGCAACAACAAAAAGTAAAGGTGAACAAATAAGGGCAAAGTTGGCATTTAGGTAAAATAAAAAGTACATCTGACATTTAGGGAACAAAATGGGCTTTTAGTTCCTGTCCAACTTTCTTTCTACACTAAGTCTAGGTACACTACATCCAACCACTACACCATCCACTACATATTTTGTAGGGCCCACTCCGGGTCCCAAAAAAATACAGAAAAATGTTCATAAATTTTAAAATAATATATTATGGGGCCCTGTAAAAAATCAGCTCCAACAAATATCGGTAAGTATTATTTCTTGATTCGTAGGGGTGAAACTGCGCAGTTGAGCAGTTTCGCCCCTACAAATCAAGAAATAATACTTATCGATATCCGTTGGAGCTGATTTTTTACAGGGCCACATAAAATATTATTCTAAAATTTATGAACATTTTTCTGTATTTTTTTGAGACCCGGGGTGAGCCCCATAAAAAAATGTAGTGGATGATATAGTGGATGGATGGTAGTGTATGTAGCATCTCTCTTCTTTCTATTGTGACATGTGGATTTATATTATAAAATAATAGGCATTATTGTCAACCCAATGGGTTGATTATACAGGGACCATTCTTTTTATTCTTAATCTTCTTATTTCCTGATGGACAAGATGCTCATTCGGATTAGTGTCTTAATCTTATAGCTCTGGAAGCTGCATGCTGCTTTCCACTTTTAGCCTAGTTTCCCTCCTACCAATTGTTGTTGGCATAAGGATGAATTATGTTTTGGATTTCTATTGATGTTTCATGTGTTGGTTGGATAATTATTACGGGTTTTGGTATGTGAATCAAATTACGTAAATAGAAATGAAGGATAAATCCTATCATGCCACATTGGTGGTGAAATAAACAACATTATAATCGATAATGTATGAGATCCTCCTGTTTTATGTTACTACTAGTATAATACTCCCTCCGTCCCAATTTATTTGTCCAATTGTCGAAATTCGTATCTTTTAAAAATATACTTATATCTTACATTTTATAATGTTTTTTTTATTTATTTATGATTTTGAAGATTTTATATAATAAAACTAATTGAGATCTACCAAACAAGATCCATATTGCCTATTAAAAACATTACGAATTGAAAATTATAGACAATTTTTTTAGAGGTCAAACGCTCTCAAAAAGTTAAAAAGGAGACAACAAATCGGGATGGAGATAGTAGTTTCGTCTTTAGTGGTTAGAATTGACTTTTCAAACATGGCAAGTGGGTCTTACTAAGCCAAAAAATTCTTGGGAAAATTATCGGCAGGAGGCGTGGACCGAGATTAATCACCAATAGATGGTCTCCACTCTTGAAATTACCACCCTCATGACACAAGCAAAATTATTCACCAAGACATGGTAAGGCTGTGTTAGTTTACAATTCTACCCCTACATATATATGTAACATTGAAGCCCTAAACCTCTCCATTTCAACGTTTTTCTCTCTTGTCTCTCTCAGGCGTTCTCTGCTATCCTCCCTCTCTCTCTCTCTCCCTCCCTCCCTCCCTAATGTTTGGCCATTTGAGATGCTCCGAAGTCACCATGGAAATCGGCAAAATCCATTACGATGTGTGTAAAATTGGAGTTTCAAGGGTTATTATGAAACCCTAGGCGCAATTTGAAGGTATAATTGGCCAGTGTATGAACACTACCTTATTTCTAGTTCTTCAATTAGGCTTCCGTATTTGCTATTGATTTTTGGTGTTGAAAAGAATTGGCAATTGTATGAACAAATCTATGGGGGGGTTTTTCTTTCTTGTTTTTTGGAGACTTGCGATTTAAAATTATAGACTATGGGTCTTTTTTACGTATTGATAATGTGAGAGCAGTTGCAATTACTATAACTGTGAGGTAAATACGGTAGTGATAATCATGGTGGAACCTCATATAGTCCAGTTGAAATCTATTTTGTTTTGGTAATTTTTTAGCTCCAGTTGAAAATTTGGGTATAAGATATGCTTGTTCTTGCACTTTATCAGATGCATGTTTGGTGATGTGGTTTTTAGCTCCTGCTAAAATTTTGGGTATACGATATTTGGATTTGTCATCTCTCTTCCTCATTAGCAGCTTCTTTGCAGAGCATGTTCATAGACTCAAAACTTAACAATATGCAGCATTCTGTTGGCACATTGGAGAAACTATGCAAAAAGGTATCACATGTACAAGGATAAAAATCCCTTGATCGTGGGCTGTTGAGCAAGATCATTTTTCAGGATGGTTCATCTCAGGAGACCATAGAGTTGCTATTGAGACACTTTCTCTTTAGGCCTACTACAACGGTATAACGATTTTTAGATATCAGGGGTGATTTTGTCTGTGTTATGATTGCAAGTCCCTCAAGAGTTTCTAGGACAGTGACCGTAGTTATGATCCTCTAGAGGATGCCAATGTATTCTGTATTCAGATACTAGATCTCCTTCTCATGTAGTAGTAGTTTTTTGTTTCTGAAATTCTGTATAATGTCAAACAGAGTGAAATTTTTTAGAATTGTAGAGTAAAATCAGTTGATCTGTTGCAACTTTAAAGATAGGAATGGCATAATCTTCTTTCTTTTTCCTTTTGGGTGTTCTTTGTCTTGTCCTTGTTCTGCTTGCATTCTATGGCTTCTGGCAATTCTTTGTGCCTACTGCTTGCTGCTAAATTACTTCACAACACTTGTGCTTGCTGTTTGCTGCTACAATTTAGGCTGCTGAATAATCTTATTTGGAGCTTTGGATATGATGCAATTTCTTATGCTGAAATTTATTGTTGTAATTCTTGGAATCTACTATTTGGAGACTACTTGAAGACTGTTACTTCCATGGCAGTTTTGGAGATAAGCTGGAATCGAGGTTCATGAATATCTGATCATATTGAAGATTGTTTGAAGGGGCTTGGATTTGGAGACGTTTGCTTCTTGCTGCATGCTTCTTCACTGGGAATGGGATATCTTTGGAAGCTTGATATTCCATTTGTATGCTAGGTGCTTTCTTTTTTAGTCTTAATTTGGGTTGATTTCTTGTCAATCCTTGGGTTTGAATGACTTATGGTTGTCGTGGTGAAGGGTGGCAATCTGGTTGGGATATTCTCTTAACCTTTTGTAATTCAGCTTCATCGTTAATAAGAATTCTTTTTTCGCCGTTCAAAAAAATAATCTACTTTTTTTTCCTTTTCTGTGTGCGTGTAGAATATTTACTTCTCAGGTATTAGATCATAGTTTCTCTTAACCTTTTGTAATTCAGCTTCATCGTTAATAAGAATTCTTTTTTCGCCGTTCAAAAAAATAATCTACTTTCTTTTTCCTTTTATGTGTGCGTGTAGAATATTTACTTCTCAGGTATTAGATCATAGTTTCTCTTGTGTCAATGTATCAGTTTAGAACATGGTATCATCATTCAATAAGAATGATTTCTGCCTGCTTCTTTGATCATAACCAACTCGGCAAAGTTCTGGAAATGCCGAAGCAGAGGTACCAGTTGCAAAATGGAAGGCAATTTCCGTTGTTAGATAGAAGGACGAGAGGAATGCGGACACAGTCAGGGTGAAATCGACATCTTCATAAGACAAAACAAAAAAATAACTTCACAATTGATATGTCACATTATATTGCTTTCAATTAGGATCGTATAGGATCTTTTGATGGAGTTCTTTTATAGATATAACTAGCGATAATTTTATAGTTATAATTAAACAAACATGATCAAATCATCTTGCATAAAGATGTATATGTACCATTGACTTTATCCATAGTGATTTTTACACTCCTTTTCTTAGATCCGAACTCTTTTTTTTTTTTTTCTATTCATCTAAATTTACCATTTACCCTTCTATAAAATATGACTTGGTCCATATGAATAGAAATATTAGTTCTCACTCATACCCGACATAGTTTTTTTATAATTAATGATTCGCACTTTATACCTCAGACAATGTTGGTTGAGGTTGAATGGGAGATAACTCCCCTAACTTTTCATCCTCATGTGCCCTTAGACTTGTCATTAGAATGGTCAATCATATTAGACAAGGTTCTGACAGAAAATATGATTTTTTTTGATGGTCCATGTGAACAGAAAGATTGGTCCTCACTCATACCCGACGTAATTTTTTATAATTAATGATTTGTTTTTTTATACCACAGACAATGTTGATTGATATTGAATTGGAGATGACTCCCCTAAATTTCCACCCTTATGTGCCCTTAGATTTGTCATTATAATGGTCCATTATCTGTGACAAGATTCTCTCAGAAAATATGACTTGGTCCATGTGAACAAAAAGATTAGTTCTTTATAATTAATGATTTGCTATTTTATACCTCAAACAATGTTGGTTTAGCTTAATTGAATGGGAGATGCCTCCCTAACTTTCCACCCTTATGTGCCCTTAGATTTGTCATTATAATGGTCAATTATCCGTGACAAGATTCTCTCAGAAAATATGACTTGGTCCATGTGAACAGAAAGATTGGTTCTCACTCATACCTAACGTAGTCCTTTATAATTAATGATTTGCTATTTTATACCTCAGACAATGTTGGTTTAGCTTAATTGAATGGGAGATGCCTCCCTAACTTTCTGTAAAGACCCGTTAATTCATAAAATTGATTTAAAGGTTTTAAGAGAAATATAAGGATGAGATTGATTTGAAATTGGAAATTTGGGGCTAATATGTTAAAAGGTTATATGTGAAGGGGGAGTGTGTGATGTGTGCATATATGTGTGTTGGTGTGAGAGGTAGGGAATCACTTTTCCCTTTTTCCCTTTTTCCCTTTTTCCTCTCTCCCGACCCCCTCTCTCTCGGCTCACTCTCTCACTTTCACTCTCACCCATTCTCTCACCAAATCACCTCAAACCTCCACAAAACCTCCATCAATCCTTCACCCCTTCGCGTATTGCAATGCATATTACTCCGGTTTGAGCTCGGTGGAGGCGTAATCCGTTCGATTCCAAAGATTGGAGCTAGGGCTTGAGAAATCTTTCAAATTCGTTCTTGAATCTTGAGGTAGGATGTTCTAACTTGCAATATATGTTTATGGCTTGTTTCCTAGAGCTTGAGTTTTGTTATTGATCGTGGTTGTTGTTGTTGTTGTTGTGGCTGAGAAACCCATGAAAATCTGCAGAAAATCTACTCGAACAGCCTTTGTTATCGATACCTTAGCCATTGTTATCGATACCTTCGTGTTCCAAAATCCAGAAAACCACCTGTTATCGATACCATCTTCCATTGTTATCGATACCCTTGCGGCTGGAATCCTTTTGACCAAAAGGTATCGATACCTTTGCCTTAGGTATCGATACCTGTTGCTTATCTCCAGTTTTGACTGTTTTGCTTCATTGTTCCCCGTTTTAGTTTCTAATCACTTCCGACCCATTCAAACACTTCCCGAATGATCCCTAACTTGATTACTTGTATTCGAAGATTTCATTGAGCGTTCCCATGACTCTAATGCTCACTTGGACATGATTTTACGAAAATCGTTTTAGGTATCAAAGTTGGGTTTGGTCGATGTACACATGATGGAAAAATGGATTTTGAAACTTTACAGACGTGACAAGAACATTCAGGACTCATCGACGGGTGAGTGCCTGGCAGAGGACATCGGGGTCCTTTAATGGGCCCGGCAGGAGCTATAAGCTCATATTAGATATTTCAGGACCTCCCTTTGGGCAAGGTGCCTGGCAGAGGACATCGGGGTGCTTTAACTGGCCCGGCAAGAGCTACGGCTCATGACACTTGTACGAGACACATTATGATACTTGGTGCTTGAAATGCTTTTCATTGGAACTCACGGTTGATTATAAAGGTGGATTGTTGAAACGGGATTGCTATCGTTGTTTGTTCATTGGATCTTGTTGCCATTATCCATCTTGCTATCGTTCCAACATGTCATTTGCATACATTGTTAGATTAGAACTTTCTACTGGGCTAGTGTAGCTCAGGCCTTCCTTCATTTCAGGTGCTAACTTGGGACAATAGCTGCATGTTCGGATTGCTTGATTGTGGATGGGGTTTTGAAAGCTAACACTGAGGAGTTACTTAGCCATCTTTATAATTTTATTTTGGAAGATGTATTCATAACTTCATTTGTAAATCTTTTGATTATGAAACGATGTAATTTCTTAACTTTATCGATACTATGCACTTTCGTTATTTGGACCATGGAGCCGAAGGTGTACTATTTTGGTAACTTTTGATGGATGAATTGTAATTGTGATATGGGAATGTCAAACTCTTTGGGGGTATTATCCGGAATGTTGTGAGGTTTCTATTTATGATTATCCATTATAATTATGTTGAAAATCGAGGGTGTGACACTTTCCACCCTCATCTGCCCTTAAACTTGTCATTATGATGGTCAATTGTATGGGACAAGGTTCTTTAAGAAAATATGACTTGGTCTCTGTTAACATAATGATTAGTCCTCATTAATACCTAACGTAATCTTTTATAATTACTGACTTGTTTATTTGTACCTCAAACAATGTTGGTTGACCTTGAATAGGAGATGGCTCCCCCTAACTTTCTACCCTCATGTGCCCTTAAAATAAGACAAAGTTCTGTAAGAATATATGACTTGGTCCAGGTTAAAAACAAGATTGGTCGTTTAGAATACTTAATGTAGTCCACTCAATTTTTTCGCCGCCTACGGAGTTAATGCTCATAAACCTCATTTCCTTTTACTTGCTTGCGAGACATTGAATGTCATTCGGCACCTCTACAATCACAACCAAGTATGGGGCATGAACACATATAAATGCATAAATGTTGGTTAAGGTTGAATGTGAGATGACTTCCATTTGAATGACCATTCAAATGGGACAAGATCATGTCATGAGATACGACTTAGTCTATGTAAATTATGGTAGTGCTCTTTTTAGATAATCGACGTAGTCCTTCCTTTTTGCTAACTTGCTCTTTTACGATAAATGATGTAGACCTTTCCTTTTGCTGACTTGCCATCTTTTACGAATAAAGTAGAGGGGACCCATCTCCCATTCAACTTCAACCAACATTCTAAGGGGTATAAAGAGGCAAGTCAGTAAAGAAAGTGGACGTTATCTATTCTAAAAGACCAATAACTTTGTTCATCTGGAGCAAATACTATCTTAAACATGAGAATTGGATTACTTACATACATCAATCTACTACACCAATCTAGTAAGAAAATAGGTTGGCCTCATTTTAAAAGATTACATTATGAGTGATAAACTGATCTTTCTAAGTCTAATAGAAAATGTTACAAAAAGCATTGTACATTCAATTCAGCAAAGGGTGAGCAAATTAGGATAGCTCGCAAAACATTTTTTCCAAGCTAGCTCTCTCAGTGATGATATTGTCTTTCCAGGGTTGTAAGACTACATGAAAATTTTATGTCTGCCACACAATCATACAACAGGCAATGCTATCTTAAACGTGTACACAAAATACTAGAAAGAACAGCATGGTACATCATTTGCATTCATTCTCCTTCAGGAACATACACCATCTTCTACAATGCTATCGATAATGCCGGGTCTGGAGTGTGTGGCATCACTATTTTGATTAGCTTCTTGCTCTTCCCAGTCTTTGCTATGCTCTATGACAACAACTTTATAACTTAGCCTTTGGACTGACCCAGAATTTCAGCATATACATTAGTGAATGTACCCCCTCTGTCGATAAAGTACCTAATTTTTTCAAAAGGAGGGAGGGGTTAAGGAATGGTCAAATCAGAATTTGCATTGACTTCTGCGACCTCAATAAAGCCTGTCCCAAAGATGAATTCCCGTTGCTCCATATCGATACATTGGTGGATGCCACATCCGGCCACCAGATGTTTTCCTTCATGGATGGGTTCAGCAGGTACAACCAAATCAAGATGGCGCCAAAGGACGCGAAAAAGACGGCGTTCCGAACCCCGCTGGGTAACTTTTACTACATCGTCATACCCTTTGGGCTGAAGAACGCGGGAGCAACTTATCAACAAGTGATGACAGCAATTTTTCATGACTTAATGCATCGGATAATCGAGGATTATGTGGATGACTTGGTGGTAAAGTCGAAGGAAAGAAGTGATCACCTCGCGGACTTGGCCACCGTGTATAGCAGATGTCGAAAGTTCAACCTTAAGATGAACCCCCTGAAGTGTGCGTTTGGAGTGACCACGGGGAAATTTCTGGGATTCCTTGTGCATAGGCATGGGATTGACACATATGGGGCCAAAATCAAGTCCATTACAGATATGCCCCCGCCCCACACCCAGAAGACGCTCAAACGACTTTTAGGGAAGGTATCTTATCTTCGGCGCTTTATCCCCACACTCATGGAAATCACTGCACCATTCGCGGACTTACTAAAGGGAAATACGAGGTTCAAATGGAAGAGTGAGCATCACCAGGCTTTTGAGAAAATCAAGATGGCTTTAACCTCCCCCCAAACCATGGTGGCTCCAGTCGCAGGAAAGCTGCTGATTCTTTACTTGACCTCCACCCCGAGATCTATGGGGGCCCTTCTGGTGCAAGAAATAGATGGGACGGAGCGCCCAGTCTATTACATCAGTAGGAAGTCCAAGGAGCAGAAGAGAGGTACATAGCCATAGAGCGGCACTGCCTAGCCCTAGTCTTCACTGCACAAAAGCTCAGACACTACTTCCTATCGTTCCCTATATAGATTGTTACCAAGTGTGATCCGGTAAGATATCTACTATCCCGGCCAGCCCTTACAGGGCGGGTCGCGTTATGGTTATTGACCTTGGCAGAGTTCGAGATTTCTTGCGTCACCCCAAAAGCCATTAAATGCCAAGCACTCGCTGACCTTTTAGCTCAATTCCCAAGCGGATAGTGCAAGCCACTCGAAGAATCACTACCAGGAGATGGTTTCGAAGCTCTAGCGCCAGCATTGACAACATGCACTGGACGCTCAGCTTCGATGGGGCCACGGGGAGTGGATCTGATGGCGCAAGAATTGTATTGCAGAGTGATGGAGAGAAATGTCATTTAGCCTACAAACTAAATTTTCCCTGTTCCAACAATGAAGCAGAATACGAAGCTTTTATCCTAGGCTTGCTAGCGGCAAAGGAAAGAAAGAACAAGCACTTGAAAATAGCAGGGGATTCAAAACTGGAGGTTTTACAAACAGAGGGGGTGTAGGCGCTAAAGGAGCTGATGCTGGCGCCATATCGAACAACAGTGCAAAAGTTGATAAAATTCTTTGAGCATGTCAGCATCACCCACAAACCAAGGTCAGAGAACCAGTTCCCGGATGCCCTCGGGACCCTAGGGGCAAGAAGAGAGTTTGAAAAAGGAAAGGCGTACATAGAAATCATAAAGATGTTTGAGCCGTCCGCGATAGATGATTTCTCCGAGCCACCCAAAGACTGGCGAGGAGCCATCAAAGTGCAGCTAACCACTGGTGCAGGACTTATGTCCACCACAGAACTCTCCTGTTTCATAATCCTTCGCGAAGAGTTATATCACCGCGCCCCTCGAGGTTGGCTGGCGCGGTGTGTCGGCTTGGAGGAAGCAAAAGAGAAGCTAATCCAAATCCATGACAACAGCTGTGGAAAGAACGAGATAGCTCTATTCAGGAGAATTCAGAGGCAGGGGTATTATTGGCCAAGTATGAAGAAAGATGCCGACGCGATCGCGAAGAATTTCCCGCGGTGCTCTCTATATGAGGTCAAGCCGAAGTGCTCTATGGTATGCACCAATGATTAGGAGATAGACCGGAGGCAGGTGTACATTGACTACCTACGAGAAGGGTCCTTACCAATGGAGCGGGCAGAAGCCGTGAGGGTGGTCCGCGGGGTATGGCGTTTCTTCCTCGAGAAAGGCTTTTTATTCAGAAGGACCATTGACGGGATTCCACAAAGGTGCATAGACAAAAGAGAAGCAGAGAAAGTGTTGCAAAAGACGCATAAAACCGAACATCAGGGGTGGAGAAAGCTTTATGAGCAATTGGTCCATCTTGGATACTTTTGGTCCACCATGGAAAAAGACTCCAAGCGCCATGTCCACAGATGCCAAGTGTGTCAGAAATTTGGAAATTTGGTTCACGCCCCCTCCATGGAATTACATTCCATACGCGCCCCATACCCTTTTCATACTTAGGCCATGGATTTGGTTGAGCCAATCACCCCAGCCTCGCGGAAGCACAGATGGATACTGGTGGCATTAGAAATTTGCACCAAGTGGGTAGAAGCAGTGCCGCTGGGAAGGGCTACTGGAGACGCGGTGTCAAGATTCATCAAAGAAAATATCATTTGCAGATTTGGTATACCTAAAATGATTTTGTTGGACAACAGGTCTCCGTTTATTAACCAGCATGTAGGAAGACTCCTCTGCGGGTACGTGGTAGACCATCACACTTCCAGCACTTATTATCCGCAGGGCAACGGACAAGCAGAAGCGACGAACAAGACCCTTATACGGATTCTGAGCAAGTTGTTGGATGAGCGCGATGGTACCTGGGCGGATCACTTACTAATAGCCCTTTGGACTTACCGAACTTCGAAGAGGAAGTCCACCCACACCAGCCCTTTTAGTTTGGTTACGGAGCAGAGACGGTCCTACCAGCGGAGCTGAGCGTTCCTTATACGAGAATAATACTCGCGATGGAAAGCTTCGCGGAAGGAAGGAGGGTAGACTTAGAAGCCCTGGAAGAGAGAAGGGTCACCGCAGCCTTGGCGCAGGAAAAGTACTGGGACTCCATAGCTCGATATTACAACAAAGGTGTGATCCCGCGGGTATTCAGAATGGTAGATTGGTTTGGAAATCGACCACGGAAGTCATGAGGGACTTGAAGACCCTTAAGTTCATGCGCAGGTGGGAGGGGCCCTATGAAGTTATCAAGGCATCTGAGAGCGGGTACTACCATTTGGCCCGCGTAGAGGATGGGTTCAAGACCGGGGTGGTTAACTCCAAGTACATCAAGAAGTTTTATCTGTAGAGAGAAGGGCAGAGAGAAGTCGTTTTGTTAGGACCTTTCTTTTATTTTGTCGTCAATGTTGTTTTAATCAAATGAAAAGTGGTTTGTTCCGCCTTGGGGCATTTCGTAATCTTGTAGCATGAATGAGCGGACTTGTTGCTCAGAGAAAGTCAATGAATTGTCGGAATGTTCTATCTTTTTCTTGTCTTCTGTATAATTGTGCATTGGCCAAAAGCCTGAGCAGATTCTGTAGAGAGAACATCTCCACCACTATCCACCAATTAATTAGTTGCTCAAGCACCAAATTACTAGAGCGCGGATTTTCGCGGAGATTTGTCTAGCAATCCCGCTGGAAAAAGAATTAACGATTATCAATAGAGATAATGTTAAGACAGAGGCGGTCAGAGTATGATCCACGAGAGAAAGATAAAAATAGTTTACGATTATCACTAGAGATAATGTTAAAACAGAGGTGGTCAAAGTATGATCCGCAAGAGAAAGATAGAAAGAGTTAACGATTGTCAGTAGAGATAATGTTAAAAAAGACAGAGGTGGTCAAAGTATGACCCACGGAGTTAATGTTTATAGCAATAGCGTTAATATAGGCAGTCAAAGTGCGAGAAACAATAAAGATAGCACAAACATTCATGAACAACAATGATAGATAAGAATGAAACCCCCTTTTTTATTTATAATAATTAAAAAAAAGAGAAGAAAGGAGTAATGATACATGTGGTACAAAAGAAAGTAATTAAAAAAAAGAGAAGAAAGGAGTAATGATACATGTGGTACAAAAGAAAGGGACTAAGATGTTAGCTCCCCAAAGACAAGGCCGCTAGGTAAGGGTCACCATTTAACCCGAAGCCCGCGACCCGTCCGAAGCCCGCCCAGCCCATTGGGCTATTGTCTGGCCTAAACCCGTCCAATGGGCAGGCTAGCCCAGCCCGAAGTTTTCATGGGCCAGGCTTGGGCCTATGAATTTTTACTTAGCCCGCCCGTCGGCCTGGCTTGTGAGCCCGCCCGCAATACCCGTCCGATAGCCCAAAAATCAGTGGCCTTGGGAGCATACTCATTCCTTACTTATGTTGTTGAAGACCAAGCACATGGAACTTTACTGCGTGCCATTCCCATCCAAATGTTCCAAGGCAAAAAAAAAAAGAATGTTTGAATGTTATTTATTTATTATTTAATTATTGTCCTTTTCTGCTTGGGGACAACAATTTAGGGGTGTAGTATTTACCAAAAAAAATTAGCGGTGTAGTTTTTTCACGCAAACTTTTTAAGTTTCCTTTTTCCACTATTCTTTTCAAAATTTGTGCGGCCGGGCCCGTGAGCCCACCCGAACTTTGGCCCACTAGCCCGACAATTGGGCTAGCCCGTGGGCGGGCTTGGGCTTCAACTTAAGAAACACAGCCCGGTCCGCCCGGCCCGCAAAAAGAAAAAAGCCCGCTTAGCCCAGCCCGCGGGCAGGCTTGGGTAGTGACTTGGCAGGCTGGGCCGGCTCAGCCCGGCTCGATGATGACCCTTACCGCTGGGGTCAAGGTCCACGAGGTTCAGTGCCGCGGCGGCTAGCTCCGCGTCCTGTTGCCTAGTTTGGGCGAGTTTGGCCTCCAGCTCTGCCAAGTGTTGTGTGGCAGACTCCACCTGCGCAAAAAGGCTCCGAATTTTAGGTTGCATGCTGCACGATCTCCCACGGCCCTGAGCGCAGAAGCCCTCTCACTCAGCCAGCCCAGATTCACCATGTCCCGTGTGAGCCCTTGCATAGTTGTCTCCATGGCAAGGGTAAACTCACCGAAATGCAACTACGCCCAATGCATCACTAGGTCATGCAGGTTCCTCAGAAGCATCGACCCGAGCTGTGGTGTCCAAGGCTTGAAATGGTCAAAAGTCTCCGGATGAGTCCGGGCGATGGCATTAAGGACCGGGTAGTAGGCCTCGTCGACCGGGTAATCCGCGGGGAAAAGGCGGATTGGCACCCCCGCGGAAGACTCGGCCCTCTCGGCTACGACCAGGCCCATGCCACGACCAGCTAGCTCTTTCTCACGGCCCGTAGTAGGGCTTGGCTAGCGGGGAGGTTGCTTCATGGACTCTACCTCTCGATTATGTTCCCCCAAATCAAGATCAGCTGCAAAATCCCCAAGAACAGCGCTACTTGGCCTCCCAGAATATCGTCAGTTTGTGCAAAAACCATGTCTTTAAATAGAAGACCTAGATCTGAAGTAGTAGTGGAGGTGGGGTCCACGAAAGATTCTTTGTTTACCTCCAGCTGCCTGTCGACGAAAGGGACTGGAGGTTCGATCGGCGGAGTGGAAGTACACCTCGCGGATAGATGAGGTGAGGGGATCTGAGAAGTGGAGCACGTAGGGGAGTGCGGACTACCAGCGTCCGCGGCCAAATTTTCTCCCACGACAGAACGAGGATCCCGCAGTACAGAGGCATTGGAGCAACCAGGGGAATCATTAGCCACCCAACCTAGGAAGCTGTCTGTAGAACGGATCCCGACGCCGGTAGAAGAGGGCCGCTGTTGAGAATCCGAAGGGGTGGAAGTTGACCCAGTCCCGTGCAATCCCACAGAAGGATCCCCCGTGGTAAGACGGGGCAGTTCTTTGACGTTATCCTCCTCTTCCTCCCTCAGGTGATGAATTGTCGCCGCCATAATGGGTTCTCCTGCGATGTCGTCCTAGCCTACAGACTCATGGGAATCCGCTGGTGGTGTGAGTTCACAGATCTCCGAAGCAGCTACATGAGAAGGAGCTGGATCAGTGGAATAAGGGATGAAATTATCAGGTTCTTCAGAAGAAGGGGAAGACTCAGAAGAAACTGTGTTGGGATCCCCTCCAAGGTCCACGAGTAAAGGCATTTTGGGTCTGAACGTACCTCCTATCACCACAGAAGATTGCGGTTCCAGTTGTGGATAGGGGACTGGTTCCGCGCGGGGCTGAATGAACTCCACCCCCCTAATTCCCTCGGGAGAATCAGGGACGTCCACAATGTCGGCAGCATCCGCCGCGGGAAGAGAAGATTGAGCCCGCTTGGACTCCAGAAGAATGCTAATGGGCACATCATCACCGTTATCATCATCCTCCTCCTCATCCTCGTCCACTGCGGCTATTCAAGAAAGTTCAACAACAGATCAAGAGTGTCAGAAATTTGAAGGAATCAGCGGAAACGACAATGCAACAAAAAGAGACGTACCCTCAATACGGCGACACTTGGCAAGAGCAGCCGAGGTGTCTCCCCTCTTTCCTACCCCCCCCCCCCCAACTGCAGTCTCCTCTGCCTCCTCCCCCACGGCAACTGATGGCCACTCATACTCCACAAAAGTGCGGGCATCCAATTCTCGTTACTGAAGACACAGCTGAAATTCTGAAATATCAGAATAACGAAATAGGATCAACATAATGTGTGAAGTAAGAAAAAGTTCATACCATGCGAAGATGCTTTCGACGTTGCCCCCCCCCGCCGGGGGTGCCTGTTAAGAAGCCGGTTGCGTTGATTCTGTCGCGGCCGGAGGCTGCATTCTTCCATCGGCGCTCCGCGCGAGAGTACGTCGTGCAGCGGCTGGGGCCGCGAGAGGAGGCCCGCTGGAAAATCTCTGATCAGGGGGTGCACCACGGTCACACCCCAGTCGGGCTTGCGAGCGTCACGGCCTGCAGAAAAGTATCCCGCTGTCTGATTTCGGACTCCTCAGGAATATCCGCGTTTCTGCACACGAAGTTCAAGAATTAATCCAAATTATGTCACCAAAATAAGCGAAAATCCGCAGTGTAGCGCCCGATATTGCTTCTCTCAGGGATGGACAAATGTTTGAAATGCTCCAAGACATCAGCAGTGTGCAACCGCACGAAGCAGAGCTGAGAATCAACAAAGGAAGGCCGCGACGGAGCATCCCCCGGCACTCTTTGATCAAACCCTAACTACCTAGTGAAGCGGTCCGGGCGAAAGAAGTTTACGCTCCCAGCTTCGTTGCTAATGCAGGGGAGCCACCCGGGAATGGCGATGAGAGTAGCATCGACAACCACCCACACAATAGAGTCGCCGTCGCTCGCGGCCTAGACAAAGGCGCGGGTAGGAAGAAGGCATTGGCCTATACCAACAACGCCCGGAGAAGCAGGGCTAAAAGGCCGCGCAGTGAAGTTCGCCACGACATCGCAAGCCTCGTACCATGAGGCATCACTGGTGGTCCCATACCACCGTCAGTGCGGGACCATTGATCTACCGTGATGATCGAAAAATGCTCATAGAAGTATGTAAGCAGGAAGCTGGTGTGAGCCATGGTGAGATGGTCACACCTCTCGAGGGACCTGGCAAGGTCGAAATGGACCAGGTCTAGCTGGCGGTGAAGGGATACCAAGAATAGAGGCACTAAGGGAATTGGTTCCCCGCGCGTTAGCAGCACTACGAGTGGAAAGACGGCCGGTGAAGGGCTCTCCAGCGGATAGTCAGGAAGGACGAAGTAGGAGAGGAAGTAGGTGAAGAAACCCGCCATGTAGAGGCGTTGCTGATATTGGGGACCAGTAAAGAAGTCCTGTTGTCCCCCGGGGTTCATCGTCTTCGCGAACTAAAGATCCTTAAAGAAGTAGCGGAGTCAGCTTGACCAAGAGGTCTTCTTGGCATTCGCCGCAGTGGCCTTGGGCGCACGCTGCTTTGTGAATCGGGGCCCGAATTGGGTCAACTTGCTTAGCCTCCTCAGTTCCGAGACGTCGTTCTGATCAACAATAGAAAGGTCATCCGGGTCAAAGGCTCTGGTTCCGCGGAGAGAAACGCGAGTAAAGATAGCCACGTCCTCCAAAGAGAGGCCACTCTCTCCCCAAGCCCATGAGAAAGAATGGGTGTCGATGCTCTAGCGAGAGAATGCGTGCTGCAAATTCTTGTGTCATACTCCGTGCTGCGGAATGCTCAAATTCCGCGACAACATGACGGCATTGAAGGTGCTGGTTGAAAGGAGAAGTTGTTTTCGAATGGGGTCATTGACTACTTCGTCAACTCACTCCGGCCAGTCGGTGGGTGGGGCGGAGTGAGCCCAGAAGTGGCATTCAGAGTGGGGAAAGTCCCCGTGCTCCACATGGAACCTAAGGATGGAAGATGGGTTTACGAGCTCCGCATGCCCTAGATCGACGAGGCTAGTGAAGTGGGTTGGTGTAGACACCTCCCTAGAGCGGGGCATCGCCATATAGATTGATCGTTGCTGTTTGTTTGGTTGTTTGCTACATAAACCAAGATCGTGGATATTCCCATGGCTAGAAACATCGCCACACGATAGTGGTTATCATCGAAACAGAGTCGCCACCTAGTTTAAGAAAACTAGGAAAAATAGATAGAGATTCTGGGCATGGGAGCTAAAGGTACAATGAGGGGAAGGTATTAGGCACCCCTCTCTGCCCAGTCGTGAGACTGGCCCATAGTTGTTCGACATATGATTAAAACATGCTTTATTTGATTCTAACACATAGTCTATTTAATAGCCTTTAGCAGTAATAAGGTGAACCAAGACGATAAGTAAATCATGCATTAGAAAATGGAATAAAACAAATTGTTCCAAGGAGATGGATACCGCGGCCGGTGAATGGATGTCACGGCCGAGGGATCCTCCTGGTTCTATGTATTGGCCGAGGGATTGATTTCCCAGTCGATGTTCTTCCTCACTCTAGACCAGACGATTAACAGATAATCAGAAAACTACGATTAAGCATAAAAATGGATAATAAATCAAACCAGAGGCCCCTAGGCCTCACCACCTTGATCCCTCAGTAGCTTGATTGCTTCGGATTGAGGGTGATTGACTGATTGCTTCTTAAAACCCTAGGGTTAGGGTTTGAACTTCGGGGTTTGATCGTCGGATTAATGGCTGCCTTCGGGAGGTTGGGGCTTTTGTAGAGGGGATATGAGAGCGTATTTCTGCAGAGTTTCGTCGTGGATGGGGATGTATTGGTTCCTCAATTTCGGAGCCAAAGCTCTCTTTATATAGGCACTAGGGATGACACAACTCATCCAATCAAAACACATGGTGGGAATTGGAGTTGGGGAGTGATACAAACTCTTCATAGTGATCCCTGAACGTGGCCCGAATGCATCGGAAAAAGGCTGCTAGGGTTTTGTGAACGGATCAAACGATTGACAGAACGTTCCAGAATCTGGAAAATAGACGATCTGGCGACCGAGCAAAGGATCTTGCGGCCGAGGAAATGATATTGCGGCCGAGGTATAGATCTGGCGGCCAGCTAAACGATCTATCAGGGAGATTTTCAAGCGATAGGCTTCACGGGTGAAGGATTGATGTTGAGGCCGTGAGATCAATGTTACAACCGACAGATGGATTCTCCTAAGATGCTGTGTTTCTGTCTGAAAGGCTATTTGGCTCTGGATTGGGTTCTCTAAGTGCCTAAAAGTTCTTACCGAAAGTCCTAAGGTTCACAGGAAGTCAATCAGCAATCACTGTATCCATTTCATCATCGGGATGGTCCCCAAGGTAGGACTTGAAATAATTGTTAGGCCAAATTGGGGTGTCTACAGATGCCCCTCTTTGACTGAACTTAGACGGATCGCGAGACATGTTTAAGTAAGAGTCAAAGCTGTAAAAGCAACTCAATTTGGTCCAACCACTATTCCAAGGGTTTTTTGAAAAAGGTTTTGTTATGGTCGGGCCGGGAGGCTGCCTACGCATTCCTCGAGAGAAATTCAGACCAACCGTAGTTCGGAAGGGCAATAAAGAAAAATAAAAAAGTTTTGGAGGGTTAGAAACAGAAGACGTACCTTCAGGCTTAAAAAGTCGTAGTGCGACGTACCTAGGCTAAGCCAGGATTTTGGCGGAGGATAGTTGAAGGAGCGCGAGGCTGCTGAGGAAATTTTTGCGGTGAGCATCTTCAGAATTTTGGGGTAGACCAATACACAGCGGGTGAGTCGTTTGCTTTTCTTGATCATCCTTACTTTGACTGAAGGGAGCTCGGTAGAGTAACTTATCCTTGCGAATGAGCTGGAAGGAATTGATGTAATGGGGTGGAATCCAAGCCATCTGCTGAGGATGAGTCGAACGCCGTTTTGAGATATGGGGTGGAACCCAAACCATCTTCTAGAGACGAGTTGGATGCTATTTTTGAGATATGGGGGGGCGCGAGGCCAGTAATTAGAGCACGGAGTGTTGAGATAAGGGAACCGAGGTGAGGAGCCGGTTGTAGTCATGAGGCGAGAGCCTGGAGAATGATGAGTTCTGACGTGATGGAACCGAGGCATAGAACCGGTTGTGGTCACAAGGCAAGAGCCTGTAGAGCCAATTGTATTCACAAGGCGAGAGCCTGTAGAGCCAGTTGTATTCACAAGGCGAGAGCCTGAGGTGTCAGAGCTTAGAGCTTGACGTGATTTGAACCGAGGTGTAGAGCCAATTGCATTCTGATGGTTTGTGCACGGAGCTTTCTCATCATAAGTTTTGGTGTAGAGCCAAAGGATCGAGGCGCTGGACCGATCAATAAAACCGAGACGTAGAGCCGGTTGATTGCAGGATTGACCTATTTCATGAGAGATAGATATGCAAAGTATGTGTATGTGATGATGTTGGTTGTTAGATGTAAGCAGATATGATAATGGTGGTGCAATTGATGCAGACTCGATGACGCAATGTGCATGGGCCCGTGTGTGTGTGTTTGATTTAAGCGTAGATCTTCTTTCAAGTTCTGGACTTGAGCATTCAGAGCGTAGAGCTCGAGCATTCGGACGGCAGAATCCGAGCATTCAAAGTACAGGCTTTGAGCATCCAGTACGCAGTGGTTGGGCATCCAAGCATAGAGCTTCAGCATTCAAGTGTAGAACTTGAGCATCCAGTACACAGTGGTTGGGCATTCGAAGAGCTTCGAGCATTCAAAATGTTAGATTTTGAGCATTCAAGCGTAGAGCTTGAGAATAGATGATATCTTTGATTGGGGCGGCGTAGAGCCTGTTGAGAATTGATTGGTTACATGTAGAGCCAGTTGAGCATGTGAATGCGGGCGTTGAGCCGTTGAATTGGTGAATATGGGCATGGAGCCGCTGAATTGGTGAATACGGGCGTGGAGCTGCTGAATTGGTGAATGCGGGCGTTGAGCCGCTGAATTGGTGAATATGAGCGTTGAGCTACTGAGGTAGTGAGCGTAGAGCTGCTGAGGTTGAACACGGGCATAGAGCCGTTGAGATGGTGAGCTTGGGCGTAGAGCCGTTGAAGTAGCGAGCGTAGAGCTGCTGAGGTTGGATACGGGCATAGAGCCGCTAAATTGGTGAGTATGGGCGTTGCTGAATGTACTTCCGGAGCACAGTTATTCGGGCATAGAGCCTGAGTTAGACGTATCAAGGGTCCTTTGATCTTGTGAGCGAGAGCTCGAGTTTGGTAATCCTCAGTGGTCAAGCGACCAGCTGTTGTGAGCTTGCCATTACGGAGAGAGAGCTTCCTTATGCTTGGATATGCCCCCAAGGCTAGTTTTGACCATATTGTATTTGCTCGGAAATGTCCCCAAGGCTGATTCAATCATTGCTTTTGTTGGTCATGGACCCAGTGCTTCATAATGGCTCGAGTTAGTGCACTGAGCAAGATCTGATGCTGCTGTGGGAGATTGATTAGGGGGCCAGGAGATTTATTCCTCGTCCGATTAATTGATGCCTCGGCCGAGGGATAGATGTATCGGCTGCTTAATCGCTTTGTTTCCAGAGTTCAATAAAAGCCGACCTTTCGGCGTTTTATTTTCATTTCTCTTTTCTTCCTCCACTCTCTTCTTCTTCCGTTCTATTCTGTCGCTGACGACTCTACCGAGGATCTCTCTCTCCTTTTTGCTTCATTCTCGTCGGGTCCGGGTGATGGGCGGTGTGCGGCCGGCGTTCGCGGAGGGAGACCGTACTGTTCTTGGTCCCGTCTTAATGCTTGATTAGGGACCCTCGCGTGAGGGGCTTGCTTTCGTGATGTGGAACTCCTGGGGTGGCGCTCGTACGTGGTATGGTGATTTTTCTGGGCCATGTGGTGATTCTTTTAAGCCACGTGGTGTCTCTTCTGCACTGTAGTACTCCTCTGGTATACGCCGCCCCGGGGGTGTCATTTTCTTTTTTGCAGCTGGTCTCTGGTGTTCGGACCACTAGAAGATTCAGCATCCTCTTCTCCTTTCTTTTTTTGTTTTTCTTTTTCTCTTCCTACATAGGTTAGTTTGACAGGAAACCGATGTATAGTTTGTTTAGGAAATGTGGGATGATTCACCTTGTGATGTAAAAAGCTTTCGTTATATGAAACAAAGTCTTTTGCTATGATTGTGTATGCTTTTGTTTGCACCGTATGTTTTAGCATGAACATTGGTTATGAAAATCCGGTGAATTGAACAGAACCGTGGAAGTACTCTGTAAAACAGTCATTTTAGCGGCCGAGCCATCGTTTTGGCGGCCGAGGGATCGATTCGTCTTCCTGGGGTTGACTTTGAGTCAATCTTGATTTTCTTGGGCCGGGGAATCGATCCTGCGGTCGTCTCTTCGAAGTGTCGGCCGGTAGAACGACCAGATTGATGAGGATTTAGAATCCGATTCTGATTCGAACTAGGACCCGACCTGGCCTATAAGTACACGTTCTACGAACTTGATAGCTTTGTTAGTAACAGTTGCTTGCTCATGGCACAACTAGTCCTTGATCAGTGGTTGGATTCCTTCAACGGCCTCGACCGTCTACACTTTAAGTCCTTTGGTATGGACTTCATTTTCTTTCTTCGCCAAATTCCTGTGAATTTCGCTTTCCTTCAGGCAGCCATCAGTTTGTGGGACCCTATTCTTCATGTCTTTCGATTCAGAAGAGAAGAACTGTGTCCTACCATCATGGAATTTGCTGCCATTATGGGTCACTTGGATAGAGAAAGTCTCATTGTCCCTAACCCTTTATTTAATCGTGGTGACCTTTTGAAAGATTTGCTTCAAGTTCAGAAACACGAAGTTAGGTTTTTCATGGCGAATGGAAGGCTAGAAACCTTACAGCTCGTTCAGCGTTTTGGTGTAGCTGAAGCTCATCGTCAAGTCTCTCGACAGAAAGCGTGCTTCCATGCTCTATGTGTCTGCCTTCTCCACTATTACTTGCTTGGTCCTTCCTCTGGCCATGCCGATTCTATGCTGCTCGATTTCGCTCAACAGATTGGAAACCGTGTAGGCTTTGCTGGTTTAGTTTTGGTAGAGACTTTGATGGGTCTCGATGCAGTGAAGGGTAATCCCACAGCCAGTTCTCAAGCAGTCTTTTGTTACTACAAGTTCACTCTTTACTTGTTTATTGCCAAGTTATATTTTCGCTCATCACTCTTTTGTTTTGACTCACGTGTTCTCACAACTCGCAATTTTCCCTGTTTTCCGGTAGGTATGGCTTTATGAAAAGCTGAGGGTATGGGATGCGCCAGAGTGGCTCCCCTATAGTTCGGACCACTGCACGGAGCTTTGTGTAGCCAGACAGTTTCCAACTGAGGCTGCTTGGAAGGCATGGATGGAGACTCGCAAGGGCGATCAGATTCAATGGGTTTGCCCCTGGTATGGTGTTGAGAGCATGACTGCGAGTACCATGAACCATTTTGGCGTTGCGATGATTGGTATCACTCAGGTTACCTTCTACTTTCCTGCCCGCTTTCAAAGACAGATTGGGGCTGAACAAATCAAAGTCTTGGGTGACCCTGAGTATGTTGTTACCAAGGTCCATGATGCCAGTTTTCGTTGCAATATGCTTCATTTTTTGCCATACTGAGAAATGCAAGAGGTTGTTGGGAACCCTGCTGACAAGCTATCGGGTTCGTATAAGCGCTGGTTGGAGAAAAACCTTTTGAAGGACAAAAGTGTGAAGAGAAGGAAGACTTAGAGTTTGATAAATTGCTTATGTTTTTCAAAAGATGTTCTTCGTTTGATTCTAGCTTTCATAGATTTGAGAATTGTTCGAGCTTGCTTTTCCTTTTTCTTTTTGGAAACAATAAAACATTTGGTTGTTTTATTAAAAATGTTGTTGCCATGGTTCGATAGTGAGCATGCTTTAGGATAGACCTAGAAATTTGGAAGTAAAACGATAGCAGTGGCCGAATCTCAAATTTAGAGATTGCCTACATATCCCATGGAGGGAATCAGGCCATAAACGTAGTTCCAACAAGATTTGTTTGTTTTTGTTAGGGTTCACTTGGGTATTTTCCTATCCTTTTGTGCTCTTGATTTTGCCTAAACTGCCCTTGCGGGTTTTCAGTCTACCGAGCGCTTTTTTTTGTGCCTTAGTTTATGCCTAAGCCGCCCTTGCGGGTTTTCGACCTAGCAGGCTGCTCTAATTTTTGCTTGGGTCGCCCACCCTTGTGGTTTTCGACCCAACGAGCGTCTCTCAGGGGTAGTACTTCCTCAACTTGTCGATATTGACTGGTGTTGCGAATTCCATTCCATCCAGGTCTGCAATATAGGCTGCTCCTCCAGACAGTATGCGTTTGATAAGGTCTCCCCAGTTTGGTCTAAACTTGCCTCTCCGGTCTGAAACGTGGCGACGGATTGCTTTGAGCACCATATCCCCCACCTTGATGTCTCGTGGCTTTACCTTTTTGTTGAAGGCTCGTGCGATGCAGCGTTGATACCCTTGCACATGGTACAATGCTCTTAGCCTTCTTTCGTCTAGCAATGCTAACTCGTCGTAGCGGTTTTGAACCCAATCTTCTTCGATCATTCCAGTCTCAGCTAGAACCCGTAGTAAGGGTAGCTCTAGCTCGATAGGCAAGACAGCTTACATCCCATAGACCAGGGAATAGGGGATAGCCCCAGTTGAAGTCCTTTCAGTTGTTCGATAACCCCATAGTGCCAAAGGTAGCATTTCTGGCCAGTTTGTGTAGGTGTCAGTAGTCTTCCGTAGAATTCTCTTGATGTTCTTGTTTGCAGCCTCAACTGCTCCATTGGTTTGAGGTCGATAAGTAGATGACCGATGATTCTGTATTCCAAATTCAGCAAAAAGCTTCTTTGTTGCTCCCTTGAAGTGTGATCCATTATCGCAGATGAACTCATGAGGTACGCCATATCGATAGATGATATTGGTGCGGATAAACTTGGCCACATGGGTGGCTTTGAGGGTAGCATAAGAAGCTGCTTCTACCCATTTGGTGAAGTAGTCGATAGCTACTTGAATGAACTGATGCTTGTATTTTCCCTTTGGATTTATACTTCCAATAACGTCTATCCCCCAGGTGGAGACTGGCCAAGGGGATGTCATGCTATATAATTCCATAGGGGAATACGCATGCGATCAGCGTGAGTTTGGCATTTGAAACATCGACGGGCATAGTCAGCGCAGTCGACCTCCATTGTAGTCCAGTAGGATCCCTGACGCAGGATTTTCTTTGCCATTGTTGCCCCATTCATATGCGGCCCACAAATTCCTTCGTGTATTTCCTCCATTATCTAACGGCTTTCTTCCGTGGTGACACAAAGTTGATTAGGACCCAGATGCGCTCTTCGATATAGTGCTCCCCTGCAGACTACGAATCGGGCGGCAAACTTCCGCAGAGCCGTTTTGTCCTTTGAGGTGGCCTCGGAGGGACATTCTCCTTTTTCTAGGAATTTCTTCACGTCTTCATACCATGGCTCTCCATCATCTTCTCCTTCTTCGGTAAAGGTGCATTTGCATGCTGGTTTGACCTTCTGCTCAATCATGAGAGGCCGCATTGTGAATCCTAGGGGTATCTCGACCATAGAGGCCAGTGTTGCCAGTGCGTCTGCAAACCTATTGCTCACTCGTGGAGTGTGTGTGAAGATGACTGAGTCAAATTGTGGAATCAAAGTTTCCAACACAGAGTGGTATAGCTTCAACGTGTCTTCCTTGACTTTCCAGTCTCCTCCTGCTTGGGACACTACCAGGTTTGAATCTCCAATGACTTCTACCCTTTTTGCCCCTAGTTCCAGGGCTGCCTCCATTCCGGTGATGTAGGCTTCGTATTCAGCTTGGTTGTTGGTGACTTCAAACCTCAGTTTATATGACAAAGGGATATGAGAGTTATTTGGGGAAACTAACAGTACCCTTATGCCATATCCACACTGGTTTGATGCTCCATCGAAGTAAAGCTGCCAGGTGTCGCCTAAAAGACATAGGATGTCTTCGTCGGGGAACATGAAGTCTTCTGCCTCGGCCTCTGTCACAGGGTGATCTGCCAAGAATTCTGCCACAGCCCTCCCTTTCATTGATTTCCTTGTCATGTATTTGAGGTCGAATTCCGCCAGCAGCAATGACCACCTAGCTAGCTTTCCGATAAGTGCTGGCTTCTCGAAAAGATATTTGATTGGGTCTAAACGAGAAACCAGCACTACTGGATGTGCTAATAGGTAGTGCCTTAGTTTCTTGGTGGCCCATACCAGCCCCAAGCAAGTTTTCTCGAGGGGAGTGTACATTGTTTCATAGTCCATTTTTTTGCTGAAGTAGTATATGGTGCACTCTGCTTTGGCGTCGTTTTCTTGTGCTAGCATACATCCCATGGAGGTGTCTGTTACTGAGAGGTACATAATTAGTGGTTTCCCATGGATGGGTGGTGATAATACAGGTGGATTTTGAAGTTACTCCTTGATTGCCTCGAATGCTTGCTGACAGTCTTGGCTCCACTCAAAATCAGTACCCTTCTTCAAAAGCTTGAAAAGAGGTTCACAGGTGGCTGTGAGTTTGGAAATGAACCGACTGATGAACTGTACTTTCCCCAGAAAGCTCCTGACTTCCTTTTTTGTCTTTGGTGGCGATATCTCCATGATGGCCTGTATCTTGGAAGGGTCTACTTCGATTCCTCTTTGAGTGATGAGAAATCCTAACATTTTACCAACCATCACCCCAAAAGTGCATTTTTTAGGATTAAGACATAGCTTGTATTGCCTAATCCTCTCAAAGAACTTCTGAAGAGCTTCATAGTGTCCTTCCCTTTCTTTTGATTTGACTATCATGTCGTCGACATACACCTCAACTTCTTTGTGCATCATGTCGTGTAGCAGTATTGTAGCCATCCTTTGGTAACTGGCTCCAGCGTTCTTCAACCCGAATGACATTACTCGGTAGCAGTAGTTTCCCCATGGCGTGGTGAAGGTGGTTTTCTCTCTATCTTCGGGAAACATCAGAATCTGATTATACCCAAAAAACCCATCCATGAAAGATAGTAGTGCATGCCCCGCGGTGTTGTCCACCAATTCGTCTATGTGTGGCAATGGAAAGTCATCCTTTTGACTGGCCTTGTTGAGATCTCGGAAGTCTACACAGATGTAGACACCTCCCAAACGGGGCATCGCCATACAGATTGATTGTTTGTTTGCTCGTTTGGTTGCTTGCTTCATAAACCAAAATCGCGGATATTCCCATGGCTAGGAACATCGCCACGCGATAGCGGTTATCATCAAAACAGAGTCACCACCCAGTTTATTAAAACTAGGAAAAACAGATAGAGATTCTGGGCACGGAAGCCAAAAGTACTGTAGACACCCCAATTTGGCCTAACGATTATTTCAAGTCCCATCTTGGGACCATCCCGATGATGAAAAGGATACAGTGATTGCTGATTGCCTCCTTGAGAACCTTAGGACTTTCGGTAAGAGCTTTGAGCCACTTAGAGGACCCAATCAGAGCCATACAGCCTTTTAGACAGAAACACAAAAGCCTAGGAGAATCCATCTGTCGGCCTTGACATCGATCCCACGGCCCTAACATCATTTCCTCACCCGAGCAACCTGTTGCTAGCAAAATCTCCCTGAGAGATCAATCCCTCGGCCGCAAGATCTATCCTTCGGCCGAGACATCCATTACTCGGCCGTGATATCCTTTACTCGGCCGCCAGATCGACCTTTTCCCAGACTCTGGAACGTGTTCTGTCAGACGTTTGATCCAACTACACTACCTTCCCGATGCGTTCGGGCTACGCTCAGAGATTACGACGTAGAGTTAGAGGTGCATTGCAATTGCAATTGCCATCTCGTGATTTGATTGGCCGGAGTGAGTCACCAATTGCCTATATAAAGGGCCTTTGGACTCCTAAAAAATACACACGAAATTCATTAGAGAATACACTCTCTCAAGCCACGAAACTCTGCCAAAATACTCTCTCAAACCCACTCCTCAAAAGTCCTAACCTCCCGAAGGCAGCTGTCAATCCAGCGATCAAACCCCGAAGTTCAAACCCTAACCCTAGGGTTTTCAATCAAGCAATCAGTTAATCACACCCAATCCGAGGCAATCAAGCAACTGAGGGATCAAGGTGGTGAGGCCCAACGGCCTCTGGTTTGTTTTATTTATCATTCTTACGTTTAATCACGGCTTTCTGATTATCTGTTAATCTTTCTGTCTGGTGTGAGGAAGAACACTGATCGGGGCTTCGATCCCTCGGCCGGTACATCAAACCAGGAGGATCCCTCGGCCGTGACATCTATTCACCGGCCGCGGGATCCATCTCCCTGGGACATTTTGTTTGCTTTTCTGCTTTCTGATGCATGCTTTATTTATCGCATTGGCTCACCTTGCTTACTGTTTAAAGGAATAAATAAACAGACTATATGTTGGAATTAAACAAAGCATCTACACGTCTTATGTTGAATAACTATGGGCCAGTCTCACGGCTGGGCAGAGAGGGGTGCCTAACACCTTCCCCTCACTGTACTTTTGGCTCCCGTGCCCAGGATCTCTATCTATTTTCCCAGTTTTAATAAACTGGGTGGCGACTCTGTTTTGATGATAACCGCTATCATGTGGCGATGTTTCTAGCCATGGGAATGTCCATGATTTTGGTTTACGAAGCAAGTAACCAACCGAGCAAACAAACGTGATCAATCTGTATGGCGATGCCCCGTTTGGGAGGTGTCTACAAGTACAGTAAGGGGAAGGTGTTAGGCACCCCTCTCTGCCCAGCCGTGAGACTAGCCCATAGTTGCTCAACATAAGACATGTAGATGCTTTATTTAATTCCAACACATAGCCTGTTTAATTAAGCCTTTAGACAGTTAATGGTGAGCCAGGATTATAATTGAAACATGTATCAGAAAGCAGAAAAGCAAAACAAACTGTCCCAGGGAGATGGATCCCGCGGCCGGTGAATAGATGTCACGACCGAGGGATCCTCCTGGTTTTATGTACAGGCCGAGGGATCGAAACCCCGGTCGATGTTCTTCCTCACACCAGACTATATGATTAATAGGTAATCAGAAAGCTATGATTAAGCATAAAAACAATAGATAAAACAAACCAGAGGCCGTTGGGCCTCACCACCTTGATCCCTCAGTTGCTTGATTGCTTCGGATTTGATTGTGATTGACTGATTGCTTCTCGGAAAACCCTAGGGTTAGGGTTTGAACTTCGGGGTTTGATCGTCGGATTGATGGCTGCCTTCGGAAGGTTAGGGCTTTTGAAGAGAGGGATTGAGAGAGTATTTCTGCAGAATTTTGTGGCTAATAGGGGTGTGTTCTGTTCTTAATTTCGGATCCCAAAGGCTCCTTTATATAGGCATAGGGATGACACAACTCGACCAATCAAAGCACACGATTGGAATTAGAGTTGTAATGCAATACTAACTCTTCGTTGTAATCTCTGAACGTAGCCCGAACGCATCGGGGAGGTAGTGTAGTTGGATCAAACAATCGACAGAACGTTCCAGAGTCTGGGAAAAGGACGATCTGGCGACCGAGCAAAGGATCTAGCGGCCGAGGAATAGATGTTGCGGCCGAAGGATAGATCTTGCGACCGAGGGATTGATCTCTCCGGGAGATTTTCATGCAACAGGTTGCTCGGGTGAAGAAATGATGTTGAGGCCGTGAGATCGATGTTACGGCCGACAGATGGATTCTCCTAGGCTTCTGTATTTTCTGTCTAAAAGGCTATTTGGCTCTGGATTGGGTCCTCTAAGTGGCTCAAAGTTCTTACCGAAAGTCCTAAAGTTCGCAAGAAGGCAATCAGCAATCACTGTATCCATTTCATCATCGGGATGGTCCCCAAGGTGGGACTTGAAATAATCGTTAGGCCAAATTGGGGTGTCTACAGATGCCCCTCTTTGATTGAGCTCAGACGGATCGCGAAACATGATTGAGTAAGAGTCAAAGCCGTAAAAGCAACTCAATTTGGTCCAACCACTATTCCAAGGGGTTTTCGAAAAGGTTTTTGTTATGGTCGGGCCGGGAGGCTGCCTACGTATTCTACAAGAGAAATTCAGACCAATCGTAGTTCGGGGGCAATAAAAAAGAAAAAGTTTGGAGGGTTAGAAACAGAAGACATACCTTCGGGCTTAAAAAGCCGTAGTGTGACGTACCTAGACTGAGCCAGGGTTTTGGCGGAAGATAGCTGGAGGAGCGCTGGGCTGCCGGGGGAATTTTTGCAGAGAGCTTCCTTAGTATTTTGGGGTAGATCAGTACACGGCAGGTGCGTTTGCTTTTCTTGATCATCCTTACTTTGACTGAGAGGAGCTCGGTAGAGTAGCCTATCCTTGCGAATGAGCTGGAAGGAATTGATGTAATGGGGTGGAATCCAAGCCATCTGCTAGGGATGAATCGGACGCCGTTTTGAGATATGGGGGCGCGAGGCCAGTAACTGGAGCACGGAGCGTTTGACATGAGGGAACCGAGGCGCGGAGCCGGTTGTAGTCATGAGGCGAGAGCCTGAGGTGATAGAACTAAGGCGTAGAGCCTGCTGTGGTCATGAGGCGAGGGCCTGAGGAGATTGGATTGAGGCGTAGAGCCTGTTGCAGTCTTGAGGCAAGGGCCTGTGGTGTTTTGAGCTTAGAGTTTGATGGAATCGAAGCGCGGAGCTGGTATAAGACGAGAGCCTGAGGTGTCGGAGCTTAGAGCTTGACGTGATTTGAACCGAAGCGTAGAGCTAGTTGCATTCTGATGGTCTGTGCACGGAGCTTTCTCATCATAAATTTTTGGCGTAGAGCCAAAGGATCGAGGCGCTGAACCGATCAATAAAACCGAGGTGTAGAGCCAGTTGATTGCCGGATTGACCTGTTTCATGAGAGATAGAGATGCAAAGTGTGTATGTATGATGATGTTTGTTAGATGTGAACAGATATGATGATGCAGACTCGATGTGATAATAGTGATGCAATTGATGCAAATATGCACGGGCCCATGCGTGTCTGTTGATTTAAGCTTAGAGCTTCTATCAAGTTCCGGACTTGAGCATTCAGAGCGTAGAGCTCGAGCATTCGGACGGCAGAATCTGAGCAATCAAAGTACAGGCTTTGAGCGTCCAATATGCAGTGGTTGGGCATCCAAGCGTAGAGCTTGAGCATTCAAGTGTAGAACTTGAGCATCCAGTACACAGTGGTTGGGCATTCGAAGAGTTTCGCGCATTCAAAATGTTGGATTTTGAGCATTCAGGCGTAGAGTCTGAGAATGATGATGTCTTGTTGATTGGGGCGGCATAGAGCCTGTTGAGAATTGTTACGGCTTCGAGCCAGTTGAGATAATGGGCGTAGAGCCACTGAGATGGTAAATATGGGCTTCGAGCCGCTGAGATGGTAGATATAGGCTTAGAGCCTGTTGAAATGGTTGATGAGTATAGGCGTAGAGCCTGTTGTTGGGATAGCGAGCGTAAAGCTGCTGAGTTGATGGTTTGGAGCCGCTGAGATGGTAAATATGGGCTTAGAGTCTGTTGACATGGTTGATATGGGCTTCGAGCCGCTAAGTGACAATGAGCATTAGCTGCTGAGTTGTGGTGAGTATGGGCGTGGAGCAAGAGCTTGGGATTCACAGTTGGTCAAGTGACCAGTTGAGCTTGCTGTTACGGAGAGAGAGAGAGAGAGATCTTCGATGCTTTTCTCATGCTCGGGCGTGCCCCCAAGGCTAGTTTTGTTAATATTGTATTTGCTCGGGAATGCCCCCAATGCTAATTTGATTTTGCTTCTGTTGGTCACAGACCTAGAATTCCATAATGGCTTGAGTTTTAGTGCATTGAGCAAAATCTGATGGGGCTGAGGAAATCGATTGGAGGGTTGGGAGATTGATCTAGCGGCCGAAGAATAGATGTCTCGACCGAGGAATCGAAATCTCGGCCGTGAGAACGCCAAAAGTCGGAAAAATCGATTTAAGTTTGGTTTAATCGATCTCACGGTCCATTTAATCTTTTCTCCTCCTCTTCTCCTGTTCTTCCCCGTTCTTCTCTTCCGACGACCACCACCGTTCGCCGCCGTTCTCTCCGGCCACTGCCACCTCCGGCCACCATTGTCGTTACTTGTTTTCTTTTCCTCCTATTTTGGACGTGATGGCCACGCCATCCTCGGACGTTGTGGGTTCGTCCTCGCACCCTTCGTGTAGGTGCGAGTATCCGTCTTTCGACGAGGAGGCGATTGAGGAGCCTGGCTTGTTCGACATTGCTACCTACGTTCTTCCTTCACGTAGGTTGGGTTTTGGCGGTTTCCTGCAATACCGCCCTCCTGTGGGTGGCCCAGAGGCCGAGGTAGTTCACAGAGAGCCTGAGCAACATTTGAGCATCCTCAATGTTTCGGTAAGTTTTCCTGAAAAGTAAAAAGTTTACTTTAGTTTTGAGTTTTGATTTTGTATGATTTAAGAGTGAATTTCTTATTTGTGGGATGAAATCCCTTTTAGCTAGGGGCGTGAATGAGAGGGACCCGTGTTTGGGTTGAATTTGTTCTTGTTTAAAGAAACTAAAATGACTGTCCCCCCTGTTTAGACAATGCATGGTTTTAAATATTAATTTGATGCCCCTAGCTTCTTCGTTTGTTTATGCAAACATGAGATTAACTCCCTTTTTGTCTTTGGAAGAGAAATAGGAGGCTAGAGGCTCACGGTGGAGGCAAGGAGGTGCACAGGTGGTTTTTGACGCTGCCAAAGCAAGCTCGGGAATTAGTACGTGCTGCGGGTTTCGAGGCGTTTGTCCTGGGCCTCAATCTTCCGAAGATGGATTGGTCGTTGATGACCTCGCTGGTTGAAAGGTGGTGGGATACCACAAACACATTCCACCTTCCTTCTGCTGGCTAGATGACAATCACGCCCGGTGATTTCTCTCTTCTGACTGGCCTACGAGTAGGTGGAGCTTCTCTCCGGGTTGATCCTAGGCTTTGGGAACGGATAGGGGCCTTGGAGTGGTTCTTGGGCAAGGTGCCTCCTCTTCATTCCCGAGGTCACGTCGACGTTGCTTGGCTGAGCAAGACTTATATGACGGCTGACATCCTTACTCAGGTGAGTGTCGAGTAGCTGACACGGGCCTTCCTTCTTTATCTCCTTGGGCAAACGTTGTTTGCCAACAAGGACGGCTCAGTACACACACAACTTCTGGCTCCTTTGCAGCGTTTGGAGGCCGTCAGGGAGTTTGATTGGGGATCGTCTGCTCTGGCCACCTTGTATGGCAATCTTGGAGCTTGCTCACGGGACAAGAGTCCTATCCTTGGCGGTCATTACCGGGTGCTTGAGGTATACATCCTTTTCTTTTATCTCCTTTCCGTTTTGACTTCTCCTAGTATTGAACTTTGTTTGCTAATTTATTTTTCAGCTCTGGGCCTTTGAGCACCTTCTTCAGTTTCCCACTGATACTCGACACGGAAACGCAAACTATATACCTCGCTACAAGCGATGGTTGGTGGGGCAACGGAAGCCACAGTCGCCAGTTTTGAGCCTTCCCGAGTGGCGGCGAGTCTTGGACCGACTGACGGTCGATCAGGTACTTTTCCCTTTGTATCTCTTGTCATTAGACTTCCATATTCTTGTTGTTGTGGCTGATTTGATCTCGTTTTGTAGGTACGATTTGACCCTTGGGGTGGTGTACCAGAGGATGCCTTTCTTGCGCGTTCCCGAGTTTTAGAGTGGACTCGTAGCTTGCTTGAGGGTCCCTTTTGTCGAGCCTAGTACTTAGGTGACCGGGTGGCTAGTCAGTGGCGTCCACGTGCTGAGGCACTTCAGTTCGTTCCTCCTCCTCCCCCAGCGTCGATGAGGTCTACTTCTTTGATGTCTAAGGAAGACTTGAAGAATGCTTGGATCAGGGATTGGGCAGGCTTGCTTCTCCAGGTAGGCGACTATACGGAGTACTGCCGTCTTTTCTTGGCCCCAGCTGTTGCAGCTCCTCCTATTGCTCCTGTTTGGCCACGGGCCCCTTCTTTTGTCTCCTTCCATTCTGATGATGGGGAAGAGGAGCGCCTGGCCTTTACTCTTTGCACGACCCAGCTCTACACGCTGCCAGCTGGGGTTTCTCAGGTATCTTTTTATTTCTGATTTTGTTTCCTTGCTTCGTCATTGTATCTTGCGTTCCAATGTCTGAAACACTTGGCTATTTGTACAGGTGCCTGCTGAGATTGTACAGGAATGGCTAGGTGCCTATCAGAGTGCTGAGGCTTTGATTCGGAGACAGCGTCGTCAAATCCTTGAGGTATGGTCATTCTATGTGTCCATTTGCTTTATATTTCTCCCTGAATTTGAATGTTTGTATCCTCTTCTTGTTGCAACTTGAGCAAGCTCCAGCTGCTAGTGAGGAGGGTATGGGAGCTGATGAGCAATCCCCATCTTCATCTCAGAGGCCGTCTCGGAGGCGCCGTCATGATTAGCTTTTAGGATTTTCTCTTTTCCTGTTCATAGTTAGTAGAAAAGGCAAACGGAAATTGCATAGTGAAAGCAACCACAACGAGAAATTTGTAATTAATCTTTTGTTCATGAAATGAGAAGAACTTTTCGTGCCCCTAAATGCATGTAAATAGTCAGAACATGGCTTTTTGAACAAGTACTTGCTAATAGACAGTAATATGTGTAAAACGAAGTACTGGCCGAAGAATCGATTATTCAGTTGCAGAATTGATGCGGCAGCCGATATATTCATTATTCGGCCGTTACTTTGATTTTCCAAAGGTAGATTTTGTTTTGGCCAAGTGGCATTCCTCTTTTTTCTTCCTTCTTATGCTTGGTTTTGATTTTCTGCCTTTTGCTTTTGCCATGCTCCATAGTCTGGTTGCCAAACTCGAGAGTTTTCGAGGTATCTTGCTCGTTGTGTCAATGACCTTTAAGTTAGAGGGGATGAACTATAGCTCCCGTGTCTATTGTTGTTGCCAATTCTTCGAGAAAAGCATACTCATCTTTTGCGAGCTCAATACGCAGGGTTAGCTATACCTATCATTGAGTACAAATCTTTTGATGTTTTTCCTTCTCTCCAAATGTTTGGGCCGCATCTCGATATGAGATTGCCTACGTATTCCAATCAGGGAATCAGGCCTTTTACGTAGTTCCAAGATCATCAGTTTTGAGGTTGGGTTTCCACATGCTTTAAATTTTTCCTAGGTTACCTGATGGAGGTTGAGTCTCTGGCAAGCTTTTTTGAATGCCTTATCTTTTGCCTAGGCTGCGTTTTTGCATTTTCTTGTCCTAGCAGGTTTTGCTCTTACTTTTGCTTGGGTTGCTTGGGTTACCCAACGAGCGCTTTTTTCAAGAGGGTTTCTGTGTTTTTTGGAGAGGAATTCGATAGAGATATTTTTCTGAATCTCCTGTTGCATTTGTACTTTCACAATGGGTAAGGTAACCCTAAGTGTTCTCACAGAGATAGCGTCTTCTTTCTAAGTTTTGACAAAAACCTAGTTCTTCAAGTGACTAAAGTTCATCCTTTCCTTCCTTCTTGTCGGGGACATAAAGAACTTGATTCCTTGAATTTTCCTTTGTTTGGCAAAGAGATTATAGCGCATGGCAATTGCAATTTAGGAATTTAGATTGTTAAAATAAGCATAATCCGGAAGATGAAAAGGAATTCTCTTAGCAGAAATAGAATGCCCAAACAGGGGCCCAAAACATATTCTAGTTTGATTTTGAAAACAAAAGCAATATTAATGTTCTTTGCCATGTTGTGACTTCTCAGCTACTGTAGCATTTCGGGGTTGTCCTCTCTTCCTTTGCCTTTCGCAACTTTATACTCCTTTCCGCCCTCTTCCTTGCCAAACAGGGCCCTTGAACTAGATCCATCTCCACAGCTTACGTGATAGCTACCTCTTTGAGACATGAGTAGTCCCCAAACAGAAATGTCAACCTGGGTTTTCATCACTTTTTCCTCCTCCTTGTTGATTGTGCAATCATAAGAGAGATTAGTTACTTCCACTTGACTGAACAGTGATGTTAAGGAGATTCCATCGAGAGGATCATCGCATTCTCCTTCCATTTCATCAAAGTCACCCTCCCCTGTTCGGTATGGGTCTGCATATGTGAAATCCAGATCCTCTTCCTCCTCTATCCATTGGCTATAGTCGCATTCTTCGTAAGGATTGACCCATGGTTGCATTTGAAACTGCTCCACCTTCTCTATGAGATTGATTGTTTCCCAGATGATGGGAGGCATTGGAATCTTGGGGCGATTGACGGGTACTACTATTTGGGCAGGCTCAAAGCGGGCGTGCCGTCCCATCATGATGACCCTTTCCTTTTCCTTTTTCCTATTCTCAAACCAGATGCGGAGCCATTCATCGTCTTCTACAAACGGAATGCCTGGATCTTCCAAATTGTGCTTTGCCCATGAATGTTCTCTCCATTTCCTTAGCTTTTCTTCCTTTATTTGGTCTATGCTACTTATGTTGAACATGTCGGGATTGATCACTTCCGATTGATCGAACTCATTGTTCTCTTCATCTTCCATCATAAAACATTCGTCCTACTCGGGGAAGGTTAGGGTTGGTTTGGTTTGATTGTTTTGGATAATGTATTGACTAGGGTTGTATGTGGGGTTGTGAGATAGATTTATGAGATTGATGTTCCGAGGTGGCAGTTCAGCAGTAGGGAGTGGGTTGGCTTGCCCATCAGGTTTTGGAGGTTTTATAGTTCGGCTATCGATGAGGTCTTGAATGTCATGGCGGAGACGTATGCAGTTGTCTGTTTCATGCCCAGGGTGTTGGTGGTAAGCGCACTATTTGTTAGGATCATGGTTTGGGCCATAGGGTGGCTGGGGAAGTGGTTTGTTTAAAGGTTTGAGATGCCCTTGACGGCTGAGAATGGTCAAGGCTTGGGATAAGGTCATGTAAAGGGGGTCAAAATTGCGGCGGGGGCGATTTGAGTTTCGGGACGAGCTAGCTTGAAAAGGGTCTTGTGGTAAGGGTGTGCCAATGGCGTTCACGGAGGCGTGAGACGTACGGCTGGAGAAGGTTTTCTTAGGTGGAGGAGGAGCCTCTTCTTTCCCAATGAGTCCTAGTTTGATTCAATCTTCGATTTGCAACCCAGTGGCATGCAAGCGTTTGAAATCGGTGATAGCCTGTGTGTAGATATGCCTGAGGTATTTGGGTTGCAGGTTCTTAACAACTATCCTTACTTGATCTTCCTCGGAAGGGCGGTTCTTCATTTTGGCAGCCTTTTCCCTCCATCTTGCCACAAAGGTAGCAAAGTCTTCATTTGATTCTTGCTTGGTCATCTCCAAATCTCAAGTAGTTAACTCAATTTGGACATTGTATGCATACTGCTTAACAAAGGCGTTGGCAATTTCTGGCCAAGTCTGATAGTGCACAAATTCCAAAGTGAGGAACCAATCGAGGGCACTTCCAGTGAGAGTTCGCTGGAATAATTGGGCGATGAGCTCATCATTTAAGCCCATTGGTTTTAAGGTGTTGATGACGTGGCGAACATGGCTGGTAGGGTTGCCAGTTCCATTGAACTTCTCGATGTTTGGCATTTTGAAATTTTCGGGCAGTTTAGATTCTGGGAAGAGCCAAAGTCCTTCGAAATCCAGAATGGTCCCCTTGTGAACGTGCCAAAGCTTGTTTGATCTCCTTGACTTGCTTGGTCAGTTCGGGACTTTCTGCCAACATCACCTTATGAGGATTCTCGTCTTCCATTGATCTTTCTTCGTCTTCAGCATCTCTGGCTACCTTCTCGGCTAGCAAGGTAGCGATTTGAGCTCGGAGATCGGCGATAGTGGCGTCGTGTAGGAGGATTGCTTGATGAAGCTTGGGATTTGGTAGATGACGGAGTTTGTTGAGAGGATGACCGTGGAGTCCCTGGGAGTGATCGGGACCGTTGTGGTGAGGATGTTTTGGCAGATGAGGATGACAGACGGGATGGCTGTAGAGACCTCTGTTTGGCGTAGCTTCGGGTGTTATAAGAGTATAAAATTGGCTGTGGTTGCTTCTTTGATTTACCTATTGTGCCTGCTTTGAAAAGTAGAGTACCTGAAAGTCAGTACTTGGCTTGTATAGGGTTAGGATTTGGGCTGAAAATCCCAACCCTTCTGCACAGAAAGAGTTATTTACAATAACAAATAATACAAGGTGTGAGAAAGAACTTTTGAAAGCGAATGCAAGCAGGTTCCTAGCCTGTAGGTTCCTGCCTTAGTTTGATAAGTTATATGGCTTTCTAATACATGCGAGGTTTAGGTAGTCTCAAGGTGCTCCGTTGTCAAAGGGCACCAGTCCTTTCACCAGCCACTATAGGCGGTGATTGGGTGATTTTCTTTTTGATATACCACTAGGTACAAGTGACTGTGGAGTTTGCTGGAACCCCTAACATAGCCCGTGTCATGCCGGGGTATCAGGTGAACTCAACGAGGTTGCCCGCTCGATGCATATGATAAATGAATTAAATAAGGCACGTGTTAGTCTTATGTTGAACTTTCTGGTTATGGCTCTCAAGTCCCCAGCAAAGTCGCCAAAAATTGTAGACACCTCCCAAACGGGGCATCGCCATACAGATTGATTGTTTGTTTGCTCGTTTGGTTGCTTGCTTCATAAACCAAAATCGCGGATATTCTCATGGCTAGGAACATCGCCACGCGATAGCAGTTATCATCAAAACAGAGTCACCACTCAGTTTATTAAAACTAGGAAAAACAGATAGAGATTCTGGGCACGGAAGCCAAAAGTACAGTAAGGGGAAGGTGTTAGGCACCCCTCTCTCTGCCCATAGTTGCTCAACATAAGACATGTAGATGTTTTATTTAATTCCAACACATAGCCTGTTTAATTAAGCCTTTAGACAGTTAATGGTGAGCCAGGATTATAATTGAAATATGTATCAGAAAGCAGAAAAACAAAACAAACTGTCCCAAGAAGATGGATCCCGCGGCCGGTGAATAGATGTCACGACCGAGGGATCCTCTTGGTTTTATGTACCGGCCGAGGGATCGAAACCCCGGTCGATGTTCTTCCTCACACCAGACTATATGATTAACAGGTAATCAGAAAGCTATGATTAAGCAAAAAAACGATAGATAAAACAAACCAGAGGCCGTTGGGCCTCACCACCGTGATTCCTCAGTTGCTTGATTGCTTCGGATTTGATTGTGATTGACTGATTGCTTCTTGGAAAACCCTAGGGTTAGGGTTTGAACTTCGGGGTTTGATCGTCGGATTGATGGCTACCTTCGGAAGGTTAGGGCTTTTGAAGAGAAGGATTGAGAGAGTATTTCTGCAGAATTTTGTGGCTAATAGGGGTGTGTTCTGTTCTTAATTTCGAAACCCAAAGGCTCCTTTATATAGGCATAGGGATGACACAACTCGACCAATCAAAGCACACGATTGGAATTGGAGTTGTAATGCAATACTAACTCTTCGTTGTAATCTCTGAACGTAGCCCGAACGCATCGGGGAGGTAGTGTAGTTGGATCAAACAATCGACAGAACGTTCCAGAGTTTGGGAAAAGGACGATCTGGCGGCCGAGCAAAGGATCTAGCGGCCGAGGAATGGATGTTGCGGCCGAAGGATAGATCTTGCGGCCGAGGGATTGATCTCTCCGGGAGATTTTCATGCAACAGGTTGCTCGGGTGAAGAAATGATGTTGAGGCCGTGAGATCGATGTTACGGCCGACAGATGGATTCTCCTAGGCTTCTGTATTTTCTGTCTGAAAGGCTATTTGGCTCTAGATTGGGTCCTCTAAGTGGCTCAAAGTTCTTACCGAAAGTCCTAAGGTTCGCAAGAAGGCAATCAGCAATCACTGTATCCATTTCATCATCAGGATGGTCCCCAAGGTGGGACTTGAAATAATCATTAGGCCAAATTGGGGTGTCTACAACAGACCCTGATTCCCCCAGTTTTCTTTGGTACTGGAATGATGTTGGCTACCCACTATGGATACTCGGTGACCATGAGGAAACCAGCGTTGATTTGTTTGGTGACTTCTTCTTTTATCTTTAAGACCCAATCAAGGCACATACGTCTTGCTTTTGTTTAACAGGTTTTGCATCAGGATGAAGGGAAATTTTATGCTAGACTATTTCGGGGTCTATTCCAGGTATGTCCTCATAAGACCAGACAAAAACATCTTTGTATTCTTTTAGCAAAAGGATTAGTTTTTCACTTTCTTGAGAAGATAGTGTTGCACCAATTTTAACCATTTTGGGCTCGTTTTCAGAGCCTATGTTTGTTGTGATTATTTCCTCAGAAAAAGGTTTGGCGTGCCTCTCTTCTTCTCTCTCGATGAATTCTAGAATTTCTTTTGAAATTTCTTCCTCAAAATTTAGATTGTCGGAATCCACACAGTTGATCATAGGCAAAGTGAAATACACTAAATCTTCCTTCTCATTGCCAAAATTGTCAAAAGACATTTCAGAGTCAAATTCAAAATAAATGTTATACCTTGGTGCTTTGACCAGGTTTTCCTCACTAGACTCAGTAGTTTGAAAAGATGATAAGCTAGACTCGGATTGAGTTGATTCGGAGTCGAAATCAGAATCGGAACTAAGATCAGAATTAGCATTTTTCATTTTGTATTTTAGAGTATGTTCCACGGTCCAGTTAGGGTAAGCCCCTTTTTTAGCATCCACATCAGCTCAGAGCAGTCTTTTTCATCACCAAGGTTGATCATCAGCACCTCACTGTCATCTTGATTCGCACTTTCATCACTGTCACCCTGCAAGTCTTGGAGGGCCATTTGATTTGCTATTGTCGTTATCTCTTCCAATTGAGCTTTAATTTTTGCTTCGTCGCTGTTGTCGACTCTTCGTGTGCCAACAAATCCCCACCAATTACCAAAACTATCTGTGATGGGGTGGATCACCCTTATTTCATTATCGGTGACCCCCTCATCAAAGAGTAGGTTTAGTGATATTTCGTCAAGTGGATCATTGTCAACAGATTCTTCTTCTCTTGCTTCCTCAACTTCAGTGTTGTTGACGTCATCGATTGGCCAATAGTCGTCGGTAGGTGCATAAGGGTCATAGAAATAGATTGGGACCCTGCGAAATCCTTCTTCTTCAATTATGCTTTCTACTTCTTCATCATAGACTATTCTTGCGAACATGACATGATCGTCTTCAGTGATGATTACCATAGGCTTCGGCTAATCTGCCGGAATGATGTATTTGGACGGGTCGAAAACCTTGGCAGCAGGGCGGACCGGGTCAGACAGTTTGGTGACAATTTGAAAGTGCGAATCAGACATGAGCAGTGATGCAGTCATTTTTCCTGAAAAATTGTGCTTTAGTTAGATTGGTTTAGCTTACCTCCTTTTGTTTGATCTTACGGGGCTTCTAAGGTTTGACCTGCAAAATAAGGCTTTACAACATACATATATACAATGGGTGTGAGGAAGAACTTTTACAATTAAATGCAAGTAGGTTCCTAACCTGTAGGTTCCTGTCTTATTTTGATAAGTTCTATGGCTCTCTAATACATGTAAGGTTTGGGTAGTCTCAGGGTGCTCCGTTGTCAAAGGGCACCAGTCCTTCCGTCGACCCATCATAGGCGGCGATCGGACGGTTTCCTTTTTGATATACCACTAGGTACAAGTGACTGTGGAGTTTGCTGGAACCCCTAACATAACCCGTGACATGCCGGGGTATTAGGTGAACTCAACGAGGTTGCCTGCTCAATGCATATGATAAATGAATCAAATAAAGCATGAATTAGTCATATGTCAAACTTTCTGGTTATGGTTCTCAATTTCCCAACAGAGTCGCCAAAAACTGTAGACACCTCCCTGGAGCGGGGTATCGCCATACAGATTGATCGTGCTGTTTGTTTGGTTGTTTGCTACATAAACCAAGATCGTGGATATTCCCATGGCTAGGAACATCGCCACACGATAGTGGTTATCATCGAAACAGAGTCGCCACCTAGTTTAAGAAAACTAGGAAAAACATATAGAGATTTTGGGCACGGGAGCCAATTGTATAATGAGGGGAAGGTATTAGGCACCCCTCTCTGCCCAGTCGTGAGACTGGCCCATAGTTGTTCGACATATGATTAAAACATGTTTTATTTGATTCTAACACATAGTCTGTTTATTAGCCTTTAGCAGTGAATAAGGTGAGCCGAGACGATAAGTAAATCATGCATTAGAAAACGGAATAAAACAAACTGTTCCAGGGAGATGGATCCTGCGGCCGGTGAATGGATGTCATGGCCGAGGGATCCTCCTGGTTCTATGTATCGGCCGAGGGATTGATTCCCCAGCCGATATTTTTCCTCACACCAGACCAAACGATTAACAGATAATCAGAAAACTACGATTAAGCATAAAAACGGATAATAAATCAAACCAGAGGCCCCTAGGCCTCACCACCTTGATCCCCCAGTAGCTTGATTGCTTCGGATTGAGGGTGATTGACTGATTGCTTCTTAAAACCCTAGGGTTAGGGTTTGAACTTCGGGGTTTGATCGTCGGATTAATGGCTGCCTTCGGGAGGTTGGGGCTTTTGTAGAGGGGATATGAGAGCGTATTTCTGCAGAGTTTCGTGGTGGATGGGGATGTGTTGGTCTCTCAATTTCGGAGCCGAAGCGCTCTTTATATAGGCACTAGGGATGACACAACTCGTCTAATCAAAACGCACGGTGGGAATTGGAGTTGGGGAGTGATACAAACTCTTCATAGTGATCCCTGAACGTGGCCCGAACGCATCGGAAAAAGGCTACTAGGGTTTTGTGAACGGATCAAACGATTAACAGAACGTTCCAGAATCTGGAAAATAGACGATTTGGCGGCCGAGCAAAGGATCTTGCGGCCGAGGAAATGATATTGTGGCCGAGGTATAGATCTAGCAGCCGGCTAAACAATCTCTCAAGGAGATTTTCAAGCAATAGGCTTCACGGGTGAAGGATTGATGTTGAGGCCGTGAGATCAATGTTACGGCCGACATATGGATTCTCCTAAGATGCTGTGTTTCTGTCTGAAAGGCTATTTGGCTCTAGATTGGATCCTCTAAGTGGCTAAAAGTTCTTACCGAAAGTCCTAAGGTTCACAGGAAGTCAATCAACAATCACTATATCCATTTCATTATTGGGATGGTCTCCAAGGTGGGACTTGAAATAATTGTTAGGCCAAATTGGGGTGTCTACAGTTGGATTCACCAAAGGGGCCACTTCAACGGGGTAGGCCTCCGCGAGGGCCCAAAATGGGTCCCCAATGGTCTGAAGATAAGGAGCCCTTCACCACTCCTCCAAGCCAGGAACGAGCTCTTCGATAATCAAATTACGCGCTATGAATGGTAAGTTGAGAGAGAAAGGTGATTTCTGTAGAGCAGATGAGAGAGAGAAAAGGATTGTTGTTCGCAGAAGGAGAGAGAAAGAGACAAAAAACGGTAGGTGGGGAAATAATGAATGAAACCCCTTATATAGGGGGTCAATCAATGAGCATTAATGATGGCCGTACTGTAACGCCCCCAATTTCCGGGTACGTTAAAAGGACAATTTTATTGAATAATCAAAGAGAGTCTGGCTCTTTATTACATCATAACTCTCACAAGAGTGTCTTGATTACATATGGGAAGGAAAACTAGGGTTCCTAACTACAGCTCCGCCTGCTCCTCCATCCTAGCCAGCTCCTCAGCTCCAAAATCCTCCAAGGCGTACTGCTTATCTTGATTATCTACAAAGTTTGACACATTATACCAGCGTCGCCACCGATATAATATGTCAGAGTCACCAGAGGTAACACCATGAGCTACAAAAGCTCAGCAGAATAATCATATACCCACCAACCCATAACTTACACAAAACAAGTCATACAAATAACGATATCTACGCAGTGCATGCTTATTCAACAACTATCAACAATAACACATCCGCATTCTCTATTAACTATCGTTGGTGTCTGTGACATCAGAGTTTCTCCTACGCAGCATTTCGTAGACCGTGTCATCATTTTCACTTTTCATTTACCAAATCAACATTTCGAAAAGTATTTTAACACACCCAACCTCGGTTCCGCCGCTCCGGGTTCCCGAGTATCCTCACCATGGTTCCGCCGCTCCGGGTTCCCATGGGAAATTTCGAAAATCATTAAAACAATTGCGTTGGCTCCTCTCCACGGATAACCAAACCACAATTCATCTCTTGGTTCCGCCGCTCCGGGTTTTCGAGTATCCCCACAATGATTCCGCCGCTCCGGGTTCTCATTGGGTTTTTCACAAATCTTTCTTTTACACACGCACACCACACAATGGGCAAGTCCGGCCACATTGCGGTTTCAAAACACGCGTTGTCTTTAACACACCCTAGGTGTCATGTTTCTAACTTTCTCGATTCTCGTGTCTCGTTTTCATGCATAGACTCCACGGTAGGACTTTAAATCATAACTCATTCATTGTAATCTTGAAACTAAACTAGCAAGATCATCCAACTCTATATTAGATAGCATGCTCATATTATCACATAATCATACTTAACATTTAACACACAATGTAAAGCATAGTGTCACATGGACGGACACCTTTGGAGTGGAAAGCCACTTATGCTTTACCGCACAACAAGTAATACAAGCAATTCATGTACACATGCTCATAATCATCCTAAAAATTGAAATATGAACACTTCTTTTAATAATAAATTCTAAGTATACTTAGAGTTAGAGGTCATAGGAAAAGTCTACATTCATTTCAACATACGCTTATCATCCGATATATTTAGAGTTAGAAAGTATAGAAAAAGTCTACCGTTCTTCTTGGCGGTAGGGCGGCTACAAAAAGAAAGTACGTCGGACGGAGTAACTTCCTACGGTAAGCTTTCGGTAGCTTCGAAAGAAAAAGGTTTCTCTCGAAACTAAATCTTGATTAACTTTCTAAACTTTTATGGATCGAAGGGTGGTTGAGTGGCGGTTTAGTGGCGGCTTTGGATGAGTTTCTTGAAGAACACAAGAAGAACTCAATAACAAGGAAGAACTAAGCAAGAACAAGTAAGAATACTAGATTTTCTAGAGAGAGAAGTTGAATGGGTGAAGGTGTGAAGGTGTGAGTTGAATGGCCAATGTGGGGTGCTATTTATAGCAAAAACTTGACTTATTATCCAAGGGATAAATTTTTCCCTAACAATTATTGTCCAAGGGACAATCTTTGAAAGGTATGGCTTTGAAAGCATGCCTTGACTTGTCATGTCCAACCCTTTGGGCTAAGGCTAAAAACCTAGGTTATTATGGAGGGTTCATGGCTTTGTCTTGTCTAAAATGGTTGGCTTGTAAGAAAAGATCTAATCATTGGCTTTGGAAAGACTAGAATGGTTGACACATGGAGTTTTAGGCTTAAGGCTATGGTGTAGTTTAATGAAGTGTCAAGCACACACCTCACTCTCTCTCTCTCTCTCCCTCTCGGCTCACTCTCTCTCTCTCCCCCTCCTTGGCCGAAATCCTCCCCCTCCCTCTTTCTCTCATGTCTTGTCAAATCATGCTTGAAAGCATGGCTTCCATTTTTAGGTTAGGGCTTAGGTTATCATAAGGGGTTTTTGGTTTAGTCATAAAAGGAGGGACAAGTGGCAAGGCTAGATTGTGCTTTGGAAGACTAGGATGAGTTGGCTTTGCAAAAGAACAAAAGAAGTCATAAAAGGGTTGTACTTTGGTTGGCTAAAGCAAGGAGATTGCTTGCATGAGTGGCCATGACACACAAGCACACACTCATTCTTTCCCTCTCTCTCTCGGCTCCCTTCTCTCTCTCTCCCATGGCCTCTCTCTCCCCCTCTCCTAGCCGGCCTCTCTCTCTCCCTTTTTCTCTTATCTTTTTGCTCCATTGTATTGTCCAATCACTCCTTTAATCATGCCAAGGCCATGCCAAACCTATTTAGGTGTAAGAATAGGTAATCATGGAGGTTTGCTAAGGCCTTTAAGACTATTCTAGGTAATTATATCCTAGTTAGTAAGTCTTACAAGTAAGAAAGAATGATAGCTAGGCCTAAGAGTAGTCTTCCCATGTTTAGGTCTAGTTTGTAGTCAAGTCCTAGCTTGATTAAAGACTAAGATTGGGTGCTTAAATAGGTCTAGGAATGAGTTGTCAAAGGTCATTAGGTTGTGTGAAAGATTGGCCAAAAGTGTATGTGAGGTTGCTTGCTAGAGTACACATGCACACACCCACTCCTCTTTCTCCCTCTCTCAGCCTCCCCTCTCTCTCTCTCTCTCTCTCTCTCTCTGGTATATGTATACATATACTTATATAGGAAGTCTAGAAAGTGAAATGATTAAAGTGAATAGTACTTTTCCTAGAAAGTGAACTAGTCATGAGTGCTACTTTTGGAAGCAAATGATCACTTCTATTGTCCAATGGTTCTAAAATGTTAGGAGGATGTAACTAAGTCAATTGGTACTTAGGTTAGGTTAACTAACTAGTTGAAAGCTAATTCTACTTGCCAAGTAGGATATTTAGCCAATAAATATAATTTTAAGACTTTATTTCAAATACTAGGAAAATATACAAGTGCTTTTGTAAGCATACTTGTCTTTAGAAAATGACAACATTGTCCGGGGTCAAAAAATATATAATTTTCAAAAGTCTCAATCTAATTATGACGGATTTTTAGAAATTAAAATGGAATTTTAAAAGCAAATCCAAGTAATTAAAATAAAATTCAAATATTTAACGAAATTTTTTATTTACCAAAAATCAGGGTTGTTACACGTACACCAAGGGTCACCACAATACACGAACATGCATCGTCAAAAGGCAAAACACCCACCATTTCGCGGAACGGTTCATGGGTGTCCGCGAAAGATTGGGAGAGGTAAAATACGCACGCGGACGACATGCACCCGTCGTACGCGCGTGGGGGGCATATGTAGGTGCGGTCAAAATTGTCAATCCTTGACCCAAGAAGACCTTTTGACTCGCTAATTGGTCGAGGACACGTGGCAACAGGGCCTACGCGACAAGGAGACTTTGGTCAAATCTTGGCCTAGAAAAGACGGTTGACCACCCAATTACGAAAGCACACGTGTACAAAACTTGGAGAAGTATTCGCGAAAGATGTCTATGGGGAAGTAGCCTCCGCGGGACAGAATCTTAAGCCCGCAGAAATTCGCCAAAGCTCGCGGAAGGAAGACGAGGCCCCATTACTGGGGCGGCCTGCGCAGCAGAAGACCGTGGATAAAGTTATGCGAGTTGCTACGATTCCAGAATTATAAGAAAGACTTAGTTAAATAATGTCCGGAGTTCCATTCGAGTCATAAGGCAAGGTCCGGAAGGGCTCCGCGACAAGAGAACGATCGCCACGGGTCGCGACCTTGCTCCAGCCGGAATGGGGGAGATTCTTGTGGCTCGGTGGCTTGGGAAGGAGGTTACGTCGCGGGGATCAGGCTCTCCTGCAAGAAGAACCCGTGAGAGACTGCATTTTTCCCAAGACCCAAAGGTACAAGAGGGACACGTGTCGGGATTTTATAGGAACGTCATCATGGGCCTAACCTAGGCCCATGTGCCCTATAAATACCCCTGACATTCTCCCTGATTGGAAAGAGCTAACTTTTCCTAGAGAGAGAAAGTGGTGAGCACTGAATTTGAGGAAGGAGAACATTCTTCCCCAGAGAAAATGTGATCTCATCCTCATGGTGATCTCCAAACGTGGCCCGAACGCATCGAAAAAAGGCTGCTAGGGTTTTGTGAATGGATCAAACAATTGACAGAACATTCCAGAATCTGGAAAATAGACGATCTGGTGGCTGAGCAAAGTATCTGGCAGCCGAATGATTGATGTTGCGGCCGAGGGATAGATCTGGCGGCCGGCTAAACGATCTCTCAGGGAGATTTTCAAGCAACAGGCTTCACGGGTAAAGAAATGATGATGAGGCCGTGAGATCAATGTCACGGCCAACAGATGAATTCTCCTGGGATACTGTACTTCTGTCTGAAAAGCTATTTGGCTCTGGATTGGGTCTTCTAAGTGGCTAAAAGACCAGCAAGGGCTTGATTTGAACAGTTTTTTATTGAATCGTTCAATTAAAAACTGTTCGGATCAAGCTCTTCCCAGTCTTCTTCTTTTTTGCTGATTTCTCACAGGTACCCTTAAAATCACGTTTCTGATCACATTGAGCGGTTTGGATTATCGAAATTATATCCAGAAATGAGGAAAATGAGGAGGTCCATATTTTAACTAAAATGAGATAATCCTCATATGACAAGGACTAAGATATATATACATACATACATATATGTATATACTGGGCAGTTTTGGGGACATCTATAAAAATATCTCATATCTCAATCTCATAGTTCTCGATCAAATTTTTATGATCCGAACCGTTCAATGTATGCAGAATGTGATTTTATGGGTATCCGCGAGAAATTAGCAAAAAAAATGACCGAAAAAGGCTTGATTTGAGCAGTTTTTATTTGAACCGTTCGATTAAAAAACTGTTCGGAACTGTTCGGGTCAATCTCTTTCCGATGTCCTCAGAATCACCCCGATATATATAAACTTGAATTTGATGGTTGAAGATGTGCCTCCTCAAAATGACTTTTGACCCAAATTTTGGATTTTTATTTATTTATTTATTTATCGGCACCCAAATTTTGGAGGTTGGTGTGTGATGACCAATCACCATAGCCGTAAAAGACAGCAAAATCGCTCGTGCCCGTCGCACGTGCCCAAGATCACGATTCCCGACGGATACTTTTATATAACGGCTAGTTCTCCCCCCCCCCCCCCCCCCCCCCCTTTTTCCCAACTCTCTCTCTCTCTCTCTCTCTCCCCCCGTTTTCATTCATCGCAGCTCTCTCTCTCCCTCCTACTGGCAACCCACTGAAAAGAATTTCCTTTGTCCACTAAGAAAAGGATCTGAAGGCCTTGTACTTGAAACGAGTTTCATGAAGTAGTCTTCTTTTCTCCCATCAAGAAGCAAGTCACAATGTTGAATAATGGTAACGACAACTTTCAGGCCAGAGGGTTTTCAACGCCGCCGCCTCAGGGGAAGTGGAGGCGGTGGTCTCCGCCGGCGAGGCAACCTCTCTCCGAGAAGAAGCCTCAAGCGGCCAAAACCGATCTCTTCCACGTCATTCACAAAGTTCCCGCCGGCGACTCTCCCTACGTCAGGGCCAAACACGTTCAGGTAATTCTCTTTGACCTAAAATCTTGTTCTTGCTCTTTCTTGGCGGGTTTGAGTTGAATCGTGTTTTCTTGTTGAAATTGGGTCACTGTTTGTTTTCCAAGAATGTTGTATTTTATGGCTTATCAAAACAAAATAAGAACGTTGTATTTTATGGGGATCAAACATGTTCACGTTACTTATGTTGGTTATTCTAGGTTTTTTAATTATTTATTTTTGGGTTTGATTAGATGATTGTTTCATGTTGCATTGGGTTAGTGTTTGCTTTCCAAGAAATTTACCAGTTGATGTCTTACTCTATTTCTCTGCTTATCATTTGGTCTTGCTTTTGAAATCTTTGGTGAATTGATATACTAATTGATAACCGGATGTCTGGGTCAACTTGCGCGCACCTCGAATAAATCCAGGGCCTTTAAGTTAATGTCGGGCATACCTCCAGTGGCCCCAAGGTTTAGAATGTTTGGCCTTCATGGGATTTGAACTTGCGATCTCTTGGTTAGTTGCTTTCTCGTACCACTTGGCCAAATCTTTGGTGTAGTAGTATACTTGTCTCTAGAGGGGTTCAATGCAAACTTTCTAATGTTCTGGGTCTTAGACATATTTTGTGAAAATTGAAGCTGCAATTGGTCTATTTTTGAATCATTACTCTTGACAAAACTTAGCAATTATGAAGCATCTTGCATTTTCTTCCAAAAATGTCCCATGTTATATACATGCCCGGTCATTATTTTCTTGACATACTTGTTAGTTGATTGCAATAGACTTCCACTGCTGCTGCCATAACGTTTGGATTTCTTTGTTGGTGAGTAGTATAACTGTATAACCACTTGCTTTGGCTTGATTTTCAATCAACCGATCACCCACCTGAAAATTCATGTGGAAATTTGAATGAATACATTTTTTTGTTCACGTATAGTTTATAAGCCCTATTTTCAAGCAAATAAGTTGACAATAAATGAGGCATCAAATCAATGCTGAATCACTGATGGAGTAGTTTTTTTTTATCAGCCAGGAAAAATTACACACTTAGGCCTCGTTTGATAACAGTGATAGATGGATGGGATTCGTAAGGAGATGGGATTAGGATTGGGATTCGTAAGGAGATGGGATTGGTAATGAGAAGGGATTGATAATGAGTATGTTTGTTTGGGATGTGATTAAATGATGGGATTATTAATATCATGTTTGTTTGAGATGTGATTAGATGATGGGATTGGATTGATAGAAGAAATTGGTAATGAAAAGGGATTAGTAATGTGAAGGAGTTGGGATTGGACTATTAATACCCCTCAATACCAAGTCCCACGGGGTATTAGCAATACCCCCTATTACCCGAATTTTTAATCCCATCAGACTACTAGTCCGAACCATTTTTGGTTACCAAACAAGATATTAATAATACCAACACTCTACCAATCCAATCCCAACCCCTTGGAGGGTTATCAAACGGGGCCTTAGATGTTAGATTTATTTGGTCAGAAAGAGTGCGACGTTTTTGTCTAAGTTATTTCATTGTTATCTATTGTCAATCACCATTGTTGTTTGTGCTTTTCAAATCAGGTTAATGCTGATTGTTGTTTTTATTTTCATGCTGAAAGATCACCTGCTTAGATTTTAGTGTTCTCTAGCCAATAAAGTAGTGCCTTATTTTTGTATGATGTTTCATGTGTTTGGGAAGTAGTTGATTGTTTCATTGTTATCCCAATCACCATCACATTGAGTTCCTTTGAAATGTTCAAATACTGCTGATAGTTCCTTTTTTTTGTACTGCACAATTAGCCATTTAGTACTTGAGTTCTTTGGTCTAAAAAGTAGTGCCTTGTTTTTAGTATATATTTGGTGTGATTGGGAGGTACTCGAGCTATTTCATCATTGCCTTATTATGCCTGGTTTTGATTTTAAACTTTCTAACAGCTGATAGAGAAGGATCCAAGCAAGGCAATTTCACTGTTCTGGGCGGCAATAAATTCTGGTGATAGAGTTGACAGTGCCCTGAAAGACATGGCAGTTGTGATGAAACAATTGGATCGATCTGATGAGGCGATTGAGGCAATTAAATCATTTCGTCATTTATGCCCCCTTGAATCTCAGGAATCTCTTGACAACGTACTAGTTGAGCTCTACAAGGTACGATACATTCCTTTCGATAATTAACGTATATTTCATTTCATATTTTCTCAGTTTTGCATCTGTACCAAAGTTCATAGACATACCTACTGGTCTCATTATGTAACTGTGTACTTTTGTTTGTGTATACGTGCTTGTGGATGTGGGTCAGAAGGTTACTAGTGTTTGGAAATCCGATTTTGATTCATAGCATTTGTTGATATCTAAAATTGTGCGTAGTATCATAATTTGGAATATCTAATACTAGCAATCTTTTGTGGGGAAGGTTCCTGCCTCTGAAATGGTTTTGTTCAAGACAATGAACATTGAGGGTGAACTTGAGATCAAGTTACCTTCACAGTGTTCAAACCAACCTTAGAATGCACAGCTTATAATCTAGTGTTCAAACCAACCTTAGTGCAATAGGCATCAAAATTCAAAAATGAGAGGCCCTAATCAAGTACATACGGTTATGAAATGATTGATAATATGAAACTGAAAATAAAGTATTCCTGATTGTCCTTATTCAAGAACATTTCATAATCTCATCATCTTTTTTGTGATTGAAACAAATATTTATATGTGGATGCAGAGATCTGATAGGATTGAAGACCAGATAGAAATGCTTCAGTGTAAGGTGAAGGCTATTGAAGAAGGCATGGCTTTTGGTGGGAAGAGATCAAAATCTGCTAGGTCTCAGGGGAAGAAGATTCAAATCACAATTGAACAAGAGTATTCAAGGTGCATATTGCTGCTGACATTCTATTTTTGAATCATAGTCCTTATTGGTATTTCTAGCATATTCATTTCAGTTCGAATACTGCAGGTTATTGGGGAACTTGGCATGGGCATACTTGCAGCAGAATAACTTCAAATCAGCAGAAGAGCTTTACAGGTATGATCTTCATGCATCACTTATCAAGGGAAAGAGAAGGCATGCTATGAAAATCTCAATAATATTGTTCACAATCAAAATTGATTGCAGACAAAAACTATTGCAGTAATGGAAATTGAAGTAGTTGGTAAAGCTTGAAAGTCAAACTTGAGTGAGTTTTTTGGTGAAATTTTGGGCTTTTAGAAACGGCTTTACGGAGCTTCAGAGAAGGGGAACGTCACAATGGTGTTCTCCTTTTAAAAATAAACTAGTACAATCATGGCATCGTGTCCCTGATGACAGAGGAACTTTTCTCACATAAATAATTCATTTATGCAGAAAAGCACTATCTTTTGAGGCAGATAAGAACAAGCAGTGCAATCTGGCAATATGTTTGATGCACATGGACAGAATGATTGAAGCTAAATTGCTGCTTCAAACCACACGAGCTTCACCTATAGATGGACAATCTGATGATTCATACCTGAAATCCTACGAGCGTGCTACTCAAGTGCTGACTGAATTGGAATCAAAATCAGGTGTCGGAAATGACCAAGAAAAACCATCATTTGGACATGGAAACTTTTCAGAGTCTTCTCCACGTACACTGTTTGTCGATGCATGGAAGAAAGGATTTTATAGTGAAAACTCATATGAAAGAAAAGTCAGTTTTGGCAGCAAAAGGAGTGACAAATGCGTTAGTAATGGTGGGATAGAACCTGGTTCCTTCAACAAGAAAGCATATTATTCTTCCCCTGTTCCTGGTTGTGGAATCCCAAAAGTCCCATTTACTCAACCAAGATGTTCATCGTCATTTAGTCATGGGGATCAGCAAAGGGCATTTTGGAGAGACTTTGGTGCTGGTGGTTCTAGCCGTAAGTTATCATTTGAGCAACAAATGAGCCAACAATGTTTTGATGGGCGAATGCCGGCTTTTGCTAAGGAAAGGTCAAAAGCTGCTTTGCAAAAATCAGAAATTGGTTCACCAAGTGTTAATGGAAATTGGAGAAAGATGATTGTGAAAGGAGACTTAGATGGAAACTGTGGGGAAAATGATAGGCACAGCAATTTGGCAAGACAAGGGGAAGTTTTCTCTAATAAGGATTGGGATCAGAAAACCAATATTTGTACTGCAAACAGTGTGAGAACGACAGAAACAGTCAAGACCAACAGTTTTATAAGAAACAACTCTGGAAATTCTGGTAATTGCCATGACCCCATTGATTTGAATCCAACGTGTAAGAGTAAGAAGAGTTGGGCAGATATTGTTGAAGAAGATGAACAACAATCGTTAGAATTTGGCGATGAGAATGTGAATTCAAACATTAGTTGTCCGAATGCCACTCCACTCAATGAGATAGAGAAACTGAGCCGAAATATTGAATCTATGGATTTAAAAGATGGGTATTACACTCAACCTCAAACTGCTGCTTCATCAATGAACAGAACAACGCGACGATCTTTGTGCTTTGATCATCAGCAGAAGTCATGTCCATTGGCTTTGAACTTTGAAGGTAATGATAACTCTATGCTGGTAAATGAAAGGGAGGGTATATCCGGAAATGGCACAACATTATTGCGGAGAAACAGGTTGCAGGTGTTCAGAGACATAACTGTTTCTTCCGAAAGTCCACGGCCTTGAACGGAATTCTGTATTGAACAAGAGTACCTTCTGTATAGAACAAGAGTACCTCATAACCCCCCCCCCCCCCCCCCCCACCCCTATCATGCATTTTTTGGCAGTTGAATATTTTTTCTTCTCTCTTCTTGATTCGTTTGCTTTTTTCGTGTGTATAGAGTGTATATGTAATGCATGTGATGAAAGTTTGTTAAATGAACTCTTTAAGATTTGGGTGTTTGTTTGCTCCATTACTGTGATTTTCTTTTTCCCTGTCGATTGGATGACACGTGACAAGGGCATAATTGGAAAGTTGAAAGGTGACTTTGGTTCACTATAGTATAGCGAGTTTGAGTTGGATAACTTGATTAATATTGATAAAACTGTGGTAAAGTTTTAGGGATTATTTGCCCGTCAAGTGACCAATATATTACATGTTCCCTTTGTTAATTATTATTTGGTTTGTTTCCTCCGTCGATCAAGTGACAGGTGTTAGAAGGGAGTATGTTCGGTTCTCCCATGATCAAAGGAGTAGTTATTCATGATTAAGGAGGCAGTTTTCTAGATGTGGATGTCTCATTGTTCGTGGAAGTTATTTGCCAAAGTTTGCAAGGAGGCTTAACTGCCACCTTAGAGGGAAGATTCAAATTCAAACTTAAGAGGGCCTCTATTTATGTTTGAGATCGTGACAGTTTTCTAGACACACAAACAACGCCAACAGGCCTTTATCTTTTCTTTTCTAGGAGTAGGAGTAACTGTTAAGTAAATTGTATTCTGTCGATTTTGTGCTTCTACTTGGAGATTCGATTTTGTGCTTCTACTTGGAGATTCAATAAAGGAATATTTAAATATCCATCCTCTTTTTTCATGCTATGTAAGAATTCATCCCCCCATTTTTTCATGCTTATGTTTTCATCCTTGCAATATGTAAATTACCTGTATTACCCTTTATTCTATTTTATATACATATATTAGATATACATACATTTACACAGTTAGAGAGGGGGATGAAAACTGTTTCCTAAATCTATGGGAAACAGATGGGTTGAATATGGAAGCACCTATGGAATTAGGTGAGTTATAACACGGGAAGAGATGAGGATTTTCAAAATTTCAAATTTCCAACAAAGAAAATCCCACTGATTTCTCGTTCCATTTATATTCCACAAACCAGATGGCCAAAGCCCTGTTCATCATGAATCGTTCTAGTGATTCCACCGTGCAACATGTATTGAATACGTACATGAACATTTCTGCATTATCACTCATTGCAAAATATTGTTAACCATGTTACCTACATGGTAAGTTAACCATGTTACCTACAAGTTTTGGTGGTATATTAACCATGAAACGTTGGCCAATATATGGTCCTGAGCCAAGCATATTTCATAATCAGTTGCCCATATCTCAAATGCCCACAATCAAATTAATACATTCTGAATGCCAATCAAAATAGTTATGAAACAACTACACAAAACCACCTGCACATTATATTATACCAATTGAAAAGTATCCATCCAAAAGTTAATGGACACTCCAGTTAGGTACATGCAAAATATCAAAATAACATCCAGACTTGCCCGATACGCTGTCTCACGTATTTCTCCCTTATTTTCATCTCGAGGTTTCCTCGAACGAGGATGTTTTGCCTTAACCCCTCGTGCTACACTCTCAGATCTTGTGCGTCTCTTGAAGGACCCTTCCACGTCAAGATTTTCTTGTGTTCTTGTACCTTTACTACTTCTTTGAACTATCTTCGAAGAAGGCGTATCCTCAACTATTGCATCATCTAGAGCCACTTTCTTTGTTTCAACCTAGCTCCATTTTCCACATCACGAGATAGCCACTTTTCTTTGTTTCAACCTAGCTCCATTTTCCACATCACGAGGCATAACTCCTGCGATGATGGTAAATACACCATTATTTCAGAAGAAGCATTATTTTGTGACTGTTCACGACCGTTTCATTACCTCTCAATACTGGATAATTTATGAAACATGAATAATTTACCATCAAAACTAGAATTGGCTATTGTTTCATGTTCAATTGACAAAATTTTGCACGATTTGAATAAGTTAAATTGTTCATGGAAGTATTCGGTTCCTGTAAAACAGTCAAATCAGAACCGTTCTTGCTGAAAATGCCTTTGGCCATCAGTTATGTGGCTTAAATTTGTAATGTTAGATTGATCCCCAAAAAGGAATAGGTATTGGCCAATTTGACATGATAAAATGATCATGTTTTAAGGAGTATTTACCTTTAAACATTGTCCAACTTTCATGTAAACTAGTATTGGCAATCGTAACATGACCAAAAAAACCAGTAGTGACCAATTGACCAGCAACTTCCAAGTAAATGGCATTATGGTTCGTAAATAATTTACAAGCAACATGGATTATTTTTGATTCAAACCCACCCTTGGTCAATATAACATGATAAATTGACCACAAATTAGCTAAGAAAAATCAAGAGACGTTTTATGGTTACGTTACCATGACGATTACAATGTTACATTACCGTTCCTAATCTAGCTTCGAACAAAATTTAAAAAAACATGACATAAACAATATAACATTGAAATCATGGAATGTAACACGCACAATTTAAGGAATCGATATTTTTAGGAAACCATGACATATCTACTTCATGACGAAATCATGAATTCATGACTATCGGCAACAATCTTAATTAGAACACACAGGAACAAAATTAATTATGAACCCCAAATCATGAATTGATGAATATCGGGTCCAATATCACTGAATCATGACATCCATCTGATTACCCTAGCGACACACAGTAACAAATTTAGCACAATGGTCATAAAAAATTCAGTTTTACAAGCGTAACCTAGCTCCAACCGGCAAATCCAAACAAAACAATTGAAGAACAAAAGGGGGTTTAAGGGACGGACTTACGAAATTTGGCCATGCCGGTTTCGTCACCTTCTTCTCCGCCGCTGGCTTCAACCATGTACGACTTGACTGATTTTGTTCGTCGCGAAGTTTTCCGCAAAAAACCCCATTCTGAAAGGACGGGGGAATGCATTTGCCGTAGTGCGCCGCCGATATTCGAAAGAATGGAGGACGGACGAGATGGGTTCCGCCGGTATTCTGGAAGGACTGGTTTGGTTTCCGACTAGGGTTTTTCAAAAATTTGAGCTCCAAAATCAAATGGATGGGTTCCGTTTAAGATGGATATGGTCGATTAATATCATCAACGAGATTCTCGGGATGTGAACGCGAGAATTTTGCAGATCTGGTAGGCGGACGGAACGGGATTATCGCTGGATGAAATGGGATTAACGTGAGGACTAAAGGTATTATGGTTTCGTCCCTAATTTTGCCTCCCTATATATATATATATATATATATATATATATAATATAATAGCAACAAAAGGGCATTAATGGAATAAAAAGTAGTACGAGGACGAATTCATAACTAGCTTAAAATGGGAGGACGAAATCGTAATTCTGGATGGCTTCTAGGACGATTAATTAAGCCTCCCTTCAATAAAAGTCTCTTTTATTAAGTCTTCAATTTCATTCCATATTACTACGTTTGCTTCCAAATAAGTCCTGAAACACGGCAAGAAACCAAACTCCACTTCACAAAACACCCACATTCCAGCAAACATTAAATTATGTCCTATCGATTGACTCATCCTCGTCGATTGGGTAGAAACTAGAAAATTTAGTAACAGTGTTCCAATTCTTTGCATATTTGTTACGTTTACGTAACATGTCTGGAACCAAGACTTTTTTCGCAGCCCCTGGATCACAAACAAGCGCAAGAGCAGCAAAATCTTTTCTTTTATCATATAGTAGGAGGAAAGAAATGAAAGTACACTGTTTAGAGGAGCCATCGTTTGTAAGGCAATACCGAAGCGAGTACTGGAAATGCCTTTTCAAACTGATCTTCAATAAACTGCAGAGAGCACACGCACTGTTCTGAAGACAAGAATACCAACACTCTTTTGGACAGTGTCACAAAATAACGCAGCAATAAGAAACTAATGAGTTTGTCTTCAGAATGTTGTTGTTACCTTATAGATAAGTGAACCAAAAAAGAGAAGTCCAAAACCAAATTCATTTCTAAGAAGTAAATTACAATTCACCCGAGTATGATAAATTAAGGATTACAGAATGTCAAAACTTATTACCGCGTTTTAGATAGAATGAAAACAGATCGAATGAGTTAATTTGTTTTTCTCTAACCCAAATATCCGTTAGAACCGAATTCAAAATGGTCACCAATAATTGGTGTAAAAGAACAGTAGTAAAAACAGATTAACCAAATAAAACTCCGTCTTTAAGATTGTTAGCCAACCTGTATAAAACTACAAAAAAATAATCAAACGGAAAAATTAAATTGAACTCACAGGTTGCAGAATTCATGCTAATGAAGTTTTTGAAACCGAAAGACCGAAACTGAAACTTGAAACACACGTTTGGGAGAATTTGATCGAGGCGTGTTTATCACAATCTCCTTAAGACGAAAGGTTGGACGACAAACTAATTACGACCAATTCAAATGATTTATATTGAAGACAATTTCCAATTCACTCATGATTACACAAACCATTTTTTTCCAACAATAGCTACCACTGTCGCGGTTGTCACCACTGCCACCGGCACCAGTACTCCACAGCCCCCACCACTACCACACCCACTCTATTATCGCCATCATCACTACCACCACAACTCCACGATTGCTACAATTACTACAACCACCACCACTCCAACGATGTCACCACTCTAGTCCCACCGCCACCGAGGCTATTACTGCTAATGCCACGCCTCTATTACTGCTAATACCACACTCTATCACTACTAACGCCCACCACTCTACTACCGCCGTCATCTCTCCAACACCACTAACAGTGCTCCAACCACCTCTATGTCTCCATATTTTCATCATGTTCCCCTGCTACTTTCACCCCTTTTCTTCACCACCATGACTGCACCATCGCTCGCTACTACCATCACTTGCACTGATTGTTGGGAATTATGCTCTTAGAACCAATAAATTTGTTATTTTCTTCTAATAATAAGAGCTTTATGTAAATGTATTTGGCGTTCTCCGGATTTGTCAAACCATTTTAGCTTCTTGTAATTGGGTTTTGGTGGTAGTTTTTGTTTTTATCGAGTCTAGAATCTCCACCCAGTGTTTGAAGCTACGTTGATAAAGCTTATGCAATGCTCAAAGTGCTGGGGGACCTGAATTGGAAAGGTATACATGCATGCACTTTATTTTGCATTTAGACTAAACATTCTTCATACAACTGAGCACATTATTTTATCCAGATTCCAAATAGATTAATGCCTTATGTTTAATTAATATATCACGTTTTATGTTTAACTGGGCATTAGCATTTTGGCCTTAATTTTTGTCTAGTCTCCAGCATTTGCTAGTTGCTTCGCTGGCGCATTGTTAGAGCTAGCGCTTGGTCATCCGAGGATGCTGTGAACCCCGCTGGCGCTTGGAAGCGCTTGGCTCTTGAGTCGACTGGATACCATGCTAGCGCATGGTAGCGCTTGGTAGCGCTTATGTGTCGTCCTTATATTGGCTCTTATTGGCCTGTGTACTTGCCACAATAAATACTGATTTTTCATTCAATTAGGGTAACACATACACACGAATTTTTGCACAGCCAGCCATTTTAGAGAGAGAGAGACCACTCTTCTCCCTATTCATTTGGGCACAAATTTGCATATGATGATTTAGATCTTGTATCTTGGTCATCTACAGTCAATCTAGAGAAATGCTTCATTTCTCATGTGTTCTCTCTAGATTGTTTTAGTTTGCAAAAACAAAAATCTTAATTTCTCTAAAATTCACTCATACATGCCAATGATACTACTTGGCCGGATGATTCCGGAGCCGTGGTGAGCGGAGATCGAGGTGGTGGACTCGTGGTGGCTATGGGATCAAGAAGGAGTTCGGGGAGCTACATCAAAGTGGTGGAGTTAGGATAAGCTTTTGGGGTAAAGTTGTTATTCCTCTCTTAACACTTTGTAAACCTTTTGATCTATAGCAATTTTGGTAGTTAGGCCGTGGTTTTATGCTTAGGGTATGATTAACCCTAAGTAGTTTCCACGTATATCTCGGTGTTTGCGTTCTTTAGATTAATTGCTCTTAACTCATATTATTAATTTGGATAGCATTGGCATGGATTTTGGATAGTAGCTTGAATTGCTAGTTGCTTTAATTTTAAATTAGTCGTCCTATTCACCCCCCTCTAGGACTTTGTAGCGCATTAGATTATTTCAATTGGTATCAGAGCAAGGTTGCTCTTTGTTGGCGTAATTGCCTGAGTTTGATTCTGTGTTTGCGCTATGGAACGTGATAATCATATGGAGGGTGCTTCTAATTCTCGACCTCCTTATTTTGATGGTAGTGACTACCCTCTTTGGAAAACGAAAATGAAAAATCATTTAATATCCCTTGGCATTAAGGTTTGGAGATCCATTTTGTATGGCTACGAAGAACCTACTATTGAAGATGCTGTCACTAAGGAGATTAAAGTGAAAAAGGAGGCCGAGTGGGATTCCGGTGACATTACAAATTGTGAGACTAATGCCCGCGCTTTAGGAGCCATCTTTGGTGCTATGTCTAGAAATGAAGTCACTCGTATATCCTCTTGTGTTACGGCAAAGAGGCTTGGGACATTCTTCGTACATCTCATGAGGGAATAGAGACAGTTAGGGTGTCTAAGCTTCAAATGTGCACAACACGATTCGAACAACTTAAAATGCATGACGAGGAAAACTTTGATGGTTTTATCTCTAGGTTAACCAATATTGTCAACACTTTCCATAGTCTAGGTGAGCCACTCTCCGACCTTAAAGTGTGTCGCAAAATCCTTAGGTCTCTTCCCGAGAGGTTTAGAGTTAAGGTCACCGCTATAGAAGAACGTACGGATGTTGATAAGTTGACCTTTGCCGAGCTTGTAGGAAAACTCCAAATCTTTGAGATCAAACACCTCTCCGATTTCAAACCCTCAAAGACTACCTCCAAATCTAATAACGGTATAGCCTTTAAGTCAGCTCGTGAGGAAACCTTTGAAACTTGTGAGGATGACGATGATATAAGTGATGAAGAGATTGCCATGTTTGCTAAGAAATTTCAGAAATTCTTTAGGAAAGGAAACAATCTAGGTAAGAATTGTAAGCCATCTTCTAGCTTTAAGAAAAATATCTTGGGAAATAATGATAAACAATTGTCGGTTGAAAAATCTAGAAAGCCACAAGGAATTCAATGTCACGAGTGTCATGGGTTCGGACACATTCAATCCGAGTGTGCTAATACACTTAAGAAGAAAATGAAGAAAGGTCTTAAAGTCACTTGGGATGATGATAGTGATGAGGATGGTAGTGAGAGTGGTGGTCTAGAAAATGGTGAAGGAAATTCTCGTATATCCATGCTTGTTGCCTCTCTTGAATCCACGGAGTCATCTAAACACCCTGTATTGTCTAATACTTCTAGTGTTAAGACTTCAACTACTAGTGAGGATGAAAAAGAAGGTGATGAGGATATAGGTTCAATTCATGAAGCGTATGATGAGATGTATCGTGAATGTCTCACCCTTAAGAAGAAGAAGAAAGAGTTAGAAAGTGAGCTTAAGAGGATAGAGAAAGAAAGGGCGTCACTTAGGATTGAGTTAGATGATCTTAAGAAACACAATGCAAATCTAGTCGAAAAATTTGACACCGCAGAGAAGGAAAGAGTAGAAGGGTTGAGAGAGGTTGAGAAGGTGAGATCTAGGATTTGTGAGTTAGAGAAAGACCTTAGTGAGGCTAGTGAAGCTATTAGAAGAAATGATTGTGGAGCCACTAGGATAGCCGAGATGACACGCACGTTTAGAGATAAGAGTGGTCTAGGTTTCATAGATCCACCTTCCCTGAAAACGGAGTCTAGTGACCCTAAGAAGAAAATCACATTTGTAAATGCTAAAACCATAGTGAATCCTTTCTCCTCTAGCAATGCTAAATCTAGTGAGAACGAGACACTTGTGAGTGCTAAGCCCGTAGCAAATTTACCTTCATCTAGCATCTCAAAACCTATAGTGAATGAGTTTCTTGAGAAGAGAGTCCTCACTTGTCATCATTGCGGAAATGAGGGTCACATTCGTCCTAAGTGCTATCGTTTGAGGAGAGAGCTTCGAAAGAAAGGTCAAACTCAAAGACCTCAAAAGCGATTCGTTCCTCGGGGCGTTGTCCTTGGTCAATCCACTTTGGAGAGATCTCGTAACACTTCTCCCAAGCCTTTTAAAACTCAAGACAATGACTTCTTTGCTCAATTGAATGATCTTGCGACTCAAACTTCTCATATTGTGAAAGAAATTAACAAATTGAGTGTATTTGCTAAGATTTTTGATGTGAATGCTCTTGCTCATGATAGAAACTTAAATGGTAATACGCATACTCATGCTCATTCTAACAAAACATGGAAAAAGGTTGAAAATGTTTGTCATGTTGCACACATCGCATATAGAGCTCATAATGCTTGCATTTGGTATCTTGATAGTGGTTGTTCTAGGCACATGACCGGGGATAGGGGTATGTTTGCCATGCTTGAAAACTATGATGGTGGTCTTGTGACGTTTGGTGATGGTAAAAAGGGAAAAGTAGTAGGTAAAGGCACCATTTCAACCCCCGGTCTCCCTACTTTGCGTGATGTTCTATTTGTTGATGGTTTGAAAGCTAATCTCTTGAGCATAGGACAATTTTGTGATGATGAGCATAATGTGCAATTTTCGAAAGATACATGTTCAGTTCTTAATTCTAAGGGAGAATGTGCAATTGTACTCTGTCGATTAGGCCATATCCTGTCGATTTTGTGCTTCTACTTGGAGATTCAATAAAAGTCTCTTTTATTAAGTCTTCAATTTCATTAATTCCATATTACTACGTTTGCTTCCAAATAAGTCCTGAAACACGGCGAGAAACCAAACTCCACTTCACAAAACACCCACATTCCAGCAAACATTAAATTATGTCCTGTCGATTGACTCATCCCCGTCGATTGGGTAGAAACTAGAAAATTTAGTAACAGTGTTCCAATTCTTTGCATATTTGTTACGTTTACGTAACATGTCTGGAACTAAGACTTTTTTCGCAGCCCCTGGATCACAAACAAGCGCAAGAGCAGCAAAATCTTTTCTTTTATCATATAGTAGGAGGAAAGAAATGAAAGTACACTGTTTAGAGGAGCCATCGTTTGTAAGGCAATACCGAAGCGAGTACTGGAAATGCCTTTTCAAACTGATCTTCAATAAACTGCAGAGAGCACACGCACTGTTCTGAAGACAAGAATACCAACACTCTTTTGGACAGTGTCACAAAATAACGCAGCAATAAGAAACTAATGAGTTTGTCTTCAGAATGTTGTTGTTACCTTATAGATAAGTGAACCAAAAAAGAGAAGTCCAAAACCAAATTCATTTCTAAGAAGTAAATTACAATTCACCCGAGTATGATAAATTAAGGATTACAGAATGTCAAAACTTATTACCGCGTTTTAGATAGAATGAAAACAGATCGAATGAGTTAATTTGTTTTTCTCTAACCCAAATATCCGTTAGAACCGAATTCAAAATGGTCACCAATAATTGGTGTAAAAGAACAGTAGTAAAAACAGATTAACCAAATAAAACTCCGTCTTTAAGATTGTTAGCCAACCTGTATAAAACTACAAAAAAATAATCAAACGGAAAAATTAAATTGAACTCACAGGTTGCAGAATTCATGCTAATGAAGTTTTTGAAACCGAAAGACCGAAACTGAAACTTGAAACACACGTTTGGGAGAATTTGATCGAGGCGTGTTTATCACAATCTCCTTAAGACGAAAGGTTGGACGACAAACTAATTACGACCAATTCAAATGATTTATATTGAAGACAATTTCCAATTCACTCATGATTACGCAAACCATTTTTTTCCAACAATAGCTACCACTGTCGCGGTTGTCACCACTGCCACCGGCACCAGTACTCCACAGCCCCCACCACTACCACACCCACTCTATTATCGCCATCATCACTACCACCACAACTCCACGATTGCTACAATTACTACAACCACCACCACTCCAACGATGTCACCACTCTAGTCCCACCGCCACCGAGGCTATTACTGCTAATGCCACGCCTCTATTACTGCTAATACCACACTCTATCACTACTAACGCCCACCACTCTACTACCGCCGTCATCTCTCCAACACCACCAACAGTGCTCCAACCACCTCTATGTCTCCATATTTTCATCATGTTCCCCTGCTACTTTCACCCCTTTTCTTCACCACCATGACTGCACCATCGCTCGCTACTACCATCACTTGCACTGCTTGTTGGGAATTATGCTCTTAGAACCAATAAATTTATTATTTTCTTCTAATAATAAGAGCTTTACTCTCTTATTCTGAAATTGTTTTCTTTTATACATTGGATATTTTTTCATGAGATGAATATGCAAGTCCTAAGTTATATGGAAATGGAATATGATTTATGCAAGTCCTAAGTTACGGGAGATGTAAATCATCAATGCTTGTAATCTAAACTATTCATGGTTGTAGTGAAAGACTTCATGTTAGGGATAATTCTAACCGCTCTGCTCCGTTCTCTGCCCCAACGGGATCAGAGTTTTGGGAAATTTTTCGAGGATTGGATTGGAGTTGGAGGCAAATACAACAAAAACAACAAAAATTGGGTATCGGATTTTTTAGTTTAGAATGGAAAGTGTAAGAATTTGATTAGGGATTAGAGATGCTTTCCCACTATAATATATCATATACTAGCGAATGCCCGTGCCTGAAGACACGGCTCAAATGATCAACACATGCAAATAAATTATGGACTCGCATGCAATATATCAACTCCTACTCAACAAATCCAACTATGCGAAAAACAATTACCTAAGCATATTCATTGACCTGTTTAACTTGAATCAACAAATAAAGAACAAATAATTTTCTAATCCATTTTGCTAGAACTTTAGTACTTCTGTTTGAGAACATAAGAAGAAAAATAAAAATTAGTCAACCATATAAATCATCCACCCATTAGAGTAACATAACATGAAGAACTAACAAACATACCTAAGTTGAATGGAGAACAAACCAATTGTACTACATAGTGTAGTTGGGAACTAACCAATTGTACTACACAGTGTAGTTGAATCCATAAGTTGTAGATTCCCAACCGCATAATAATAGTTACATTTTTTTTAAACAAACACCCACATTCACTATGAAGCTTTGTCTATCTTCAAAGCTCCAACAAAGCTGCTTTCACCGGTAAAATAATTCCAACCTTTCATCCGTGAAATTTTCATCCTCAGAGTCAAACCAAAGCTTTGTAAGAAAGCTACAGACATATTAGCTTCCAACGCAAATAGCATCTCATTAGAGCAGATAGTACACCCAATTTTTAAAAATTAGAAGTGAAAGCATACCCTCGAAAAGCATTCAAGGCCAAACCTCTACCACTTAATCATGCCTGGAAGTAATTAATTCAAATAAAATTATGAGAGAACTCGAATTAACATGAATTCCTAGAACTTGAAATCAAATCTCACCATCAAAAGAGAATTCGGTTCACACCTAAAAGAAATAGACACAGAGGCACATTGATTTAACCAAGAACATGTAAACCTCTGAAGCTGAATTTTATACTTTTATATTTTCAGGCCACAAAACTCTAAAGCTAATTTTTTCTCAAACTGTGCCCAAAAGAGAGTAAAGAATAGAATCATTTATCGAGGTGTACTCAAAGCTAAAAACCAGATACACTCAAAGTTAAAACAATAAAGTAATGATCGATGCAATATAAAAGTCAATATGGCACTCAATTTCAATGGCGTCCATAGCTTTCCCATACAACTTTAGGAATTACGTTTGATGGTGTCCAAAGATTTTTCCATTCTTCATCAGTTAATTTCATGATAATTTCTATACTTTTGGGTAATAAGGTCAAATTCTATTTTATTTTTTTAGACAAATAGATATATCTAAGAGTAAAACCAATGGTAATAGCATAAGGGTAAAAGAAATCAAAGCAAACTATCAAAAATTAGAAGTAAAATTCACATCTAAAACCTCTCAAACAAATTAACTGAATGACTTACCTATTCAGTGGTGTCCACACCATTTCTTACTACCTGTATATAGATTATAGACTCAATAAATGCCCCATCTTCTCAACTTTTGTTCTTTTCCCACATGGTTATGCATATAAGAGACGATATAATGAGATTTTAGAAGAGGTACCTGCAACTGAACAATGAAAAATTTGGACATTGGAAACTGTTTTTCCCTAATTAATGCTCTACCAATTCCTTAAGGATCTGAAAAAGAAAAAACAAAATGAAGTTTAAAGGAACCACATATATATCTTGTTGTTTGTGTGTGTTTCAAGGATCTTATACGTACAATCAAACTTGAGAGAAATGGTGTGCACTCAATAACATATAACATAATTAAAGTGTAGCAATCGATAAAGCAAAAATAGTAGAAAAGGAACATAAGAAAAACTTAGCCGTTCTTAAAGGGAAAAAAAATCAGCTAGATCAAACCATCAAAATACACGAAACTCACACCAGAGGCATTGACACTACAATGCAATAAACAAAACCCACCAATCTTCCTTGCAAACTCATCTCAAGAAACCTAGAATGAAGCATAAATCATGATAAAAGGAAAAGAAAAACTAAGGGAATAAGATCGGTAATAAAAAGAACAAATATGTAGTTTCCATATCATTGTTATTTCTCATACACTGAAGAAAAAAATGCTAATTCATATTTAAATTTTTGTTATTGTTCTTCATACTTTCACACTCTTCGTGCATATATATATAGCACGGGTTATATATACTTATGATTAAGATTAAATACTCATGATTTTAAACTTTCGATTGCCTCAAGCAATGTTAGGATTAATATTCTCACTATTCATCCTGTAAATGAGACACAATAAAACGAAGAAACTTGTCGAAACAAACAAATAAACGAAGAAGAATAGAATCGGAAGTAGTAGCGTGAATAACCAACTGACCTGGAATGGGTTGAAGTAGTGGCGTTGGTGGAATATCATGTACTTTGATTTATCGGTAAACCCATAAGTTAAATGACCTGCATTAAGGAAAAATAAAATGTTAGAAATTGAAATAATCCATACCCTGGACTTAGTGGACTACAGTTTCTAAGATTTACCTCTAACCCTTTCACAGCATCAATCTACAGCCACGAACCCTTCAAAAACAAAAAAGGGAACAAAATTAATACTAACAAATTGAACTTCAAAAACAAAAATATAAAAATTGTATAAGAATAGGAATATTTTCAATACTTACAATGTTGTCACTCCTACGAATCGGAATATTTGCAGAAAAAATTATTTGAAAATTTCGTATTATATGTCGTCACTCCTATGAATCTACAAACAGCAAATAAAAAGAAAATTATTAGTAGCTTTGTGAACAAAGGAAAAATCATAAAAAGTGTAAACAACTTAATGCATAAGAGAGACCTTTTGATTTATGGAGATTTGTTAGTAAAGAGTTTTCTTCATAAGCTCTTCCATTTTTTTGTAAGGTAATAAGGTAATCACGGAAAACAAAAGGATTCATTTTCAGTAATAAGATAATCACGGTAATAAGCTTATGATCCTAATTACCAAAAAATCGTTTACCAAAAATCACGGGCTCCTAATACTCTTACAAAGGGTTCCTTTTCAAGTTTTCAATTTGCCATGTTGAGGGAAATCACAGAATCCTAATCGCCAAAAAATCACCGAATCCTTAATCACAGAATGCTGCCCATGCCATGTCGAGGATTTATGTTTCCCTTATCAGTTTATACGGAGAGAGAGAGAGAGAGAGAATAGAAACCCACCAAAGCATTGTTGCACACGGTTGCAATGTTATTGTACTGCGAGAGAGATGCGACGTTGGGAGAGCTTCGTTTGTAGGAGTATTTTGAAAATGCAAAGATAGAGAGAGAGCGCGTGGATTTTGAATGAGAGAGAGACGCAGAAACCTACAAATAGAAGAAAAAGAATTTTTATTTCTATAGATACGTACATCTTGTCATATTAGCCATTTATTGTTTCCTTTTTAAATAATTACTCCTACCTATCTCCTTAATTTTAGGGTCTCCTTTACAATCAATTACTATGGATTCCTTTACAATTATCTATGGATTACCTATGGATTTAAAATAGACTAAATCAATTCCATATATGTACGTATTCTCCTTTTCAGTTTACAACCGATCCCATAAATCATGAGATTTCAAATTTTCGGAGATATATACAAATTGAATTTTAATTAGAAGGGCCAAATGTTTTCTTTTTAATCGGAATGAGTATTTTAGGTTTCCTTTCATTAATTCTTTCCAAATATGTCGCTGGCTATCCTGCCCGTAAATCTCAACCGTTGAAAAAATGTGTACCAATCTAATGGTTGAAAATATACGGATTCAAAAACTTTCCTGTCATATTATATAGATATCTATCTATTCTAGTAACATACTGTACAAAGGAAGAGCATGTGTCTCCCTTTTTTGAAGTCATGTCACAAAAGCGCGCAACTTAAAGCCCTCTGCATTTAGAGTGTGTGTAAATGGTTGGGTAAGGCTTCTCCGTTTGAGAAGACGGGGTTGCTAGCCCCCCATTGAAAGATGGTGCGACATTGCAACTTAAAACTTGGGTAGGTATGTTCCGTTCTGTTCTGTAGTCGAACCCTTGGTGAGATCAGTCCGCAAGAGGTAGATTTTCTCACTCAATCAATGTGTCTGAGGTCTAGGTACGGAGAGAGAAATTCTTGTTTGTAGATGTTTAGGTTACAATATACTTCTATTTAACTTCAATCCTGAACTTCTAGTAGGAGGATAAAGTTCAGGTTAACAATTTTCACTTTGCTTCCAAAAAAAAAAAAAAATGCAAGGCGTAAATAACAGTTGTATGGTTTGTTAGCCCAAAAGACATTAAAAAAACCGTGTTCCAAACCTCATGTCTCTCTCTGTTTGATCCCCTCTACTTTACTTGCAAAGCAAGAGTTGCCTTCCGATTCATTGTTTGCTTAGTGAGTTGCCTTACACAGTTACACGGTTGATTCGTTTCCATATTATTAATTTACCCTTACACCAAATGTAAGAAGTTAGTGATTAAAAAAGAATTACAAATTAAAGAGTTAGACAATTGAGTTTATAGAGAGAGGCTGAGTCTTCTTTTTTTTTTTTCCCCATTATAGTGTGGTTTTCCGAAGCACATTGGCTATGTTCGTTTAGTGTATTTGGAAATTTTTGATTTGGTAGTGGGTGGAGAGAGAAATAGGGTAATGATTGGAGAGAGGGGTAATGAGTGGAGAGAGATAGAGAGAGAAATGAAATTAATGATTGGAAAAATAGGGTAATGATTGGAGAAAGATGTAGGGTAATGATTGGAAAACAAAGTTAAAAATTTCCAAATACACTAAACGAACATAGCCACTATATTTTGGAAGGGGGGAAGAGGAAGGGGCGAGATGGAGAATCGGTAACGGAAATAAGGTGAAGCTGGATGTGGATCCATGACTTCCAAAACCCAATGGTTTTCGGCCTATTGGTGTGTCTAGTGCAGGAACAGGTACGAGGGTTTGTGACGTTATCGATCCTGAAAGGCATGTGTGGAAATTGGATGTCATTGATGAAGTGATGCATGAGGAGGATGCGAAGTTAGTTCGTTCGATTCCTCTCCCTATTGCGGATATTGAGGACCGATGGGTGTGGCATTTCTCTAGTTGTGGGGTTTATACAGTGAGCTCCGGGTATGAGTTTGCTTTAAGATTGAAAAGATGGGGTACGGGACATAGTTCAACAGGAGGGGAATCGAGCATGCGAGAAGATGATAAGAAAATGTGGAATAAGGTATGGGGCCTTCCTATTCCGAATAAGATCAAACATTTTATTTGGAAGTGTATCAATGGTGTTCTTCCGATTCGGGAGAATTTGTTTCGTAGAAGAGTTACAAGGGAGATGTTATTTAGAGAATGAAAAAGGTTTGGATGATCAAAATAAGGAGATATGGAGGAATGAAGGATGAATTGGAGCAAATATATCCTTCAAAACACCTTTTTGCACCTTTTGGGAAGAGTAATATATATATTTGGAGGATGAAAAAGATTTGGAGGACCAAAATATGGAGATATGGAGGAATGAAGGAAACAAATACCTGCAAAAAAAGTGTTTTCAAAGAGTAAAATATGAAGATATGGAGGAATGAAGGGTGCCAAAAGTAAATTTCGAGTACTAAATCTCTAAAAAGAACGATGGGTTCCTCCAAGATTCTCCCAAAAAATACAAAAAGTGATGAAAAGAGGGGATAAATTAAAATTTTCCATTAATGTGTCACATCCATCCTCCATTATGGAAGAATAGAGGTGGATTGGAGATACTCTTACTTTTTTGAAAAGTTTTGGAGGTCGTTTTTTTTTAAAGATTTGGTCCTCCAAAAGTAAATTTAGAAGACCAAATCCCTCCAAACTCTAAAAGGATGATGAATCTCTCCAAGATTTTCCCAAAAATTACAAAAAAAAAAAGGAGAAATAAAGTATAAATCTTCCGTCAATGTGTCACGTCCATAGGAATAAAAGTGGATTAGACAAAAAAATCAAAACCCGAAAAAAAAGATATATGCATCAGTAACTGGTGTTCCAAATTCTCAAATAAGTATTTATTTTTTAAAAAGACAATTTCAAGCTAAAAAATCATGTGTTCATGCAAATAATTTTCCTACGGATCTTGTTTGATAGATCTCATTAAGATCTTTTAAACGGTGCAAAAAAAATTAAAAATTATTTTTCATTTTCATTATATTTGAGTTTGAAAATGTAAAAATATTTATTTTTTAAGAAAGTAGGGTGGAACACGAACCTAATTTGTGAAAGATTATTCACCCCCACATCATGGTGATATTTATATACTTTGTCTCTTATTTAGTAATATAATAATTTGAAGACGTTGTTATTCAAGCACGCGCATTATGTGACTTCTTTTTTTTGGGAAAATAACGGCTAAGGACGTGTTTTGATAATTAATACCCGCCAATGACATTTTCAGCATTAACAATTATTCTTAGCATGTCCTTGGGAGGTATTAATTATCAAAACACGTCATAAGCCGTCATTTTCCCTTTTTTTTCTGGTAATGTATGGTTTTTGGGGTCAATTTATGTGCACCTTGGATTATTCCTTACAACCTCTTCCACAGCTGTTTCACATACATAATGCATAAGGTGAGGTGGCCTGAAAAATTATTACAGTACTAAAAAGAATCGAACATAAAATCCTAAGAGAGAACAAATGACTAAATCCTAGGGCAAGATTAGCGGGCCAACCCGTAACATTCGGATTATGTTTCTTGGCATTGTGTTCGACCCTGATATCCCGTGGTGAGAAATGGAGTCAGAACAAGTGTCTCAACGGCACACATAATAACTTTCCCCTAATATCTCTCCACGTAGATCTGGCTCACCTCCCACACCACCCAGTACCGCCAAAACACACAAACCCTAGGCAGCAGATCTCGGCCCAGTACACAAATGGATGATGAGAGTCCTCTCAACCACTACTTCGCTACTCAACAAAAACGCAAGAAGCTAGTGATCCGTCGAAAGCAGGAGCAGCCAATGGCCCCCCGAAACGTCGTCGTCGGCCGCGGCCGCGGCGGCGTCGACCACCTCTTCTTCGGGGTAGGGTCCCAGGTCGAAGTGAGCAGCGACGAAATGGGTTTCAAGGGCTCCTGGTACACGGCCACCATCCTCGAAATTGACAACAATACCCGTCCCCCTTCCTCTCCCACTTCCAGCAAGAAGAAGAGGAAAATGGAGCAGGGGAGGTACCTCGTTCAGTACGCCACTCTCTTGGAGAGCGAGGAGGACGAGGACGACAAGGAAACGCCGAAAAAGCCCCTGAGGGAGTCCGTGGAAGGGGCCTTCATGAGGCCGCTGCCGCCCCCGACCGAGAGCCAGCACGCCTACGAGCTGAACGACGTCGTTGACGCCTACCATAGGGACGGGTGGTGGACGGGCGTCGTCGGTGGGGTACTCGATGACGGTTCCAAGTTCCAGGTGTTCTTCGAGAACCCTCCCGAGCATTTCGAGTTTGCGAGGTCTGAGTTGAGGGTTCATCACGATTGGGTTGAAAACAAATGGGTCAGGGCTGAAAAGAAGGTTTGTGGCTTTGTTTTGGTTTTTGGCTGGTTTTTTGTTTACTTAGTTTTGATGTTTTTAGCTTTCTGGGTGTTATTTTCTTTGGAGATTTAGTGATAGGTTCACTATAGACCGACCTATCATAATTCCACAAGTCCACCTAATAGTTTTGTAAAGCCACAAGTCCACACAACCTAAACCCTAGGGCACCTATGAAAGTGTCTAAAATCCTAAACCCTATGAAAATGCCTAAACCACTAAAACCCTATAATAAAAAAGTGTACCCTAAAATCCTATAAAAGTGCCTAAACCCTAGGGTACCCTACGCTAGGGTAATCTACCCTGCCCTAGGGTACCCTATCCTATAATAAAAAAGTGCACCCTAAAATTTTATGAAAGTGCCTAGATCCTAAGGTACCCAACCCTTCTCTAGGGTACCCTAAAATGGATTTGAGACCTCACAAAATTAATAGGTGGACTTGTGAGCTTATGAAGTTAACATAATGGACTTAAGACTAATTTTCTTGAGGTTCTTCTCATGACTAAAAAGCTTTATGTGTATTTTGGTGTTTGATAGCAAAGATGCTATTTCGCTTTAGAATCCATTATTTGTTGGTAAACATTTACCCGTTGACAGGGGTGCAAACAAGTCAAGCCGAGCTTGTCGTGTTTGAGCTCTAGTAAACGAGCTAAAAACTCTGGCTCGATCTCGGCCCGTTTTTGAACTAGCTGAGCTCTTAACGAGCCGAGCTTTTGAGTATCGAGCTTGGCATGTTTAGTAAACGAGCCTAAAAGTCAAGCTCGAGCTTAACTCGATTACTAAACGAGCCGAGTCACGAGCTGCTCGTGAGCAACTCAGTTGGTTTGCAGCCCTACCCGTTGTATGGTTGAGTAATGTTTAATGTGTAAATTTCATCTTGAATCTACTTCATTGGCTTTAATTTTTGGCTATTTTATACAACTAGGGTCACGAATCATCTTGATATTTACGGTGGATCTGCAAGGGCTGTTAACTGAACTAAGTTACTTGAGTTCGGCTTGTTATAAGGAAAGGTAGTTTGAGATCGGCATGTTTCACAAACAAATCCAAGCTTGAATGCATCTTTTGAGCTTGTTAACTTTTTGAACCTAAGCTTGAGCAACTTACTATTCGGATTGATAAGCTAACACTTATTTTTTGAAAAAAGATCTAGCCACTCGAGTTTGGCTCGCCGCTCTTGATCAACTGAACTAAAAGCTTCTTTGAGATAAGGTCGTCAAATAAACAAAGTAAGCTTGAACACGTTTTTGAATCTCATTTCTCTTCCAAACAAAACTTGAATGACCAACTATGCGGCTCCACTCAGCTAGTTTACATCTCTATTCTCACTTCCTCTGAATTATGATTTTGTAGATATACTCATCTGTTGCCGTTACTCATCTGTTCCCCTTTTATTGCTTAAATAGAGACAAAACTAAAACAAACCAATTAAGATAATATGAAGTGATAATAATATACTAGAAAAATCTTGACACAAATTTGCTCAAGAACTTGGTAAAGAGAGAATATTTACTCATATTTGCTTAAAAAATATTCGTAGTTGGCATGGATTAAGAATTATAATATCTACTCGTGTTGCATTTTCATTTTAAAAAAATGTTTCTATATGCCTCCTAGCTCTCTCGAATGAGGAGCTTCTTTGCTCGTCCTCCTCTGCCCCTATCCTTCCCCACCCTGCATCATGCAACTAAGGTTTTGAGAGATATAATTATGAGTAATAAGGGCAACTTTTCTATAAAATTGTTCCTTTTAGAATTAGAGGTCCTTAACTCGTAAAACTTTTAATTGCGCGGACTTCTGGATAGTTTACCCATACCATACTAAACAACTCAATAGCATTGAGGTTGGACTCCAGCCCTTATTTCCCTATACTAATTGGTGGTCAGATGTATTGCTTTGGTTCTTAGTTTATTAATACGACATTGGACATTTCATCAGTTTGGGTTGTGGGAGCTCACGGTTTTCTTGTTTTCAGTTTCAGTAGTGACTTACTAGCATTGAGAAGAGAGATCATAGAAATTGATAAATTAGTTTTTGCTCCCAATTGGGCACCTAGGCATTTAGGTGTCTGAGACAGACAGGGCTTCTCAACTCAAGTCCTATTGTTTTTGCTTTTTCAGGCTCACGGATTGCTTGAAGATTGTACACCTAAAAAGGCTGCTGTATCTGCCAAAGGGTTGGAGGGTCAGAGCATAAAAGGCTCAGGAACAAAAAATCCCCAACGGCGTCATGGCAAGTCATCTGTAAAGAGCATGAAAAACAAGAAAAAGCGCGTGAATGACCAACACAGCCACAATGAGGTAAGCAATGTTGAAGATTACATATTTATGAGTTGAGAAGTGGTTATTTCTTTTGATTAAAATGATGAAGAATAAACTGTTATTTTGGTATAGGATGCGTTGTTATGTATGTGATAGCAGGGAGACAAATGCACTATGTTAGTAGCCTCAACCGTTACCCACATATCCGTGCATGTGGGTTTGATTCTTTTTCAAATGTCATTGCTGTAGTTTCTTTTTTTATTTGTTTGATCGGCAAAAGAGAGATTTTATTAAGCTCGATAAGAGTACATCGAGGATCCAATAGAACATTGGATGAAACACCCCCAGGGGCCAAGCCCAAACACCAAATGGGCCAAGCCTGAATCCCAAACATACACCTAATGGGCCAAGCCCAAACTCAAAAAACCTAAGAAACCAAACCCTACCGAGCAAACCCTAGCCGCCGCTAGCCCCAAGACGCCACCACAGCACCGCCACCTCCAAAACCTCCACCGCAACCGCAACCGCCACCGACTGAACCTGCAAGATAAGACCTCCCGAAAGCACTGATCAAAACCCGAGTGTTTGATATTCATTGGCAACATCACGCCAACGCGCTGGAGATGCAGAAAGCACCAGATCCAAGCCACGGCAACTCAGCAAACCACGACCCCGCAAGGAAAAACCCTGTTGAAAAGTTGTCATTGCTGTAGTTTCTTGCCTTATGACTAGTTATGGGGCCATATTGCTTGCCGCTATATATATTTGTGTGAAAAGACTACTTGCAACAATGCATTTAGTATTGAAAAGAATTGATTGCAGGAATGCATTAATTCATGAATCCACATGATATTATTTAACTCCATCATTTTGTTTTTCTGCTGACAGTTTTTTTTTTTTTTTTTTTAATTTCCCTACTTTCCTTATTGGTGCGATATAGTTTTCTATAAATTTGATAGCTTTTCTCCGGGAAGCTAGCTTTGTTGTAGATCTTCACTCATTTGTGTGAAGGTTAATTTTTTTGTTGCATGGTTCTGTAAAGAAGTATGACTTTGGTAGTGCAATGTGATACTTGATCTTTCATGGTTCAGTAATTTTCTTTGTCTAATCATATCGTTGACAGTACTTGTTCTTCACCTGCAGGAAATTATTGAACCCAAAAGTGAGGTGAGCTCTCAAGGCAGAAAGAGGGGAAGACCAAAAAAACTTATGACTGAAAACCCTGTTGGTTTGGTCAATGGTATGTAGTAATTTGGAAGAACAATTTTTTTTGCTATTAATTATTCGGAAAAAGAAAGCAAATCTGCATAATGATTGCAGGTGAGGAGAAAAAGGGAGCTGAAAGTACATCAAATGAAATGGTTGTTAAAGAAAACCCTATAGGTTTGGTTAATGGTATGTAGTAATTTGAAAGAACAAGTTTTTTTGTGGCTATTAATTATACGAAAGAAGAAATCAAATCTGCATAATGATTGCAGGTGAGGAGAAAAATGGAGCTGAAAGTACCTCAAATGAAATGGTTGTTAAAGAAAACCCTATAGATTTGGTCAATGGTATGTAGTAATTTGAAAGAACAATTTTTTTCCTGGCTATTAATTATTCAACAAAAGAAATCAAATCTGCATAATGATTGCAGGTGAGGAGAAAAATGGAGCTGAAAGTACATCATATAAAATGGTTAAAGGTTCTGCAAGTAATGATGGTGAACAATCGACGTTAGCAGGGATCAGTATTCAAGGGATACCGATTCTCAACCATGGTTATCCACCGCAGCTTCCAATAAGGCATTATACCATAATGGACAATGTTTTGGATTTTCGCTTGGCAAAGATTGATAACCAGATTAGTGAAACAATTGCGGGAAAGTCTGGTAGGAAACCTAGGAGTAGTACATCGAAGAGACGAAATCAACGGAGCAGGACCAACAAGAAATCTCCAACCCAAGGTAGGCCATGAAAAGAGTTTCTTGGTAGTTCTGTTTTTGTTTTTGCTTTTGTATTTGTTATTTTATCTTTTTCTGATCTCTGTGAAGTCTGCCCATCTTTGCTTTGAATTAATAAAGTCTGTCCAACAATAGAAGAAAGAAAGAGAGGAAAAGAACGTTAGGCGTAAAAGTATGTTTCACCTGATGTAAGCTGGACTTTTTAAGTTTTCATACTGTGTTGTGCTTGTTTATTTTTATTTTTTGCACTTTGTCCCCTCTCCACTTTATACGGTTTGGAATTCCAGGAAAAATAATGGTCCTTTTGTTATTAATGCATACTATCGTGTGGTTGATTTATTGTCCTGTATTCTCTGTTTGAGAGCTTTAGTAGTAAGGGAAAGATGTGAGAATTTTGTGACTACCTTTGCTCTAATCAGTTTAGAATCATGAATCTAGTTTGACTCAATCTTTTCTTGGCAATCTGATAGAATACTTGGATCTAATTTTTTCTTCTCTCTCTCTAAGGGTGTATGTGCGTGGCTACTCTGTGTTAGATGCGTCTGTTAGTTGTTAGAATAGTACAATTCACGATTCGTATCAACGATTTGGTGGGTAGTGGATACAAACAGGCTGCCTAAATCATTAATAGCTGCGAATCGTGATCCAAATAAGTGAATCGTTTGATTCACTTAAAATTTCCAGAATTCATTTTTGAAGAAATTAAATAGCCATTGTGTTTGGAGAACTTATTTATGTCCCCATCCTAATGGGTTTAAATAATCAAGTTATCATCCTGAAATTGCTTAGTTGTCCCATTATGCCCCTAATAATTTATTGATATATGTATATACACGATTTTGAAAACATATCATTAACTTCTTTGAAACAACATTAATAGCAACACGACTGCAATTTGTTCCTTTGTGTATAATCAAAACCCAGGACCTCTCGCTCTCCTCTCTTGAGATCGACCCACCCTGGAGAAAGACCCACCTCGGCGAACGGCGCTACAACAGTCCACTCCAGCAATCGACCCACCCCGGTGAACTCACAACAACGAGCTGTCCTAGTTACCTCGGCCGGGAGATTGAAGGATTGTGATAATGGTTGCTTTTGTGTAGGTGTATTTCGAATCTCAAAGCTTCATTGAACCAACATCGGAACGATGTTTCTATTAGAACGAACCAAATTGATGTGCTGCGTCTCGCACGGCGTATTTTATTGCACGCCGTCGATCTTTCAACGTTGATTTCGAACGACGTCGTCATCGAGATTACTTGAACACACGTGTTGGTTCATATGCTAATTAAGAACTCATATATTTTGTTTACTGTGGTAATTGTTGCTTTTGAAGGGTTGTGATAAATAATAATGTATCCGTGTGTGTGTGTAGATAGGTCAATAGATGGAAAACCACTTTATCATGTTCGGAATATTCTATTTAGAATTGAAATGATTGTAATTTTTGAGCCACCGTTTCATGGTAAATTTGCAGCAATAATCCATGATAATACATGACATTGTAATCTATTTATCACGTTTGGGATATCATATTTATCATGTTTGTGATTTTTGAGCCTCAGTTTTCATGGTTTTGTGTGGTTCCCGAATTTATCATGTTTATCAAATTGTCATTAACATGATGTTTGGTTGATTTATAATAAATTTGTCATATCATATCTATGAAATATCTACCATTTTTGTATTCAACAAGTCAATTTTTTTTTTAATAGTTTGATAGTTTTATGATTTTGTATTTAGTTTTAAATTTTGTTTTGAGATTTTAGGGGAATGAAAATTTGAGAGAGAATTGAAAAGATTAGGTGAGAAAAGTTTGAAATTGGGATAATTTGAAAAGATAAGTAGAGAGAAATGGTAGTTTAGGATTTATTTGAATTTGATGTTGGAAAGATAAGTTTTCAAACCCACTAGGTTGAGGACTTAAATATCTATAGAGGGCAGGACCCGTATTTAAGTTCCCCTTCATTTTACTCTGTGTTTGCTTTTTTGGTTTTTGGTAAAGGGTTCAAACTATTTTCTCAAGGTCTTTACTATTGTTATATGCCATCTTTTGTCTTTGTTTCTCCTTATGTAGTATATTATAGGTACTAAGAAAGGGAGATTTATTACGAGAGTGGATCGAAAATGGCAAAGATAAAGGGAATACATACAACCACCCTATAAGGGTTTGTTTTGTACTTTTAACTCTTTTTTACGAAAGGGACTATACTAGGATTCATGAACCCTCATCTCTTGGAAGTTGCAATAGAAGCAGCTTACCTAATACTCCAAGTTTCCAACATCATACATTATTATCAAATCATCATTTAGAAGATGGTTTTTTTTTCTGTTTTTGATTTAGGCCTAAAGCTTTCATTTGTAGTATAAATATTTCTTTTACCCTAATCAATAAGCATATGTTTCCATGCACTATAGAAATCATAACCGAATTGAAGCGATTCACGATTCAATTCGGTTTCGATTATTGATTCGATTCACGATTTGACAACCTCTCAGTTTAATGAACTTTATTCCTATTAAGAGTGGGAAATTAAAGAGTTATCAGTCTTGGTTAGGATTTGAAGTGCTTCCTTGTGCTGGGAAAGCCAAAGATTGATTAGAACATCACCAAAAAACGAAAGTGTTTGTTCCTGCTATTGTAACTCCTAACTCTATAAGCTAAAGTAAACATGAAGAAGAAACCAAGGTAAGGGAATTCCCTAGTGTATATATGCTTTGAACTGAAACCATGAAAGTAACAATGAACAATCTAGGAAAATATTGGGATATATGAGTTATGATCTTGAAAATGCATGAGAGATTGTGGAATATGAAAATGGTTTCTATTGTCAAACCATTAGGCTCAAGTTTGGGTTGTTTAATAAGGTAGCCAAAGCAAGTATGATTTTTATTCGCTAGCTGAAACTGCTTCTGTGTTGTAGAAATCCTTTTTTAATGGCTTTAATTTGTTTTTGTCTTTTTGTATTGTAGATTCTCAAGGTCCATGCAGGGAAAAACCATCTGAACAGTTTGAAGATTTACCTCAGTTGATGTGGTATGGCTCAAGTAAGTTCCTACAAATTTGCAGTGAAGGTTGTATTATGGAATTTTTTAGAGATGATTATTACCGCTCCAGTCTAGACCTATAGTAATTTTTTTTTTTTTTAATGAGAATAAAAGAGTCTAGTCCCATAATATAAACATGAGCTTTTTTCTCTAAATATTTGTTTCCTATCTCGGCCCATGTGAGTTCAGTAATCTCATTTCTATCCGTCATGCATTATGTTAATGTCAGTTGTGTGAGTTACCCATTGCAATTTGAGGGACGAATACCGTTAGGGCGGTTTTGACGGATAATGTTCAGTGTGAAATCCATCAATTCTACTTATGTCCTGTTATGTTCCTTGTAACTGTTTCATGTGGGCCATGATTTGCTTGCACAAATGACATGGCCCTCACATGCTTTCTGTTTTTAACCGACATAGGATTTGACAGCACTAATAATAGTATCAATAGTTTAGTTAATTAAGTCATCTTATGATGCAAACAATAACAAGGTATCATTCAGTATAGCATTTTTTTATGGTCCAATCACACCAAATTATTCTGGTTTGAACTTCGAAGTTTAGCTTGCAATGGGATCTATGAGTATTGGCAGACATCAATGAAGGAAATATTAAAGGGGCCTCAACCTTGAAATGTCTACGGCCTTTACTTCTCCTCGTTCTCTTCTTGTCTACCAAAACCATTCTTTCCTTCCTGTATGGAGCCACAGTGTAGTATAGTTTACTTGTGCGGAATGTGGGTCCACCACTTCCCCAATTTAAACTAAATGGAACGTCCATTTAGATTCCGTGGAGGCCAGCAATGGCCACTGGTGGTGATAATTAAGAAGAGCATGGTAAGAATGAGTTGATAAATTGAATGATTTACATTTTGCATTGTATTTGTCTACTTTATATTTTATAATAGAGTTGGTCAACAATGAGATTGGAGGAGAAAGGAAGTGACTGGAGATCATTAGTGGTTTGAATATCATGGAATGATGATGAAAGCAATCGGTGGTAATAGCAGGCATCGTCACACCTGTTAACCAAATGTAGAAAAGAAAGATGTGAATCACACGGCTGGCATAATAACCAAGAAAAGCAATGAAAGGATTAGCTGAATATGGTGGCTAAGGGTTGGAATATTGATGTGGATACTTCACCCCCTGTAACAAACCCACAGGTACTACTAGTGGGCATTTATTATTGGAATTTAGCTCATGCCCCACTCTAAGTTTAGAATCACGAGTTTTAGTTTTTTCTCCGCTTTATCTTGGGCAGTCTAGTTAACACTTGGATCCGAATTTCCCTTGCTATTTGCTTCTCCACTCTCATTTTTTATTGAGGTGCTTCTTATGCTGGAGATACGGAAAGATCTATCAGAACTTCGTAAAATCCTGATTCTTGTCCTCTCAATGTAACACGTAAGTATTTGGGTTGAATTGAACATAGAGATGAAACCAAGCGACAAAGTGGAATCCCCTAGTACATATTCCTTGAAGTGGATTTTTGAAGGCAACAAGTAACAATGGAAAATGTTGTCATTATGATCTTGAAAATTGTATGAGACATGGTGTGGAATAAGAATTTGATTTCTTTGTATCCTGGAATATGATTTCTGTCTATTATGGTGGCCGAATGAAGTATGATTTTCTTGCCCAGCAGAAACAACTATAGCATTGTACATTTCCCTTTAACAACTTAGTTTGTTTTCTGCTTGCTGCAACCATGTCATTTTTTGGCACATTGTAGATACTCAAGAAGCATGCATAGAAAAAGCATCTAATGAATCTAAAGATCAACCTCAAGAGAAGTGGCGTGAAGGAATGAACTCTCCATACAGTGTGGATGACTCAAGTAAGTTACAATAAATTTGCAGCGATGACTGTATTCTGATTGTCTTTTAGGTTGATTATATAATCATTTGCCTTTGCAGTTTAGCTATTTCAATTTTTTGTATAATTACTATTTCCTCTTTCCTTTCTAGGAACGCCTTTTGATTTGAATGTCGTTCAAAGTGCTGACGCTAGTGATGGACAAGATGAAAGTGCTATGCAATCTCCTGCAATTGCTACCTGTGATAATAATGTGTCAGAAAAGGATAAAAAATTGCCTTTTGAAAAGCGCTCGCCGGTTTGGGCAACCCTTGAACGTATGGAAATATTTCAAAAGATGCCACAAAATCCACACTTTAGTCCTTTGGTTAAGTCTAAGGAAGATAGCCGAGAAGGTTTAGCTATAGGACAGATGGTGATATTTTCCAGTGTGGTGGAGAAAACATTGAAATTGCAATTTAGTGATCCTCGAAGCATAATTGATAGCAGTTTGGAAACTCTTTCTGATTTGGAAACTCATGGATTTTACGTTCACCCCATTAGACGCCGTCTAAAGGAGTTGCTATCAAAGAAAGAAAATCAAGGACACCTTTTAGAGGAATCTAAAGAAATTGAGAAGAAAATCGCAGAGCAGAGTGTTGAGAAAGTAAAAATTGGTGAAGAGATTTGCGAGATCAATAAGAAGATGGAGGAGTTACAAGAAAAGCTTGCATTAGCTACAGCCATGGAAAAGATGACTGACTATGATATTGATACATGGAAATCGAAAATGGATATCATACATCAAGATATTCAGAATGCCCAGTGTGATTTTGGAAGGCTTGCTGCAGCCCCTTGGTAAGTGGTATGCTTCACGTGTTGGTCTCTCTTTTCTGATGTTTTTGACTCTTGGATATGCCGAATGACCATCGTAAGCTAAATCTTCGCTATATGTATGTTACAATTATGTACTCCATAACTCCTATGCTGTGTATTTAGTAGCGCTACTTGTATTTGCTCTTTATCAAACTCTAAACTATGTTTGCACTTTCTTGTCAACTGATGAAGCATTTGGGTATGTAAATGGATCCGATGTAATCTGAATCTGGTCAAATACTAGTTTTAGTCAGATCCTATCTGATAGTCGTACAAGTCCGAATCCACTAAATGTTGGATCAAGTTCGGATATATTCGAACCCATTCGGATGAAATACGATCCGAACTAATCATTTTCGTATGGAAACTAAGCATTGCGATTTCAAGGCAGATGCTTCTGAAGAAGGTATTCAGACCCTGGAAATTCTCTCTAAGAGTCTGTCTCTTTCTTCTGGGTGTTTTAGCATATCAGATATCCAATTTCTGGATTCGGATCCGGATTGCCTTTCAACGGATTTCCGGAAGTTGGATTTGGATTATTTTGTAATTAAATTAGGATCCGGACCGATTCCAGTCTATTGGTAGGCCTACTTAGAAGAGAGAAATAAAGATAGGGAAAAAGACAAGGCTGGCTTTTAGAACTCCACAAATAGGAATCTTAAATGCCAAGACCTAGAGTTAATCAAAGCTTCACGAAGCTAGGAATAAGCTCTCAATGGTTTTAAATTATGTTAGTATCTTCTTCTTTTTTCCGTCTGGGTGAGCCGATCTCAGCTTTTCCCTGTCACTGGTAACTGGTAAATCTCTCTCTTTTTTTTCTCTTTTTTTTTGAGCCTTTTTTTAATTTTTTGTTTGGCTCAAGCAGTTTTGCTAATGCTTTTGGTTTCTATTTAAGCCCAAGTTGTATGTGGTGTTTAATTGGATCTTCCCAGTTTTTTTATGTCAATTACGGGCTCTTAATTAGCTACATTAACAATGCCTGTTGGGGATTAAGGGTTGAATATGCTGAAAATGTGTATGGCCTGGGACATCAAAGGAATTCCATGCTGTGGAACCTCAGATCTGGTTTTGCACCTTGTTTCAGAAGGCAGGTTGCAGGAAGACATAAAAGGCAAGGAAAAAGGGTAATCTGAAAAATGTTGGTTTAAAAACACACTACTAATTCTATAATAACTTTCTACTCTTGTTTTTCAGTTTCTCGAATGGGCATGCATGTATTTTTTGGGACATGGGATACAGGTGTGTGTTCTTTGTATCTGTGGACTCTTTCGGTGTAACTGGTTATTCCAAATTGGTTAATGAGAGCAGTTGTCAAACAACAATAATTCTATGTACCCCGAAAATGCCCCAAAGGCACATATCAAGTGAATTTGAACCATTGATTTCTTTTTTCGGGGTAATTTGTCGGGGTACATGTAGCATTTCGTTGTCAAATTGTAGGAGTTGTAATTCTCTTTTTCTTTTCTTTTTTTTGGGTATGGGGAACGTAAGAGGTATAACTGAAACATAATCATATATATTTGCTTGGAGCTCTTTCGTTGTGAATTCTCTCCGGTAGTTAGATTCGATTTTATGACCACTCTTCTAATGCCTAACCCTATAGCAGTCACCAAAAATGCTAGCGACACACAATTCCATACCCTATTCCGTTAGGGAGATAGAGCAGGAGCGGCCCTCGCCCTACGGGGAGGGGTTTAAAAAGAACTACTAATAAGTACTCCTATCCAATTGTTAAATCCCCGTAATGTAAAGAAGGAAACCTAATATAAGGGCACTCTAGAAGAGCTTAAAAAACAAGATTTAGCATGCATATAATAAGCTCTCTCTTTTTTCAACGAAAGAAGCAAATTCATTAATCAAGCCATACGACATCTACAAATGAACTCCAAATACAGAATAGGACATACGGTAAGTATAGATTTTCACCCAAATACAGAGACACAATACAAGTAAAGACTAAGAGACAAAACTAGTGTCTAGCACCTATGCAAGAGCCAAACGCTCACTTCTTCACACCGTTAACATGACCGGCTAACGTGAAGCTAGTGCTCAGACACCACCGTCTCGGGATGGTGGAGCTCCGAATCAACGATAACATTAAACCTGTGGAAATCAGTCACCTGATCTGGGAAAATCCGATTGGAACAAAACCACCCGGGAAGATCCACCGAGACAAAAATCGGACCCAACATCCGGACAGAAACTGGCCTCAACATCCGGACATAAACCAGACAAGAGTCCGGACAAAACAAAAACCGGACATAAACCGGACAAGAGTCCGGACAAAACAAAAACGAAACACAAAACCAAAACCCTAACCTGCCGAAACAAAATCCCCTTGTTAATTAGCAAATAAGTTAGTGGCATGCATAAAGCTCAAGTGGTCTCAATTCATGCATTAAGAAACCTCACAAACACTCCCTTTGCTTGGCTAAGGGCCCGTTTGAGAACCTTTTTTTTTCTTTTTTTTTTCTTTTTTTGGCATTTTTGTGTTTTGAATTGTGAGTTATAGATTTTGAATTGTGGCCAGAATAGATTATGAATATGGTAAAAGTGAAAGATATGTGCACAATAGATTTTCCAATAAAATAGTGTTTGGGAGGATAATGCTCAAAATAAAATAAATACTGATTTTTTACCATGTTATCTTGGTTATTTATTATGGGATTGTAGTGTGATGAATAACCATTTTAGTTTGAAAATAATTTTAAAATACTGATCATTAAAATATCTTCACAAAAGTCTCCATTTTTTTAAACATGAAGTCCTACTTCTTGATTTTAAGCAACCATTTGTACAACACATCCATAGGTCCGATCCATTGGTCTTCTAACAAGAAAAATAATAACAAATTTTAAAAAAAATAGATAGGGGTAATTAGGTCTTTTTACCCCAGCAGAAAATGTGAATCCAAAATGAGAATACAAAACTCCTTCCTGATTGATTCTCAAATTGTGCCTCTATTTTGAGATACATTTTGAGAAAATGCATTATAAAATTTGGCTTCCAAACAAACAAAATATAAAAAATGTAAAATGTATAATGCATAATGTGGCTCCCAAACAGGCCCTAAGAATTACGCAGAGAATCAATTTGTGACAAATCTATGTTTTTTTTTTTTGGCAAATGTGAAAAGTTGTATTCAACTATGAGGCAAAAGTCTACACAACAGAGAGGAACACCATGGGGGCAAATGGGCATCCACAAACCAAACAAGTTATTAGAGAGGGCAATCAGAGCACAGTATGTGATAAATCTATGTCTGACAGAACTTAATACGAGCCAAAAAAATATACTCCCTCTGTCCCCTTTTAAGTGTCCCAGTTTGACTTTCACGCAGTTTTAGAAGTCAACATAATTGTACCTCCAAAATATTACTTTACATATTTACTCTCTATTGAGACATTATCATTACACTTTTACTCATCAACATTTCAAAAAGGGCAAATTTCACTGACCTCCCCTGAGGTTTCTGACACAATCAGAAACCTCCCCTGAGATTTCTGAAATATCACTGCCCTCCCCTACTTTTTCTGACATTACCAAGACTCCCCCTTCTGTTAACTTGTTCACAAACGGTGTTAGCTTTTGTGGAAAAATGACAAAGATAACCTTGCCATTTCATCTCTCTGTCGTGTAAACCCAGCAAGAATCCTAATACCATTATACCAAATTACCAATGTACATCACAGTTCCAACTTGGACATGGCTTGGCTCGTGCCCTTTTTTTTTCTCCCTCATTGTGGGTCTGTTCTTCTAAGGATAAGAACAATAGAAAAATTTTGCTCAAGCACATCAAATTCTTATGCTGTAATCAGTAATTTAAAGTCACTAATAACTAGCGAAAAAAATTCCAACTGCTAATGTTTGATTAACTTAGGCCTACTTTTTTTTGGCCTTATTCAAATTTTTATCGCATTTTTCAGTTTTGCATCATTTTTTTTTTGTAGATTATTGGTTTGTCTTGACGAAAGTAAACCAAAAACTAAAAATTATGACTTTTACCCAATTTATTTTAGAAATATCTAAGATTTACACTTTTAGAGCTAAAAGTAAGTGCTAAAATGTGTAAAAGTCATAATTTTTCGCTTTTTTGTTTCCTCTTGTCAAGACAAACTAATATTCCACAAAAGTTTGACACAAAACTAACAAATGTGAAATTTTTTTTGAATAAAGACAAAATAAAACATGCTTTTTTTGTGTGGAAAACTAGGCCTTACAACAACGTTAATACACAAGAATAATGTCTCTTATGTCTGCGATACACAACATGTGTTGTGCACTCAGGCCCGTACAACGTTTGATTATTTGACCCTTTTTTTTTTTTGCAAATATTGTTTACATCAGTGGGGGGGTTAGCGGGGGGGGGGGTTAGTAAGTTATTCCACAAGGAGTTCAGATGTTATCCATAACCCTAAACCCCCAAACTCCCACGACGGGACTTGAACCTTGGTCTCCCAAGGGAATCAGGAGATGTAACTGAGCTACAAACTTTAATCGTTTTGCCAACGTTTGATTATTTGACCCTTTATTCAAAAAAAAATTCACATTTGTTAGTTTTGTGTCAAACTTTTGTAGAATATTAGTTGTTTCAACTAGAGGAATAAAAAAAAGCGAAAAATTATGACTTTTACACATTTTAGCACTTACTTTTAGCTCTAAAAGTGTAAATCTTAGATATTTCTAAAATAAATTGGGTAAAAGTCATAATTTTTAGTTTTTGGATTGCTTTTGTCAAGATGAACCAATAATCTACAAAAAAATATATATATATATTGATGCAAAACTGAAAAATGCGATAAAAATTTGAATAAGGCCAAAAAAAGTAGGCATAAGTTAATTAAACATTAGCAGTTGGAATTTTTTTACTAGTTATTAGTGACTTTAAATTACTGATTACAGCATAAGAATTTGATGTGCTTGAGCAAAATTTTTCTATTGTTTCTTATCTTTAGAAGAACAGACCCATGAGGGGGAAAAAAAAAAAAAAGGCACGAGCCAAGCCATGTCTAAGTTGGAACTGTGATGTACATTGGTAATTTGGTATAATTGTATTAGGATTCTTGCTGGGTTTACACGACAGAGAGATGGAATGGCAAGGTTATCTTTGTCATTTTTCCACAAAAGCTAACACCGTTTGTGAACAAGTTAACAAAAGAGGGAGTCTTGGTAATGTCAGAAAAAGTAGGGGAGGGCAGTGATATTTCAGAAATCTCAGGGGAGGTTTCTGATTGTGTCAGAAACCTCAGGGGAGGTCAGTGAAATTTGCCCTTTCAAAAAGGAATCTACATTTAGGGGCAAAATAGAAAATGTACCAACTTTTATCTACTAACTTTACAAAAGGACACTTATATAGGGACAACCCAAAATAAAATACAGAACACTTAAAAAGGGACAAAGGGAGTAGAAGAAATTAAATACTCATCCTAATTCTAATCATCACTTAATTTGGCATCCATGATGTCATCGCGGATTAAGTTCCCGTCGTCTAATTACATGAATGCCCCATTATGCCCTTATTGTGCTAAGGTTTCTAAGCCAAGAAATTTACATTTTTCTACAAGTGCAAAAAATGTAAACACCATTAGGAGATTTAAATGCTGAGAGTAAACGGTATGACTCCAAGTAATTAAAGAAAGAGTGATTCTATCTGAACTGAAGATTTTTCCACGATAATCTAAACCTCTTGTGCTCCCCATGGAATATTGAATGAGTGATTTTGTCTGGGGAAAAAAAATTTGTCACCCCCCAAAATGCCCTCATCTTCAACAAATTAAAAAACCACCCCCCCTACATTTCCACCACCTCGTACTGCTCTTGCACCGTCCTTTTACGGAGGTGGTTTCAATAGCAGTTAGCTGGTAATTCCTTTGCTGCTACTTTGGTGGTAATTCCTTTCCTGCTAATGGTTGCGCTCATAATATAGCAAGGTTGGGTCTTCAGTTAGATCGAGGAGAGCAAGTGTTTGATCAAACCCCATCAACAGTAACGGAGGCTTTGCGCAATGACCGCAATGGTCTTTGGAGTTCATCGAGCTAGGCCTCTTATGTACCAAGAAAATAATACTGTAATAATTTCTAAGAAAAAAAAAATTGACAGTTGATTGATTGCTAATGTAATTCAATCATGAATCTCAAAATGTTATTTTGAGTTACTAACTTCCACAAGCAAATGAATGTAGAAAGCTTACTGGTTAGTAGTTGCCGAAGAATTTTAATTGTTCTCAAGCATCTAGTAAATGCAGTGTATTTACACTTGGAAGCTTATACTAGTAACTTAATAGGGGAAAAAGAGAGATAACAGCCATGGTGGTGGGTGGGTGGACGTGGGCTAGGGAAGAAATAATTGTGATGGGTGAGTGAAGAGATTCACCCAGTAAAATATGAGGGAAGTTGGGATTAAAAAATATTTTAAATGGGCGTGAAAAGAAATTGACGCTAGATAGATTTTGTACGAGTTCAAATAGAATCATCACTTACATTGAACCAACTTTTTGGGACGGCAAGAGTAAACTCTCAGATCCCTATATTGCTCCGCCCATGAGCCTTGTACACGACATAACACAATGCTCACCCATAATTCTAGCATAACATTTCCCCCCTTTTCCGCTATGATCCGAATATAACATATGGGGAATAACTTCACAATTGATTCAATGAGTACCTCTGTCCCTGGAATATCAGTATGTCATATCTTCTTATATATAAACACTGAGAAAGTGTTCTTTTTGCCAATTGGGCCAAGTTCCAGTAAATTGCATTTTCTTACAATCTGTGAGACATCTATATATCACCTTTCGCAATTAAACCTCTTCCCTAGCAAAATTCAAATAATCTAATATGCCCTGTAGCCCCGACTAAAAGTTTAAAGCAAAATACTCATCTGTGCACTAGTTCGAATTATTCGAAGTCTCAGAGAGCAGATGTTAGAACAGTCAGGTGCTATTCCATTCCCATATGACACTGTACTTATGGGTCAAATCTGCGTTTCTTGGGCATTCATCTCCCCTTCTGAAAAGAGCAATCTGGGAGGCAAATCCTGGTTCCTTGTCTGTGGCACCACCAACTCCACTACCAACTCCACTGAATTCAACACTGTAGTTGTGCCTCGCGGCAAGGTCAGAAGCCCAACGGCCAAACTGCTCGCGAGTCCACTCAAACTTGTGGTCATGGTTACGAAACTTACATGATTGTTGATGGTTACTATCGTCTGGATCTTCCTCTTGGGGAGTAGATCGCTGGAGTATCACGTTGTACTCATAGTTTGGTGTGGAGACGATAAGAATCCTCGGACAAAATTTACTTAGCACAATGTCGCCGAATAAGTGTGCTTGGTCTTCCTCCATGTGCTCGATCACCTGTTAATTATCACAACAATGGCCAATGTAGGAACCAATGAAACAAGAGTTCATGCACAATATTGGGTGTACAACAAAATTCATCAAAGTAAAGGTAAAGGTACGTGTAAATGAAAGGAAGCCAAGGAGACATTGGAAAGTCTACTGATACCCAGTCTGCGCAAGGAAATCATAAGGCATCCGAGACAGAGTCTCTTCTTCGAAGGATGAAGCAAATAATCAGCTCGACAGACATAAGTCAATGAAAATTTACTACTAGGATTTTCCTAAAAAAATTTTACACAGCCCAAAGAGCACTGAAAGTGAAGACAGTTTGTCTTAAGTGATGAATTGATGATCACGTGATCCAATAGCGAAGAACGTTTGGTTGAATCACAAGAGATGTGAATCCAGTGGATACCATTTGACTCCTTACAGAAAAAAAGATTCAAATAACCATTTTAAGGTCTTTTAGATTTTAGGATTACTATATGCAATCTTTCGTCTGTCTCCCTCTACTACATTATATGTTTTATCAAAGATTATTCATCCATACACATATACACGTAAATTGATGGAAACAAAATCTAAGGTATATCATACAAGAGCCAATACACAATACTACTCCCATTATGAGATCCCCAACATCATAAATTTCAGTAGAAACTATTGTATTTTGTACCCAAACTGAAGTCTATCCATACAATATGTTAAGAAGACAATTCCCAATCAACATACTGAGAAATAACTAATGTTAGAATAGTGTTAGTCTTTGTCGTTGTCCCACATTGGTTAGCTAAGCCTTTAAGGACTTATCGTTTAATATAAATAAAGATTATGTGTGTTAGGGTTAATTAACACCCTAAACACTTCTCTCAAACAACATGGTATCAGAGCCACCCTCACTCTAACCCTAACCCTAATAAGTCTCTAATTCCGCCGCCCATCACCACCGTATGTTTCCGCCGCCGTTCGTCGTTGTCGTCCATCATCGCCGACCACTAGTTAACCCCATCCCAAAATCCTAACTCTGTAGAACACCAGTCGACTCTCAAAACAAACCCTAACCTACCGAAACTTACTGTTAAACCCTACTCACCAGTCGACTCTCAAAACAAACCCTAACCTACCGAAACTTACTGTTAAACCCTACTCAACCCTAATCGACACCAAATCACCACCACCCAACACTAATCGGCCCCTACCCACTTCAGAAACCTATATCGACTCCTACCCACTACAAATTGACCTTCAAAATCATGAGACATCTAAATCGAGTACATAATCATGTGGCTTTTACTTGAAACAGTCTGCACAGGGTTCAAACTCATGATTTATGCTCGAAACCCTTCCCAACATGCAATTTTTTGCTCGAAACCTATTGCATAGTGCTCAAAATCTAACCCAGTGCTTTGGAAATCATGATTTGTTAGTCATCCAGTGCTTGAACATTGCGATTCGTTCGCCATCCACTTCTGAAAATCGCAGTATGATCTATTTGGTCTTCCGTTCTGTTCTGGTTTTGGGAGTTGATCGGCTGTTGCGTTTCTGGTTCTTTGGTATAATGTGGTTGATTGCTGCTTGGTTGATTGTTTGGTTGATTACTGTTTGATCTATTCGGTTATTTATCTCGGTTGCTCTAGAGGATTGTCGATTGTTTGTTTGGTTGTTCGTATTGGTTGTTGAGATTCATTGTGATGGGTTCTACTTCTGCATCTAGTTCTGTTGCTGCTAGTTTTTCTCCGAATTGGTCTCCTGAAATAATGTCGATCACTGCTATTCGCTTGAATGGCAAGAATTATGTAGTCTATTGAAACATATTTAATGGGCTCCAAACAGTATACCTATACGACAGATGATCCTCCTAAGCCAATTGAGTCGACTCATGTGAATTGGGTGGTTGAGGATGCACAGATTCGTCTTCAATTGTGGAATAGTATGGAGCCCGCGATTGCTGGCACATTTGTCTTTTGTGATATTGCTAAACAGACTTGGCATCGGGCTAAGGAGTTATATTTAGGGGTTAATAATCTTTGCCGGACCTTCGATCTATATCAGACGTATTTCTCTTTTGGCCTTGGTGATTTTACTTTGGAAGAATATTATGCTAAGTTCAGTGGTGTTTGTGAGGAGCTTAACATTTGTTAGCCTCTTTCTACCGATATTGAGGTTATGCGTCGAAATCGTGAAAACTTGAATGTAGCTCGATTCTTGTCTGGTTTGCCTAAATTTTTTGATCATGTTTGCTATCAGCTACTGGGGGGTGGGAGTTGCCTCCTCTGGGTGAGGTGTTTAGTTGTCTTCGTCAGTCTTCCATATCTAATACTAGTCCTGCTCCCCAACTGCCTTCTGATGCCTTCTGATCATTCTGCTTTGCCACATGGTCGTCACTATTTTCGTGGTTTTGGTCGTGGTGGTCAGGAGTCAGGGGAAAGTGGTTGTGAAGGCCGTGGGTTTGGTCATGATTTTGGCCACGGACGCCGTGGGCAAACATTTGGTGGTTGTGGCAGAGGTTGGGTTTCTCCGCATTTCATTGCAATGGGACCAATCACACTGTTGATATAGTTGGGTTCTTTATGGTCGTTTGTCTGCGCATCAGGCTACTATCTCTGAGAATGAATGGGAATTTATTTACCGAGGGCAATGTTTTGAAAACCGGACCGGTGAGCGAACAAGAAAAGGGACCAAGTGGACGGGTCACCGGTTCAACCGCGGTCGAACCAGAGTTGAAGCATGATGTCATATTTATATTAATTATATATATATTAATAGTAGTAAAATTAACTAAAAATAAAATATAAAGCATTTATGTATATGAAAATTTTGAAATGAGAGGAAGAAATGAACACTTGTTCAAACGAGTTGCATTTTCCCATTTTACTCAATCCCACATCGGAAGTGAGTTAAACATGAAGGAAGCCCAATGTCTATAAAGCCTTAACAATGGATTGAGAAGATCGATACGTGGGTGAATGGCTGATTCTCAACCTTTCCATGGGTCCCATGTACAGCTGGCCAGCATTTGATAGACCTGGTGTGAAGTGGAGCATTAAATGTTCTGCCAATAAGTTCAAATTTTGATGCCTACCGGTTCGGTAAACCCACACACGGTTCCAACAGTTTGACGGTTCAGCCGTCCAGACCGAGCGGTTTTCATAAAATAGGCTGGTTTTGCAATTTTACCGATTTTGAGGTTGGTCTGGACTGGTGCATAGGCCGGTCAACGGTTGAACCGGTTTAGTTTTTAAAACATTGACCGAGGGATCTAGCTTCGCTCCTCGTGTGGTTACAATTCTAGAGGATGAGCACCATCGTCTCACTTCTATGCCATCTTCGTCCACCGCTACGTTCGCTCAGAGAGGTTCATCTTATGCTGGTCTTGCTTCCAATACTCCTTGGGTCATTTATTCTGGTGTCACGGATCATATGACTGGTGTCTCCACCATCTTATCTGGTTCTCATTCCCTTGGAAAATCTCCCCGTGTCCCATTAGCTGATGATTCTACCGCTGATGTTACTGGTTTGGGTTCTATTACTTAGAGGTCATCACTTTCGTTAGATTATGTTTTACATGTTCCTCGTTTTCCATATAGTCTTCTCTCTGCCAGTAAGCTTACAAAATCCCTAAATTGTTCTATAACATTCTTTCCTGGCTCTTGAGTTTTTTAGGATCTCACGATAGTAAACAGGGAAGATTGGTGGGGTGCTGAACATGGTGATCTCTATTATTTTAGTGACAACGAACTATCTTCTTCAGTCCTCTATTTCACCATATCAGCATCATTGTCATCTTGGCCCTCCGTCTCTTTAGAATCTCAAGCGGTTGGGTCTCATCTTGTGGTTGTGTCACAGTTTTACCATAGTTGTCAAGGGTGAAAGGTGCATCAACGCGCAAAGTCCTATTGGGCCCAAGGCGAGAGGCGCCCCTTTCTTAAGCGAGGCACACCTATGCGGAAAAAAATAGGAAAAATAATATATACTAATATTTCACATAATAAGCACTAAGCCAATGAGTTTACCATCCAAAAGATACATAAAAGCATCCATCACATGTCAAATGGACTAAATGTCAAAAAAAATTGTATGAAAATCCCAGAACTTGTTTTTATATATGAAGCTATACGTATGTAAAGAGGGGAGAATAGTCAAAATACCTTGATAATTGATGAGAGATGGAGATGAGGGATAAAGGAGATCGATGCAGATGAGAGGAGAGACGATGACTGATCGACAGCCCTTTTGTTATCGATCAACTATAGCCTGAAATTGACTGAGGAGAGCCCGATTTTTTTTCGATTTGCCCTTCTGTTTCGTTTGTAATCGAAAGCCGAAGGTAATAGTTTAACCTAGACAACAAAATCTTAGGGTTGTGATTGATTTTGAGAGAAGCCGCGCCTTTGTCGCCTAGTCTGCGCCTTATTCAAGTCGCCTCGCCTAGGGTCATACAAGGCGATGGGGGTGCACCTCGCCTGGGCGCACGCCTTTTTGTGCCTTTGACAACTATGGGTTTTACCGCATGAAGTTTGGGAGTTTAGTAAATACCATCATGTTTCCTTTCCCCCTAGACTAGAGAGTTTGGTGTTGAGATATTTTCATTTAGTTCATTTTGATATTTGGGGTCCTATACATGTTTCGTCACGTTTCGTCACGTTCTGGTTTTTAGTATTTTGTTATTTTTGTTGATGATTATTCCCGAGTTACTTATGTTTATCTTATGAAAGAGCAGTCTGAATTGTATGCAATTTTTAAGTCCTTTTATCAGCTATGTTACATGGACTTGGGTGCGAGTATTAGGTGCGGGTGCGAGTCCAAGCGTACGGGTACGCTTGAAATTGGGTATGGGTACGGGGATACATCCTGAACTCTTGTTTGTGTTATATATTGCATAATTTTCTCAGATTATGTACCGTAAACTATGTTTACAAATGTATTTAAACAATAAAGGGTTAAGAAAATTATGTTTTTGCTATTTCCCTATTTCCCGTCTATGTGAAATACTCGAAATACCGCTTTTCTAGCTAATTTGATATTCCTTTTCTGTAAGTATCTTAACAATTAGAGGATCCGAGTGTCCAAAAGGATACGGGTGTCGGACACATCGATACGGATACTTGAGCCAAAATGAAGGATCCATGTAACATAATTTATCAGGAAATAAAAACTCAGTTTGATGTTCCCATTCGTATTTACCGTAATGCTGTCTATTTTCTTTAATGATTAGGATATTATCCACCAAACCTCTTGTTCTCACACTCCACAACATAATGGAGTCGCTGAGCGCAAGTTGCGACATATGCTAGAGGTCGCCAGTGCTCCTTTATTTCAGCTGCAAGTACCCAAATCCTATTGGAGTGATGTTGTTCTTACTTACTGCTGCATACCTTATCAATCGTATGCCGTCTATGGACCTTGGGGGTCAGATTCCACACACTGTTTTGTTTCCTAGTTGTCCACTACATCCTCTACCCCCTCGATTGTTTGGGTGCACATGTTATGTTAATGCTCTAGATCCTGGACAAGATAAAATGGATCCTTGATCTGTCAAATGTGTGTTTCTTGGGTATTCTCGCACCTAGAAGGGTATAAGTGTTACTCTCCTCCTCTTTGTCATGAATTTGTGTGTGTTGATGTAACTTTCAATGAGTCATTGCTCTTTTTCCTGTAGTCTTCTTCTTCGGCAGATTTGTCTCATTACATACTTACGGCAATTCTGTCTCCGCCTCCGTGCAACCATTAAAAGTTTCTACTCGTCGGCCGATTTCTACTCGTCGGCAGATAGTTCACATCTTCCACTGCATCGCGAGATCCAGGCGTTTGTCCTAATTCTTTTCCCATTGCTCTTCGCAAAGGCACTCATACTTGTACTTCTCATCTCATTGATCATTATGTCTCTTATGATCACTTATCTTCATCTCTTCGTGCATTTGCCACTTCTGTGTAGTCTGTATTTGTTCCTAACACTTTTTAGGAAGCCTTGTCCATTTCTGAGTGGCAAGCAGCGATGGAGGATGAAATGTCAGCCCCTTCATCATAATGACACTTGATAGTTGGTACCTCTTCCGCGTGGAAAACCACCGTTGGGTGTTCACGGTCAAGTACCATCCTAGTGGGTCTGTTGAGCGCTACAAAGCTCGTCTCATTGCTAAAGGTAATACACATACATATGGTGTTGATTATGCAGAGACTTTTCAATTATCTCACTAGATGACTTCACATAATTCCTTTTGCAATGAAACATGTTGATAAAGTGAATGGTTTTTGGGTGTACTGAAACGAACAGTGTATGATAGATATCGTGAAACGTAAAATATTCATCTTCCAGCGATTCACATACAGACATGAATTGACAGCTTGGTGTACCGAATCAAATCAGAATACCGTAAATGGTCTGAAATGTGAATGTCTAAAACTGAAGTGTACTTCAAAGTATTCAATTAAAAGCAAGAAAAGGTTGTAACGATACCCTTTGTTGTAGTTATTAAAACAAGCTCCATATCTAAGTAGCATTCATGGATCAGAAAGAGAGCCAAGTACCTCTAAGCAAGTGCCAATGTCGAACCCATACAACCTAGAGTCAAAGATTGTGATGGAACCATCATACAGCAGCACAGATTTTATAAAAGTACTTGACGCATTAGCATCAGAACTTGTACTTAGCTTTGAATAGAGTATCTGCATAGTCCAAAGAGAACAGTAGATTTAACCGGATGTGAAGCATAACAAGTGAACCATTCTACGAAAGAATTACTAGTTTAAATCAGCCACACACACACACACACACACACACGCCATTTTATAAACAAGAGATAAAAAGAAAGATGTGCCATCACTGCCCCTGCACTTTACAGGAAACAAATAACTTGGGGTCAATCCAAACGAGGAAGATTCCTATGTGCACAATTGAACATGACTTTATCAACATAGGCTCATAGCCACCGAGTCTAAAACCTTCTCCAAAAGTGTTTGTGACATAGCCGATCAACAACAAAAAAAGTGTTCGTGGAATAAATCACTAGAAACCAATCAATTAGCTCTTTGCCCACACCTTGTATCAAGCAGAATCGGAGAAGGCCAGGGCCGTACCAAAATCATGAATGAGATATTGGGCAGAAATTAATTTGCAATTATGATTAGCACCATGCTCTTTATACTTTCCCTTCAGTTCCTACTTATGGAAATCGGAACAAGAAGAAGAAAAAACTAGATCAAAACTCAGATTGAACATATCTTTGACCTTTGCAGCATGCGCAAGACTCTTTCGGGAAAGATCAACACCAACAATTTTCTCCAGAGACGTCGGGAATTCTAGCAAAGATTCCAGTAAACTTCCAGAGCCACATCCAAAATCCACCTGGAACATAACCAGAAATTAAACTCAAACCTTAAGATCAATTTGTATGGTAGAACAAATCCTAGGACACAAACCAAAGACGAAGCACAAGATTCTTTAATATGTTGGACTGCATAATCTACACGTTGCTTTGATAAAGGGGGACTGAATAGAGCCTGCTCCATTCTGTCCTCCAAGGGTTCCGTCACCCGCAACAGAGTTGTGGTGCACTCTAAGCTGCAGCCTCCTGCCATGTAAACATGAACAAAAAAGGAACTTCAATAGGGGATCAAAGTGTACAATGTACAATGAAGTGAAATATATTTCCATTCTGTCCAGAACCAGGTATTCAGATAAACCTCCACTTTCATTTCATCCACATGATTTTTTTTTTCAAGTGATTCATGCTTCCATTACCCTACTATATATGCCACGTAGACTCTTATAAATGTCTAAGCTATAAAGTACCCCTATCACATGCTTGACTGTCAGTTAGGGTTATGGGATCCGTGTCCGATATTTATTGTTGGACATTCACCTGACAAGCCTATTGTGTGACACAAATTTAACATGAACTTCGGTTAGAACTCCTATATTATGCATGGAGTGGCAAAAGGCACGTTGTAGACAGCACTTATCCTGGAAAATAAAACTATAAAAGAAATATATTAAAAGCTTTACTGAATATGTCGTGTGCCTGTGTCCTTGAAATGAAAATTAGATGGACCCGACAATTAGACATATCCGTCCTACACCTATACTGAGTCCATTTAACATAGCTTGTAATTGGACAAGAGGACATTACACAGTAATCACACGGTGGATAATATTGATATTTCTAAACTTTTGCACATAAATGAGAGCGACAATAATGTAATTCTGAACATTGAATTCTCACCATTTTCTTGGTGCAGCTAGCTGCCTAATGTGATGAAACTTGATAAAGTCAACATACTAGGCGAGAACTCACCTGGAGTTAATACCGGAAGAATTAAGGAAGGATCATGGGCTGAAGCTACAATCAACTCTTGAGGAGGGAATTTCATATAGAACCTTGCAGACTGACCAACAGACATCTGTGCCACAACTGATTCAAGGCAGGAAATCACAGCACCAGACCCTATCTCAAACTCGAAATCTTCAGTGCTTTCAACAAGTTCTTTCTCATATTCTCCTCCAGTAACTAAACATATGGAATAGACTATACATACCAACCACCCATTAGAAGGAGAGACTCCAGAATCTGGACCTTTGAGGTCTATAAAGCCCACTTTATCTCCCAGCATTCCGTTTAGCTGATTTATACAAGCTGAATCTAACACTTTGTCTTCCTCTTGAACCCCAATGCTCTGCCAAAAAGTGTACACTGATACAGCCAGAGAAAACTCTTTAATGAAGAGTTGGGAATCAAACTGGATGTCAAGAACGTCTCCGCAAGAGGTCAGCTCCTCTAAAGCCATATCTAGTTTCTTAAAATACTTATTCAACCAAGAGAGAACTCTCAGAGAAGCATTCTGAAAGGCATCATTCTGCTTCTTGAAAGATTGTTTTGGTGAACACTTAATAATCAAATCTTGACACCTGGAAAATATTTTTACTTCACAACTAAAAGTCTCTCTGGATCCCGTGGGTACACTACCACTGATGTCATTTGCACCTTCGTTGATTACTTGGTTACTTGACTCTGTAACCTTCAGCTTCTTCTGCGATCCAGGAAACTCTGTCAACGATTCCAGGGGATTACTGACGATAGAGAAGACAGGTTCAGATAAACGGTGGTGACAGCAGAATGTACGTAGGAGGTCTCTTGGGAATGAACCCCTCCAATTGGTTCGCGAAGTGAATGCTGCAGGCAACTCTGCTGCAAGTACTGCATCTCTGGACAACTTGTAAAGTCCGCTGGGTGTTTTACTTACAAGTATCCTGCAAAATGTTACGTGTAACCTTTAAATAAAGCAAATTTGAAGATATTTAGTGGCTCACAAGGTTCACATGAAAGCATCATATGAGATGAGAGAATACAACCTTTCACCATCCAAGACACTGAATATATTTTCAAACTGAATGAAAGAGCAGTCAAGTTCACACAACCAGCATGTTGCATACGACAATGGCACATGCCGATGGTGACCAGCATAAAGGGATGACAAATGACAATACAGAGCAAATTTCAGAAAAAAGTCAACCTTCTTTAAGTATCTGTATGAAAAATCTGATTAGCACCGGTCACTAGCTTTATTTTACTGTCTTTTTAACTGATAGAAACAGTTTTTGCCACTTTTCACTCAGACTTTAAAGGGGTATCAGATAGTATAGAATGCACTAAAATTATGTGACTTAATGAAATACCGTCAAACTGCAGCTATATTTTCTTATGAAAAGACCTCAAATGATTAGCTTGTGAATGACGGCTGTTATTCAGCTTAACCTTAATAATGAGAAAAAGAAATAGCACAAAATAAGGTTACTCTAACCTGGATTATTTTCCCAACCTTTAGTGGACCATGAAGCTAATCTTCACTTGAAAAGCATAATAACCTCAAACTAATTTTCATTAGTATGATCGATCACTAAGACGTGACAAATCACCCTCATTGCTTGGCCTTCAAGAAAGTCTCAAGTTCAAGTTTTTTGGTTTGTCAATCAACTTCAAAGAATCATCAACGCGCGTGCGCTTTGGTTAAATAACTTACCCGAAGTACATACTATTGGTGGTGAAGAAAAATGAGAACATAATACCCTTTACAAAGCCTAGTAGCGTACATCCCAATAGTTTATATTGACAAGACTAGAGACTAGAGGCAATGAAATGAAACTTCCAGGAGATGATTGTACACATGACGTATGCAAAAATAAACATTCAGATAGCTTTAAACGAGCAACAATTATTTTCTCATCCAAAACAAAACATGCAAGTCAAGCATAGTATTGAGGTATAAAAGGTGCAAACGATTTTCAGAGCGCAAGCAGTTGAAGAGTGCATATGGGCAATGCATTACAAAAGAGTCAAGACAAGACCTGTAATATGTGCGCAAGGACACATCCTCATAGAAGAGGTCACTAGACTTCCATTTGTATCCAATAGATGCCAAAATTGCATCACCATAAATAAGCTGGCCAGATAAGTAACTTCCTCTTTTATTTAAAGATCCTTCGGGATAAACAGCTTCTGCTGAGTGTAGAAGTCCTGATGACAGATCCCCCAGGCATGACTTGGGAGCACAAAAGTACAATCTCATCTCTAACGAAGCTTTGCCAATAGTCCTGTAAAAGAAATGTATAGTTCCTTCAAATAAAATAGATATTAATAGCCGACACCTCATTCCACTAAGAGAAAGGCAAGGGGCTTAGGTATGGAAAATCAACTCAGCTTTTCGAGTCCCACCCTACCATGACCCAGTGTAAATGTTGGGGCCCAACTTGAATTTGTTCGATCAACAACAAATTAAAGGAGTTTCAGCCCTACCCTATCCTGCCTCCATTAGGTAACCTTTCATACAAGAATAGCCCTGTTAAATCTGACCTATCCATGTTTATCTTCCACACAAGGCAGACTCTCACCGCTCTCTACACTCATCCCCCTTTCCTCGTCTAGTCTAGTTATTCATAATTTTGCGCATGGTTACCCAAGTTTTTACGTGTATAAAGGATGTTCTGGGTGTTGTCATGGACATATATAGCATGAGCATGTTTATCTGTTGTACGTGTATGTCTGCGTTACACACACACACACACATATATATATATATATATATATATATATATATATATATCGGGGCGGTTCCGGGGACAACTAATTATACACCTAAAAAAACACCTCATAGTTCCCGATCAAATTTTGATGATCTGAGCCGCTCAATGTGATCAGAACGTGATTTTAAGGGTACCCGCGAGAAATTAGCAAAAAAAATGACCGGAAAAGGCTTGATCTGAGCAGTTTTTAGCTTAGATTTGATGAACGGTTCAATTAAAAACTGCTCAAAATAAGCACTTCCCGGTCTTTTTTTTTTTCTAATCTCTCGCGGGCACCCTTAAAATCACATTCTGTACACATTGAACGGTTCGGATTATAAAAATTTGATCGGGAACTATGAGATTGAGATTTGGGGTGTTTTTTTGGGTGTCCCTTGAACCATCCCGTATATATATATATATATCGGGGCGGTTCCGGGGACAACTAATTAGACACCTAAAAAAACACCTCATAGTTTCCGATCAAATTTTGATGATCCAAGCCGCTCAATGTGATCAAAACGTGATTTTAAGGGTACCCGCGAGAAATTAACCAAAAAAAATGACCGGGAAAGGCTTGATTTGAGCAGTTTTTAGCTTAGATTTGATGAACGGTTCAATTAAAAATGGCTCAAAATAAGCACTTCCCGGTCATATTTTTTGCTAATTTCACACGGGCACCCTTAAAATCACATTCTGCACACATTGAACGGTTCAGATCATAAAAATTAGATCGGAAACTATGAGATTGAGATTTGGGATTTTTTTTAGGTGTCCCTTGAACCGCCCCGTGTATGTATGTATGTATGTGTGTGTGTGTATATATATATATATAATTTTTTATTTTATTTTTTGATAAGTAAATAATTATATTAGAAATAAGGCATTAAGGGAATGCCACCCGTATACAAAAGAAGGCCAGAGAACAAAAAGGCCCTATACATTGCCACCGGAATGGAAAAGCTCAAACCAATCTAAAAATTGGTCAAGGGAAGGAAAACGATCTCCCTTGTCCCAACTATACAAGCTATTCACCAAGAAAGATTTTATCCAAGCTAGAGGTTTTTCCACCCCTTCAAAAACTCTCGAATTTCTCTCGCGCCATAAGGCCCACATCAAACAAAGTGGGATCATGGCCCACAAACTCTTCCTTAACTCTTCCTTCTCCTACCCAAACTAGTCTCCAAGCAATAAGAAGTTCTATGACATTTCTCAACACAATCCATTGTATCCCAAACCAAGAAAGCACCAAAGTCCAAAGCTCCCATGCCACCAAACAGTGAATGAGCAGATTATCAACCATGTCCACATCCCGTTTACACATACAACACCAATTGACAATGATTTTCCGCCTTCTAATCAAATTGTCAATCGCAAGTATTTTGCCTTGGGCTGCACACCACACAAAAAAACTCACCTTCAACGGCGCCTTAGTGTTCCAAATCGCATGCCACGGAAAAGAAGAATCACCACCCCCACTAAGCGCTTGATAAAAGGAATTTACTTGGAAGGATCCTGATTTAGATAGAACCCAGCACAGCTCATCAACCCCTTCTCCTATCCCTTGGATACTATATACAGTAGAGAGCAAGACCATCAAATCCTCCTCCTCCCAATCGTGCACATCCCTACGAAGACGAATATCCCATACTATCGCTCCTTCATATAGGTGAAAACACACAAAAACATATATATATATATATATATATATATCGGGGCGGTTCCGAAGACACCTATAAAAACATCTAAAAAACATCTCATAATTCCCGATCAAATTTTAATGATTCAAGCCGCTCAATGTGATTAGAACGTGATTTTAAGGGTACTCGTGAGAAATCAGCAAAAAAAAATGACCAGGGAGGGCTTGATCTGAGCAGTTTTTATTTGAATGGTTCAATTAAAAACCGCTCAAAACAAGCACTTCCCAATCATATTTTTTGCTAATTTCTCGCGGGCACCCTTAAAATCACATTCTGCACACATTGAACGGTTCGGATCACAAAATTTGATCGGGAACTATGAGATTGAGATTTGAGGTATTTTTTTAGATGTTTTTATAGGTGTCTCTGGAACCGCCCCGATATGTATAGAATTTTGAGTTAGCGTTTATACACAGGCAGCTGTCCCATGCCCAACCTGTTTCCATCCCTAATTTTTCCAGACGTGCTGCTCCATGCTAGAGGCTAGATTCCAGCTATAGCTTCCACAGTTCCAGACATGGTTTCTTTCCATGCTTGTTAATCTTTAATGAGAAAGATGTGAGTTTGGGGATTGTTGAATACCCAAATGTGATCACCCCTACATGGCATGGATAACAAGCATTTATCAAATCCAAGCACAGACACCATGAACTATGGTCTCCGGATGGGATCATAACGATTTAAGAATAACAACTCTAAAATGACTGTAAGTTGATAATGAGCCATAGCTATGTAAACACAGTCCTCTGGGATCAGCTTCATGTCAATATGGCACTCACACAGGTAAAAACCCACCAAACGGAACCTTAATGGATCCAATAAAATTGGGGCTACGAGGGAGTGTATTTAGAAAATGTGGAAATTCTATGAACAATAGGCCGATTCTAATTGGGCCCTTTTATTTATCTCGACAACCCACCACCTCTCTAAGGGGTCATTGCCATGATAAGTGGGAGGGGTGGAGGAGAGACATAAGGTGGTGTATCCAGAATAACCAATAAGAATATTGAAGAAAAATAATATGCGCAATAACCATAATCGATTTATGTTCTCATTACCTGGAAATAATAACCGTAGAAGCATCACATAAACCAAGTTTTTGAGCAATAACATCCAGGTAATAATCATTTGGGGCAACCTTGAGCATCAAGGGTACAACAGCCTTTTCTTCTGAGCACGGAATAAGGATTGCTAAAATCCAAATACTTCCAGCCAAGCTTGACTGCTGGTTGAACAGAGTCTGCATAATCTCAGGAGGGTATGGATTTCCTCTCTGCAACGAAAGCTGATCTTCACGAGTAGTTACTGAACCAGATGATCGTTGAGCAGCCTTCAGCACAAGTGACATAATCAACAGCGGATCTGACTCGACCTTTGGATTTATGGTTTTACACAAACTACCGAGCTTTGCATCATAGATAGCAAGGACGGATATCGGAACTAGACAACTGAGGTGTCCCACTCTCTGCAAAGCTGCTCTAAAGTGACAGCTCAGGGGATGAGGAGATGAAAGGAACTTCACCAATGACACAAATTAGCAAAACATTGTCAATCAAAACTTCGAATGTCCAAATAAGCTGATTTAAGTACAAGTGGCCAACATATCCCAAGATCGATGAGAAACTGCATTAAATGATATGCACAGTTTTCCAACACAATTTTCCTCATTCCATAAACCAGAAAAAGTTTGATGCTAATAAAGGACTATGCATAAGCCAAAGCTGACAGTTTTTTTTTTTATCAAGTCATTCGGGTAAAAGACCCATGGTTCACAAAAAGAAGTTGGGTCAACCAGAATGGTCTTACGTAACAAGAAGGATTGTGCTTCTAATAACCAAAATGAGTTTAGCTTGTTTTTCACACAATAACACGGTGAAAAAAATCAACAAACTTTTTTGGAATGCACCACTTCATCAACAATGGCAAATGAACCCTCACATATGTAAGTGTACATAAGAAAGGCTGAGTTGATTGTTGGATTTGTCAACTTTTTCAAGAGAGAGATCCACTACCCGTTACACACTTTGGGAATCATGGGAAATATAACAACGTATAAGTATGCCTAAATTGCAGTATCCCTCACTTCAGTCAACCCGCCAAAGTTGGGGTAATTCATGTATTTTTTAATATACATATATAAACAAAACACCAAAGTAGTACCTTTTAGAAATTTCTCGTACCAAAATTTGGACACTATCGTCATCCATACTACTAGGTTTGAAAAAGTTACACAGCATTCATCTTACCTCCATGGAAATCTATATCTCAGATCCTCCTCTTTTAAAATTTGTTTTAAAACAAAACTGTTCCTTACCCATATTTACCCCATGCGAATCAAACATGGGATCGGGTAGAATTGGAGATGAAATTAATCCAAGACAAATAGTCTAGGGACTAACAATCCCAGGACGCCTAAAAGTAAGGGGGCGGGGGGGAATCATTGTTGGGACTTGGGAGGATGTTTCGCTCGTGGCAGGTGCTTCTTCCTTTTGTACTTAGATTGTTCCCACACTTGTACTAGTAGGATGGCCTTAGTAATGTTTCCATTGCTTCTACGACATTTTTTTCATGTGGCTGCAATCTCATGGAATTCCAATATTTCACCAATTTTAATGGCAGGGCATCAATGGAACATTGGAAATGACTTCATTGTTGGCTCTCCTTGATGATTTTTCAGTGAATCCAAATGTTGGGGATAAGGTTTCATGTCTTCGGCCTTCGCTCATTCAACCGGAACATTCTCATGCAATTCCTTTTTCCCAAGATTGCAGATTATCTAAATGTTCCTCCATTTTCTTATCATACAAGAAATTGGAAAGCAGTATTGCCTCTTGGAATAAATTTTTTTATGTGGCCTTTAGCACATAATAGTCTCCTGGCCAACGATAGATTTCGAAAAATGACACCTAATCACAACCTTTGCCCTGATAGGCATCTTTGAACCACTTATTCTTGCATCCCCCTTAGCCTTGCGTTCATGGAACTGATTCTTTCAAATGATGGATTTCCGTTGATCTGCCCCCAATTCCTGTTCCCATATGCTTTTAACCAAACTTTATTGGTTTGGAAATTGGAAGTAACAAGAAAACGAAGCTTTGTGGTTTTGCGTTAGTTTTTCAATCTTCTGAGCCTCTAGAGGATAAGTGAGTTAGTTGTCTTCTTTTGGGGCATTAGTTTCTTCACCATCTAAGGGAATTCAGTCGTTTTTCAATTTCGAGGGATTGAAAGCAGCAAGTGATTCATAGTACGAGGTTTAGTTTTGTTCCACTTCTCACTTTTGTTTCTATTTTCTTCTGGGGGCAAAAGCATTACTACATATCTTCAACAATATTTGGTCTATTTCCAATCAACAGTAAGTACTGAAAGGTTTTTTTCTCCACATTCTAGGTTCCTGTTTAACCTAGATACACTTGATGCCCACGATTTTAGAGGGTTTGAAAGGCGAACGGTACAAAACAATCTTCTAAAGCAAACTGTACCAATTCATAAACAAATATAAAAGCAGTAGTGCAAACAGTTAAGATGGTCACAATGTTTATCTAAGTAAGCTGAAAAAAACAGTCCAGATGTTTCAAGGCACTAATGGCAACAAGGGAGGTTTCTCATTGTGAAAAGAAATCAGTTTTGTAGTACTCTTTAAGAAACATACCTCATTTGAAAATAAATATGAGAGACGAGCAACCAATGCATCCCACGGATCCTGTGCATCTGTATCAGTCGCAGGATTGATGCCAAGCTGCCAGAAGAAAAAAGAAAGGAATGACAGCTCAAGAAAATACACTTTTCATAACTCAAACCATGGCTTTGAGAGGGGAAAAAGACAAATCATATGATCTGAAAGATCATGCATAATGGAGAGCCAAAAATACGAAGAGTGCCAAATAAACATGGCAGAGTGTAAATGCCATTAAAAGCAGAGAATGCGTAAAATTTGTCATTATACTAGCGAACTATACGCACAATATTTCTTGAGCACATTATGCAGTACCTTTAGAACCTCATTTCCGACATACTGTAAAGCTTAAAATAGTAGAATATATAATGCAAAAACTTAGGCCCCATTCCACAAACCTTCTTAAAAAATAAGTACTTATTTTCAATTTTTCAAGCTTAAAAATAATGTGCTTATGAAAATAATTTTTAAATTTTTTTTGCATCAGATCTTTCAAACAAGATCCATATTGCATATATAGATTTCAGTAAGCCCATTATTTTTAAGCTTGAAAATTACAAAAAAAAAAAAGAAGCACTTATTTGAAAAAAAGTACTTTTTCTCGTTTGTGGAATGGTCCCTTATACGGATACATATATGTAGCTAGAAATCAAACAACTTCAGTGACTTCATTTATGCTGAGTCCAAAGTGTTGGTCCTACTTCATGGTTACGTAATTATGGTGACTCGAACTTACCTCTCCATTGGGGGGTGTGGCTAAAGCTTATGGGTCCCCCAAATGACAAGTCTTTGCACAATTGTAACACGCTTGCCAATAAAATATGATATTAAGGAGACTCTCAACAGCCATGTGGCCAATCCTTTTTCAGTCACAGAGAGAATCCGAGCACCTTTCAACATTGTTTCAGGGAAGGAACAAAAGTTCTAACACCAATGTACTTGTCAAAATCTATTCAAGTGTTCTTTACTTGCAAATTTTGACGCGACAAGTAAAGGCAACCAGTATCATAAGCCAAACAAGGCCTTAAACCTAACTTGCTGAGAATTTCAATTGTTTATGCTGGGACGAATGGTCAACCCCCGATTAATCCTACCCAGCCGCCTAATTCTTTGAATAATTCCCGCCTAGGTGCCTAATTCTCTGATTAATCCCACCAAGCCCCCTAATCCCGCCCAACAACCTTGCCAATTAGTTGCCGCCAAGCCGATTAGTCACCAACTAATCCCGCCTAGCGGCTGACTAATCATCCCACTACCTAATTCAGCACCTAGGCCCCTAGTCGAGGTGGCAGACCACCGCATAGCGCTTAGAGGCCGCCTAGGCCAATTTTAGAACACTGCACGCTAGATGACCAAGCACATATTGAAGAAACCACTTCCTTTTCCATAAAATTTCGACATCGACCCAAAAATGAGCCACGAAAGCTTGAAATGGAATATGGTTAAAAGACGAGGATGTTGCTTTCTGTTTGGTTGAGGAGGCCTAGCTCACATGGGATGAGGCTAATCATCACTAAGAAATAGCTGACTATGCCTTTACTAGTGCTAATCCGATGGTGTTTCCCAATCTTCATTGGTAAAGGTTGGAAAGTCGGTATGGAGGTCCCTCCGCATAGATTGCCTCCCAGATATCCGGATGAAGAAGTAACGCACAATAAGTGAAACTCATGATTGATAATTGACAATCATCAAGACATGAGAAACAAAATAAAAAACACATGTAAGCTGATAAATCGTCTAAATACGAACAATTTTACAACGCAACCTTAGAATTCATTTCAGTGGTGAAACAAGTAAAGCAACATGCAGAACAGTTCACCGATTGATGAAAGATAGCGGCCAGAATTCAAAATCAATCAAACAAAACCAAAATGTACTCAGAAACTAATAACATGAAGCAAAACCTTTTCCAAAGCCATCGCTGCAGCAGACTGCTTTGCATCCATTTTTTTCCTGAATGTTTCTGATACAACTGAAAACTCTGGAAGTTGCAAGCAGCAACGATATAGACTGGGGCCTTTCTGTGGAATGGCTAACCCTGGGCATCCATTATGAGTCGGTTCATGTACTTCCTCAACCGTATAGCATGCTTTTTCACCAAACCTCTTGTGTATTTCTGCCTTAGGTGTAAGTGGAACCTTCTTTACCACCACAGCAGGGGGCCCTCCCGTATCCATCTATCTCCACCAGATAAAGAGTTATAGAGTGTTAGACAACATCTACTAACACCAATACTGACTAACATACTGTGTGAAATATGTCAAATCGAAGTAAATCACGGAATACAATGTATAAAGAGCAAGTACTAAACAAGCTAAGCTTTCTTCAGCCAAAAAAGTGAATATCCAACCATGACGCCATACCGAGACACAGAATGTGATGTTCATTTGGATTTTGGAGTAGAAACTAATCCCCAAATTTGCCTTATTAACTTGGATTGCCAAGCAGAAGGCAACATAGAGTACAATCGATAATGTTTAGTAGCTCTAGAAACTGAGGTTTTTTCCTCTATTAGCACATCCTTACTTATTTTAACCAATTAAAGAAACTATTTGATGAGAACAACTAACAAGTAGGAAACTGTTGTTTGCAATTTACAGAAACTATTGCCTATGAAGTAACTTATCGGAGGTGCAACAAGTCCTAAAAGAAGGATTACAAACAGCTGTTAAAATAAACAACGATTACAAGCACTGCAACATCATTGTTTATGCACCTTTATCATCTTCTTGACAACACCTCTTTTTAAGATTTAAGGAATCACATGCAAACAGAATGCACAATAGAGTTTGATGCGGTTAATTGTAATCTCTAGAATATGAGCATGGACGGCGTTTACGTGAGTTGGATGCTTTCACATGGTATCAGGGTTTCCTGAAGGCTTTTGTTTAAGACTCTCCTAATTGATTGCCCCGTTGTTTGTGCCTTAAGTGCACCTCAGTTCATCATGATCCCTATGTTATGGATCATTACCTCCCAAGTCCCAACATGCAAGTCAGGGATCGCACGTGTTGGGGAGTGTTAGAGTTTGTCCTACATTGATTAATTAAAACCTCCAAAACTAGTATATGAGCCTAGGTGGCCTCTCCAGTCATGGTCAGTTGGATACTTTAACAATCAAGATAACAAAAGGGCATAAACACATAAGCTAGACGACACCAAGACCTCTTGGAAATACTAGGTTAGATCATCAATTATTCAAAGAGCTTAAGTTGTAAGGAAATGGGCCCAAAATGTAGATCAAGCTAACCTGACCGATATAAACAAAATTAGACAATAACTATGACCCAAACCAACTAAAAATGACTGGGACAAAGTGAAAGGACAAACAAAAGGACGATAGTGTGGAGATAAAATGAGCTTCTATAGATCAAGAGTATGACAAGAAGGGTAACAGGGGCTGGGGGATTCAAAGTCATACAAGCTTATTTTCTTTCTTTGGATTGGACACCACGTGGAAAGTAATCATGGCCTTTTTCTGGATATCTTCCTTCATACGTTTATAGTCAATAACAAATATATTTAATACAAAGGTCAAAGAGTTTATATAGTCGATCTATGACATGTTGGTAACGTGGAAGTTACTAAAGTTCACAATACGAAAGAGACTAATCAAAGAACCTTGAGGAGAAAAGCTAAAGAAAACCGAAAGAGTTGAGATTATGGGCCAAAATTGAGAGCCACTTGTTGGCTTGTTGCCTTTCTGTTTGGGGGGGGGTGAGGGAGATGTTGGATTGCATACTCTCACCAGTGTTCTATTGTTGAAGGTGGATATATTGAGAGGGAGTATGCATTGTGAATAGCACCCCAATAAGATCACCACACATAATTGGTGCTCGGCTTTGGAAAATTACAACCGTGGTGATCGGATTGGGCGCTCATATTTCTTGCCCCCAAGTCACATCATGATTTCTGTACATATTTGTACTAAACTATACCAACTGAAAGTTAAATATCTCTCTCAGAAGCATTTTTTAGCAGGAACAGAACTTAGAAATCAGGTCGTTACAGTCCTTGAAAACCAAAAAAGTTAGAACGAAAAAATGTACATTGCCCTTTCGATTAATACACTCCTTAAATGCCACACATCCTCCTAAATTAGTACAGACTACAGACCTTACGTAAATTCAGCCCCCATGCTGATCTTAACATCATTATTTAGAAAAATAATCAAATGTCCTTAGAACAGCAATCTAATATGACAGGGTTCCCTCCCAAATAAGTGAACAACTTAAATATAAATGAAGACTTCATTTTTGGCTCACTTACTGCACAAGGAAGCTAGTCAAGCAACAATCAAAAGAATATACCATCCCATAAGGAATGCAAACCAACAGATGAAGGTTTAGCAACGTCGATTTTTTACTTTCAGCAAGTGCCAATAGAGGCTAATTATGGTCTCCTATCTACCAATGGCTTTAATGTGATATTCAGACATACCTGAAGTGATAATAGAACCAAAGTTGGCTCATTGATTAGTACATTCGACGAACTACTCCAATACCTTGCATAATTAATTACCACAAAAAAAAGTATTCAGCAAGATGATCATCCTAGCACTAACATTTTGTTGATATCTTTTTCTTTTTTTTTCCCGCGGGGTAAAGTAAGCCCTAAAACCCCAAAGTTCCACGAATACATAACAAGAAGTTCAAGGGAGGAATTCATTATCACTACATACGTGGAGCCAAATACAAGAAGCAATGAATTGCATTCAATTAGCAGGAAATAGAAGTTGACAAACAAAACATAGAAAAGAAAATGCAGCAAAAATGGTAACAGTAAGTGCGAGTTTTCAGGAAAAAAAATCTGTTCTTGAATCGTATGAATTACGGACAAAACTAAACATTACCGGGAAAAAAAAAAAAAAAAACACAAATCAGTAGCACCGCTCTGAAGTGGAGTAGAAATCGGAAACGAAACCGTACTCTACATCGGCAATGGCTTTGGCAAATAGAGGAGTATTAGAAATAGAGAGATAGAGTGCCTAGTGGTACGGAAAAGGTTTTCGGTTTCAGTAGGGACTTGGGAGATTCTGGGTTTTAGAGAGAGAGAGAGAGAGAGAGAGGAGAGGGTGATTCTAAAGAAAGAAAAAGCAGAGGGAATGTTGGGACTTGGGGTTTCTTCTTTTTTTTCTTTTTCTTTTTCTTTCTTTCTTCTGCCAATATTTTGTGTATGCTTGGAGTTTTCCTGTGGCTAAATTTTTTGGTGGTCCAGACTAGTTTTTTGTATTTTTTTTTATTAGATTCCAGTTAAATCTTTTAAATTAAACGTTGTCCCGGCGATAAAAATTGATGAAGTATCAAAATATAGACCAAAGTTATGGCAAATGATTATGGCACTTCAATTTTTGATGATGGCATTCTAAAATTTGTCTTTTAGTGTAAAAATTATACATAGCAAGCACACTAAAAGACAAATTTTGGAGTACCATTATCAAAAATTGGAGTGCCAAAATTATTTTCCCAAAGTTATATAAAGAAAACTAAAGACGAAAAAAGTTTGAAAAAGACGGTCTTTCTACCGTCATTTCATATAACTTTTTCAACATTATTTTCATATTTCATATTTTCTGTTTTTGTGTTCTCTTCACATAGACGAATGATATAATGTAAATATTTTGACAAAAAACTAAAAAGAAAGTTATTGCAAGTTAAATAATAGTACTAAAGCATAGTAACTTTTTTTAGTTCAAAAACACTCGACATGGTTAAGATGTTTACATGCATTGGGTGTCAAAGAGCCCTTCTAGAGGGACCGTCGGGTTAGTGAACAATTGTGGGGCCCACTTTGGGATTTCACGCAGATGATTCGAACCGTTGAATATTTTGTTAAAATATTTTTTCGAGTGTCTCCCTAAAATTTCAGGTCAATTGGATAAATGTAGGCATGTGGGATCCAGGGGCTCTACTATCCCGGTCGAATGGGGCCCGCTCTGGTCTTGTTCCGACGATCGAAAACGTTCACTTTTTCGAGTGTCTCCCTAAAATTTCAGGTCAATTGGATAAATGTAGGCACGTGGGATCCAGGGGCTCTGCTGTCCCGGTCGAATGGGGCCCGCTCCGGTCTTGTTCCGACGATCGAAAACGTTCACTTTGTAGAGCTCGTTGAGTATAACAACTCAGCAAAAAATCAGCTCAATTGGATATCATTAAGTGCCTAATCGAGACATTTTTATCTTTAAAAAGAATGGATCAAAAACACTGAATCAAATTCATTGGAACCCATTATTGGCAAGTTATAAGTGTTCCGATCAAGCACTTAATGATATCCGATCGAGCTGATTTTTTTCAGAGTTGTTCCACTCGACGAGCTCTATGAAGTGAACTTTTCCGATCGTCACAGTGAGACCGAAGTGGGCCCCACTCGGCCGGGACAGCAGAGCCACTGAGTCCAGGTGGGTGATCCTGATCCATATGAAATAGTCAAGTCCTCTTTTTGCGGTCAATTCCTTACTGTCGACATTGTTTGTTTGTTTGTTTTTGTTGGGAAGATAATAAGGACTTGGGAAGGGCCGAGGGGAGCTTCTGCTGTTAAAGGGTGGTGAATATGCGTCAAGGCAATAGTGGTAATGGGTATTTTGGGGTATGAACTCATCATGAGAATCATCAATCATCTCTTTGGATGAACATTGGGGAGTGCAAAGATGATTTTGTGTTTGTTTTTTTTAGTTTGTTGATTTCTCGTCAACTTTTTAGGTTTTTTTCTCTCTCTCCTCCCTCTCAATATTTCATTGTTTATCAATGAATATTACTACTTTCTTTCACGATGCAAAAAATAAAAATAAAAAAATGCTTATCACTATCACCGCCCAGTGGATACTGAAGGTATGTTTTGTTTGGAATTTTGAGGGAGGTTTTTCGGTAATAAGTGTAGAAAGATAGATAAAGAAAAGATAGTAATAATTGGGGAGAAAATTTATTTGAGTCCGTGTGCACAGAAAAATGGTTGGGTCTCTAGACCCAAACCAAACACAGTTGGATTAGGTTTATGTGTTATGGATTCATGGTTTTTGGTCCAGACCAGCTTTCTCAATATAAGTTGATTAATTACTAATTAAAGACTTTGCTAATTAACGTACTCAATTCGATAAAAATGAGGCCCCCCAAAATTCTAGGATCCATATACATATGGCCTAAATAAATTTCACTAAGCCTCTTTTAAAAAGAAAAATAGGCCTAATTGGAATTTAGAGACCACAAAATAGGCTCAATTAGATAAAAACGGTGGAATTAGAATTACATCCCATTATGGCATTATGTTCAAGGTTGAAAACAGACGACTCGGGGAAAGAAACTTTTCAAAGTTAAAATTTATCAAAAATTATCTTCGATCAACTATGTCTCAAGAAAGATTAAATGAATTGACTATGTTGTCCATTGAAAAGGAGTTGGTGAAAAAACTTGATTATGGAGACTTAATTAGTACGTTTGCAGCAAAAAGTGCAAGAAGACTAATATTCAAATTAGGGAAAATTTCAAAATAGCACATGAACTTTCAAACAAATCACGCATAGGCACCTGACCTTTTAATATTATCAAAAAAACACATGACCTATTTAAAAACCCATCAATATTCCACCCCTGTTAACTTTCCATCCAAAAACGGACGAAAATGTTGAAATGACCTACATCTGGCCATTTGGAGGGAAACCAATATGCATTTTAAGGGAAAAACACATTACTCTACTGATTTCTCCCGCCAAAACCCACATGTGGGGCCATGGAGTTCCAATAACAACTATTTTTACTTTTTCTATAACTTTTAGTTTTGTTTTTCTTTTCTTTTCTTTTTTTCACGTTTGTTAATTTTGTGCCAACCTTTTGTGACTTGACGAATCAGAAAAGTATTTTTTTTTTTACTTTTACCCAAATATTTTTGAAAATAACCACTTTTAAGTCAAAAAAATGACTATTTTCCAAAATATTTGGGCAAATATATAATTTTTTTTACTTTTCTAATTCGTCTTGACCAGACGAATCAGAAAACAAAAAAAGTGAGGCGCAAAACTAAGAAATACGATTTTTTTTTAAATAAGAACAAAACTAAAAGTTATAGAAAAAGTTAGTGGAATGGGGATGCCCCAAACATTTCCTTGTTCTCCTTCATTTGCCTCACACCATCTCAAGCTCTGTCGAAAAAAATGGCACATAAATTTGATCCTCAAAATGTGTAATAACCAGTTCAACAAAAACAAACAGTTACAATAACCGAGATAAAGTCTTATAAGCATTATTCCCATAACAAACCATTGGAACTCCATGGTCCCTCAGGTGGGTTTTAGCGGGAGAAATCAGTAGAGTAATGTATTTTTTCCTCAAAATGTATATTGGTTTCCCTCCAAATGGCCAGATGTAGGTCATTTCAGCATTTCCGTCTGTTTTTGGATGGAAAGTTAACGGCAGGTGGAAAATTGATGAGTTTTTAAATAGGTCAGGTGTTATTTTGATAATATTAAAAGGTCAGGTGCCTATACGTGATTTGTGTGAAAGGTCATGTGTTATTTTGAAATTTTCCCTTCAAATTATTAATTTAAGCTCCGCGCAATCTCAGCTATCTGAAAGTGTTTTGGACAATCCAGATGAAAAACAATTTATTAACGGTAATAGATCTATTAACCACCACACAAGTATTTTGGGAAATACCCAAGAAAAAATTAAAAAATTATGAATAAGGACAAAATTCAAAAGTTGTGGTGCATAAGTTAATCAATCACTAGCGTAAACGTAAAATATGGTCACATGGCGCTGCAACCCAATTAACCACCATACACCTGTGATGGTTGTTTTTCAACTTACGGAAACCGTAAAGCCAAGTCGATCCCCTACAGTTCTCTATTTTGTAAACCAAGATCAAACCCGTAAAACCAGATTTCATCATCCAGATCAATCCAACAATTTTTGTGTACAACTCTAAAGCTGGCCTGACATGAATAGTAGTAGTAATACTTTTCACATCATGGCTTCTTTGTATACATGTAGCCGACGCTGATGAACTGATCATATCTCTTCTATCAAACTTGCAACTCTTTTTTGTTTGTATTTTTGAGAAAAAAACTTGCAACTTTTGTGTACTTGTGTTCCATCTTTGACGCAAATTCCATGGTTGATACTTGCCGGATACCAGCGTCCAAAATTTGGGTCCTACTAAATGCAAAACACCTGTCTATGTTTGACGTACTTGGCTGAAAATTGGCAACAAAAGAAGAAAAGAAAAAACCATTACAAGTTCAGGTGTACTTAGTGTGGGGGTTCGATTTATCGGGACCTTGACTGTGGTGTTCGGCTAGGTTCCTTCCTCCGCTGCTCCGCGCGTCCGCCGCCTGACCTGCAACAAGTCACTAGGGCTTGGGATGCCCAGTGACCCTCCGACGATCAAGTTAGATCTCAGGGAAGGTGTTTAGGTCTAGGGTTGTATTGCGTACCTCTTTCAGGTGTGTATCACTTTGTATTTATAAACCTAGGTTTACTTGATCTCCAAGCTAGCGCGTGGAGAGTACGCTCGGGTAACCGCCTCGGGTGACGTCACATATGACGAGAGGGACGAGGTAGTTACGGAGCACATGGGACAGATCTCAATGATTATACCAGCTGCATGAGGAGCATGATCTTCATAGGTCCCACTCACAATAATCGCTTCTCCTGGAAGCTTCTGGGAGTACTGGAGCATTGCAGACGACCGATGCTCCGATGCTGACCGCAACCGAGGTCCGGGTAACTACCGAGGTAGAGTCCAAAGAGAGTTTTGTCGATAGTCCTCGGCCCGGACCCTAGCCACCGGTTAGGGGTTTGTAGCCCGGTTACCGAGATGATAACCGAGGGCCCTACAATAGCCCCTCAACTTCCTGAGCGCCACCACTGGGCTTCGGGGAGTTGACTCCTCTGATGGACTGGCACAACCGGGCTCTTAACCGGCGAGTTATCTTGAAGAAAACTGAGCGACCTTCGTGAGAGCCGAGCTGCCTGCTTCCGCCCTAGGAGCCACGTGTCGATCATCGCCGAAATGAGTGACATCATGCGTCGCCTCGGCACGTGAAATGTCAGATGATTGGTACGAAACGTCCTTTCGGGGGCACGTGTCGAAGCGTGAATGGCTCGGTACGCGGCGCGCCTGACCTCGGTTCTGACCTCTGGCTGCTGACCGTCAGATGTGGACACGTGTTGATGATCCAACGGTTCGGTGGGCGACGCTTCGTTTCCCGCGCGACTCTTCGTACGCTCCACCAAAGTTGTGAAATCCATTCCGTACCGGCCGGTACGTACCGTACCGGAGCTTAAACGGAACACAAAGACTAGAGATCCGTTCCGGTTGAAATACCGGCCTGTTCCGGCCAATACCGGATGTACCGGACGATACCGGTCTGTTTCGGACATTTTTCGGTGTTCCGTTCCGGTATTTTTTTTTAAAAACTTGTGGGCTCGAAACTAATATATATGGTAGATATATATTAAATATATAAAATATTAATTGCGGTAAATCCGGAACGGTACCGAGATATAGTCCGGTACCGTTACGTACCATTCCAGAAGTGAAAACGGTACGCTGATCGATACGGGATTGACAACTTTGCACTCCACTATAAATTCAGAGCGTTTGGAGAGAGAGAGACATCGAAACTCTCAAACGCCGTCAAACCGCCGCCGCCGTGACTTGCAAGCTTTGGATCGTGATTTCGAGCATCTTGGCAGCGAATCTCTACACCAGACTTAGGTATGTTGATCTTTGTTCATCAATCTTCAAGTTTTAGTGTTTTTCTTCATGTTTTTCGACGTTTTTTGAGCGCATTGGGGCGGAGACGCCACTCACAACCGTCTGGTGCGCGGCGGTGCTGGCGCCCGCCGCTGCTGTTCTTGTTCTTCCCGAGGCCTATCTTCAACCTTTAGACTAAGGAAAAAGTTATAGCCCCCCGAGGACTCTTTCCGAGGAGGAAAGTCTTTAGAATGACCGAGACCCATAGATTCCGAAGAGTAAGGACCATCTCGTCCCAAGCGGTAGGACCTTTTGCTCTTCCCTAGGCACATAGCTAACGGGTTTTGCACATTTTCCTTGTTTTAGGCAGGGGCGAATGGTCGTTGATCTCTCCTCGAACAGCTCCAGTAGTTCTGACGATCCCTTGGTTGAAGCCATCTTTCAAGAGCTTTGGAGGGAGAGGTTTTACCGAATCCCAATTGATTGGATTGAACTTGCCAACCCTAACCGAGCCCCACGTGAGATTACCTCCCTTGACCCCTGGGAGATGGAGGCCCCAAGTACGTCGGACCACGGGCCGGGGCCGTTTGGAAATGCGCCCGAGGAAATTCAGGGATGCCGAAGACCGATGAGGCCCTGTTTATATAAGAACAAGTACTTCACCGGGGATCCCGCAGCCTACGCCGAGTTCAAGAGGCTCTATAGTATCCCTCCGGACATTGAGGTTCGGTTGCTACAAGACACCGACCCGAAGAAACTTCCGCATCGGCCAGGGGAGTTGATCTTTCCCCTGATGGCCATCTGCGAGGGTGGCATCAGGTTTCCCCTCCACTAATTCGTACGTCGGGTGCTCCGAACCCTCAACCTTACCTCCTCCCAGCTTACGGTGAATTCTTACCGAATTATTACCAGCATCATCGAGCTGAGGAGGCAGTTCAACCTCACGTTCGGGCTCGAGGAGCTCTTCGGTGTCTACCTCTTGGGGATTAACCGAGGCCACGACCGATACTACCTCTCCTGCAGATCGGGGAACGACACATTTCTGATCGATCACCTACCAGACTCCGAGGAGTGGGCGAGTATCTATGTCTCGGTCACCGAGAACTTCATGTTCGGGCCCGGGGAGAGCATAGATACAACCACCAGAGTCCCATTTGGGACTGGAACTCCTGGTCGGTAACTTATTCTTCGGTAGATTTACTTTTGGTAGATTTATGCTATACCTTGTGTACTTGCATTGATTCCCTTGTCTTGATACTTTTCTGCAGCCGAAAGCACCGTTCAGGAGCTTCGGGAAAAGGCCATCCGAGCTCGGATAACCGCCGCTTACGCAATCCCAATCACCAACCGGTACGCCCCTCAGCTCCTCGGTTACGTCCCCTCGTATACCAGCTACTTAAAGAAGAAACCGAGGAAGTAAGGGGTGCCGAGGGCAGGACGAGGAGGCAGAGGAGGAGGACGAAGGGGAGGCGGAGGAGCGGGGAGAGGAGGCAGAGGAAGCGCTCTTGGCACCAAGGGAAGCAGCTCCGAGCCTCAAGGCGTTTTAAGAGAGGCAATTGACCGAGAGACACCCGAGAGGACCGGACTGAGCAACGAGATGACGGACCCTGAAGCTCGCGAGGTACTAAATCTCAGACGTCGGAGGCCGAAAGGCCAAGGCTCAGTCACCAGTTCACCTGGTGCTGGGACCTCGGGGGTGATTCCTGTTTCTCCGCAGGAGCCCCCGGCGAAGAGGACTCAGCGTGAGGGGGAAGGAGACGCCCGAGGTAAGGAGAAGGAAACATCTTGGATAACCGAGGAGGAGGAAAGAGTGGAGGAGCAGGACCAAGAGTCTGCAGAGAGAATTGAGGGGACCTGGGTCCATCCGAAGGATCTTCCCTGGACCCCGGAATTTCGTCACTATTCTGGGCGCTTGATTCACCATGCGGACAGCGTATCGAACCTCGGTACAGCGTTCGGGATGCTCCGAGGCTGTGTTCTCCCTAGGGACGCCAAGACTGTCCAGGGGTTGTCCGAGGACATCACCGGGGAGATAGCGTAGGCCCTTTTTACTGTAAGTTGTTTACTTTTTCACTTATTGTTGTTAGCTAAGTCCACATTCATGATTCCTCTTCGGTTTTTCTGCTCGCAGGCTGGTGCTCGGGCTTTGGTCATGAATGACCGATGCAAATCTCAGGAGCAGGAGATTGAGGAGCTGAAGAAGGCCCTTGAGCTGAAAGAGGACGACCTGAAGGTGGCTCGGGAAACCTGCGATCTTTACCTTTCGGATTTCCAAAGGTGCGACAAGGAGAGGGTGGCAGCCGAAGCCCGAATTGCAAAAGCCGAGGAGAATGTCAACACTCTGAGGGCCACCCGAGCTACCGAGGTTGAAGCTGCTAAGAACAAGGGATATGACGATGGTTGGGCCGCAACCGGGGTAGAGTACCAGAAACAGGTTCGGGAGATTGAGGCCGAGCTTTATAGGGACCGCTTCATGGACGGGCTTCGGTTTTGCCATGAAGCTCTTTTGAGTAAGTTCGATCTCCCAGCCGATTCTGAACTCCGGGTCCTGCCCGAGGTGCCGCCCGAGGTACCGCCCGAGGAGACTGTTATGCCCGAAGAGGAAGAGGAGGACGAGCAAATGCCAAACCCTAAGGCGGGTATTCAGACCGCTCCTGTTGCCGTCGCTTCAACCGGGGACGTGGCCCAGACCCTTCATCCCCCCAGTGCTTAGGATTCTTTACTTTTTCTTTTGTTTTCCACTTGGCTGGACGGTTCCGAACATTTGGAATTTACCGTTCCAGGGTTTGTAAATGTTTTTTGCTAAGTAGGCACCGAACAGATGACCGAAGAATTGTTGGATGTGGTAATTTAACATAGGATTTAAACTTGTGCAATCCGCTTCATTGTTTTTGAATGAATGGTTTCTTCCGCTTCATGCCTTGTTTATTTTTGAGATGCTTGAATGGTTTTATGCTTGTAACCGAAGGGTGCCTCTTGCCCCTGCTTCTGTTGAAATGCTGTGGAGTATCAACAGATTTTAACCGAAGCATTAACCGATGAGATTTTCAAAAATCTATTCCAAACCTAAGTAAGACAGGATATAGGATTGAGTAAGTTAAAACGAAGCAAAGTAGTTAGCAATTTTTGAATTTTGCATGCCCCTGCGTTGTTTTAGCTGACGCCGAGCCTAAGGGAGTAAACCGAAGCAACTCATTGTGGCGTGGCTATTTAGATTAGGGCTAAGGTCCTGAAGTGGAAATGGCGTCGGCCATGGCTCCGGGACGTAGCGAATCTAAATAGTGCATGACTTATTGGAGGGTCGGTGTAAGGGGCTCGGGAACAATACCGAGTGTCCTTATCGCTGACGTCCGAAAGTCCGAAACGACCGAGAATGCCGTGGTGACTTGGTGAGGGATCTGCCCGAGGAATATCCCGCGGAGGACAGTCCCTGAAGTCAGGATAAAACGGTTCACGCAACGGCGAACCGAGTACGAAGAGTAAATGACAAGATTAGACTAGTGATAAACAAGAAATTCTCATTAAAACTGGTGTAGAATCAAGCCATTACAAAAGTAGGTTGGTTCCTATCAAACTTTGACAAGAAACGAAAACTTTTCAAATAATCAAGTCCAAAAGACCGAAACCTGGCTACCCATAAAACTTCTTCAGGTTATTAGCATTCCAGGTCTTGGCAATTGGGGAACCATCTAATTTCTCCAGCTTGTAGTTTCCCGAGCCGAGATGCTTTAGGACTCGGAAAGGACCTTCCCAATTAGGCATTAGTTTCCTCTTCTTGGACTTGTCCACCACATTTTTCCAGACAAGGTCGTCTGGTTTGAATGACCGAAGACGGACGCTTCGGTTGTAGCCCTTGGCCACCTCTTGCTGATAAGATGCTAGCTTGATTCTTGCATTCTCCCGTTCCTCCTCGGCCAGATCAAGGTCTGCAGCAATGTTCTCATCGTTCACCGACTCGTCGAAATCTTCGGTTCGGATCGTCGGGAGCCCGACCTGGAGGGGGATTACAGCTTCCATTCCAAATGCCAAGGAGAAGGGGGTTCGGCCGGTGGATCGTCGAGGCGTTGTACGGTAGCCCCAGAGCACCCGAGGGAGCTCTTCGGCCCACTTACCCCGGCGTGATTCGAGCCGTCGCTTCAGTCCTGACGAGATTGCTTTGTTTGCAGCTTCGGCTTGCCCGTTGCCCTGGGGGTAGTACGGAGCAGAAGTGTCCCATTTGATGCCAAATTCATCCAAGAGTGCTCGATACTTTTGTCCGGTGAACTAGCTGCCGTTGTCGGTTAAGATGGCGAAGGGTACACCGAAGCGAGAAATTATATTTCGCCAAACAAAACGAATGATGTCCGATTCTTCAACAGTGACCAGTGGTTCGGCCTCGACCCATTTAGAAAAATAATCGGTGGCGGTTAAGAGGAACTTAAATCCTCCAGGAACGACGGAGAGCTTACCGACGATATCCATGCCCCATTGAGAGAAAGGCCATGGGCTAGTGAGGGGGCTGAGATTCCGAGCCGGCTGATGAATAATGGGAGCAAACATTTGACATTTCTGGCAGCGCTTCACAAATTCTTCGGAGTCTTTCTTCATCGTTGGCCACCAATATCCTTGGGTAATTGCTCGGTGGGCGATGGAGCGTCCACCGGAGTGGCAACCACTATCACCGGCGTGGAGCTCCTCGATGATCCCGGGGACCTGGTGGGGGTGTGCAACTAATAAGTAGGGGCCGGTGAACGACCTTCGGTAGAGTTTCCCATTTGGATTGAGCCAGAAGAGGGCGGCCTTGTTGCGGAGTCGGTGGGCTTCCTTTTTGTCGGTTGGTAGTGTGTCGTCGCGTAGGTAGCCAATGATCTCATCCATCCAGCTCGGACCGAGTTCCACATTTAATATCTCATGACTTAACACCTCAAGCTCGAAGCTAGGTTTGTCAATGGAGCTAAAGGAGATGGAGCGGTGTCCCGAAGCGGCACAGGCCGAAGCGAGTCCGGCGAGGGCGTCGGCGTGAGCGTTTTGTTCTCTCGGGATGTGTTCGACGCGAATGGCTCTGAAGCTCTTGAGAAGCCGAACAGCAGAGCTTAAGTAAGTACGCACTCGGTCGTCCCGAGCCTCATACTCCTCGGAAAGCTGGTTGACTACCAACTGTGAATCGCTGTAGATAACAAGTTCTTCAATCCCAAGTGCTTCGGCGGTCTTGAGTTCGGAGATGAGCGCCTCATATTCAGCCTCGTTGTTTGAGACCGGAAAGTTGATGGAGAGAGAGCTTTCATATAAAACACCGGAGGGAGAGAGAAGTACGATCCCAGCCCCGGCGCCTCGGCTATTTGAGGCGCCATCAACATACATTTTCCACACATTGCCATGGAAGAGTTTCCAGGCGGTGCTGGGATATGCTTGGAGAACGGCTTCGGGGCAAGGGGCTGGATTTGAAGCGAGGACGTCGGCCGGTGTGAGCTCGGTGATAAAGTCGGCAAGGGCCTGGGCTTTGATTGCCGTCCTCGGTTGAAAAGTGAATTTCATAGTTAGCAAGCTCAACGGCCCACTGGGAGATTCGGTTGGAGAGGTCCGCCTTCCGGAGGAGTGACTTGAGTGGATACTCGGTTAGCACGATGATGCGGTGGGATTGGAAGTACGGGGCGAGCTTCCGAGACGCGGAAACGAGGGCGAGAACAAGCTTTTCCAAGGGGAGATAGCGTGTCTCGGCGGGCGTCATCGTCTTGCTGGAGTAGTAAATGGGCTGATGGTCACGCCCCTCCTGTCGGACGAGGACCGAGCTTATGGCATGGGCCAAAACGGCGAGATATATGAACAAGTCTTCTTGGCCCCGAGGTGTGACGAGGAGAGGGGCCATGGAGAGGTAGGTCTTCAGCTGCTGCAGGGCTCGGTCACACTCTTCGGTCCAGTTGAAACTGCGTCGGCTCCCCTTTAGGAGGGCAAAGAACGGTTGGTACTTGTCGGAAGAGCGGCTGATAAATCTGTTTAGAGCGGCGGCCATGCCGGTTAGACGCTGCACATCTCTCTTGTTGTGAGGGGCCGTGAGTTTCTCGATCGCCACGAGCTGTGCAGGGTCGGCTTCGATGCCGCGTCGGGAGACGAGGTGTCCGAGGAACTTCCCGGAGCTTACCCCGAAGGCACATTTATCGGCATTGAGTCGAAGCTTGTGTTTCTTGAGAATCTCGAATGCCTCGGCGAGGTGAGTGAGATGGTCGCCGGCCATCATGCTCTTAACCACCATGTCGTCAATATAGGCCATCATGGTATCTCCCAACAGACGCTCAAACATCTTGGTTATCATCCGCTGAAAGGTTGCTCCGGCGTTTTTGAGGCCGAAGGGCATGACGAGGTAACCGAAGATACCATGGGGGGTGATGAAGGCCGTGTTCTCGACGTCGCCGTCGCTCATAGCGATTTGATGATAGCCCCGGTAAGCATCCATGAAACTGAGTCGGTCGTGTCCAGCTGTGGCATCTACGAGCTGGACTATTCGAGGGAGGGGGAAGAAATCCTTTGGGCATGCGTCGTTGAGGTTTGAGTAGTCAACACAAACTCGCCATTTACCGTTCTTCTTTTTGACCACCACCGTGTTGGCCAGCCACTTAGGGTACTGTACTTCCCGTATGGCTCCTGCGTTTAAGAGTCGGTTGACCTCGTCGATAACGACATCGGAATGGACCGGGGAGGATCGCCTTGCTTTCTGGATGACCGGGCGCTTGGTTCGGTCGATGTTGAGCTCGTGGCAAATGAACTTTGGATCGACCCCGGGCATTTCGTAGGGGTCCACGCGAAAACCTCGATGTTGCTCTTGAGGAAGTTCACCATGTCATTCCGTTCGGTGTCACTGAGTGAGGAACCAACAAGGAAGAAACGGGAACCGTCTTCGGTGATAGGGACGGTGACGAGATCCTCGATTGCTTTCTCGTCGGCCGGCCTTCCGACGTCTTCGAGAACCGGAGCCTCTGGCACTTCGATGAAGTTCACCCTGGAAGTCTGCTTGCTGCTTCAGACCGCGTTGACGTAACAGTGTTTGGCGGTGGTTTGGTCTCCGTACAGATCTTCCTGGCGTCCGTTGGCACCGATGAACCGGACCACCTGGTGATAAGTAGAGGCAACAGCCTTTAACTTATGGAGCCAGGTGCGGCCAACGATGGCATTATAGGGGCTTGGGACATCGACTACGACAAACTCCATGTCGAGTACGACCGAGCCGGAGCGGACGAGTAGGGTGATCAAACCGACGGGCCAGACCGGGGCTCCGTTGAAACCTATGAGGGGGACCTCGGAGGGACGGAGATCGGCGTCTGAGAGCTTCAAATCTTTGAACAAGGAATAGTACATGACCTCGGCCGAGCTCCCCTGATCCACGAGGACGCGTTGAACGTTGAAGGTGCCTATGCGCAGTGTGACCACGAGGGCGTCGTGTGGAAGTTGGACGCGCACAAGATCCTTCTCGGTGAACGTGATTGTCCATTTGGATCCGTCGTCGGTCCGAGGACGTTTGGCTTCGGGACCAACTAGCATGACCTGCTTAGAAGATGAAGCGTCGTTCAACTCGGCGCGGATTATACGGGCGGCTTCGGGGTTGAGAGGGCCGTGGATGACGTTAATCGTCTGGATTTCCTCTTCGGTTCTGGTTTCGGCATTCTGTGCCCGGGCCCTCGTTTTCTCATGATCAATGAAGTTGTTGAGATGGCCACCGACAACAAGCTGCTCCAGGTAGGCTTTGAAGGGCCTGCAAGCGGTCGTGAAGTGTCCCTGCTCGTTGTGGTAGCTACATCGGACTATCGGGTTTTTGATTTTCCCGTTCTCGGTACCGAGTTTCTGGTTGGGGAAGGAGAAAAAAGGGTTGGTCCTTCACTTGGTCGATGATCCTGTAGATAGGGATGGTAAAGACGGTCTTCTCGGCGCTGAAGTCTCCTTGCTTCGGTCCCTTCCTCGGGGACTGTTTGATGTTGTTGACCTGCTTCTTCGGTGTTGAAGCCGAGGCGGGTGCCGGAGCGGACACCGGAGTGAACGGTGCCTTGGAGCTCGTAGACTTCCCCATGCCCCTCTCTGCTTTGGTTTCGATAAGCTGGCACCATCCTTCGATACGAGTCATGAGATCCTTCATGGAATTAGGCTTGTGCCGAGCGAGATCGTCGTAAACTTGCTCGTCTTGGGCGGTGAGACCGAGCTTGAAACCGCGGGCGGAGATGACACTGTCGCAACCTTCGATTTCGTTGAACAATTCCCAGTAGCGACCGACGTATTGGCGGAGCATTTCGTCGGGCCGCTTGCGTAGAGCGAGAAGAGAGTCGATATCCTTTTCATGCTTGTTGCTCGTGACAAACCGAGCCATAAAAGCGTCGCAGAGAGAATTGAAGGAGGAGATTGATATGGCGGGAAGTTGGTTGAACCAAGTTAGGCCCAGGTTGCCGAGGCTTGCGGGGAAGACCTTACAGAGGAAGGCGTCGTCCGAAGGCTCGTTGCGAAGGAAAAGAGACATGACTAGCTTGTACTGAACCAGATGAGTGTATGCCTCGGTTTTACCGTCGTACTTTGCAAATTTGGGTTGGGTGAAGCCCTTCGGGGGGGTGACCGAGTCGATCTCCCTTGTGAAGGGGGAGGTCGTGAGTCTCTCGAGTCGGGCGTCGCGGTGGGGTCGGATCGAACGGTCGAGACCGTCTGGACCCTCGGTCGCGGTACGCTTCTTCGGCAGCGGTCGGTCCTGTCTTTCGTACTCCTTCCGCTTCGGTTGGGAGTTCCCTGACCGTTGAGGAGATCTCTCGTACCGATGCTTCTTGTAGCTATCTCGGGCGTAGGGCTCGAGGCGCTCAGTGTTTTGGCTTCCGCCACCAAGCCTTTTGTAGCCATCTTTAGGATGCTGGACGAGTGGACTTTTTGATCGAGCGCCCTTAAGGCGCTCACGATACCCTTTTGTTTGGAACTCCAGGAGGGCGTTGTCCTCGTTGGCAAAACTCGGGGTGGTCTCCCGGCGACGCTCCTTGGATCCGATTGGGTGGGTGGAGGAGGCAGAGACGCTTCTGCCACCAAGCCTCTCGAAGGCAAATCGCTTCCCGCGAGGACCCTTTGGATTAGGGGAGCGGGAGCGTTCCCTTCGTTCAACGTCCTTTTCGTTACGACCCTCGCCTGGTGGTTCGAGGCGGTCCTTAGCTGAGGGGCGGGATCGGTGTTCGACCAAGTGTCCTCCATCATGGCTGCGGGGAGGGCTGTGGTGGCTTCTTCTTCCGCCGCGGCTTCCGGAGGAATGAGATGGGGAGATTTGGAGGAGGTGTTTGATTTCCGCCAACTCGTCCCGGACACTCCTGTCGCGCTTCACTACCGTCGCAAGGTCGTCGATCTTCCGCTCCAGGTGGCGGATGTAGGTCTGGAGTTCAGCCGGAGCCCCTGCCTCCTGAGTCGAAGTCCCTGCCCCGATTCCGACGGACATGTGGGCCATTCCAAGAGCGCCTGGTCCGCCGGGTCCCCGAGATTGCCGAGGCCGTAGGTGGTCTCGCTGCGATGTGTATCGTCGATTTCCACCATGGTTAGGTTGGAGAGCTTTGAACGGAACCTTTGTGAGGAAGAAAGTGATTGAATGAAGAACAGCTAGTTCCCCAGCAGAGTCGCCAATTGTGGGGGTTCGATTTATCGGGACCTTGACTGTGGTGTCCGGCTAGGTTCCTTCCTCCGCTGCTCCGCGCGTCCGCCGCCTGACCTGCAACAAGTCACTAGGGCTTGGGATGCCCAGTGACCCTCCGACGATCAAGTTAGATCTCAGGGAAGGTGTTTAGGTCTAGGGTTGTATTGCGTACCTCTTTCAGGTGTGTATCACTTTGTATTTATAGACCTAAGTTTACTTGGTCTCCAAGCTAGCACGTGGAGAGTACGCTCGGGTAACCGCCTCGGGTGACGTCACATATGACGAGGGGGACGAGGTGGTTACGGAGCACATGGGACAGATCTCAATGATTATACCAGCTGCATGAGGAGCATGATCTTCATAGGTCCCACTCACAATAACCGCTTCTCCTGGAAGCTTCTGGGAGTACTGGAGCATTGCAGACGACTGATGCTCCGATGCTGACCGCAACCGAGGTCTGGATAACTACCGAGGTAGAGCCCGAAGAGAGTTTTGTCGATAGTCCTCGGCCCGGACCCTAGCCACCGGTTAGGGGTTTGTAGCCCGGTTACCGAGATGATAACCGAGGGCCCTACACTTAGACCAAGGATTGGTATGCGGGCCTGGAACTCGAGGCAGGTTTTCCACGTCGGGAAGTTTGGGTGTGTTGTGTGTGCCATAGGGGCTAAAAGGGAGCATTTTCCAGTAAATAATTGCCTGAACAGGTGGTTTTGTGGATCCCTCCGTAAGTCATGTCCCAGTTCAAAGAACAAGGGCAAAGATTTAGTCTTGTTTACAAAGTTTAGACTATTTCAACTGATCGCGCGCCAACTTCTACTGCATCAAGTCCCCTTACTACTGGCTTGCCATACTTACATATCAGTAACAATATTTTTCATGCACTAAAAGAAGTTTAAACTATTTCAAGTGAATGTGAAATTTCACCACTACATGAAGAAAACCCCGACTGGATCACCATCATCTTACAAGGGGTGGGTTACACATTTTTGGGATTCTAATGCGTGAAGCCACCCCTCGTGAGTGGTGATCCAGTCGATGATGCGCATTCTCGGTGCATCCAGCAAAACCGAGAAAATTAAATAAGACTAGAAGCCAATAGGGGAAAGGAAGCTCGCTGATGGCTTTTCAATGTCTGAGCCAAAGAAGCTTGATCTCCGATAGATATCTCATTGATGCCTACATTTTTCCAAAACGATATCATTTCACTTGGGCATAACCCAATCAAACTTCAGTCAAAAGCCAATGCAAATTAGTGATCATAGCTCATCATTGCAAATTTTGTGCCCCCAACTTTACAACAAGGGTCAGTAAATTAGCTCATCACACTAAGGTCCAACTAGAAATAATTCCAAAACGGGAAACCAATGAGCTATTTGATTCCCACCTAAGATCTAACTAAAAGAGTAGAAACCAAAAACCAAACCACAGAAAATCATCTCATATAGATGAAAGATCCTCATATATAGTCTTGATACCTGGCCTCTCGGAAACCAATCGGATGCATCGCAAAGCTATTCCAAGAACCTCCTTCATCCCCTTCTCTGCTGCCGGAACGTTCCCCCTCTCTGGCATCAACGCAACATCAAAAGACTCAGGCCCACGACCTTCGGTCACCCTCAGCCGCACCCAATCCGTCAGATCAACTCCTCCATCTTCGCCAGAGACCACGTCGCCAGCACATTTTCCAGTCAAAATTTCCAACAGAATCACTCCAAAGGCATAAACGTCCGATTTGAAAGAGGGTAGCGGTTTCTTGGAAGTTGTCAGTTCTGGTGCACGGTAACCCAATACCCCAGCATCTAGGATCTGTTCGGTGGTCCCCGCTTGGGTCATGAGGCGGTGGAGGCAGTAGTCAGCTACTCGAGCATTGAGGTCGGGCCCGTCTAAAAGGACGTTGGTTGATTTGAGGTTGCCATGTGGAACAGCACGGTCAAAATGCAGGTAGTTGAGGCCACGGGCAATGTCGACGGCTATCTTCAGCCGTTGCGCCCAGGATAGTGGTGGGCCCTTTCTTCCAGGTCGATCTGCGAATTAAGGTTCATCAGAAATGCAAACGGAGTTGACCCAAATCCAATGAAAGTTGCCTATTTCAGGAATACAAAGGAACCTATTGGGATGATACACGGGCATGATAAGATTCTGCTGTCTGCCATGCCTTCTGTTATCCAACATTTCTAGAGAAAACACACAAACACAGACACACATACACAAAGAGGAAGTTCTTCAGAATAAAATGAAACGGTCGGAGAAATTTTGAAAGTCATATTCCCATGCAACTTTAACCAAACAATCATATGTACTACAAACTACAGGGGCATTGATAGTTTTATTGGTTTACTTTTACAGTAGCAAAGCCACGGCACATTTTCAGTCACGTTGTTTGAGCAGAATAAGGTTGAATTCAATATTTGTTTTTTGTAAGTAAGAATAAGATTGAATACACAATGTTTACTCAAATGTTCAAGAATCATATGAAAGGCATTAAGGCTATGTTACATGAACTTAGTATGTTGTCTTTTGTGGGCTATGTTTTACGTGAATGCAGTCAGCTCTGGGTATGCATCGACGTGCCAGATTTTATGGAGTTCTCGTATCAAGGGCACTGAGACGGCAAAAAAATCACATTACTTTTCATGGAAACAATGTTCCTTAAGAAGCGAATCAGTCTGAAGAATCATGGGGTCAAAGTGAAGTGGTCTGATGTTTGCACCAACAAGGTGGGCTGGGGTTTAAGGTGAATGGAATATAGCCTCAATGCTGATATACTTGCGGGCTCTTAGCGAAAAGGCACACACCTTATGGGTCAAATGGATCGATACCTACATTATAAAGGACCATAGCCTTTGGTATATGCCTCTTCCTCATGATCCCTCATGGACCTCGAGGAAAATTTTAAAGCTGAGGAATGTTTGCCAGGGTTTTATCAAATATGAGATTGGTAATGGTGTTTCCACATTCCTATGGGTGGACAATTGGCATCCATTGGGGCCATTGTATAAGCATTATGGAGATAGAGTTATTTATAACTAGGTTAGGTCTGTGAAAACAAGGGTTAGATCATTGATCAGCATGGTAGTTGTGATGGCCTAGAAGGGGGAACAATTGTCCTACAGATATTGAGGCCCATGCCCCTGCTAGTTTGGTCCAAATTTATCCATTGAGGTTGTTTTGTTGTGTACGATGCAAGTCAATTAGATTAAAGCTGCAAGTTTCCTATGCTGAAGGACTAGTCCAATGTTTTCAAATCAGGATACGTATCGTGTATCGTTTATTTCATTTTATGTATCGTATCGGGATACGTATCGTGTATCGTAAGATAAATTGACGAAAGTAAATATTATATAAAATAATATTTATACTTAATTATAATCTAAAAATCTGTTGGATATATGAAAATAAGTGTTTAATGTCTAGAAAATAGGCTTTTAGGATGGAAAATTTCAAGTCTCCCAAGTAGGGTCTATCATAATGAGGCTTTCTCGTGTTTGAGTCATGCAATACATGATTGAAATATGTTCTTTCTTCTATTCGAATTTCAGTTTTCTCTAAATGGTTTGGATCCCGTCATAATTAGATCAAACGATTCAGAATGCATTTGTGTTCCAATTCTTAAAATATGGTATGATTTCTACTCAACAAGAAATCGTAGAATACGTTCCGAATCGGAATATGCTATTATATCGTAAGATACGTCATCGTATCATAGGATTTGTATACAAAAGGGATACGGATTGAGATACGTATCGTTTTTGGAAGGAGATGATACGAATCGTAGGATACGTATTCCGTATCGTAAGATTTTAACAACCATGGACTAGTCAACTACATATTTAGCGTCGAATTACAAAATCAATTCAGAATTGAGAGAACCCCCTTACTTAGACCGAGTGATCCCTCTATTTAGCTTCATTGTGACTGGTAACAAGTGCAAGTCAGTTATGTGTAGAGTACAAGTCAAATTAGATTCAGGGTGCCAATTTACTATGTTGAAGGTGCTAGTCAATTACTTATTTAGTGTAAAATTACATAACAACTTCGGAGTTAAGTGACTCCCCTTATTTAGGACTAAGATTTTCGTTCGTCAGAACTAAGTTCCCATTTTTGCACTGGGTGATTCCCTAATTGCTATTTAAATAATGGACTCCGAAAAGAAAATACTTTGGCTAGAGGAAATAATAAGCCAAAATATAAAATGAATTTTTGTAGTTTTCTTTGATTGGCTTTTTAAAGAGATCATCTTTTTATCTAGTTTTTCAATCCAAGGAAAAATGAATATGTTAAAATCATTGGACCAGAAGACATAAAAAAAACTAGGTACAAAATAGGCAAAATGAAAATAAGACACCCCAAGCGTGGCATTGAATAGTTACCCTATGAAAACTACAACATGAGATGACTTTAAACCAGAAACAACAAGATAATGTCTACCTTAATTTCTACTCCCTCCGATGCAAAATTGTAGTCCAAGAAGAAAAGTCGTGCAATTTTCGGATCAAAAGATAAAATTCTTGTATGCATAATTTCTCAATTTTTTGCACCAACAAAAAAATTAATTGAGATCTTTAATTTGGTGCAAAGAGATTCAAAATATTGTGGGCAGATTCAGAAGTACTTTCACCTTTTTATCTCAATATTGCACAACGTTTTCTAGTAGACAAAACATTTGGGACAGACGGAGTATTAACTGTATCATACAACAAGACTTATGATTAAGTTTGTGGTTTTTGGATTGTAAGAGCTGTTATTTTAAACAGCAAAAGGAAAAGGAAAAAGTACAGCATGATTGATTGCCTGGCAAAGTACAAGCCTTGATTGAAAACAATAGCACAGGGGTAGGATAGTCCAACAACATTAAGAGTGAAATTACTAATTCCAAGTACCAAAGAACGAAATGCTCTTTGTAGCTGATTAATCGACTAGGCAATGACTAACCGGTGGGGTATATTTTATATTTTGTATAAGTATATTTTGTTAAATGTGTAATACTAAAAAGTACAAGATGTTAAGTGTTATTATTTAATAAATATATGATATACAATTGACATATCAAACCCTAAATCAGCCAACGAAATATATGCACAATACATAGCAAAACACACCAAAACTTTGGGGGACGTGGCAAAATATTTTTTCAGGAAATGAAAAAACTGATCAATCTCCGGCGCTTGTCTTTTGCCCAACTAGCGCCTAGTGATTTTTAGAAAATTGACAAGAAATTACACACCAAAAACATAATCATAAAGCAGTTTAAGAATAAAACCAGATTGAACACGCTCTTACACTTCCAATGCTGTACAGGATGTTTTACAAATTAAGTCTAGAAAAGTGCAAGTAGCTATACAAACCGGAATGATTGGAGAAACTCGTTCATTTTGTAGGTCCTAATGCAGTTCTACAAACAATTAGAAGGGTATATGCCAATGAACACCTCATACATTTGTCATCTTGCCACAATCCACATGGAACATTTGAAGCTCTAATATGGGAAAAACATTTGTTCAATCAGGTCAGATAACTAGGGTAAGAATACATATAACAACCATCACTATACTATCTGGTGTAGATGTCTTGTTGTAATAGTTGTTCAATACATTACAGGATGGCATGTAGATAATCCTCATGATCACCCTGTTTCTAGTTGTTCAATACATCTCTTGCAGACTTGCACAGATTTTGAATAGCTGATACAAGTTTTTTATTACTGCGTGGTCATCAGGTCATCCAGTTCTTTTTAGTTTCACCCGCACATGGAGGTTGGAGCCAAAGCTGAAGGTATTTAGAGTCTTAGACATTATTTTTATCATGATAGATAAGTTATTACGTGTAAATAACAATATAAATCAGCCCTAACACTAGCTTAGCTGGCTAGCTATTATATGGTTGCTTACATAGTTTAAGAGACACATAACAAGCAACTGGTGGAAAGAGAAAAAAAAAGCACGAAAATAGAACACACTTTCAGTCACAAAACAACTACCGCAGTGTTGAAGGCAATCATAAAAAGAGATGCAAATTCCAATTGGTTCACCTCCTTAGAATTAGTCAGAAAAGAAATTAGTGTATCGGAACAAGGATAGGAAAGAAAATACCGTAGAGAAAACTGGCCAGACTTCCAGGAGAGATATAGTCCGACAAAATGAGCTTCTCATGCTGCGTGGGCCCCCAGTAGTACCCTCTCAAGCCCACCACATTCGGATGTCTGATATTCGCAAACTTTTTAGCTTCCTTCGCAAAATCCTTCCTCTGTTTCGCAACACCTTCTCTTAACCACTTTACGGTCAAGAACATTCCATTATCAAGTGTTGCCCTGTAAGAAGTCCCATGGCTACTCCTCCCCAGTACCTCAGCAGGGGCCCTCGATAATTCTTCTGGAGTCAACGACAGTGCATCATCAAGAAAATGCAGCTCCCCGGCAAGTCTATCAGGAGACCTAACATCCAATCTTGCAAGGTTCTCCATAGCATATGAATCCCCAGACTCGGGTGACCAAGAGAAATGGCTGGTTTTCGAAGGGGAAAGTCCAGTTACTGCGGCCATTTTCTCATCTGGACTGATAATAATCTCAGATGAGGATCCTTTTCGTGGTGCCAGATCAGTAGCTGAAACAACTAATGGGCCGGCACTGTCTCTTCCGCTATTTCTGGAAGGATTTGACGGGGTCCGTCTGTGGATGTCTTTGTTTGACACGTGTTGCGGAAGAGGCCTCTTTGATATCCGGATGTAGTGGATGAAGATAGCAAGAAGGATCAGAATAAACACAGCTACCACACACACAACTATCACCACCACCTTGATTATGTTTTTGATAGATTTCCTCTTGGGATTTCCAGTAGGGGAATTGCCTGATCCAGGGGGTCCATTTGGTATTTCTAATCTGGAATTTCCAGGGTAGAAAGAAGACAAAGGAAACTTCCTTAGATTTTCAGGGACAACACCAGAAAGATCATTGTATGATGCATTGAAGCTTTCAAGACTGTTTGAGAAGTTATTTGGCAATGGACCAGTGAAACGATTTTGTGATATATCTAATGAGCTTAGGGAACTCATGTTGGAAGTAGGGAGAGAACCAGACAAATTATTCATTGCAAGATTGAGAACTTTAAGTCCAGTTAAAGACCCAAATCCATCAGGGAAATACCCACTAAGCTGGTTATGAGAAAGATCAAGAACTTGAAGGTTGGTCTCAAAGGTGGAAGAAGAAGAGAACTCAATGCTTCCAGAAAACAAGTTGTTTTCTAAATGAAGTTCTTGCATAGTGGAAGATGTTAGCAAGGCAGTAAGAAGAGGTCCATCTAACTGGTTGAAACTGAGATCAAGGACCTTAAGTTTTGGGAACTGAGTAATGACTTTTGGGAGCGAACTGTTGAGAAAGTTACGGGAGAGATTGAGGTAATTCAAACGCAGGAATTGAGATGTTACCTCAGGGATGGACCCTGACAAACGGTTTTGACTGAGATCGAGGATTTCGATGTTTGCCCATGTTGCCAACCTGGTTAAGTTTCCTCCGAATTCATTACGCGATAGATCAAGTACTGCACAGCTTCCCGTAAGCAATGGAAGTTCACCAGAAAGTGCATTTGAAGAGAGATTTAGGATGCTCAAAGTTGTTGATGTAATCAAGCTAATCGGCCCTGAAATGGGAACATAATATAGGAATAATTAAGGGGCAACTTAAACCAACCCATCAAGGAGCAATTAGTACTTGCGGTGTAAGAGGGCTGCTCTCGGATATAAATCAGTAAAGAGACATAGCAAAAGCTATTCACAACCAACTGCCCAAACGGAGGTCATTAGTCTCGGTATATGTTTCTAAAACAAGTGTTCAGGCGGACCCAAAACATGGTAAACCACATGCCATAGAATGTGCTACAACAAGATTAGGCATCTGCATGTAGAACATACTTATTCCAAGCAACATGCATCCAATGGCAGAGAGTATATTTTCTCGTATATATCCATGTAAAAGAAAAGAGATTCTTTAGAGCATTACTACTATTTCTTTTTACATTTACAGATTTCCCGTTGCCAAGGATCCTCTCTTTAGATTTTCGTTTAGTCTGCATGAGCAGAAAATGTTAAGACAACAAATGAGAAATACGTTGGAGAATGCCACGTACAAAGTTTTAGAATGAAGACATACGTGTTTCAAAACGTAGATTGCAAGGCTATTAGGATTTTATGGTAACAAAGGCTGATGTATTCCTAAAAGTGCATAAAAATATGCAAAGAGTGAGTAGAAATATGCAAAATTGTGTGGGAATATGGAAATGTGCCCTGGAATTTCAACTATGTTGGCATTGTTCCTTTGTTAACAGTAGCCCACGAGGCTGTGTCATTAGCATGCCCAGGGAAAAAAGAACTTCATCTATATATGGTTATTACACAACTAAATTCCCATTGATATACTACTGAGTAAATAGATTCTTGAATAATAAATAAATGAAAGATTTATCACTGAATACGTAATAAAATTGAAATTTCTGCATACCAAAGTTGCCAGTACTAAAGTACCTGAGAGGTTGTTGCCACTCAGATCCAATTCAGTTAGAACCAAAGAATCTCCCTTCAGAAGGCCATTAGGAACAAAGCCAGAAAACCCATTGTGGCTAAGCTTGAGAACTTGAAGATCATAAACAAAATTAAAACCGGGCAATTCCCCAAACAGCTTATTGTAGCTCAAATCCAACACCTTCAAACTCTCAAATATCTGTGCATCACTCCCACTCACTAAAGACCCTCTGAGTGAATTATTGCTAAGATTCAAAAACCTAATAGTCTCCGATAAACCCGGGAGAAACTTCTGCTCCAACGTTATGAGCCGATTCCCACTAAAATCAACATGAGTTGCAGTAGTAAGAAGTAAGAACTCTTTATCTAGTTCCCCCTCCAGCATATTTCCATGCAAATCAAGAACCTCAAGATGGGTCATTAGCTCAAAGCCTTTTGGTATACTCTGTGTAAATCCATTAAGAGATAAATTAAGAGATACCAGAGTTGACAATTTTCTCAGTGAAGATGGTAGTGGCCCGGAAAAGGAATTTCGACTCAAGTCCAAAGACTGTATTGAAGTAAGCCCTGAAATCGAATCGGGAAGAGAGCCGGAGATGTTATTCCCCGATAACGAGAGGTTCGTTAGACTACTCAACTTACCAATCTCCAATGGCAAAACTGAGAAAAACAGATTGTTCGATAAATCCAGATACTCAAGGGTTTTGAAATCACCAATATTGGAAGGAATTTTTCCGCTTATCGAGTTGTTAGCCATAGAAAGCTTCACAAGCATGGTGAGGTTAGAAAACACACTCAGATCTGCATCAGCAGATAAACCCAAATCATCAAGTACAACTCCTGCAACGTTGCCACCATTACACATTATCCCATTCCAAGACGAAGGGCACCCATTGAAGTCAATAGACTCATCATTCCACGAATCAAGCACATAACCAGTTGGGTCATGCTTGATTCCTTTCTTGAATTCAAGCAATGTCAAAATGTCCTGTGAGGGAAGCTGCCCCATAGCATTGACAAAAACTAGGGTTACCAGAAAAAGCCTAAATAGCTTCATTTCTATCCCAAGTTTTATCTTTTCACCTTCAAATCCACTATGACGAACCAAAATGATTTCTAAGGCCTGGAATCCCCAGTTCAAAAGAAACCCAGATGGTATATAGGTGATTTAACAACCTAAAGCAAAACCCACCAACATTTTCCTCAGTAGGCAACAAATTCAGAAGGAGAAACAAGAATCAAGCATCAACACTCAAACAGAGAAATCAAAGTGTTCATCTACTAGTCTTGAAAAATAAAGGAGGGAAAACCTACAAGCAGTCACAATATGTTGGAGACAAGTAACACAAACTGAGCCCAAGCAATGAATGACTGCAATAACACCATACAAACTGAGTCACTATCAAAGATTCAGACCTTGAACAGTTGAGCATTCTCTTACCATTCCCCTTCCATATGAGCAATGTGCCTCATTTAACAGTGTTCTCTCCAGATATTCAGTGTTTACAGCAAAAGAGAGCTCACTCGTGCTCAGATTGGAGCTTTGGAAAAGTGAAGCTTACGAGATTAGCTGAAACTTCACTTTTGCAGTATACTCTGAAGCTGAGCTCAGACCATTCTGGTACCACAAACCCACTAAAATGAAGCAAATGGGTCTCCAAATCTTAGCAGCATTGCAATAAATACAATGGACCCAGAGAAGTTTTGGCCTTCGTTTACCTACCAACACCACATCTAAGCTCAGAGGTTTCAGAAACCAAAAGCCGGAAAACCCTCTTTACAACCCTAATCTTTCTTTAATCAGAAAATACTTAAAACCATAAAGTAGAGGGGCCCAAAGTAAATGCCCCTGTCTTTTCTCTCATCCACCTTCTCTCTTTTTCTTTTAGAATTTTTTTAATGATAAAGATGTTAGAGTTCATTTGAACTCAACCCACCCAGACTAATCTCGGTTAACGATTCGGCAAACTTTCAATAATTTAAGATTTTAAACATCGGTTTTCATGAAATTCGACATTGCGACCGTACGAAGAAAACTCTTTAATTACTGTCACATGCTACTAATCCGCGGTTATCCACTTTTTCTCTACATGCCTATTCCTTTCTCCATCTGAAAAGGACACGTGGGAGCCCAATAGTCTGAAACTCTAATTTGTTTAATGTCTTGTTCTCTTTGCTTTCAAAAAATATTTTTCAAAAAATTTCCCATAAATTCCTTCTACTTTCAATATTTCTCTTTCTATCTCTCTCCATTTATTATCCTTACTATTTTTCGAAAAAAAAATTAAAACACAAATCAAACACAGCATTAAACGTGTTTGTTTTTGCATAAAAATACAAATAAACACAACCATTGTTCATTAATGAAGGAATTCTTGTCTGCAAATAACAGGGATCAGAAAGAGTAGTTTATTTGGCAGTAATCAGAGCTTCACCCGCCAAAAAGTAGAGAATCTCATGGTGGACGTCAAAGGATTTTATTAAATCTAGTTGAGGTTTTAGGGGTCCTTTTGTGGGGAGTGGCGCTGTGAAAAGGCATGGGGAAGAGTGGTCACTGATAGGACTGGAGCCCACACCTCCCCTTTGACTAGGGCTGTGCCTTGTGCCCACCTGTGTTTATTCATGATTTCCAAAGTTGTGTTTACTTGTGTCTCTCTCTCTCTACTCTCTCTCTCTCTAGCCAGAGGTGAAGTGGGTGAGGGCATAATGGTAACGATTGCGTATGGAAAGCCAAGCGATATCTTTTCTTTTCTTTTCTACACTTTCATGTGGGGGTAGAATTTACTTTTTAAGATCTATACAATCATAACAGACATATGGATATGGACAAGCCCAACCCAACCGGAAATCAAAATTGAACAAGATGTAATGATAATGTTTCCATAAAAGATAAGGAGAGAAAGTTGAGGTAAAAGTTAATGTGAAAGGTGTAATGATGATGTCTTTTTAACAAGATGGAATTACGAAATAAGATACTTAAAAAGGGACGGAGAGAGTAATTACTATCCCAAAAATCTCTCAAAACTTTTACAAAACAACCCCTTTTTCTCCTTATTATTCAATTTTTCAAGTCCGAATGCACAGAAAGAAAATGAAAAGCGAAGGCCTGAACAGCTTTCTCCACTTTTATCAACGGACAAAAGGTGAAATACTACTACTATTTTTGCCAAATTAAAATTTCTACTCACTTCTGTTCGTTGGGGGGGGGGGGGGGGGGGGGGGGGGGGGGGGGGTTGGGAAGACTTAAACTCAGTTGCTCCAACGTCTAAGAACAATTTTTTTTTTTTTGATCCTGTCTAAGAACAGATGAACAGCTTAATTTAGAGGTTTCGACTTCTTTTTTTGGTTCAAGTTTTAAAGGAAAAAGAAATGAATGAAAATGACCTTAATTCTTACCTCTCTTAAATGGCACTAAGATAATGAGAGTAGTAAATAACCATTATCCTTGATTCTGAAAAAACAGAAAACTGCTATTATCCATATCTACACAAAAGGAGGTTAACCATAAAACAATTGAGCCAGTTTTGTTTCTATTTTCAAAAACCATTGTGTAAGACAACTATGAAAAGCTACTTTCTTCCACTTCGAAAACTTGAAAATATTCTTATGATCTGATTCTGTATAATGCATTATGGTAAAAATCCTCGCCCAAAACAGGATCCCAAGAACTAGACGACAAAAATGATACTATAAATATGCCTGAACTTTCAAGAAAAATAAAATTCAATTGGACGACAAGCGATTGAAGCTGGACCCAACAATGATCTCAATTTGGTATTTCAGTTACTTCAATAGACGAGCATAACCACATTATCATTATCGATAAACTAAACCTGCTCTCCCAAGTCTCAACATCTTGTCAATCGAGTTTTGAGAAATAGATTCATGGTTTTCCAAGTGGCCAACTATAGCAGGGGATCTTAAAGTTTGAACAGAAAATAACTACAACAGCAAAACACGATACAGTACATATTTTCTTCATAGAGCAAGTCAAAGGATAACAATAATGAACTTGTTTACTCAAAACTTCTCAACACAATTCCCTCTTAAAAGTTTTAATTAGTGTGTATATCTCACTTCTTCCCACCACCAGACACATTGAACTTGAAAAATATGATGTCTGCATCTTGGACCACATACGTCTTCCCTTCCTGCCTATACTTCCCAGCAGCCTATTGCAAGGAAGAAAGAGACATGCGTCACATGTAAAAAAATTCCAGGAATTCTGGACCAAATGCAGAAGGAATTGACGGAAAAATTAAAGGAAAGAGCCAATTTTCATTCAACATATACATAAGTTAATAGTAGTAACGTGAGTTGGGGCCTATGAAGCATGTGTACTCCACATGTTACTTCTACATGCAGACAACGCACAAGAAAGTGTACCATATGTTTTTCCTTTAGTATATGCCAAACTACACAGATTCCCACAATATTCCAAGCCGTACCCCAGCCAAAAATTATACATCTTGTATACAACAGTGAAATTAGCATGCTGATAAAATCAAAGCTCTGGTCTGTTGGTTCATTATCACATTGAGAGCAAACATCAGTTTGTACCTTTCTTTTGCCACTAAACAATGGTTCGTATGTTGGATCCTTATTCAACTAAGCTTTTTAATCAGTTTTTTTTTTAGTATGTGATTTGTGTGTGTGTGTGTATACACCTTAGTGCATTTTTACAAGTCGAAAACATATATATCTTTAAAGGACATATACCAGCTAGGCCTGGGCAAAAAAACCGCCTACCCGCGGACCCGACCCGAAGGGTTTCGGGCGGGTCCGAATAGGTGCTTTGGTCGGGTGCGGGTTAGCTTCCACTAAAAAAACTGTTTTCGGTTCGGGGTTCGGGTTTATGTCCGTCCAACCCGTCGGGCCCGACCCGACCCGAAGGTAATATATGTACATATAAAAAGAACATTTCCTTCCTACTACCCCAGTCCCCAGACATCCCAAACAAAACCCTTCAGAGTATTCCAGTAACTCCACGACTCCAGATCTGAATGTCGCCTCCAAGCCGTGAGCGTCCATCATCTCTCTCTCTCTCTCTCTCGTTCTCTCTCTCTCTCCACCATTGGAGGATTAGGCGTGAGTCTATGTTCAAAGTTGATTTTGGGGAAGATCAAAGTTCAGCATCGCCGATTCGATCATTCATCGACAGTCCAGAGGCTCTAGTCGGAATCGGCAAATCTCTTGCTCTCTCTCTCTCTCTCGTTATTTTTTTGGGGGTTTGATTTTCAGATCAAACGCAGCTCATTAGTTAAATCCAGATTCTTTGGGTTTGATTTTGGGAAAGATCAAACACAGCCGTTATGTGTTTGGCCTAACCCGACGGGTCCGACCCGACCCGTCAAAATATTTGGTTTCCCGGACGGGTTTCACAGTATTTCGGTTCGGTTGCGGGTTCTAAAATGTTCTACCCGACGTGGTCGGGTTGGGTCGGGTGGCGGGTTCGGCGCAAACCCGACCCGCCCGACCCGTGCACACCCCTAATACCAGCCATACAAAAACCCCAGTAACCCACCATTTTGGATTTTGCTATATCAATGTACTTGTAGCACCCATGTCCGATACTCCTAGACGCCCACCCAAACACTTCTTGTGTGAAATATAGAGGTACACAGCCTTACCCCTTCTTCTCCATGAAGGCAGATGCTTGATTCTCATAACCCACCACATCACTAGGACCGATAGCACTTGCCATCAAGCCAGGTCACTACCTCATTTCAGTCTGGTAAAAGTTATAAAACCATTACGAATCCAGAAAAGCTTTTTCTTTGAACTTCCTTTGCCTAAGAGGTCATATCACATGACACATCCAGGGAGATGACAAAGTTCCATATGAAACTAGCTCATGTACATCTCAGGGCAAGAAACAGAAATCATTTCATCATTGGTTCTACCACTTCAATAAAGTATAAACTGGTCAAAATATGAATTTTTTATTGGTCCAGAAAATTTAGCAATCAATCGATATACTATTTTTCCATACCAGTAATACTAGAGGTGGAAGAGTGAAAGACTAATGAAGCAAACAAGCATCAGAACCTCAGTAGCACGGACACTTCATTGGAGCTTGGAAACTGACACTCTCTGAACACGTGTCCAACACTCAAATCAAACGTCTCCTATTTTTCTCAATATTTTTTGTTTGGACACCGGCTCAGGACACTCGCAAGCCACATTGACATTATTAAATGAAATTGTAGATTCTAGATAAAGCACAAGAGCAGTTCAAAAAAAAAAAAAATTAAAGCTTAAGAAAGTCTTTTCTTTTTGAGTAACAAATGACCTTGTAGTGACCATAAAGACACACAGACGACGTAACGCCTTTGTCAGAACACTTTTCTGAATGATTTTTCATAAATAAAAGTAAAGGTATACATTATTCCAACAATCATAATTAGAGCCTCTTATTTTTTTGGTTCTATTCATATCGTAGAACGTGTCCCCAAAAGTGTTTATCCTCTAATTTTATAATTTTTCCGGCCGACGAGTCAGTGTCATGTCACGTGTCCATGTTGATGCTACTTTGATCAGAGCCAAAGATGCCACAACCAATATAGGGTGAGTTCACGCTATACTTTTTAACTTCAGTATTTTTTGTCTACAACTTACAATTCTAAATTTAAATTTAAATTTTTGTCGTGATTTATAGCATTAATTGTTTGTCTCTGAAGAATCGGAAAAGTATGAAAATGTGGGCCGAAGTTGAAAAAAGTTCATATAAGATGACACTGTAGACAAAAGGTACCAGTTGTTTGGTATTTTTCTTTTTAAGTGAACATTTTTTAGCTTTTGGTCATAATTTTTTTACTTTTCAGACTTCTCTCCTCGAGATGGATGATTAATCGAAAAAATAAAACGTGAATTCAACAAAAATTCAGAAAACACGACAAAAAATACCAAAATATTAAGGTGAACTCACCCTAATTGCCCCAGGTTACGACATTGATTAGGTCAAATCCCTAGAAATCAGATGATTTATTTTTCGAATTTTTGAACTGGAGTCATTTTCTGAAGAACAATTTCAGTTACTTTTTGCCAAAGGGTTGATATTAGTCAATACCGTATGATTTTTGCAGAACTACAGATTATTTCTCTTCTAAGTGGGTAAAGTGGAAGGCTTTGGGCTACTAATGGGGTGCCACATCACAATTCAAGAGCTAAATCCACAAACTTCCCATCCAACAAATTGCATAGGACCTAGAAATGCAGCCATTACTTATGCAAGCAGAGAATAAAAGCACACCTTAACAGCCCCTTCAGTGCCAAGTTCCTTTAGATCATCGAACTTCATCACCTGATTATAATTGTTAAGACCAAGTAAGCACTTTCAAGCAGTTCCACAGAGTATCAAATAGAATAGATGAAAAGCCAAAGCAACAACATTATTGGTATCTTTAATAAGAAAATAAGCAACTCATCTTCAGTTATGCACTTTGAAAAGACGTTAATGACCTTGATATTACCAAGGAAACATTTGCAAATAGAAAATCAACATTCACCAGAGGACCGACCGGAGGTAATGAGGGACAATCAAGAGGCCATTTCATACGAGGGTTGGTGGCCAGTTAAAAGGGGAAAATGGAAGAGTACAACCACCAAAATAACAGTTAATTAAATAAAATATCAGAACAAACACTCCTTATTACACAATCAGATTGATTTCCAGGTGAAGTTTTTCAAGCAGTCTCTAATGGAAAACACGCTAGGAAAATGAAAAATCAACAAAAGGCATAAAATATCTCTTGATTTCAGTACTGATAAAGCAACGACAGAAAATAAAGAACAAAAAACAAAATCAAAACACATCAATTAAACCACAAAAAAAAACACGAGAGAAAGAAAAATAATAAGTCAAAAGGTGTGCATTCTAAAAGAGGAAAAATATCGTTCAAGGAATTACCTCAGCACAGATGAAGCCTTTTTCAAAATCAGTATGAATTGTCCCTGCAGCCTGAGGAGCCTTTATCTGCCGTCGAATTTGCCAACATTTGACCTAGTAAAAAGGTCAACAGTCACATTCAGAGATCATACTATCATATTCCGTATCATTGGTCAGTTGTATTGGACACTGGAAAAATAAAAGTTCAATACTGCAAGTGTAAGATCCAAAACCACAAAATGGTGCTTTGGTGGACAGTCATCTATGGTGCTTTGCGAAAAATAAAATACTCAACAGCAGACCAGATATTAGAAAAACGGAGAAGGCTATACATATTCATGTCATGCCTAGGGAAGTACTTTAACATACGTTCGGGACCTGATAGCCACAAAGACTCATTCCAACTTGAAGAGTTACTCAGGATGGACGTCCAAGAGAGAGCACTAGCCACTTTTCAGCATGCATTCTTTCCCTTTATAAACTAGCAGGTCTGTTAGTGAAGACACATAAGGTGATTTAGTTTGGCCTTGGTCGAGATACCAATAATCAACTTGGTATCGACGGGTAAGTGACATACGGTGATGTAGGGCCAGTTTGGTGTACAGTTAACGAAAGCTCTTCCAAAAAACTAAAAGTGAGCCCAAACCGGTGTTTGTTGGCAGGAAAAAATAGTATGATTCAGGGGCTGAAATAGGCTTTTCTGTAGGAAGCACAGATCCAAATGATTCAGAATGAATCAAATCAACCCTAGCCCAACCCAAAAAGTTTTGGGATCAGGCACCATTTCTTTTGAGTTAGGGCCTGTGCTTGAGCTGAACTGATTTGTATATTCACTATCATTGCAAGTCCCCCACACTCCACTCTCATCTTGCGAGGAAGAAGAGCTATTCAAGGGTTAGTGGAGAGTCATGCGCTATGAAGCACGGACACATCGCTGGAGGTCACATACTGGTGGCGGACATGAATGCTCCTCAAACACCTACCCGACACAAATCAGAAGCGTGCTACTTTATTTTAATATTTTTCAATTGGACACTCTGGGTACACTCTAAAACATGCTTGGGACATGCTAGTACACTCTCGGGATACATTGGGGTGTCCAATGAAACAGTAGGCTCTATTTATAGCTCAAGGAACTATTCTTTTGTGTGCAAGATGATGGTTGATAGTTTAAAATGACACGTTCAAACATAAAATACTTTTTGTTGGACAACTTTCGTAGATAATCTAGTACCAGACATGAATAAAGGTACAGTGGATAGGGATTTTTATTTTTTATTACAATTAGGGCCTCATTTCCTATTTATCATTGTGATTCAAACATCTACTGAGTACTATATAATAAGCATACAGAAATGAAACTTTCCGAGTGCTCCCAATGAGCCATGACGTCCTTTTCTTGTATTGGTGCAACTTAGGTCACTCGTTTACTCACTAAAGCATCCTTCTAAGGCTCACAAACATGCCTACATACATACAAATTACAACGTTACCGATTCTGGACTTACATGCCTACCAAGATTGTTGAAATGTACTTGGGGAAGGAATTGGATCAAAACAACTCAGATAATGGCAATTACACCAGACTGATCATGCAAGGCATTTAACAGCATATAAGGTTAGCAGAAAGCAACAAAGGCAAAATAAAACAAATAGAAACTGAACAAGAACTGTTCAGGTTAATTTCATACCTCATCAGGGCCAGCTGTAAAAAAGTATATGAGGTTTATAGCTGCGAATCCAGTCTTTATGATCTTTGGAAGGGCACTGTAGCAAAATCCATTTATAGGTTAGCTCAGACTTTTTAAATTAGAAATCTACTTTCCATATACTCTTATTTCAGATAACTTACCATTCTAGCTATCTTTTAGAAATGCAAACAATTGATTATCAACAAAATAAAGACTTAGATATGTATAACATCATCGGCAATACAGAAAAGTACTGATCATATTGGCAAGAAGATGGTTAATGAGAAAAGAACTACTGCCCCAATAAGCCTTAGATTCTCTTTCTAGATATGTATATCCATATGCCTATAGTTTTCATACAACTTGGTGTCTGTAATGATAGCAAAAGAAGAATAAAAATAAAGGAAAAGCAGTATATATTTAGGATGTCATTTCTCTGTGGTATTCTAATACATATAAATCCAATAATGTCGAGTAGCAACATTAAACCAAAAGCAACTTGGATTTTATGTAGATTCCCATTCTATTATTACATTCTACACCTCAGCATCCCTGCTTTGCCTAGATGAGAAATGCATAAAGGTACCACAATCGGAATATTCTTCTAAATTGTGACACAATTGTTGCAATTTGCAAAGCGGAAGAAAGATAACTTGTAACAATTTTGAGTGTGACCATGACAGTAATTGCAATCATCAGTGCTAGGAATTACGCACGGGGGTACCATATGCACTTTTGGAAAATCAGAAATGCAGAATATTCATGCTCAGAAATTGTCCAAAAAAATGTTCTAGAGAACTTTCTGAAAGTACCTAATACACCCTCACATAATTCAGACTTGAATCTTCTGAATTCCTTTATTCTAACTGTTGAAGTTCAGATACCTTTTTAAAGAAACAAATTTTGCTATTTAACAAAATATTGAAACTGCTGAATCCTGCGTTTGCAGATTTTGCAACTGCTGAATCCTTCTCTGCCTGTTCTTCCCTTTCTTCCCTCTCTGTGATCCTGTTTCTGCTGTTGTTGCCATTTCTACGACTGCTGCGTTTATCCCCGTCCCCTAATACTTGGTGTCCCATAGGGTTCGAGTAGATTTTATTATTTTAAGATGTAATGAATGGTTATCCCCCTTCCCTCCTCTGTGATTATTTCAAGGTTGCACCGTGGTTTAATTAAGTTGATTGGTTATTATGCAATATCTTGCTCATTACATGGTTTTGAATGGTTTATTGATTGTCTGTTATCTTTGTAGTGATGCTATGTATGCTGAATTCGAAGGGGATTTGGCTAAATCTATAAATTTATGGCGTTTATTATTGTGGTTCATGTCTAACATATAATAATACGATAAAGTTTGCGTGTCCGTCATGTGTCTTGTACTACATTTTTTTCTAAAAATACCCGTGCTGCCATGCCTGAGTCGAGTCCCGTGTCAGCCCATTTTAGGGTGTATCATGTATGGATTGCAAGAAAGTTCATAGAAAAGTTAGGTTTGAAGATTCCCATGATCCGTAACCTTATATATATTACAGGAAAGATTCCGAGGGAAAATTTTCCCACAGCTCTGGTGGAACAGTATACACCTCCCAAACACAGACTTGCATAAAATTCCAGCACCCTGAAACAGCATACACCTACCAAATGTATCTCTGTGGCTAATGGAAATTAACGAAGACCACACGCACCAGAAAACAAAAAGAAGCAACACCCTAAACAGCTGAGGTTGCTAGAGTTGCAAGGTTCCCAAAGCTGGAACTTACCTTTGTAGTTTGTTCTCCTCGCAATACTTTGCGGCTTCATCTGCAGGCATATCAGCAAGATTTCTCTCTAACGCACAGCTGAAAGGGATAATTGGCTCACCTCCATGCTCCTGCACCCTAAAAAAATGAAGCAAAAAACCCTTCACACGTAGCCTTACGGAAGAGAGAGCATAATACGGTCGTAAAATGCCGACAACATGAACTTCATAGAAGGCCATCACAGTCAGATGCAATAAAATAGGTAAAACGCACTCAAGACCACAAATGGCATAAAATGTCATTTTTGTTATGCAGTTTAGTACGATAGAAAATTTTCTAGAGTCAAGTACGCAAGACTTGCAGTTTAGCCAAATGGAATTGTTGAGTGAGGGTCTAGAGCATGTGGACATAACAACCGAATAAAAATTTAAGTACAGGAGTTTGTAGTCCTCAAAATATAGCTTCCGCAAAGGATACACTTGGTTCAAGTGTAAGTCCTACAAAGGCACTGTCAAGGGAGCTATATTAACTGCAAAAGCAGTTGCAGCAGTATCGGACAGCATTGACAGCTTTATACAACTCAGACACAGGAGAGAGTAGTAAATAACAATAATCTATTCCGTAGAAGCTACAAAAGAACCTTCAACATTTAGGTTCAATTCTATTCAACACAAATCATTACGAGAAGTAAACCAAAACGGCCTAAATAGAAACTGAACAGCAAAATATAGAATTGAAATGTTGAAGAAAGCAACAAGCCATAGTTCTTACTCATGATCGAATAACCGAAAGTAACAGGGTCACTCTTCAGTTATACAGTTCCAATGAAACTCAAATGAAAGAGGCAAGGCAATATGACATTACTGATTTATTAGTTACTTGCCCATGTCCAAAACCATAGACTCCAAAGTTCAAAGCAACGGCAAGAAAGTAAACATTATCAACCACACTACTCAAGACGAATATCGTGTCCCAAACATGTATTCTACCAGTCAAGCGATTGACAGAGAAAAAATAACTTCTTCCCACTGAAAAAATTAAAACTATAGATAGCTAAATTTCAAAGAGCAAATCCAATCTTGTAAATCCAAAAACCATAGATCTTCCTTCATAACGATGAGTATGTATTACATTTACAACATTCTTTGATGAGTTTAAACAACTCTACCTGATTGTGAAAATCATTCTTGTCTACACTTTGTAACTGTCAATATTATGGAGAGTTTTTCCTTACGAAGCATGAATTACAGCCAGAAACTTGATCTTTTTCCTTTGATTATTCTACAAGATTATGGAAGGTGTTCTAATCAACACATTGTCTATTTTTCCTTATGATCCACACACACACACACACACACAGAGATGCCTCAGAAGTGCATAATTATTCAATTTCAAACACAGCATCAAACTTACCACGAATGAATTTTTGGAAGAAACTTGTTCTTTTTTCTTTGATAATCTTTCTCATTCATGTTAACCTGCATGGCATATGCATATTCTGGTCAAAATCCCCACATCAACACCAATCTCCCACAATCCATAACGAAAACAAACTCCCATTTTTCAATTTGAAGTCCAAAGAAGCAACAAAGAAATTTGTCCAAATCACAAGAGAAAAACAGAAACATGTGATAGGAACACTAGATGTTTTTCCTTTTCCATACATAGCAATAGGACAAGCCAAAATTGTGGGCTCCATGCCAACCACAGCTTCACCAACATGACAAGGCAGGAATTATAATAAAGAAAGGATATTAATGTAGCAAATTATGGTTTTAAGATGTCACTAGGATTGCATTTACTCAATCTTATACGTGAGTACATTGCAGAGCAGACAATGTTCATGGTATTCATAAGATCCCATTTCCAAGCCATACTAAAAGGAAATAACAAAGCAGAGTATCAAGGCCTCACCTCGATATATCCGTTGAGAAATAATCATCAACCCTAATTAGATGCAATGGAATAAACATTACTAAATCATTTGATCCGATGTGTCAAATAGAAGGTGATGCAACTAGTGGTATCCTAATCTGAAGCGCCGAACAGAATCGAGTCACAAATTTTGTAGGTAAGTTGCATCGAAGTTGAATATAGCTTTCAGTGTTGATAAAAACTTCTATGTGGTCAAAAAAGCCCCATGATTCCTGGCTTTCGGTTGAAGAAGACTACTCAAATAGCTGGAGTGTTGTGCAATTGATCTTTCTTTCGCTTTCAGTTCGTTGATCTCTGGAAGCATTACGGCTTGTCCACTCGACTCAGATTACTTTGTCCTATTTGGAACTGCTTTGATTTGTGAATTGAATAGGACAACTTTTCAGTCCTTGGAGTTGTCAAAAGGACAGAAAAAGAAGAAATGACTTGCATTTGATGATGGAGCTGATAGGAGTTTACCTTTTGAAGCCGCATTGATAATTAAACTCATCAACGAGACGAGATGAAGCAGTCTAGTAGACAATTTGCTGCCCTCAAAGAGGTTATGCACTGAAGTCTCTCACAGCAGGTACTAGTATTTTTTAGGGTAATGGATTTCATTTTGAGAACTTTTTTGGAGTTCCTCGATTGGACAGACAAAGCCAGGTGTATGAAATACATTGATCATGTTTTGCTTCAGAAGAGAAATGCCAAGTGGGTGGCTTTCTTGCACATAAACATGGCTGAAGTGGAGATTACAAATTGGACGTCATCTACACATCAAATGGAGTTGATTTGAGCCATCTTCTTGCTGCCAAACTTGAGGTCAAGTTTTTTTTAGAGGGGAGTAGATAGTTGGTATTCTGGTTGAAGGGAACACAGAATAGTCTAAGACATAGAATTGGTCTAATTATGAAAAATACCAGCTCCATCATCAAAATGCACCTCAAAGTCCACATGACTTATTTATAGACAGAAGGGGATAATTGTCTCTTAAATCCACTGACAGAACAATTGATAAACTGAAGTCTATATAAAAAACGAATGGCACATAGTAATGTTAATTCTACTGCATCATATAGATGGCCTCCATTTAACTGACAGAACAATTGATAAACTGAAGTCTATATAAAAAACGAATGCCACATAGTAATGTTAATTCTACTGCATCATATAGATGGCCTCCATTTAGTGCAAAATCCTTCAGTATCACTTCATGTAATGAAGCAACATACAAGGGATATGCAAACTAAGCATACGCTGAAGAGAGTAGATATCATCAAAAAATGGTTCTACAAAATTCCATTTACAACAAGCACAGTGGCATGACAGGAATGTCAGCAGGAAAGTTTTTTTCAGATGACTTACCAAGTAAACAACAGGCTTAGCAGAAAGCAATTGAAAAGTATTCAGTATCTCAATATCCACAGCTTTCCAGTCCCCCAGACGGACATCTTTTCCCTCTTCAAGCCATGTTTTGATCTAAGGAGACAAGCATCACCATCATTAAACTTCTTCCAACTCAGCAAAGCTATGCCCCAATTACCTGGGTCAGCTACATGAATCTTGTTTTGCCAGTTAGACTACCTCTGTAATACGTTGAGCGGGATGTGCAGAAAGTGTATTGTCCTTTTGAGCACATAATGGTTCTATGTGTCAAATGGCCCATGAAGAATAAATAAAAGCATACAAGCATAATTCATTGTTGACAATTGAGAACATCTTTAAAGATATAGGAGTAGCATGGACAGGCAAGGCACGTACAGACGTCGGTTAATTTTGACTGAGGCTAGAAAATCAATACCAATCAAACCACAAGTTCATGCTATGTTCACAAGATCATCACCTCAAAGTACCTTTCCTCTTCTCACATGCAGTTATCCACATGATTCTTAGCATCATCCATGTAAATACACCTACTCTTCTCTTCAATATTGTTCATTTTCGTTTCACATCATATGGTGTTCAATAAATATAATATGCAACACTGTGACCTTTTACAGATTCATGCATCATTTGCTTCGCTTTTGTATACTATGTACCCTTCTAGCGCATTTCTAATACATATACATGCAGTTAATGTCAAAAACTTCAATGCAAAAAATGGACCAACAAAGACTGCAGACTGAAAAAAGGAATCAACAAACATAAATAATTAAATATCATAATAAAAATAGATTGAATTGCACAAGGTAACATTGAGACCAAAGCAAAAGTATTTCCAAAACAAATAATCCGCATACCCTTTGACACAGCTCAAGCTCTATCTTCAACTGCTTGTCATTGCTCCTCTTCATGCTCTTTTCGATGTCCTCAATCTTATTTTCCATGAACTCAAGGTCCTTCACACGCACAAAACAAAAAACAGCCCATCCTTGTTTAGACGAGTTATTACTCCAAAATATGGAAATGAAAGCGGACATTAAAGTACATGCCAACATCTGAAAATCAGAACCGCTTCTTTATTTCTTTTAATGGCAATTGATGCAATGCCCCCAAAGCAGAAAGAATGGAAGATCTATACATAAAAGTAGGATGTTGGATAAACCAATTTTCCTGGCAGCAACTAGCAAGAAATCTCGTCATTGGTGTTTACAAGCTACAAATCCCATTCAAAAACTGGGGATGGAACCAGAAGATTTATTAACAATGATCGCATGCCACATAAATATAATTCGAAGCCGTATATCTATCTATTTATTTTGTTTTTTCAGACTTTTGCAACAACAGCTCTTCCAGAGAAATGGGAAGTTCAAGTTGTTACTTGGAGAGAAATGTATTAGGGTGTTAATATCCCCTAATAACCATTGTTTATCTATTTTATAGAGATAACAATGCAAAAGAACAATAGTATTTTATCCAAGAAGAGATTGGATGAAACTGTGATCATCAACAACATAGTCACTGTTGTTAAGGCTTGCTTGCTGTTTTGGAACAAGATGTCTATAAATAATACAAATAGGTTAATGTGTACAGAGTGGAACATACGTAGAAGGTTATTGGTTGGTTAGTTTGGCTGTCTGTAATACATAGGGCAACAATTAATCTGTTTTGGTTATATGGGCTCTCAAGGAACTTCCCTTGGCCATGTCTTTGGTGTGGTTCTTTTATAAAAGAATTTTCTTACCAAAAGAAATAGCAATACAAAAAGACTCAGAGACCTGCAAAATTCTATTCGCCCCCTTTTTCTCAGTAACTTCGCCAAACTCATTTATTCCTTATTAATACCCAAATTACCCTGTCATTTCTCAATTCCCCCATTTTAAACCTCCAAACCTTAACTTTTAGACAATCTTAACCACAAATGTTTACCTCCTCCAACCCCTCGCAACCATTCGCCACCCCCTCCTCTATCACCTTCAACAACCTTGCTGTCTCTGGTGGTTACTTCTCCAGTGGTTTCAGTCGTGGTGGTTGGGAGTCAGGACTGAGGAGAGGTGGTCGTAGTTTTAGCCGTGAATCTGTTCGAGGTGGCCGTGGTCATGCTCTTAGACATTGCATTTTCTGTAATGGCGATAACCATACTGTTGAGTGTTGTTGGGATCTTCATGGTTGTCCTTCTGCCTATCATTACTGTTTCTGAGGATGATTGACACTTACTTAGCTCTTCCAGATCAGCTCCTGCACGATTACTATTCTAGAGGACGAGTACCATCACATAGTTTCTATGACTTCTCATATGCCATTTTCCTCCATTGCTACGTTCGCTCTAAAAGGTCCTTTTGAATCTTTGATTGATTTGCTATCAAATTATCAATACTCCTTGGGTTATTGGTAGTTAGTAGCAGCAATGGCAATGATTGGCGGTTAGTGGCGGGGATGGCAACAAAGGCGGAACGTGGTGAGATAGGGAAGAGGTAAGGGGGTTTTGGCCTTTTCGGAGCTGCCCCCTGTCTCTCCCTTCTTTGTAATATACACATGACAACTAAGCAAAAGAACCTACAAACTTACCCAAAAATAACCCGAGCTACCGAGCCGACATGAGCCGAGCCTTGACTAACTCAAGCTTGGCTCATTTACCAAATGAGCCAAAACTCCCAGCTTGAGCTCATGCATTTATGTCACTAAATGAGCTGAGCTGAGCCGAGCCTCGAGCTGCACATGAACAGTTTGGTGATTCGTTTGCAGCCCTAAGCATAGTAGGTTATGCCCATCGGTCTATTCCTTAGTAGCACGAAGAAGGAGCGGAGGCACCTAGAAGCTCCTAAGGTTGGGAGCGCCTAAGGAGCGTATATAGATCATATATAAATATGTATATAAAATATCTTTAAATACTTAACCATTGCAGTAAAAGTGATACTTATTGAGAATTTTCCCGATCATAAAGAGTAATTATCGGAAGTTAGATATTTTCAATTTGCAAAACTTCTTGACTGATATGATGCACATAATCTTATTTCCACGATGGCGGAACTTCCTTAAAAGTAAGAGAATAATTGTCTTAACAGCACGATAAGCTCCCACCTTAGTTAGGAGCGAGCTCCCATCTCGGGAGCACATCCATTTTAGAAGGGTCCTGCACTAAGGTCTATTCTCTAATACAATATATTTGCGGTTCATAAAACAAAATTACTAGTTATGTTTAGTTGCATGATCATAGGTAACAGAAAAGAAAAGTGCGCATAAGATGTAACTAATGCTGGATCTTTCCACAAACAACTCAAGTTTATCAAATATGAAGTATACCTTTAGACGTAATTCTTCGGTAATAACCTCTAAATCTCTCACAGGGTCCACAGAGTCGTCAACATGGATGATATCGGGATCTTCAAAGGCACCTAAAATGCAAAATACAAGTGAATTATAAAAAAGGAACACTTGATAGGCGGAGCAGAAAACCAAAGAAACTTCAAATTAGTACCTAACATCTTTGCTTTACCCAGCACACGGGGACGAGAAAATTTTCAGTAAAATTAAGATGAAGAGATTTCAAGGAAATGCCATGGCAAAAGAAAAGGCTGCAAGACATACTCAAAAATTCACTCTCTTTGGAAGCTCTCGGGGTGAAATGGTAGCAACACAACCAATCATGTATGATTCTCACTCCATCCCCTTTCGTGTGGCATGGTTGACCAAGCACATAGCTTCAGAGAAGGTCCATTGAAGAGAAGATTTAAAAAGATTTCGCCTTTAGTTTTTCCCATTTGAGTAACTTTTTGGGAACTGTGAATGTTCTTGCATATGATTTTTAAGAAGGATAATAACGAAAGGAAGATGATTTTTGCACTCCACCTTTTCATAAATGTACTCCACAATTTATCTTTTAGTGCTTGTGCTGTGTGTAAGTTTAAGCAACAAAACAGTGCATTTATAAAAAAGTGGAGTGCAAAAATCATTACCCTAACAGAAATTACTGAGAGATTACAAGATTCTGCAATATTGACATCTAAAATAGGACTGCCAGTGCCAGAAATGGAAAGTGAGACACAAAATAGAAGAGACAAGTAGAAACTACTCCAAAATCCACATCATTCGAGGGATGTACGGAGCTCAATCCTATTTGTTAAGGTTCGGAAAACATACACAAATGGACAGTGAGGTAAATAAATATGACAGAGGGGTCTACCAAAACCAATTCATTCATGTTTTTTGTTAAAGCATCCAACTCCAAACCAATTGGCAAAGAGTGGAGAGGCCGCCCAGGCTCATATACTAGTTTTGGAGGAGATAATTAACCGATGTGGGACAAATCCCACTCCCCCGCACGTGCGACCCCCGACTCGCACGTGGAGAGGTAAACAAAGGATCCATAACACTAGGATCACAACAAACAACGGTGCACTTATGGCACAAATAAGGGGGAACAAATTCTCCGAAATCCTTGCTCTGATACCATGTTAAAGCATCCAACTCCAATCCAATTGGCAAAGAGTGGAGAGGCCGCCCAGGCTCATATACTAGTTTTGGAGGAGATAATTAACCGATGTGGGACAAATCCCAACATTTTTAACTAAGTCTTGCAGTGAATAGAAAAAGATGAATTCTAGTAATCTAATATCCTAATTTGGACACATATAAATAGTCTTCTACAAGAAAAAAACAGGATGGCAGATAATAATTTATCATGACAAGGACAGAAGAAAGAATACTATAGTATGAGACTCCACAAAAATAGGCCTTGCAGCAGACCACTCAAATAGAAACCAAGATGTAATTTCTAAAAGAACAATCCAAGAAAATCCACAATTTTAAGGCCCGTACTGCAGAAAAATGACAAGTGTCTCACGTAAAACATGGAAAATGCCGTCAACTGCACGAATATGAGATAAAAAGCTGTTCCCCAATCCTTGTCCTTGATGAGCACCTCGAACAAGTCCAGCTATGTCATGGATTTCTAAGAAAGCTGATACCTGTCCATAAGCGAACTAAGTCAGAAAAGTAATAACTCTGAAAGCATTATCATGGAAAGAATATGTTTTGCAACCGAGAGAGAGTGTCCTACAGCAATATTGATGAAGACAACAAAATCCCAAATACTTAATAGTTAATATGAATAACCTGTCAGCCAATTGCGAAAATTGAAGACCAAGATAAAATAAATTTTACTATCTTCATGGTTGTGAATATCCATAGGAAATGGAGACTATCAAAAGTTTAGCAAGACTCTCTCCATTTCCTATCAAAAGTTTAGCAAGACTCTCTCTCTCTCTCTCTCCCCAAAAATAGCATTATTATCTACCTTTTGTGAGAATAATAGACTTTAGCATCGCACTGTCAGAATAATATTGGTATAACCAGACCATTTCACTGCCCTGTAATTTGCAATAGCTAGCCATATAGCATGTCAAACGTGGAGATGCTCTGAGCTTCTCCATTTGTAGGCTACTCCCTCTGTCCCATATGGTTGTTCCCACACCGAAAACTCAACTTTTTACAGGGACACGAAATGAATGCATGTCTCCTAAGAAAGTTTGATTAGATTTTCAATAGTAGCCCTTCTTTAATACTCTTAAACTAATTTTAGTCATTTATGAGGGTTTTAATTTATGGAAATTTAAACAACTTTCCCTTTGACTTTTCAAAGAGGAGAAGTATTTTAGGGCATCCCAAATTGGGATGCTCTGAGCTTCTCCATTTGTAGGCTACTCCCTCTGTCCCATATGGTTGTTCCCGCACGGAAAACTCAACTTTTTACAGGGACACGCAATGAATGCATGTCTCCTAAGAAAGTTTGATTAGATTTTCAATAGTAGCCCTTCTTTTATACTCTTAAATATTCTTTCCATACTTAAATGTGGGTATAAAGTTCCAAATTTCATCCTCTAATAGTGAGGTACAAACACATACTATGTTCATCTATAGCTATTTTAGGGCATCCCAAATTGGGAATAGTCGACTAGCAAAATAGCGCGGAGGGAGAATATTCTTTCCATACTTAATGTGGGTATAAAGTTCCAAATTTCATCCTCTAATAGTGAGGTACAAACACATACTATGTTCATCTATAGCTATAACTCCGTGCCAAATTCGGTAAAAGATACACATATTACTGTAATTTAGCATGTCCATTTGTTTCTACCTCTCCCTCGTGGAATCCACATATCGACATTGCACTTGGCATCTTGTTAAACAGATATAAGAAATAGTGTTTCCAGATTGGAGCAAGATGGCTAAAATGTTGGCTTTTTGACACACTTCTTTAAAAAATAGCAATAGCTAACCACTTCGAGCAACCCAAATGCAATGGCTAAACCAATTGCCAAACAAATAGCCATCATTCACTTTTAGAGCTCCAATGCACAGCTAAAGAGACGGACAAAACTAGCCAATGGCTAAATCATGGACCATATTGGCATTTTCTTTGGTCATCTCTCAAATATTGAGCATATCTTCTTTCTTTTCTCTTGATGTGGGACCCACAAATGCGGTGTGATTTTGACTTTTAGCATGAAAATTAAAGAAAAAGCATTTCTTGCAGTGGAGCAAGGTTGCTAAATTTTAGTAACATTTTATGTACTGTAGCATGCCAACATTTTATCCCACCATGCCTCTTTTAGCCATAGTGCATTGGATTTGCTCTAAATATGAATGCATGCAACATCGAATCTTAACCATCTTTCAAATACTCTGTCTAACCCTTCAAAAACGGCCAAAAGCCTGTTTCTTATGACAAACTCTTCAAGATGTCGAAGAATCACAGAACAAATGTAACAAACAGATATACAAACAGTCTAGTCGCAACAAATGTTAGTGCCTAAGATCCAGCAAATAGCAGGACAAGTACGGCAGAAAAGGGTCTTTCTTGAGCATTCCGAAACTAGTTAAGTCTACTACTCCAGATCTCCACAACACACTGAGTAAATGCAAAGCAGACTATCTGTGAAAGAAAAATAAGATTTTAAAGTGTAGAACGAACCTCGCTCTTTGGCTTGTACAATTGACAAAGCCATTCAAATCGCTCATCAGGAACATAAACTCGAGCCTCATTGGGCTCAATGGTACAAAAAGGAAAGTTCTCTGCTGGTATTGACAACTTTGTGAGTGTATTAAAAAGAGTAGATTTTCCCACATTCGGCAATCCAACCTGAAAATTAATAAAAACAAATAGCTCAGCATTTTGATTATAACACAAATGAACTATGGTGAATGAAAGGCAAGAGATCGCAAATACAAAATGTTATTTTGTCATCAACTGATATTTAGGTGCTGTACCAGGCAAAAAAGATCATGTAAGATGGTGGAGAATCTAAAAAAACATTCTAAGGATATTAACATGAAGGACAGCACTGGAAATTTAGACAAGGGCTAAAAAGTTATGGAGTATGTCATCTCAGTTACCCACGTTCAGAGTGAGACTGTGAAAATGAAAATGAATTTCATTCTCTACAATGAAACCATTCGTCATGGGATAACTTGTACACCAAAAATAGAAACATAACAAGTAACTCAAATTCCAGTAGGCAAACACAGGCATCCTAATTCCTAAACATTTCAAGTTTGAAGAACGCATGATGCATCAACGGAACAACTAATTTTCAGAGTATGGGGCACCTCGAAATTTGTTTGTAGAAACTCATATCCAGTTGACTAATTTTCAAAGAGTACTCCTAGATGAATAACCGAAATCTAAAAGGAACAAGAATATCCACGTCAACATGAATATCCCTGCCCGACCAGTACAATTGAACCTTCAAAATTCAAACACATCAAACTGGGATTTACAAAATATCTTGACATCTTAGGCACTACCTAACTTTCATGCTACATAGATCACAACACATCCTGCATCCTTCTAGCGTATTGACTGTTTTGAAGGTTTATCAAACCAAAATATAGTTAGCAAGTGTCAAAGTTGAGACCACGATGAAGTTCCACCTACGCTTCCTTGTGGAGCATCATCAAAGGGCGGGAGGAAAACTTTATTTATAGAGTGACAACACGTTTATATAGAGCCACATGGTTAAAACTTAAATATAACAATTATCATTTAAGGATTAAGTAATATTAGTAAGACACATGCTAAATTGTATAAATAAACTCATTCTTTACATACAATTACATAATAAACATAATCAACTAAAACAATATGGACTCCTATGAATTTCAAAAATTAACGGGCTCATGCTCTCACAACCGTTGTAGCTACGGCACCACATATTTGTAACCTAGGGTAGGACTCCTAGAGCCATACATAGCAAGAAAATACCTTTCAAGCAACAAATAAAAAACGGTGTTACTTCTGGATTTCATGGGGGGAAGAGCTTTCGTGGTCCTAGGTGTAAACGAAACAATGTTCTGTTTTCAAACCTGAAATGAAGATCTCCTTTTCTTCTCACTTCACAAACACCATAACACACAAAGGAACCACCTCCCAAGCCTTCCTAAACCATCTCCTAGGGCAGTCAATTCTTGAAGCTGAAAAAAGAAGGGCTTGTTTGGTTTGGGTTTTGAGGGAGGTTTTAAAGTGTAATGAGATAGATAGAGAAAATTTATTAGAGGCCGTGCGCCGGAACTTTGAGTATCCCAAACGAACAAGCCCTTAGTGACTGATCCATGCATCACCCAGGAAACTCCAAAAACAAAAACAACCAAATACCAAAAAGACCTCGTGACAAAACTATGCCAAGGAAGGTGATTAACAGTGCCCCCACAACAGCAACACCAGCCAGGTAAGAATTTTCCTCTCTTCCTCAAGTATTCACAGTCAAATGTTGGCTTTCAATTCCAGAGAATACCTATACAAATCCAGAGGGCTTGTTTGATTGACCAGACTAGACATGTGAATGGATTACAAATTCCATGGCATTTCATTTTCGGAATCTGTAGACAACCGACGCTAGAGGTATTGCAAAACAATTGGACAACGAAAGCCCACCAAACTATGCACCACAAATACAGGTACTAGTGCAAATATGGATACGAATACAACAAACTATAAACAAACAACATACAGATACGGCTGGGACGTGCTTGTAACATTTGGTTAAATACATTATAGCCAGTGTTGTCAATTCGGGATACGTATCCTTTACCTGTTTTTCATTTTATGAATCGTATCGTAGATACGCATATGTGAACAACAAGATAATACACAATTAGAAAATAGTTATACCTACTAACAAACTAGAAATCTATTCATAAGAGAAAAAAGAAGTTTTTATGACGCAAAATTCCAAGTCTCTCAAGTGGATCTATCGCATTGAGGATTTCGAGTGTCTTAGGCAAGGGAAGGGAAGAAGAGACCTCATCTGATTTCTTGACTTCATTCTTCTATTCGAGCCCTAATGGATTGAGTTCGGTGTTTTTTTTCAACGGGTTTGAAGTTTGAACTTTGAACAACGCCACAATTAGATCAAACGACTTAGAACGCATTTTGGGTAATAAGGTTTAACTTTTTCTCAATAATTCATCGTACGATATGTACTGAATCGGGACACACACATGTATATCTAGGATACATCATCGTATCGTCCATCGTGGGATTTCTACACACAAAAAAAAACTAGATGGGATACGTATCTCCAACAGTTTGATATCATTACACTGAAGGACCTACAAACCAAAGTTTAATTCCTAAAATTGCTAAGCATAGAAGAACTTTCATCGATCTAACCTCGTGCTTCTTTTTTTTACTTTGAAAGCAATCTAACCTCATGCGAAGCATCAATTTAGGATATGTGGTGGTAATCCCCTCACCACTAATGTGGCTCCCCAAATTTCTAGACCGCCCAATCAAACATAACTGAAGGCAAAGGACAGATTGGAATTCACAAGTGTTCAAAAAAGTAAGTCCATACAATTCTAAAATTTCATAGAATGAGTGCAGTTCAAGAATCATATCATTTTGTGCTTGCGTCTATTAATAAGAAAAATCAGAGAACTTACTTTTTATCTAAGCAAGCTGTGCAACAGACTACATTCGACAGAAACTCGCCAATGAACCCCACAATCTAACACTAGATTTTTCGCAAATAACATTTTCAAAAACGAAAGAAAGCAAGAAAGAAATAATCAAACGAACTGAGCTATGAAACGTGAATTGAATCCCACAAGAAGTAGGATATGAATCACTAATTCTTGATGCAATTTTAATAAGATTTTCATTTCACTTCCCACAGCTTCTGAATAACCAAACAGAGCATAAGCAAATTCGACAATATGCGCGCACACGTGTGTGTGTGTGTGTGTGTGTGTGAGAGAGAGAGAGAGAGAGAGAGAGAGAGAGAGAGAGTACAATCCCAATCTTGAGGTGAGATGAGAAGCGTCCAAGGATGGGCCTCTCGGCAGGTGCTTCCTTCGATTTAGCTGCCTTCGGAGGCATTTCTATGAGAGCGATAGAGCGGGAGGGATAGAGAGATATACACTGGAAGCTAGTCTAGGGCTCGAATTGCTTCGTTACAGTGACTGTGTTCAGCAAAACATGGACTGAGGAAATGAACGCAACCTTTTTTATACCCACTGCCCCTGGGTGTCATCAACCCTAACAATATGGGACTGAGCTCTCGTCTAATATGCTCTCCCGTCTGATCCAGTTTGGGCCATTTGTGAGCTTTTTATTATGCACAATAATGATCGGAGTCGTTTATTTTTAAGAACTTGACATTGATGATGTCGAAAACGTTAATCAAATACCGTTTGATATAATTTTGAAATGCATTAAGTCTCAGATAATAGTGTCAAAATGGTTGCAATCCAGTATTGCACATTTTATTTTAAATGCATTTCGAAATCATATCATATCAGAAAATATCCGATCAGCCTAGTTTTTTATGTCGTCGATGTTCTTGTCGAGCTCTAAAATGTGAACGGTTACAATTATTACTGTAAGTATGGAAAAAGCCCACAAATGGCCCAAACCGGATGGCATGGGAGCTCGTCTAACAAGATGGCATTCATGCGTCGGCTCAACGCGTCATCGTCTTTCCGTCTTTCAACAGCTTTGGCATTTAGGCCCGTTCCAGAATGGGTTTCAAGTACTTATTTTTTAAGAAGGCAATTTTAAGTTCAAAAATAATGGGCTTAATAAAATCTAAAAATATGCAATATGGATCTTGTTTGAAATAGATTTTTTATACGGTGCAAAAAAAAATCAAAAAATTATTTTTCATTTACATTATTTTTGAGTTTGAAAATATAAAATAAATACTTATATTTTTTAGAAGATGTTCTGAAACGTGGCCTCAGTCAAGAGGAGGCCCAGAGAGGGATTTAACGCAGGCCATTAGGTCCAATCTAATATTACAAACTATTTTTCTCAGGACTTGGGCTGAGGTTGGGCCTGTAGAAATTTTCACAATCGGAGGAGGATGTGTTTTACTCTAGGGGTGTGATAAACGAACCAAACGAGCTGAATAATTGATTGTTTAAATTTGATTTGAAAACTTAATGAGTTTTAAAATATATTTAAGCTTGGCTTACTTAAGAAGCGAGCTGATCTCGAAAAAGTTTTTATTGAACGGATCACAAATCAATTTTGATTAGCTTGAGAGTTTTAAGCATCGTAAGTTGAACAAGTTAGGCAGTGTCTTATTCAAGTTTGGTTTAAAAGTTTAACAAGGTTTAAAAAATATTCAAGCTTTGTTCATTAATGTAACAAACCGATCTCAACACGAGCAAATATGATAATGCTATTTGCTCTAATGTTCTAGCTTTGTTCGTTAATGTAACAAACCGCTCGTTAATGTTCAAGCTTTATATGTGTTTCTTTATTTTTTGTATCTACTAAAAAAATAACTGGAAATGTTATTTGCTCTAATTTATTCTCATTCTCTCCTCAATCTCATGGGATCATGTCTCTTCTCTCTCCCTAAAAATAACTAGAAAGAATTGTTGGAGTTGGGTTTCTTGGAATTGTGCCGGAAACAGCGACCTTGACGTATTTCATGGCCGTTAGAGGTGAAAAACAGCCATATTTGGAGTTGGGTATCTTGGAATTGGCAAAAGAAAACATACCCAAAACTTCCTTGGCCAATCATTTCACCCTAAACCAGGCCACACCATGCATCTCCACTGTAGGCATCAGTGAAGGGGTGAGCACGGGTCGGCACGGGTTTGATCTGGACCCGCCACCCGACCCGAACAGTCGGTCAAAATTCACCGATCCGACATCATCAGATTGTCGGTCGGGTCGGTTTCGACCGCAACAAAACCAAATTTGAGAAAGAAAAAAAGAAGCAGAGGAAACATAAAGGGGAAGATGAATCTTCTGGTGTCGATCTATTCTGTTATTGTGGAAGCTCGGTGAGATGTGAGAAGAGGGAGTCTGAGATTGAGAGAGAGAGGGGTTTTTTCGCCGGTAACGTTGTCGTCGATCTCACTACAACACTGCGTAGATGGGTGCAGAGGAAGAGAGAGAAGGAGAGAGAGATTGAAATCTTGTGAGATGTGTGTGAGAGAGAGATCGAGGGAGGGAAATACGTGAGAGAGTGGAGAGAGAAAAAGCAAACGTTTTTTTTTTTAATCCGCCAAAATGCAAATGTTGAAAAGAGAAGGGAAAATGACGGTTCAGGACGTATTTTGATAATTAATACCCGCCAAAAACAAGTTAAGAACATTTGTTAATATTGAAAATGTCTTTAACAGGATATTAATTATTAAAACACGTTATTAACCGTCATTTTCCCAAAAGAGAACTCTGAGAAATATCACGTTCTCTGTAGAGAATATGAAAAGTGATGGTATAGAATAGAGATAAGGACCATAAGGTCTATCATTCGCTCAGATCCTGCCATGTGTGTTTTGTACCTACCACATTTTAATCGGACGGTTCGGGTTCAACGGGTAGCGATCGTCTGCAACCGAAGGCCAAACCGCTAACCAAATATTTTGCATCTAGCTAGGGAACCGCGATGACCGTCTGATTCCTAAATTGAAACCATCTGCTGGCCTTCGATCAGGTCGGTTCGGGTCATCGGGTTCACGGGTTTTTTGCACAGGCCGCCGCATCACACACACTCCTCTGCTTGACCTCCTTTAGCGGACCCTCTTCTTCTTTCTTCCTCATCATCCCTCTCTCTCAATGATATTCAGTTCCACCACAGAAATTTTGTAGCCTCCAAATGATTTCTTGAATTTAGGGTTGCCTCTCTCTATGTCTAACCCAAGGGTAAAAAATGATAAGTAGGAGGAGAGACCAAGTCCAATGGGGAAATGGTTTAGGGTTTTTGACTAGTAAAGCTAAAAGCTAATCAATTGACACGGTTTTGAGGAGCAAAAGGACCAAATGAGACTATACTCGGGGATTGAAGGGGAGTCCTCATGTGGCTGGAAAAAATGGTGATAATGGAGGCAACGACGTCAATGGGGAAATGGTGATCGATTGAGGGTGGAGATTCGGTTAAGGTGAAGGCAGTTTCAATGGAAGTTTTTCGGAATGGGTGTGGAAGCCGGAATGGGTCACGGTGGTTACAGAGTGAAGGTCGTTCAGTAGCAAGCTTGGGGGAAAGGAATGGTGGTATGACGTCGACAGTGGTGGTGTACGGATTGGAGAAGTAGATGCAAAGAGGAGATGATGACGTGGACTGGATTTTTTTGTCAATAGAGAAGGAGGGGAGAAAGAGAGAAATTTATCCCAAAATGTACAGGGGTATTATAGTCATTTAACATTTTATGTTAATAGAATTAGAGTTGCACTTCACTCCAAAACCACAAAGAGGCGAAGTGGTCATTTGTAAAACACAGAAATGTCATCTGCAAAACGGTCAAACCATAAGGAGGTAATTCATACTTTGCCCATTTGATATTTGTGGAAGAGAGCACCCAAAAGAGAAGCGCACTGTTAAGGATTTTGCTAAGAGTGGATTAATTCCCGCCCATAAAAGTGGCGCAAGGTCCCCCACTCGGCTATTTCGATCCATAAAGTGGCACAAGGTCCCAAGAAATTGTTGAGGCTTTCAAGTCCCCTCTCATTAGTGGCTGTCAAATGACATGTCTAATTTCATGGTCTAAACCCTCTACATGTAATGTCAAATTGAACACGGATGGATGGTGGTATGACAGAAATGGGAGAGGAGGCTTATTCAGAGACCAGAATGGAGCGTGGATTATGGGATATTACGGCAGAAAAGATTTCAGTTCCAGCTTGGAGGCGGAGCTATGGAGCATCTTCAAGGGTCTGGAAATCGTTTTGGAAAGGAAGCTGAAAAATGTGAAGATTGAGTCTGATTCCCTCACAGCAGTGAACCTGATCAATGAAGGAAATCCAACCTTCCATCCTCAGTGTGTGGTAATCAATGACACCCATCAACTCATGGCAAGGACTGATACTCCAGTTGGACATATCTATTGCTCCGCTAACGAATGCGCTGACTACCTTGCTCGTTGGGGAGCGGAGCAGGAAGAAGACATGGTGTTTGTCATGGAGATGCCTATCGATATGAGAGAGTTTGTTATTATGGATGGCCTAAACATTAGGCAAGTGTTAGATTAGTTTTAATCCTAGCCTGCTACTTTGTTTTCATGTGTGTAAACCTAATGGGTGTACCTTGGATGTGGTATCTCTTTTCGTAAGTTAATATGATTTTCCGCTTGATCGAAAAAAAAAACACAAAAACTCACAATACCCATTGCGGCGTATTTATTGTTTTGGATGGATGCCAAAACTAATTCTTTATATCTCAACAAAAAAAAAAAAAACACATTTTACTGCAACAAGGCTAGTTTTGTACTCCAACAAGGCTAGTTTTGTACTCTACATAAGCTTACAAATATTTTATGTACTAAACTTTTGGCATTAACAAAAATAATTTGACATTAACATTTACCTCCTCCTTCTTCTTCTTCTTTCTTTCTTTTTTTTTTTTTTTTTGTAGACTATATTTGGAAACAACAGAGTTTTCATTCTCAATAACCAGCAGTTCAAATTTACATGCAAATTCCTTAAACTTCATTTGTTTTCTGTCTTTGAGTGACAAAGTTTTTGAGGAACTATCAACAGGAAATTAAGAAAAGGATGATGGTATAAGGCAACTAGGATAAATAAATTTTACTCATTCATTTTCTCTCCTTTTGAATCATGCATGGACTCGCGAAAGGATTTCTGGACCAAAAGAAAACTTTAAATTAACATGATGATAAGACTAAGAGTATAATATATGATCTAAAGAAATTTATTTCCTTAATTTAGTAACAGTTTCAATTTATTTTCTAAGCCCTGCTCCCATGCACGAAATTATAACCCAAACACGGCCTCATAGTTATCAATTTTTGTTAATTAATTAAAGAATCACCCTTCTTCTCCTCCAGCTCAAAAGCCGAAACCGGGAAGGAGCGAGCTATCCCCGCCGGGATCTTGAACGAGATCGATCTTCCCAGAAGCAGGATCTTCAATGAAAATATCACATACGGTTACAGTAATAAACATGTCCTTGCCTTTGACCCCCATGACCTTCCTCATCCGGCGCTCCTCGATGAACGAGGCGACAACCACATCGAGGATCACCGTCTGGCCAATTGCCTGGAACTTGTGCTGCTTCTTCACTTTCTGCTTCATCCAATTGAACCCCGTGGCACGATCAAAACCCATCTCTTCAATCTGGTCTAGCGGCATTAGACCTTTTGGGAGAGAGAATTCTTCAAGCATTTTATTGCATCTCTCTTTGCAAGCAGCGTGCCCGTAGAAAATCTCAGCGTTGGCTTTGTGACTCTCTATCAGCTCCAAGGCTGCCATTTTTGTATTGGTGCAGGCAATGTGGTGGTGCGAGAGGAATTAAAAGAGGATGGAAGAAAGGAAGAGAGACTGGTAGGGTTTATATAGAGGTTTTTAGTTGTCATTTGGTACTAACTTATTTAATGTATATAGCTTTTATTGCAATCAACAGATTCTAGCCTCTCTTTTTTTTTTTTTTTGAAACAGACAATCTCATGTTCATATAGAGCAAAAAACTGCCTGGAGGCAACAAACGCCCAAATCCTAGAGCCCTCTGTTGGGTACGAAGACTTCAACATTCGGGTTATTCATGTGGGTTGGGTAGGCACTCACCAAGTACATTAAAAGATCCACCCAGAGATGAGATGCAAAGAGGTTTGAAGACAGCAGCGGTAATTTGACCAGCCTCACCGCCCTCCCCTCCAAGCACCTCATTGAGGGAGTGAAAATACCCACAGAGGATAGAAAAGGTTCCACGCAGGAACTAAACTCTCCAAAACTGGAGAGGAACAAGAAACAACAGAACACAAAAACTGAAATAAAACTCCGGTCACCGTCAATGTCGCCGGAAGTGTCGCCACGGATCCAACAACTTATTCGCTGGAGGGGAAGCCGAGCCACCCTAGCTACACCACGGCACCCGATCAGAGTCTAACCTGGTTGGTTTTAGGCTTTTGACGTTGCTTCATTGGTTTTGTTAGTAATTTCTTCGATCCATGTACTAATAAAAACTTCATGGTAGTGTTTGGTTATATTGCCATAATTTTACATTGATGGGCCATTATCTGGCAACTTTTGCATTTTGATATTATTTTTTTTCTCATTCGTTAAATCAAATTATGTTATCCTAGGGGATGTGTGAGGGAAAAAATAAGACTTACGAGAATCGAACTCTGCCCAGGTGCATGGGGGCATAAGACCTCACCACTTAAGGCAGCCAACCACTTGCGATTTTTATATAATTTAGGAACAAAGATATAGTTTAGGGATTTCTTGGATTAATTAAAGTCTTGTACTCATTTTCACATTTTCTGTTTCTCATTTTCCCATTTTGGTTGTTTGGTTGAGAAACAAATAACTCCATGACCATGAGAATGAGAATGAGTTTTGAGAATTGAAGAAAGGAGAAGAGAAGTGAAAAAGAGGGGAAGAGGAGTTTTTCCCATTCTCGGAGGGCAGCCACACCAAAAGACCCCATATCCTCTCTGGTTGTCAATAATTCCCCAAAACCCATCACATGCATGTGAATGTCATCCCTCTCCACAGTCTGATACTCATCTTCCACAAATCCTTCATTGAGGAGCCGGCGCCGAAAAATTGGACTTGAGCGGTGCGAATTGCTGTGCCGGAGATGGTCTCTTTGCGGTCGCCATACAACTGGGTCATACGTATCCGGTGAAGGGATTGGGACGTTCTCCATGCGTGAAGAGAGTGTTGGTGGCCATTCTTCATTCTTTATGTGGAAGAGAGATAGAATCAATAGATATAGAAAGAGGATAGAATTGATAGATAAGGTTTTTGTTACGTGGGGTAGTAATATGCTGCTTTAATTTCACAATAAAATTTAAAAAAAATTGATTAAAATATTATTCATACACATTATATACCATTATAAATAACCAGGGGCAACATAGTAAAAAACCAATTATAATTCATTTTCATCTCATATCTCCCAAACACTACTTATGTTGCAAAATGCATTCTGCACATATCATCCAAACATTTTACCAAATTCAAAATACATTCTGACCATAATCCAAAAAGTCAAAAAGTCAAAAATGTGAAAATGAAGAACCAAAAAGTAGGCTCCCAAAGTGATCTAATTTTCAATCCGTTTGAACCGTTGCAAAGATCTTATTATTCTAATAATATTATTCTAAAAGGTCGTAGTTAAATTTTGTCTTTAGGGCTCTTATAATCAAGTATTTGCTCTTTATTTGGAACCCTATAAAGCAAAAACTTGATTATGAGAGCTCTAAAGATAAAAATTAATTATGACCCTTTCGAATAATATGATAAAAATAATAATATATTCGCATCGGTTCAAACGGATTGAAATTAAATTGGAGCACTTAATTTTCTTTTGACTTTTTGTAATATATGATTAAAAAATTAAGTGCTCCAATTTTTAATCCGTTTAAACTGGATTTGGAATCCTCAACCAGGGGGAGAGCTATTCTTGTATATATACTCATCTGGATACCGAGCTACTAGACTAGAAGAGGAATGCTCCTATTTATGTATTTCTTGTTGCCTTTCCGCTACTGTGGATTATCAAGCGAGATAGATTGCTCACGAACAAGGTTCATACAGCACTTTTCTTTTTCTTCGTAACGAGTGTTCCCCGAGCTGCAGAGCATTGTTGAGTGGATGTAGCTGTGATAGTGTTTACACCCGTTTTTGGCACCAAACCTTGGGCCGCGTTGGAGGGCCATTTAATTATTATTCGATTAAATTGGGCCGCAAAATAAATTTATTACGGGTTAAAATAATTGGGCCAAGCCAATACAGATTCGGCCCGATTGGTTTTTACTCAATTTGACCACGGGCTACAGATATTTTAGGCCTTAAAAATAAAGGCCCATGATTAAATATGGTTATTTGAGATATTCTGGAAGCATTCCATACAAATAGGAAAGTGGGTTCATGGAGGTTAAGCATTACTCGGCCATTTGACTATTTGAGCAAGTCAAAATGGCCCACTTTCATTGATTCCCCATGAAAAATGGGAGTAATGAGACCCATTATTCTTGTTAAACCGCCCACGACCGAGAAAGGCTGAAGAAACATTTGACTTCGTGGGACTTCTGGACATGTGGCAAGCCTTGGAAGAAACATTAACCCATGATCCCATGATTTGGAAGTTCATGGGACACGTGTCACGTTGTAGTGAAGTCAGGAGGTTCACCACATGCAAAGCCGGGGAGCATCTTGCCTATAAATACTAGAAGACAATGAGGAAAAAGGGTTCCCACACCAATCAAGCTCAACGCTTAAAAAACCAAAGCCTTCCCAGCGAAGCAATTATCTCTATTTTCTCACCTTTTACTCAATTACTTCACCAAGTAATTCGAGCTTCGTCTCTCTTGTATCCCAATTTTGTTATTACGCAACATAATAAAGTTCTTCATATCTCTCTCAATCCCTTACTTTATTATTACGATATAGTAAAGTACTTCTACGTTGTTACTTTCTTTCCTACACGGTTAGGAAATTACTAAGTCCTCACACGACGAGGCAAAACCACGAACCTTCACTGCAATCTAGCCCTTAGGTTTGCAGCACTATCGCTCTCTCAGATCTAGAAGTCAGAACAGGGACGCCCAGTCCTTCACGTTGGACGCGACAAGTCCTGGCACGCCCGCTCAGTTCTTGAGCCATTTCGGAGCTAAACATCTTTTGGCACGCCCGATGGGACCCCAATCGTTTCAAGGGGTATCACGCCGATTCATCAGCATGTCAATTCAGTACATTGAATTGGATGTTGAAATTCGGCGTCTTAATGAAGAAATTCGTTGGCGCGATGATAAAGTCGACGAGCTTGAAGATGAAGTCTACCGTCTCGATCTAGAGAGGCTCCGACTCAATCATATGGAGTATGGGTATATCGACACACAAAACTCCTACATGGATGCAATTCGAAGGCTTGAAGATGAGGTTGACATGCTTGAAGATGAGGATCGCCAATTACGTCATAAGGTAAACCGTCTCTTCAGTGCAAAGTCACACGGCTATTCACATATCATGTCTTCAGACCTGCCCGAACAGCATGAATTCCAAAATGGTGGGCTTGATGATCCTCCTGCTCAGACCTTTGGGGGTCGAGTTGAGGAAAGTATAAGCACTCAGTCCTGTACCTTTGCATCCAATGAAGAACTCTCACAGGAGTTCATAGATCCCTTGCATGCATCTTTGCGTGAAATTAAAGAATTGTTAATCAAGTCCAGTAAGGCCGTTGAGGACTCCAAGAAAGCCCTTGAGGACTCCAACAAGACCATTGAAAAATTAAGGGCTGATTTCGAAGAAAAGGAGTCAACTCCTATTCCACCACGGATATCACAATTTAGCACTTTAGGCCAAACTTCAGGCCTGAATGTCTCTAAGCAAGCTTCTAGCAAGTACTCCAGGCCTCCAGGTTTCTCTCAGTCCTTCACTGCTGAAAGCACTGCACTCGGGGGGGAAGGAGGCCAAGGACTTGGACTCGGGGGGCAAGAATTTCAACAAACTTCCAGCAAGCACACCAGGCCTCCAGGCTTCTCTCAGTCCTTCACTGCTGAAAGCCCTGCACTCGGGGGGCAAGGTTCTCAGCTCAGTCCTTCAAGGATTCCTGAACGACGCCAAGGTCTGGATGATAGACATCAAAATGATAAGGGCAACAGTCTCAGGTCTGAGCACAACAGCCAACATTCAGGAGTGTTCCAAAAACTTTTGGATGGTAAGCTATTTCCATGCTTGGAGGAGCAAGAAGAAAGGTCTGTCTCCACGCAAAGGGAGCAAGATCTCAGACCTGAGATAAGCCAGAATATAGAAAGTCCTATTATGAGGCAGAATCAACCTATTCTCTCATCTCAGAAGCTTTCTCAAGTGTCTAAAGAGCTACCACATCCAGATTCAGTCCTGAGCAGTGAGCAGATAACAGATACAAATCAACAACAATCCAGACCTGCCATCAGCTCTATGGGTAGGACTGAATTGCATGTTGCACCCGTCCTAGATCAGGAGGAATTGAATGAAGAGGAGGAAAGCGACGACACTCCAGGGCTTGATACCGATTCATTTGTAATCGGAGATCCCCCTCCTCTCCCGGTTCATGAAGGCCTTTTTGGCATTGTCCAAACTGCTAAAAGGCATTATCAGCTTAGGCCAATTTTAGGCCTTAAGTGTGTAGAATTGCGCCCACGTTGGATTTGTGGGGCACATCAAAAGCGAGTGTCATTCACTTGGCTTACACAAAAATGCCAAAATGGTGTCAAGAAGGGCTAAGAACAAAGAAAAGTCCTTCATAGGCCGAACTAGCACCTCTAAAACGTTCGGCCATGGCCTATCAGTCCTTGAATAAGCCCTATCAGAGTTTTATTAGGCCTTTTCCGCAGAGGTGGAGGCTTCCTTTTTATTTCATTAAGCATACCTGAAAGTTCAAAGCAGAGGTTCAGACCTTCAAGACCTTCAAATATATTTTCGGTCCTTTCCAGGCCTTTTCGAGGTTCTATGGCTTCTCTACAACCAGGCCTGGACGCAGGACTCTATTGGTATGAGCAGGCCTTTTCTACAGGTACGAAGGCCCTTTGAGCTCTTTGTCTAGGCCCGAGCCAATATTATAAGCAATTCAAACAGAGGTTCAGACCTTTCCTGTAGGACTGAATCACTATTATGAGCATTCAAAGTGGAGGTTCAGTCCTTCCAATATGAGGCCTGATAAAAGGTGGGAGCATTGAAATTCACCTCTGAGATAGGCACGAGCATCATCAAATCACTCTAAGAAGCCCTGAAGGATGCAGAATGAGGCATTTATCTCTAAGGGAGGCCTTTGAAAGGCCTGTCTAAAGATTGCTGGTGGACTCCTTCCAAGGTCTGAATTCAGAGAATTTTGTCAAAGGTCTGAAGGGAACATGGAAAATGCCTAATGCCTACTAAGCCCATAGGCAAGGCAAACAAAGAAGATATGCTACAACAAAGGACTGTTTGGATGCCAAAAACAGTTTTCTTTTTTATACACGCCTTGATCCTAAAAGTAAAGAATCAAGGCGCGGGGGGGCATTGTTTACACCCGTTTTTGGCACCAAACCTTGGGCCGCGTTGGAGGGCCATTTAATTATTATTCGATTAAATTGGGCCGCAAAATAAATTTATTACGGGTTAAAATAATTGGGCCAAGCCAATACAGATTCGGCCCGATTGGTTTTTACTCAATTTGACCACGGGCTACAGATATTTTAGGCCTTAAAAATAAAGGCCCATGATTAAATATGGTTATTTGAGATATTCTGGAAGCATTCCATACAAATAGGAAAGTGGGTTCATGGAGGTTAAGCATTACTCGGCCATTTGACTATTTGAGCAAGTCAAAATGGCCCACTTTCATTGATTCCCCATGAAAAATGGGAGTAATGAGACCCATTATTCTTGTTAAACCGCCCACGACCGAGAAAGGCTGAAGAAACATTTGACTTCGTGGGACTTCTGGACATGTGGCAAGCCTTGGAAGAAACATTAACCCATGATCCCATGATTTGGAAGTTCATGGGACACGTGTCACGTTGTAGTGAAGTCAGGAGGTTCACCACATGCAAAGCCGGGGAGCATCTTGCCTATAAATACTAGAAGACAATGAGGAAAAAGGGTTCCCACACCAATCAAGCTCAACGCTTAAAAAACCAAAGCCTTCCCAGCGAAGCAATTATCTCTATTTTCTCACCTTTTACTCAATTACTTCACCAAGTAATTCGAGCTTCGTCTCTCTTGTATCCCAATTTTGTTATTACGCAACATAATAAAGTTCTTCATATCTCTCTCAATCCCTTACTTTATTATTACGATATAGTAAAGTATTTCTACGTTGTTACTTTCTTTCCTACACGGTTAGGAAATTACTAAGTCCTCACACGACGAGGCAAAACCACGAACCTTCACTGCAATCTAGCCCTTAGGTTTGTAGCACTATCGCTCTCTCAGATCTAGAAGTCAGAACAGGGACGCCCAGTCCTTCACGTTGGACGCGACAAGTCCTGGCACGCCCGCTCAGTCCTTGAGCCATTTCGGAGCTAAACAGATAGCTTAGAGTTTCTTTTCCTCAAGGGATCCTGAAATAAGAAACTCCCTTTATGTATCTGGAAATGCCGTTGGAAAGGGGGGAATGGAGAGGGGAAACATAACATGTCACAAGAGCGAGGCGAGGTTTGGAACCCTACTGCGAGAGGGACACCTCGCGAGCCGGTCTTCTAGAGATGAGGCCTTTTGGCGAAGCCAAGTCAATTTCGAGCCACCGAACCCTGCAACTGATGAGAAGGCCCTATGGAGTAAAGGGAAGTGTGTACGTTGTCACACTCCCTGCCTTCCAAAGGTGCCTAGAGGACGGGCCAGACGTAGCAGAGTGACGACCCGGAAACGGATTCCCCACCGCTGTTGAGCAGTGAAATCCTTGTTTTGTTGGTGCAGGTCTGGGATCAGTAGTAGCTTCCTGAGCGACGAGAGCCTTCCACCTCTGCATTGGCCGAAAGGTAAATTCTGAAAAAGAGTAGTTTCTCCGTCTACAATACACTCGAACCTTTACTTTCAAAATCTTCCACACCGAAAAAGCCCGTTCATCTCTTCTTCCTCGGAAAGATGGAATAGGAATCTATTTGGTAGAGTCTGCCGTGGGAAAGCCTTAGCAACTCGAATAGATAATAGTGATCACCCAGTTAAACGTATAGTTCCACCTCTGGTAACACGGTTGGATTTCTAACTTCTTCTTTTTCATTAGGGACGGGTCTTCTTTTTCATTGCGAAGATATTATTTTTCTGATCATATTATTCTAAAGGGTTATAATTAACTTTTGCCTCTAGAGCTCTCATAATCAAGTTTCTGCTCCACAGGGATCATAAATGAATTTGACTTTTTGCTAGTTGCCCACTTTTAGCTTGAGCTATCCTATTCTCATTGATTTGGCAGGTATTGCTTCCAACTTTAGCAAGAGCTGTCCTATTCTCATTGGTTTGGCGGGCGCTTTCTACACGGACCCTCTGTGTAGAATTTACTCTCTTTTACTTTTGGGGGTAGCTGTGCCGTAGCCAATGTCCTTGGCAAGGAGGGTAGGAGGGGATACAATTATTACAACTTACAAGCCTTGAAATTAAGGCAAAAAATACATTCTTTTTTTATAACTAGATGTTCGGGTCAACTTGTGAAAAATACACACTCCTTGCTGAGCAAATAAAAAAAATATCCGCACTCCTTTGGTTAGCTGTGAAAATGTACAAGTGGTGAAATCTTCTACTCCATCAATCCACACTCCGAGTGGTTAAGTGAAATCTTCTATCAATGCGATGTGGTAATTTGTCTTCTTTTATTTATTTATTTTGGTACAAGCAATATTGCGTTTTCATTTAATATCACTCGATTGCATTAACATATTGTGTGAGATTTGTCTCTCCCATATTTCATGTCACAGGTGCACATAAACGGCATGTTTCATGTTGACTGCGTTGTTCCGTGTCAAAAATAAATTTATAAAAGCTTGGAGTTAACTACTACTCCGTAGAATAGTGGTCAAGACCGAGTGTCGATCCGCAGTGACAGATTGGCTAAGTTACTATAATTTCGATCAACTTCTAGATTAATCCGGAAAAGTAAAGATTGATTGATTGGATTGTTTTGAAGAGCTAATTAAACTAAAGAGCAATTTAATTAAAAGGTTTAGAAACGATGGAGGAAAATATCTCGGGTTTTGGATCCACCCCAACGGCGTAACAACAATATGCATAGGCTAGGTTTATTTATTCGAATCAAAAGAGATTATTGCTAGGGCTTGCAAACACTTTCGATAATCGTCAAGAAAATAATCGGGTTGTTAAAAGGCATAGACTATCCCATAGCACGGACTGTCTCTCAGTAGCACGGTCTGGCCACCTAACGGCATGATCCATCTTACGAGCATAATCTATCTCAGAACTCCAACCACAATCAGTGAAAACCATTGCAAAACTAGGTATTTGAAATCGCGAATACAAATACTCAATCGATAGGAAGATTTAAAATCAATTAATTCAATTGCAATGAAAAGGGTTCTAAGTTTTACAATCGACTTGAATAATAATCCAAAACCTATGCACAAACGAAGTTACTTGGCGCGGAGTTTCATCGTCCCCTAGACAAGGGGTTTAGCTGGCCATGGAAACGTGCGCAACTTTTTCTTCTAATCTGCTCTCAGTAGAATGGTCTCCGAAGCGTGGTTTCGTTATGTGCGTGTATTGCTCCTTTTATATGCTGTCCCCCAGGGGCAGACCCAGGATTTAGTTGCAGTGGGGTCAAATATCTACAACACATATAATTTGTTTTTCGTACGTAAAAATCAAATAAGGAATTGAATTATACGAAAATGAAAAACAAAGAGTAGAAACTATTCATATTAGTATATTAGTACATAACTCATCCACATTTGCTAAGAAAATTTGTTACTTGTAGCAATTGATGATTCTTATGGTATTTTTTTTCCCACAAATATCTCTTCAGAACTGTAGAAAAAAAAAGTTGAAATGTAACACATTTCAATAAGATCTAAGTTTATCCTAATTCCTCCATCCGTCCTTTTTTGTTTGTTCTTTTTGATATCTTTGCCTATTTTCAATAGCTTATATTTTCTAATATAAATTTCCAAAAATTATGCAAAATATTATAAATTGAAAGATATAAATAATTAAAAAAATAGAACAACAATAAAAAATGAACAAACAAAATGAGAGGGAGGGAGTAACAAATTGGACAACACTAAAAGATTACTTACCACAATGCAAAATGCACCAATAGAGTTTTTAATTTTAACTTGGAGAAACTATCATACCCAAGTTTTTTCACATTAATTGGTAATTGTCTGACCTAGCTTCTATCTAGATAGACTGCTTGCTTTTGTTGTTGCAGGAGCCTATGCTTGATTTTGGGGAGGGATAGAGAGAGAAACAAACCATAGAGTATATAAGTCTATAGACTTGTAGATTTGTGGAGAGAGAAAAAACGTTGAGTTCTTTATGCTGTGTTTAGAATTTTTTTTGAAAAATAGTATGGGTAATAAGTAGAGAGAGATAGAGAGAGAAATGTTGGAAGTAGAGAGAATCTAAGGGGAATTTTTTGAAAAATGCTTTTTGAAAAGCAAAGAAAACAAGGCAAGACTCTAAAACTTTGTGGAAAGAAAAAAAAAATTGAGTTCTTTGTATAACGTCACAATCAAAGATGACAAGAATTGTAAATCCTGTGAGATTTTCAGGGCAATAATATTATCATTTTCGCAAAATTACAAAATACTCAAAATTATACTGCTCTAGAGGTATTTTGGGAATTAGTGGCTCAAAATTATACTGCTCTAGGGGTATTTTGGGAATTAGTGGGGTCAAGTAACACCTTGACCTAGTGTGGATCCGCCCTTGGCTGTCCCTCAAAGCAAACCCTCCTCTTTGGTTAAATTTGTTGCCAGGAAAACAAAGCCTCCTTTTTCTCTGGCCCACGCTCACAATTTTCGCAAATAATGGAGTTAATGCACTCTAGGTCCTCAGAGCTTAGCTTATGCTACAAGCGGGCCCCTAAACTTATTAAAGTTTGCACTTTAACTCATTAAAATGTTAAGCCTACAAACACGAGAAACGCATCACTAATCTCCAAGTAACAATATAAATAGACTTAATAAGGATAAATTAAGGGGCGCTAATGTGAACATTTAGGCGCCTATCACATGTCACAGGTGCTCCTGTCGTGCATTAAGCACACTAGGCTCCCATGTGCCTGCAAAACCATCATGAACTAGCCAAGGATTTTCAAAATTCCAAGATCTTCCGTTTGCAAATGAGAGAAAGGCAAAACACTGCCAGGAATCAGCAATGATACCGCTCTGGAGCAACGCTGAAATAATTCTGTTGTGGTTCAGAATTCAATTACCGCTCTGGAGCAACACCGAAATAATTCTGTTGTGGTTCAGAATTCAAATAGCACGTAGCAGAACTTAGCTACCGAATGCTTGTGAAATAGAAAACCATTTACAACTGAAAGCAAACAAAAGGAGAAGAAACCAAGTAGCGAATAGACAATGAATGAGCTCGCTTTGACAAGTTAAGAGTCGGTAACCCTGCCATTTTTTTTTCTCTATTGCATTCTTTTGACATCTTATGACACTCCATTCTTCAATATACGATAATCACCGTTTACCTCACTTGTCTATCTCATCTTGTCCCACCCAACCCCACTTGATTGCCAACTAATTCGCACAAGTATTCAGAATCCATACCTTCGGCTTTGAATCTCAGTGTTGTGCCGAAGGTTGGAATAGAAGCCAATGTTACCCAACAAGAAAAGGGCCAGAACAAACACAGCCGTAAGAAGTACCAAAATGTGCTGCTTAATCCTTCTTCTACGCCTGTTGCAAAGAGGTGGAGAGAGATTTGTCTTGCTCTTAGTGAACTGGAATGTTTTTTGAGGTCGTTTTGTTATAGTCAAAGGAGTATCTTTGATTTCCAGCTCCTTGGTAGTTACAAGTGGGGATTTTGCAGCAGTTGCCTTCTTTCTCTGCTTCTTCTCCCCCTCCTGCACAAATGCTATTTTCTTCATTTTTATTGGAATATGAAAACCAAAAATAACTTCAGGCAAGAGTGACGCGCATGTGCTTCTTCCTCGTTACTGCTAGTGCTTAAATAGATTAAGGCTTCGTTTGGATTGACCAGGCCTTCAGATGTCTAATACTAACAATAATGTCAGAAGTGTAGTTAATACATGGTTTGTGAAATTAGATTGGAAGATGATTAAAAAAGTAGAACAGATGTATTTTACTGGGATCATTGTATGACTAGCTCCCTTAACACAATAGATTCAAATCACTATCAAATCTAAATTTGAGCTACCCAGGTCGAGTCCTGATGTTAATTCTGTTCGTTTGAAATCCACAGCCATCAGAATGAACCTAAAGAGCATTAATAATAAAGTTTACGAGAGTCAACTTCTCTTACTATTCAGCTTTTGTGGTGGCCTTATTTTGGGCCTTCTCTGCAGTTCTCCTATTCCTCTCTAATGCCCCATTTGCTCTGGCCTTCTCCTCCAGCCAATGTAGCTCTTTCAACTTGGCTCCGTCTGACATCTCTTCAGTCATGTTCTACAAGAAACAGTTGCCAATTAAGCTAGTCCTACATGTAGACACCCCAATTTGGCCTAACGAATATTTCAAGTCCCACCTTGGGACCATCCCGATGATGAATGCTTTGTTTGGTTTGTGTTTTGAAAAGTTTTTTGAAAAATAGTAGGGGTAATAAGTGGAGAGAGATAGAGAGAGAAATGTTGAAAGTAGGAGGAATCTAAGGGGAATATAGGAGGAATTTTTTGAAAAATTCTTTTTGAATTTGGAAGAGAACAAGGCAGAAATGGATACAGTGATTGCTGATTGCCTTCTTGAGAACCTTAGGACTTTCGGTAAGAACTTTGAACCACTTAGAGGACCCAATTCAGAGCCATACAGCCTTTCAAATAGAAAATACAGAAGCCTAGGAGAATCCATCTGTCGGCCGTAACATCGATCTCACGGCCTTAACATCATTTCCTTACCCGAGCAACCTGTTGCCAGAAAATCTCCCTGAGAGATCAATCCCTCGGCCGCGAGATCTATCCTTCGGCCGAGACATCCATTCCTCGGCCGTGACATCCATTACTCGGCCGCCAGATCGTCCTTTTTCCAGACTCTGGAACGTTCTGTCGATTGTTTGATTCAACTACACTACCTTCTCCGATGCGTTTGGGCTACGTTCAGAGATTGCAACAAAGAGTTCGAATTGCATTGCAATTGCAATCGTGCCATTTGATTGGCCGGAGTGAGTCATCCCTATGCCTATATAAAGGGCTTTGGGGTTCCGAAATAACAACCACGAAATTGAGAAGTGAAATCACTCACCCAAGCCACGAAACTCTGCACAAATACTCTCTCAAACCCCCTCTTCAAAAACCCTAACCTCCCGAAGGCCGCCATCAATCCGACGATCAAACTCCGAAGTTCAAACCCTAACCCTAGGGTTTTCAATCAAGCAATCAGTCAATCACACCCAATCCAAAGCAATCAAGCAACTGAGGGATCAAGGTGGTGAAGCCCAACGGCCTCTGGTTTGTTTTACTTATCGCATTTACAATTAATCGTAGCATTTAATTATTTACTAACGTTTCTGTCTGGTGTGAGGAAGAACATCGACCGGGACTTCGATCCCTCGGCCGATACATCAAACCAGGAGGATCCCTCGGCGGTGACATCCATTCATCGGCCGCGGGATCCATCTCCCTAGGACAACTTGCTTTATTCTTCTTTCTAATGCATGTTTCACTTATCGCACTGGCTCACCATTAACTGTTTAAAGGCTTAATTAAACAGACTATGTGTTAGAATTAAACAAAGCATCTACATGTCTTATGTTGAATAATTATGGGCCAGTCTCACGGCTGGGCAGAGAGGGGTGCCTAACACCTTCCCCTTACTGTACTTTTGGCTCCCGTACCCAGAATCTCTATATGTTTTCCTAGTTTTAATAAACTGGGTGGCGACTCTGTTTTGATGATAACCGCTATCATGTGGTGATGTTCCTAGCCATGGGAATGTCCATGATTTTGATTTTACGAAGCAAGCAACCAATCGAGCAAACAAACGTGATCAATCTGTATGGCGATGCCCCGTTTGGGAGGTGTCTACACTACACTTAGGCTTCCTGGGATTTTCAGTTAATGCAGTCTGATCTGTTACGTACCATCTGTTTGTTCACCTTCCACAGTTGAGACTTCCTTTTCTTGTTTCAGAGTTCGAATTGGAAAATTCGAAGTTTTTCCTGCAAGGGGTAGAAAGAGACCTGAGCAATTATTTCATACACAACATTAGACCAAGTGCCCAACCATCCGAAATCCTATCCTAATCTCCTCAGCATAAATGAGGAGAAAAAAATAGAGGTCACAGAAAAAGTAGAAACACTCATTATACAACGTAAAAGGGAAATATAGCAGCTTATAGCATTTCACATTTTCAATTAAAATGAAATTCATCAGTTTTTCATAACGTGAAGTGTCCATTTATTCGTCTTTCCACTCTTTCCGCAGAGTTATGATTCTTATATTGTACAGAAACCATACTATTATGTTTTCCATTGGTAAGTATATTGGATAAAGTTCGAGAACAAACATCATGGACATGAAAATGTAATGTATGAGAGCTAAAGTGATTCATGACCATAAAGCATGTTATGGCTAGGACTTGTATGTTGGATTGTGTATGTCGCATTACTCGTACGATTCTACATCTGAGTAATTTTTAATAGCTTTATTTTCCATACATCCTTAATAGAAAGAAAACAGAACGCCAAATTAAATAATAATACTCGATGGAATCTGATTTTCGCGTTCGCGCTCCACTTTTCACTGATGGCACTCCACTTTTAACGTGAAGTTACTGATGGCACTCCACTTTTAACGTGAAGTTACTAGTAACTTCATGAACAAAATGGAGTGCCATCAGTAAAAGTGGAGCGCGAATATCAAAATCCTACTCGATCTATAGATTTAAGTTTCTTTTAGTCCTGATATTCACTGTTATCTCATCATACACGTGCTGTGCGGGCAAATCACTAGTATAAAAGTAAAATACTTTGCACTGAAAAGTAATAGCAGAAAATCAGCTGTCCTGAGGAGCCTGCCTGAGTTTGTTGAAGATGTTTGGCCTTACGTTTTTTTTTTTTTTTTGGGTTCTTTAGAAAGTTGAAGATGTTTGGACTTTCACCAATTCACTTTTGTAGCAATATCGCTAATGTTGAGTTTGGATGAGGGCCTGCAGAGGAGGCTATTGACGGAAGGGGCATGGCAAAAGGAGAGAAGATAATGAATTGCAGAACCGATGTTTATTTTCTATGTTCCTCACAGTTTTCCTTTCCCTAGTAAATCTATCCACAATTACGTAATCGAAACAATGCTTAAAAGAACCTCTATTCTGGCTGTGTGTGTGATTAGCTAAAAAGCAATGGTTCATGTTGGGTTATACTTAAAAACGAGTACAGAAAACGTAGCGCTGGGCCTTCAAAGAAGTAAATGCATATCAGCAACTAACCCAAATAAGATACTACGACAGCTAAATGAAGGGCCCAAACATGCAGATCAGATATTGTTCAAGGCATGGAAACAAGTGTCATGTTAAAGGTGTACAAATTTAGAGAGTTAATTGCATTCTGCAGATTCATCTCGAATATTCAAAATACAAAGAAGCTATAATTACCTCAATTTGTTCTTTGGAAACCCTGAGCTACTCAACCTTCAGAATCAGACAGTGCTTTTGGAAGTCCATTACTTCTTGCATTTGCTTCCTTTGTTCTTTTTCCTTTGCTCTAGGCAAGAAAACATCATTTCCCTTCTTCCGTATAACAACAATAAGCGCACCTCTCTGTTCATCACTTCCCTATAAATTTTTTGCCATTTGTTCAAGCTTTTTACTAAGCTTATGTTTCCACGTCATGAACTGCAACTTGCTCTAGCGCCTCAGCCGGCTCATCCTTTATTAAGTTTATTTCCATGCTTTTTAGAAACTACAGAGTTCTAGTAAAAGGACCTCTTGCTTTAATCTTTCCTCCTCTTCAATCCACAATCTTCTTGTTTCTTTCTTCTTTCCAACACCCCCCCCCCCCCCCCCCCCCCCTCGTTTTGGGGATGGGAATAAAATTAAGACTGCAGGATGGACCTGTTTTAAGGCCAACCTCCATAGATACAACAGATGAAAGGGCCATGTGGCTTAATGTCATACTAAATACATTGAACAAAGTTGCAACAATCAGTGAAAACCTAAAGGTGTACAATAATACTAATTTTGAGAGCACACATGCAAATTTATTTGATATATTCATAATACAGATACAAATAAAAAGTCTTTTGGAACTAGAATTACCTCAAATTATTCTTTTGGCACCCTGAACCTCAACATTCAAAATCATAAAGACGTTTAGAAGTTCATTATGTCTTGCATTTGATTCCTTTGATCATTATCTTCCCCTCTAGGCAATAAAACATGATCTTTCCTTCTTCCGTGTAACAGCAAGAAGCATATTTCCCTGCTCATCACCTTCCTATAACTCCTTTGCCATCAGTTCAAGCTTTTGACTGAATTTGTTTGTTTCCACTTCATGAACTTCAACTTGCTCCAGTGCCTCAGCTAACTCACCCTTCCATGCTCTTTTAGAAACTAAAATTTCTTGCCAACTTGGCTGGTATTTCTAATGTTGTCTCTTGAGAAGCTAGCTCAAATCTCTCCTTTTCTTTAGCCAATGCAGCAGAAAATTCTAGTGCTAAGTGCTCCTTTTTGGCCAGTGATGCTTCTAGTAAAAGGAGTACTTGCTTTTAATCTTTTCCCTGCTTCAATCAATAATCCTGATTTCCCTTTTTTCCAAGGTCAAAGGAATCTCCAATATCATTTTCACGCAATACTTCGCATTCAAGCCGTTAATCTCCACAAGCTTTCATATGCCTACTAATGGAGAATTCCACCCACCCCAACCAATTCTTATGATATCAATCTCTTTCTCGCGAGTTGTCACTCCATGGTGATTCTCTCATGTTCCACTAAAGCATCAGAACGCAATACTTTTCCCACATTCCTAGTAGGCTCATGGTATATTACCGAAGACCCTAATAATGGGTTATGTTTGGAATGTCTAAAAAGCAAGTTTTACGCAACATGTTCTTGTCTTTATTTAACTTTTCCATAGCTTCTGATAAAAAAACTCATTACTTTCCGGTTCAAAATGGACCAGATAAACATATTCTCTAAAAGTAAAAATAGGAAAGTTTGGATATATTTTTTTACACTTAATCGAACTAGTCCAAAGGGGGGACTATATCTCTTAGTTTTTTCGGTTTCTATGGTCAATACAAGCAGGAAAAAGAATTTTTTTTACCAAACACTGAGAAAAGCTAATAAAAGACAAAAACAACTCTAAACAAAAGTCAAGCTTTCTATATTTTCCAAACATAGTCTCGCATTTATCAACATGCAGTTGGAGAAAATGCAATTTCTCCTTTAGGACGGCAACCTCCATTTCTTTGGCGGCAATTTCCTCGGCCGCCAATTGTTGAACTGCTTTTACCATTCCCTTGATAACAGAGTCATTAACCGTCCTCGAAATTGTTAATCGGTCGTTGATATCCTCAAAATACGAATCTAAATCCTCAAGAAGGTCTACACCCACCTCTCTCACTCCCTCCATAACTTCTTGACCCTCCATTCGAATACGTATCTGGTAAAAAAAAAATAGCAATGCAACGGCGGAAATCAGAAAACTAAGCTCAATTTGATAATTCAACAATTACAACCCAATATTCCTAATTTATATTACTTTTTTGATACTTGATTTCATATGTTTCATTCAAAATTTCTCTGTAAGAACACCAAGACTTCATATTTTGTTTCTCTCTTAATGTCTACAAAAATCAAAGTAATACTCAAGGATTCTAACGCTGTCACCATTCCTTGGAAAAAAGAGTCACTCCTTGAAATAATTCATCGTTGTTCATAAGATATGAACGTGAATCTAAATCCTCCTGGAAAAGGTCTACAGCCATGTTCTGATTTTCAACAGCACAACTAAATTCTGATTTTAAACAGCACAACTGAATTGTCACTCTAATCTATGGCTACTTGAACTGATCCCACCACCCACATCTCTCAGTTTAACGGTTACAGTAGTAGTGTAATGGTATCGCGGGAGAATTGAACAATCCGTGGGGAATCGGTTGTAGCTGTCGTGAATTTCTAAAAATTATTTTTGATGAAAAAAGGCTTAAAGTGCCTAAATCAACCGTTGCTGCCATGAACTAGTCCGTGAATCGGAAAAGGCCTGATACTTAGCGGAATCAGCCAATATGCATGTGATTATTCATCTCACCGGTATTCGGCTTTGATTTGGGAATATGATTCCACAGCAAAACATCCCTATAGCTCCTCGGATTTTGGAGGTGTATGGGAGGCTACTGTTTCAGTAGTATTCTGAACCACTTTATGCATATATTGCCAAATCACGGGACTAGATGGGTTATGTTATTGTTATTGTAAAGGCCCAAAAACCGTATCGTAAGGTCCGATAATTAAAACCTTGTCTCAATAAAACTTGTTGGCCCTCCATCTATACACAATTCTAATAAAATAGTAACCCGCCAACGAGAAATCGGAAAATTAAGCTCAATGCGATATAGAACGAACTACGAATACGATCCAGTTAATACTTCACTTTCAACGAAAGCAGACATGCAAATGAAGTTCAAACCTAAGAAATGAGAACTTACAAGTGGAAAACGATGATCCCAGAATATATATCTCTCTCTCGTCCTCTGACTTTATTCGGTTTTTTGTTTTTTGTTTTTCCAGGGTTTTGGGTTGAGATAGGAAGTGATTAGAAGATACGGGAACAGGCGCAATTGTAGTCAGCGCAGTGGTATGATTAATGAACCTTTCATAATCGGTCAATTAATTCACTAATGTTGCCAATGTTGACTTTATTGCATGGTAATTACGGATTGCTAGCATGTAGCCTACGATACGACACGTTACCAAAAAAAATAAAATGTGGGAGGATATTACAAAACTCAAAAAGTGTAGGAACAATTTTTTTTTTTTTTTGTGGTAAATCAGCTTGAAATTGAAAAAAAGGCTAACCGAATATACAGCCTACAATGGGCATACCTCAGGAGGAAAGAAAAGAAAATAACAAAAAAATTTGCCAAAGCGCAAAGGCTACATATGGTAAATGGGACACGCTGTTTTCAACCCATCTTTCAAGAGGGAAGGAAAACAAACGACACGTTAATACAATACAACCTAAAACAAAATATCATCTGCAGCAGATAACTCCCCTGATTTCATCCATTTATGTTGCAACCTTCCAGACAGCAGCAAACTTGGTAACACAGCATAATACAAAAACAGATCAGCAGCAAAACTACAGCAGCAGCTGCTTCTTGATCGCCCAGCAGCTACGACACACAAGACAGTAACAACAACCACAGATGTAGCTGAAGCCGTCATCATTTGAGCTTGATAACAGCAGCAGTACAATAACAGAACAGCAGTAACATGCTAATCATCCAACAGAATTAGCAGCAGAACAACTGCTAAAAAGCAGCAGAGACTGCATAGCAGCAGTAGTAATAAATTGACAGCAGCAGCAGTAAATGGCTAGGGACATGCCCCCTAGAAAAGCATGAACGTTCCAAGGGACAACCCCCAAGGACAGGCTAAAACAAGGTAGAATTAGCTAATGCCAAGGGAATAACAGCACTACACCACTTTCAAACATAATTTCGGACAATCGGTTCATGGATGTTGGTTTATACACTAACAACGGTTCCGTTCATAATTGTGTTCTGAATTAAGGTAAGAGTTATTTTTTTTTATTCGTTAATCTTAATCTACTTTAACTTACGGGACTAATGGATATGAATGAGTGTTTACGGAAATCATACCATTCCTTCCTAAATGCATTAGTGCAATTGGTGCCTTCATGTATATTACCAATTGTACCCGGCCAATAGCATTCTAAGTTAACTTATTGGCTAGATATAGTACTTATCCAACTAGAAACATTGGAATGAGATTAAATATATCCTTTGCTATCTTTGGGGCACAATGGGTATGGATCCGGATCCGTTTATTTGATCTAAACGGCATGCACAGTTGAGGGGGAGAAAAGGACCGAAGATGTTTAATAAATTTTACTCTTTTTTCTTCGTCTAAAGTTTTTTTCTCATTGGATTTTTCTTAGCAAAGTTTTGATGAGGCAATCTATGCGCATTTACCACTTTACAAGAAACACAAGGATGATGTACTCTTTTCCTAGGAAGTTGGGACCCTGTTGTCCCCGTTTGGCCTCCCTTTTAGGCCATTTTTATTAATTCCATTTCTCAAAAGGTCATCGTTTTGGTGATAAAAAAGAAGGAGAAGGTCACCGGCTTTCCGACATATATACCTTCGCTATCACCGGAGTTTTGGAAACAACTCAGACAAGTTGACGAAGAAGAAGAAGGAGAAGAACAAGGTAAAACTATTAATGTCATATTGAACCCATTCATATTTTTCTCTAAAAATGAGGAAGGAAAATTGAATCCATCTATATTCTCTCTCTACAAAACATACGAAACCCAAATTGGTTTTTACCAAAATTTATAATCTCAACCTATTTTTTCAATCCATCGACCCACAGCCCTGCTGCACCAAAATTTCTTCGCTTCACCATGTGTCTCTGCACCAAAATCCTTCGCAGTACATGCTCTTGTTTAAATTCAGCACTAAAATAAAAACATTATGCATGAAATCAAAGGAAAAGCGAAAACAAAATTAGGGAATTTTAATTTCGAAGAGTGGAGGATATCAATTTAAGTAGAAATTGGAAGATGGGTTGTTATTTCGACAAATTGAAAGATGGGTTTTCAGTATAGATGATCATATCTTTGTATCGGCATTTCATATGTCACAAATTTCTTTTATTATTCGCCCTTCTAATCTTAAAATTCTGCGTCCATCCAAGGTCAAAATATTTGGTGACTCCTTCCGAGATTCCTAATTCAGAATGCACTAGAAAACAAAGTTTAATGGTGTTTGTCTTCTTGGCCCCTTCCCCTTTAATGTGACATAGAACAATTTTGTAACCAGGTATTCGGACCAACTTATGCGCAACTCAACTAATGCTAATCAATCTTAATTACCGTCCACTAGCTATGGCCCCATTTAAAGCTAGAAGATGTTTAATTACTTCGTTTGGTTTGAATTTCAAGAGAAGTACTTTTTGAGATGTGATGATCAGTGAAGAGAGATAGATAGAGAAATGAGAGTAGTAATTAAATTAGAAATGTATGCAAAAAGAGGAGTTGATTTTAGAGACCCAAAGCGAACACAGTCTTTATTTTTTTTGATCAACCAAACAACGTGATGAGGGCCCCTATTTGTGAAACATGCATTGAATATTTTTCAGGGTAATAGGTGTAAAGTTAATGTGACCTTCATTGCTGAGTAGTTGTGTGATCAAGAGCTGTCGAAAGTAGTTGTACGTACGGCCTATGTATGGCGGTGATTTTTATCAAGGCAGTTCGACTATGGTTGGTGCCGGTGGTGCTTGATTTTGAGCAGATGGAGTAGTTATCCCATTCCGCTTTCTCCCAAAACCTTCTTTTTCAAGAAAAAGGTAATTTCAAATTCAAATATAACGAAAAAAATTTCATTTTTTTTTGCACTGTTTAAAAGATCTCAATGATATCTATCAAACAATATCCATATTAATTGGTAGAAAAATTATTTGCGTCAATATATGATTTTTGACTTTGAAATTACATTCTTTTTCCCAAAACCTTCTTTTTTAAAAAGTGGAATGCCACGTTATTGTAGTTAATAGTGTGTAATACTCCCTCCACTTCCTAATTTTAACCTTTTGTTTTTGAAAATTCAAAAACTCCGTTCGTTAAAAAACAAAGAACAATAGCGCTACTGTTTGGGCTCAAATTCAATGGCCCCAATCCAATTCAACAAAAGTCAGATTGTCCGGCTTTATTCAAAAAAAAAAAAATTTGAGTAAAGATAAATAATTTTTTACTTTTTCGATTCTTCAAGTCGAGACAAATCAATAAATTATAAAAATTTGACGCGAAACTAACAAATACAAAAAAGAAAAGAAAAGAATAAAGACGGAAAAAAAAGCGAAGTGGCTTATTTAGCCAAAACCCTAATTTTCTGATTCGAATCAATAGTATAAGTTGATATGATAATTAATGAAGCAATGATATTAGGTAGGTAGATGGCCATGTGAATGCCCTTCGAATAGGTGTCTTCCTGAGGTTATGTTTGCTACTCAAACGGTTCATCAATTCAGCAGTCAAAGTTTGTCGTCCGTGACAAAAATGAGATTGATTGATGGTTACGATTTTCTGAGAATGATCCTAACACAAAAAAATACTAGTACTTTTTTTTAATGTCGTTACCGATGTTTGATTAATTTCATTTTTTGAAGGCTTATTATCTTCTGTTTTTTCGCGAGTTTCCAACCAAATAGCAAATTGCTACTTTGTGTGGGATGTTTGAAACCATCCAACTCATTTTCTAGCTTTTCAAAATAAAAGTTGAACCATTGATTGTGAAACCGAACGGATGATCAATGGTTGAACAATTGCTTGGTGGTATACATTGAGCGAGATGTTTTTAATAAGATTAGTAACAAAGCAATCATGCAGAAATTTTAAAAAGATGAAAACTCGTCGGAATCAATTATAAATAAATTTAGCAACAAATATATAGACTTTTGTGCTTATGTTTACAAATTTTTGTGCCTAATGGAGAGAATGTTTCTTTATTATATTTTGCTTTGAATTTTTTTAATCTATTGTAAAAAAGTGCCCTTCTGAATGGGATTCTTAGCTCTGCCACTAAACATATACTATCGTACTAATGTGTCAAATTTTTTGCCATCGGGAGGAGAAGTTCCATGGCCAAAAATTATCATGAGAAATGACTAGAAGCCAAAAACCACCCGTCACATGTATTGCGATGAAATTAGAATCATTATGACAGAAAATGATGTGTATTAATCCTCTTTCATTTATAATGCAGGAAGAGGATTATGGTTACGGGAAGAAACTGCTAACGGACTAATAATGTTTTATTTTTAGATAACTTAGGTATAATGCAGGATGAGGATGGTGGTTACGGAAAGAAATTGCTAACGGATTAATAATGTTTTATTTTTAGATAACTTAGGTATAATGAAGGATGAGGATGGTGGTTAATTACGGAAAGAAACTGCTAACGGACTAATAATGTTTTATTTTTAGATAACTTAGGTGGCTGTCTTGACCAACTTACGCGCACATCAACTCATCATAACCTCAATCTCATTTTTCGCTTGCAAGGGTCCAATTAGTAGGAAGTAAAAGGCATCAAGCAAGCCCACCTTATAAGTTATACTCCCTTCATCCCATTTTCATTGGCCATTATTCTATTTGTCGCTTTTATGTCTTTTGTCTATATCTTTTAGTGTGGATCTTGAAAAATTTGTAATATGAATTTTGTTTGATAGATTTTGATTAGTTTTATAATACAAAGTTTTCAAAATTATGAAAAACATTATAGATTGAAAGAAATAAGCAATTAAAAAATGGCACGCAATTTAAAAATGAACAATGAAAATGGGACGGAGCTAGGGAGTAGTAATTAGTGTAAAGATACACACAAATATGCAAACCCCAACATTTTGAATAGCGATTGCTGCTTTTGGCCCTCTAATACTGTTCGACTATGGCTGATCAAGACCTATACAATCGATTCTAGATCTCTACATATTATTCGATACTTCTACTACAGTTCCACCGCCACGCAAGTGCAAGAGTGTGCATTTGTGTGGTTAGTGGTTATTGACATTGTTGTGTATATATACCCTAGGATTCCCTATTGTTGAGAAAACACAAATGGCCCATCCAATTCATCAAGCCAATGAAAACAGCCCCTTTGGAGAACTCACAAGGGAAGAGTTCTACCATAAACAACAAGTACTCCACCAAGAGAGCTTCATGTTGAACAAACAAAACATGAAAATATTTACTCAGTCGTGGCAGCCAGCCGGCTCGAGCAGCCTCCGGCTCAGAGGGCTGGTAGCCATGGTCCACGGGTACACGGACGAGAGCAGCTGGCTCATTCAGCTGAACGCAGTCGGCTTAGCCAAAGCCGGTTTCTATGTTTGTGCACTCGACCTTCAAGGCCATGGCTACTCCGACGGTTTGCGTGGTCACATTCCTAAAATCGAGCCGGTTGTTGAGGACTGCATACAGTTCTTTGACTCGGCTCGAGCTGCCCATCCGAAGCTCCCAGCATTCTTGTTTGGTGAGGTTGAAGAATCAAGAATTTTTAAGCCTTGTTTATTGGATCAATTATTCAATCCTTATTTCCAGTATATATTGCATATATATGATTTTCTTGGGTGTCATTTCTCTGGAGGCAAATGAAGAAACTACAATATTTCCTTGTACCAAGGGACAAGGGTCGTAACTCAGTAAGAAATAGGTAAATATAAGGCCTCCCTAAAAATCAGCTAGACCTCGTTTGGTTAATTAATCTCTTGCAAGAACGAATTCTGTGAGCTTGAGATACTTTTTTCCTATAATACAAACACCACTCATCGTCTTCATGTCGATCTTAAGTAGTTGTTGGAAAACATCTTTCTAATTAATTGGTTATTGTCGTACATTGAGTTGATGATTTTGAAACTATACAAGTATATTACTGTTGTCATGAATATAAATTAATTCTTACCGGGCTGTACGTACGTACGTAGGTGAGTCACTAGGTGGTGCAATATCCATACTGATATGCCTAAAGCAAAGCAAGGCGTGGAGTGGTTTGATACTGAATGCAGCAATGTGTGGGGTTTCAAACAAGTTCAAGCCGGTGTGGCCGCTGGAGGAGCTACTTCCCATGGCTGCTTTCGTCGCACCCACTTGGAAAATTGCAATAACAGATGATCCTGTCAAGAAGTCATACAAGGAGGAGTGGAAGAGAAAGCTGGTCATGAAGAGCCCCAACCGCCTGCCCAACAGCAAGGTGTGATCCATGTTAGAAATAATTATGGCGTTGAAATAAAGTTGTTAGAAGTGCATGAGTTGTTTGCAAATTACAACATCCAAGTTGGAAACGTACTCAAGTTTTGTTCGTTTGTCAATCGTGCCAATCAAAAAATTAGCCCCGGCCCTGTCAAGTTGATCAGTCTGAGTGGCCTAGTTTTTCTACGATGGAGCTTGTAATAGAAGTTGAGTTTTAGACTAGTTATTGTACGATGGAGCTTATAATAGGGTTGAGTTTTAGACGAGCTCATGAAGATAAACGAGTTTTATACATAATAAGCTCACCTCGAACCAAATTGTAACGAGATGGACACTGCTTGAATTCAAGTAGGTTGATTAATTTTACGTAGATTTTATTGTGCGATATGTTTATGATTTTGTAAAAATGACCTTTAGCCTGATACGATAAAACCCAAAAATTATTGGGCCGGTAGAAGTAGTAAAATGTAAGCCATGCAAGAAAATTATTCCCAAATGAATTAGTAAAAAAGAAATAACGAATTTAGTTTCATAAAATGTATCCAACAGGTGACAGCAGCAACAGCACTAGAGTTTCTGAGAGTCTGTGGGTACATACAGAGGAACTGCCATCGGCTCGAGCTTCCATTGTTGATGGTGCATGGTGGGGAAGACAAGGTTTGTGATCCTGAATCGGCTAGTTTGGTGCATGAATCAGCTGCTAGCAAGGACAAGACTTTAAACATCTTCAAGGGTATGTGGCACCAGTTCATCGGCGAGCCAAATGAGAGTGTTGACCTGGTATTTGGGATGATATTGTCATGGATTGGAGACAGAGCTAGCAAAGCTAAAACCAATATTGGTAATGATCCTGAGAATTAATTGAGATTTTAATAATCAATGATGAACAGGGACCGAGCCAGAATTCATTTTTATTGAATGCGTTACTCTAACTTGTGTAACTTGTGTCTTGTGTCGATCATCTCTATCTAATGGATTCCTCTCTTTTTGTGGAGCTTTTTTTTGCCCTTTCCTCTTATGTGGTCTCATGAAAAGAATAGAAGATACACACATGAAATTACTTATGTCTAGGCCCCGTTTGATAATAGTGATAGATGGTTGGGATTCGTAAGGAGATGAGATTATGATTGAGATTGGTTGGAATTCGTAAAGACAAGGTTTTGAAATTTAGAGGGGCAAATAGGAGAAATTCACAACTATGAAAGGGAAAATTAAGAAGGATTCCTAAAGTTGTATGTATCTCCTTTTTTTTTTTTTTTTTTTGTCATACGGTATTTATCAGCAGAATGTTACTTTGTTAGTCAACGGGGGGCTGAACCCCAAACCTGCTCCCCGTGAGACTCGAACTCAGGTCACCACTAGGGAGAGAAATGAGACAACCAAACCAACTCAGGTCCCAGCAGGATGTTGTATGTATCTAATCATGTTAGTTTTGAAATGTCAGTTAATGCTTGAAAAAAATTTGAACCCATATGTAGAGAAACAATCTTACTGCCCATGGATGTAAGATTGTGGTTTCAGCTAAAATGAGGTTTGGCAATTTGATTTTTTCCCATATTCAAAGTTATTGAAGGATATTGTCATCTATCTATCTATTCTAATATATAAAGGGGAGCACCACTTTGGTATCTCTCCCTGTCATGTATTTCCCTTTCCCAAAAATACCCTCTTAAAAAAAACACAAAACAAAACAATTAATTGTGAGGATATTTTGGACATTTAAGCACAAAAAAATCCACCTGAAACAGTTATTACTCCTTCACGACCTGTTTTTTCTTTAAAAAAAAAAAAAACCCTTCTCATCCACGATCGACGACCAGCACCTTCTCCCCCTCTCACACTACCTTCCGGACTCCATCTCTCTCTCCTCAACTGCCACTCCCCCACACCCCCACGTCTCTCTCTCAACCGCTCCCCACACCTCACCCCTCTCTCTTGCTCACTCTTTCTCAACACCTATGACTACCTCTCTTCACTCCTCCCTCTCTCTTTCACAGACCAACCACCGCACCACCCCCCTCTCTCTCCATCGACTCCTCCTTCGCTCCTCCCTCTCTCCTTTTCAAATCTGCTACTTCCGTCTTCCAATTGCTGCTGAAAGTTATTGCGGGGGATAGAAATTGGTTCATAATTCTCCCATAAATCCCGGCTGAAGTCACCTCTACTACTTCCGTTGCTGTTGATTTTAGTTTTCGTGTCACCACCCCAAACCACCATCTTTGCCTCAATCACTAAGCACCCCTATTGTTCGATTCAATGTATGAACCATCAATTTCATGTCTCACTGCCTTCCTGCAGATTGTGCAGATTTTGAGTATGGGTTTTGCAGATTTTTTTGTTCTACTTAGACCTTCAGGATGTTCTTATTTCCTATTTCAGATTCGGTTTCAGTATGGGTTTTGCAGATTTTTTTGTTCTACTTAGACCTTCAGGATGTTCTTATTTCCTATTTCAGATTCGGAAGTTCATACCTGCGGTGAAGAGAGTTTTGAAAATCAAGGGTACTCTCTCTTTCTCTCTATTGACTACCAGGTGTTTGTATTAATGTCTTCTTCTGTCAAAATTTGCTTTCAGCTTACTGCTCTTTGACATATGAACACTTTCTTTATTCCGTAGATAATCACTTATGGAGTTATAAGTGATTATCTACTATTTGGTATCTTTCGGCTCTATTTTTTATGTAATTGATTACTGTTGTAAAACAATATGGTGTTCGTGCTTTTAACGGTTGCATTGTTTGGGGAATGGAAGTGGTAGAAGAGGCCCAATAGAAGAGAAGGGAATATGGTTAATAACAGTGTTTTGAATATCTAGAATATGAGAATTTCATGTCTCTTTTTGTTTGTTTCTGATGGTAAGTTATCACCTGCCAGCATCTTCCTGAGATGGAACACAAGTAGTATTACGATTACGCCACACATTTTTTTTTGGGAAAATGGATGCCTTGGATGGCTATCAAAGAATGCTAATGTGGAGTTATTTGAGATGGAGTTTGATTAGGAAATTTTGTATAGGTGGAATCTGGTGTTTGATAACTTTTTAGTTGCATCTGTGGGAGAAATACATGTAGGTAGTTTGTTGCTGTTGTGTTCTTGCTGTAACTTAGAATGGTGATATCTTTATAAGAAAAAACCTGAGAAAGCAACCAAGTTCAATAATAATTTTGGTTTTTTTCCCCTTCTCAAAGCTGGTATTTGGTTATTTAATTCCTTCCAAACATCTACAGTCTACCATTTAAACAACACCGCAACAACTTGTTGACATGGATAACATCACTGTTTTTGGTCAGGTAAGATGTTCTATAAATTTTGTAGTAACACAAATTGCTTTCATACGAGGGCGTTTCAACCCAGCCTTTAAGATATTTTCAATAACACAGTATTATTATTGAACAGGTGGACAATGATTTGAGAAAAACGGTAACCAAGTGTTCTTTTGCTATTTTAATAGGTACAACACAGTTTAATGTCAACTTGATGTTATGAACTCTACTTACTTCTTATGCATAGGTTCAGCTTCTTCAAGAAAGAAATGTTAGAGTTGTTATCCGCGACGAACGAGAACTCAATGCCATTTGTGTTCAAGAGGTAAATCTAAATCTGAAATTTACTATTACTATTACATTACATTTGGAATTTAAATTCACTGCATTTTATTTTTGTAACCAAAATTTTCAGCTATACAATTATTTACAGGAAAATTGAAGGCAAGGACAAATGGCTCAACAAAGACAGGCAACAACCGCAAAAGCCAAGGGAAAAGATAAGGCAACTGGTTCCAACGGAAAAGAGAAAACCTAGGTATGATGCTTATAACTTCCATGTTTTTTCCCTGCCACTTTTTTAAGCTAATTTGTGATCTACGGATGTAAGTTACTCACCGAATAGTATTTTATTGGGATTGAACTGCTATGATGCAAGTTGTGAAAATGTTAGCTGGTTAAGTACAGTAGTTAGACAATTAATACTCTTGACTTGTAAAATATTGGCATGCTCTGTTTATGTGTATCTCAAAATAACTTGACAAAAAAATCATATCAGTTTCAATGCAAATAACTTTGAAAATGTTATGTATTTTCTACCTCTGAAGTATCGCGGCATCATTAACAATGAGTTAGAAACTGTTTTATTTCTTTAGTTGAAGTTTGTAGTAACTACTTAACTGTGTACCTTTTGAGAGTACAAATATGCATAAGTCATATTTTTCTATTGTCAAATGTGAAGAACGGGTAGTGACCAAAAAAAATGACGTAGGACTGAATGCATTTATAGCCCTTCTTTCCCTATATTTCATTCCCTTTACTTGAGGGGGCTGCTCACAACATTATTTTTGTAACCAATATTTTTGCCTATTCAATTATTAATAGGAAAATCGAAGGCAAGGAGAAATGGTACAACAAAGACAAAGAGCAACCACAGAGGGCAAGGAAAACGAGCAGCCAAGTGGTTCCAATGGAAAAGAAAAAAACAAAGTATGATGCTTATAACTTCTATTTTCTCTCCCTTCCACATTTTAAAGATAATTTGTTATATATGCATGCAAGTTGGTGTTGTTCTTTTTAAAAAAAAAAAATCTTGAAATGAAAGATACAATTTATGGAGAGGCTGAACCAGTACGTGATTATGAACACCTTCTTTTTTATCCCTACAGAGATTTGAAATAAGTTTTTAAACTTACACAAGTCGTAAATTGTTTCGCTTGAGAACTTTTAGGTTCAAATGATTGTATATATAACATTTTATGCAGGTTTTCATGAGGCCTCCTCCATGTTTGTGTCGTAATGATCATTTGGATATGTTGAATGCAGTATATGATTTTGAATCTAAACGTCAGATGGAGGGCTTACCAGTTGAAAATTTTGTTCGACGAAAAATAGAGGCATGTCGAGCCTTGCAAAATGTTGGAGAAAATATAAGTGAACAATACCTTATAGGAAAAATAGTAGACCTTCTATCACCAAGCTGGATGCATGTGAAGCGAACAATATTTCAAAGACATGTTATAGAAAATGCTACACATTTGATGAATGTGTAGACACCCCAATCTGGGTCTCCCATTTGTTTTACTTTGTTTTTCGGTTTCTTGTTTTCCCGATGATAAGATCGGATCAAACAGACTTGAGTTTGGAATGGATTGAGCTTGGAGTGATTGGAACCCTTCTTGAACCTTTTGAACCTCAAAATCCTAAGTCAAAACCCTAGCCAAGGTTTGACTATCGCGCGATCCTTTGGTTTACTCGCGCGAGTGTTGAGTTGCCAGGTGGTGGTCAAAGTAGCCTTTGACCATCGCGCGGTTGTTCTCTCTCTCGCCCGACACTCCCACTCTGTCACGTGATGGTTCTGGCCTGTCACTTTCACCTTTTTCCAGCTGAATTTTTACAATCATCAGGGGCCATGTGGGGCTAGAACCCCATTTTCGTCGACTGTACAGTGTTGTGCAGGCTTGGGGTGCACCACCCACACAACCACTCCCACTCACCTTGGTGGCTTCTTTCTCCACCAAGTAAGGCTGACCAGCCTTGTTGGCTGGTTGCAAAGCCAAGCCTTCCACCCACCTTGCACCTTCCATCCTCCTATAAAACCCCCATTAGTCTTTCATGTCAAGGGTTACAAAAAAAAGAGTTACCAAGTTATCAAAACATCTAGCACAAAGTCACAAACCCTAACCACACTTCCTAATCTTTCACACTTGTGTTTTCCATACACTTATTTGGCAAGCTACACCACCTTGTTCAATCCATTTCAAAAATCATTCAAGCAAAGGTATAAATTTTTACCTGTTTCCTGTTTTGATCCCTGAGGGGGGTTGGTAGGGCCAAGGCTGGTAATCAATACCAGTCCTAGCCCTAAAGTCAGTAGGGTTACAAGAAACTGTGACCAACAAAACCCTCGCGCGATGGAACCGAAAACTCGCGCGACACTTGTGTCTGCATGAGATTGTTCCACGAGGGGAAGGGATGTTGATCATTTCTTGTTTTTTTTTTCTATGTTTATATCTCTTGTGTAGCCCTTTTTGGCATTTAAATCACTCAGATGCATGTTAAAATAAGTACAGTACCTTAGCTTACTACTTTAGTTGGTTTGGAATGCCCTTGGGATGCTTCTGAACATGTCTCAGAGTCCCAAGCATGCAAAGCAATACCTGGAAGTCCAGTCAGGAGCATCGCGCGAGTGTTTCACTCTGTGGCGCGATGATTTGCTGATTTCCAGAAACTGCCCTTGCATGGGCAACTAGGCCTTTGGCCTTTGCTTATTTCTCCCCCACTGTTTAGGGATTGTCTTTCAATTTTATTCAATCTGTTTGTAATAATTATTTACTTACAGCACATATAAACTACTTGGTTTGCCCCCCTGGGTGTGCACTGGTCCTTCCAGAGCCCAGAAGGGGATAAAGTTCAATCTGTTGATGAGGCATCAACCCTCGCGCGAGTGTATGGAAGTATCGCGCAACGGTTCACTTGCATGCAGTTTGATCCATGCATGTAAGTTGGCCATTGTTTGTGATATCTCCATACCAGGCACTGTGTTGATGCTTGATCAATGTTTTGAACTTTATTCCATTTATTATTTGTCATTTCATCCATCCATGCTACCTGTCACATCTTGCAAATCGTGTTACAGTCTTAATCCCCGATTAACTGTTTTCCCGCCCTAATTGGCTAAAAATTGGTTAATAAAAGAAGAATCGCAAATGTTTTCAAAACACCTAAGTAGAGACCGATCTCCGGATTGGGCGAGAGGGGTGCCTTAAAACCCTTCCCCTCTCGTAACCTGGCTCCCGAACCCAGATATGGTTATGACGGACTGGTGCTTTCACTTTTTCAAATCAAATAGTGCGACAGGTGCTTCGAAATACGGTTCCTTGGGTGTCGGACCTTCAAACCCAAGTGGCGACTCTGTATTTTACGAGCGCTTGCCTCTCCGCTTGCGCTCCCTCGATTCCGAGAGGGCCTTGCCCAAAAGTTGTCGGAAGGGAACGAAATCCTTCTCCGAGGGCATGCTGCCCACAGTGGCGACTCTGCTGGGGATAAATCGAACCAATATTAATTCATACTTAGGATTTAATACACTTGAGAACAATCCTTTAAAAGTCTGTCAAAACGGCGAGCTTCGCGCTGCCGAAGGTTGGAATGGTGATTTAACAGGACCTCGTGTCCGGCCAATCTAATCTGGGACATTTTCGATTGTTCACTTGTGTAGTTTCTTCTAAAGATGGACCAAATAAAGTGAGCCAAATTTGAAAAGGCATTTTGAAAATTCTGCGATTCTTCTTCTTCTTAATCAAATTCTAGTATCTCATTTGCATCGATGTGGGATAAGTCTCGTTGGATCGTTTTGGCAATCCGGCACGGTTTACCGGAGCCTGGGGACCCCAAATGACCAACAACCTTCGACGATGATGGGTCATACTACCGTTTGACTGTTACTTTGCGGTTACGTGGGTAACGGGAGGTATATCTGTGGCCTTAGTCCGAGGAACCCGTTACGAACCAAAACCGGCCTTTGCATATACAAAACATTAGAACCTTTCAAAATAGGACAAGAACCTGCAGGTTAAGATCTATTTGCATCTAACCCCATATACTGTTTACATGTTACTGCTTTCCCTATCGCATGAACTGCACATACATCCCGTTCTGCGTAGGAACATGTTTAGGGCGGCTTCTAGGTTCTCGGTCTTTCAAGTCTGTCTTAAAGTTTACTAGGGCACTGTTTGGCCCGATGAGGAGTCGTGCATCTCGATGATGCACGTTTTCAATTTTTCCAGTCCTTCGGACGGTGGGACTTTAGGAAAATCAGAAGCCTTTCTACACCCTTGCCTATATACCTGTTTAGGGCTTCAAACGAAAAATAAGGAACAGCAGAGAGAATACCACGATGCTTACACCAAAAGGTAACAAGTGCCTCGTCACTTACGCCGCCCGGCTAATAGCACAGTGCTGCTCACGCCAATCTGGTTATAGCATCACGATATTCATACCGAGTTGTTCTGACTTCAAGTTTGAAATCCCAAATGGCGGAATGGACTAAGGTTTAGACTTCTTTTGACATCCTTTAGGATCACTCGTTCCGAACAAGGATACATATTCGAAAAGAATTCTGAGGGCCTCAAGCAATGTCCGAACATCTTGAGACAGACTTGTCTTCTAGTTCTAGAGTCTAGGGCGACACTGACGACGTTGGCTGCATTCGTACTTTAGTCTTTTATTTAGATTAAAGTTCCTGCAGGACCCCTATTAAGCCTTCTTTTACTTTGTTGCAAAGTTCTAAATCATTGCACCGCCAAGGAAAGTATCGAAGCAAGTGGCCAAACCCGCTTGGGAACGTCTGCATCTGAATCCGATTCAAAGGCTCGTCAGGTTACAATCCCAGTCAGTCACCACGGAAGACTCTCCGCACTCTCTATTGACTGCTCTACAGTTAGGCTCTCAGTCAGGTTCGCCGTCAGACTCACCGCCGTTTTTACAGGAAGGGCTACCAGCTTCCCCATCGTCTACATCAAGCACCCCCGAAACACCTATCATGGCAGATCAGCCGCAGCCACAACCTCTTACCTTGGAAGCCATGCTCATGAACCTGTAGAACAGTATCACCGCCATGCAACAAAGGGCAGCTCACACTGATGCCAACATTGCTCGTCTGAATGACCTCTTTAACACTCGTCTTCCTCCAGCTGTTCAAGAGGAGGGAAAGGCCGAAGAGGATGATCATGAGCCACCCATCCTGATCGAGGATCCTAATCATGAAGGGCGTCTCATTGTCCAGCCCAACCCGAGGGAGGTTCGCATACCTGCTGTGAATCTCGCAGGTGGCAGACCTCCTCCAAATCAAGAAAGGCCGGCTCAGAACCTTGACATGACCGCACTCATGGCTAAGATTGCCAAGCTGGAGGAATCTGTTTCCAAGACCGAAAAGATCAACGCTGGGGGGATCGATCTGGACCGTCTTTGCTTATATCCCAACGCCAGGCTTCCCGAGAAGTTCAAAATGCCCGACTTGGCTAAATTCGACGGGAGTGGCGATCCCAAAACCCATCTCTATAGTTACCATGCCGCCATGAAACTACTCTCTGTTGAGCCGGAGGCCATGTCTCAACTCTTCCCTCAAACCCTTTTAGGCCCTGCTTTCCATTGGTTTTTGTCGCTCGACATTGCCAAAAGGAGGACCTGGGAGGACATTGGGGCTGCGTTTATTTCGCAGTACAGCTACAACTCCCAGTTGAAGATGACCACCCGGGAACTTGAGTCCACCAAGATGGAAGCTAAGGAGTCCTTTGCAGACTTCGTCAAAAGATGGAGGGCCAAGGCCGCCTTAATGACTGACCGCCCCAGCGAGAAGGATGAGCTCCGCATCATCTCTCGCAATCACCAGCCAGACTATGCTAGGCATCTGGTACTTGCTCAGGCATCCGCCAGCTTTGAAACCTTCTTCGATTTGGCCTGGCCATCGAGGATGCGCTGCAAAGTGGAATTCTGGCAAAGGAGGAATCCTCTAATCCTCCTAAATCAAAGCCTCGGGCATACTCTGGGAATGCAAATGCGCTGTTTGGAACAGGGACTTATTCCAACACGGCAACCAGTGGTACTAACGCCACTTCCTCCAACACGACCAACCACATCGCAGATGTCAATCAGGTGTAGACTCCGCAGAATAACCGGCCTCGCAACCAACCTCGCAACTTTTTCACTATTGAGGCACCTCTGTCCTCGGTCTTGGAAAGGCTGGTCAAGTCAGGGCATCTCAAGCCCCTGGATCCGACTCCTTTACCCAAAAACCCTTCACCTAACTTCAAGGCCAACCTCTACTGTGCCTACCATCAAGGAGCGGGTCATCTCACTGACTCCTGCTTTCGCCTCCGTCATGCGATTCAGGATCTCATTGACGATGGCACGCTTGCAACACCTCCGCCACCTCAGAAGCCTAACGTCATTGCCAACTCCCTTCCCAAGCACAACGCTGTTCCACACATCAGCCAGATATCCCTCAGCTCCACCATATTCAACCCAACTGACTATATAGCCTCAGCCAATCAGCCCAGGCCGATAGTACCCTTCCCGTTTGAACCTTCTGCCGAGGTTTCTTACATACACATAGTGGACGGTCATCTTACCGACACTGATGCATCTCCAGGACACTTGCAAGATGGGGCGACTGTCTCCAATGACTCTGTCAGCTCCCTCTTCCATCAGTCAATTCCCGCTTTGTAGCTCGATTCCGCCTCTTCACTTGACAGCCCGTATGTAAATGTGACTGGCGCTAACCCATCCCCAAGTCTGTTGGGTCAGTCTCGATCTGTTGAACCTCCACCAGAAGTCAGCATGCAAGCCACAGGTTGGGCTATCGCAGACAACATGGACTATGCCATCCCTATACTCAACGAGTGGTCGAGCCTCGAAGCGGATGGATTTCCCCCGTAGCCTGAATATCTCCCTTTTGATCAAGCCTGGTATGATTGCTGGATGGCCGGTTATGAAGCGGCTATGGTTGATCCTCTGGATGGTTTCTCTTTGTACATGTTGTTTCAGCAGCCTGAACCTTTGGTCCCTGAAGAAGAGTACTACTGGGACCCCGAGCCAACTTGGCAGGCTCCCATGGATTTGGACCCTAATCCCCTCCAAGGCTACGCAATACCGGATTACATGCTACACTACGCAGAGGACGATCTTGTCCAGGAAGACCCACGGGTTCTGGGAGACCACATTTCCCTCTTCAGCTCAGTCTTTGATTCAGTGCGACACTGATCTTGATCCCTGCTCCCACATCATTAACGAGGAATTCCCACGTCTTGAAGTGCCTTATCCAAACAACAGGGACTGCAGCATCATGGTTACGGACCTTGTCCCGCCTGCTAATCTTTGGGAGGTCGATGACATAGTGGATGTCCAAGTTGGGACTGAAGTCTAGGCGGTCAATCGTTCCCTGGCCGATAGTGGTCTTTGGGATGTTCCTTTCTTTGCGAATCCAGAGCCTGTCGCTGAAGTGGCCGCTGTAAAAGACTTGAACTTCTGGGACTCCTTACTGATGAAGGATTTGGCTGAGGATCTAGGCCTAGACATGGAAGTGCCTGTTTTTGCACCAACTACTGACAGAGGAAAACGCAAACTGGGAGAAGTTCCTGCTAATCTCTGGGATGTGAACGAAGAACCTCAAGTTGTGCCCTCCTCGGGGAACGTTCACAACGTTACGAGGAGTGGACGGATTTTTCAGCCTGCAAATCTGCAAGCTGGAAGCTCGTCCAACCCTTCTAACCAAAGGAACGAGCCTATCGCTTTCCCGAGGTCTGCACCTCTCGAGGTATCAACCGGTCCACCAGCTACCGATCTGATCCAACGACAACTTGAGCGGATTCCCGCGGCTATATCGATTTGGGGTCTGATCTGTTCATCCAAGGAGCACCGCCAGAAGCTGTGCCACACTCTATCTCGCCTTGAGGTTCAGGCTAATGTTACACCTGAGGCGATGGTATCCCTCATCCTCCCTCAGACCTCCAAGCACACTGTGGTCTTTACAGATAAAGACCTGCCAGTTGAAGGAGTCGACCACAACCGCCCTTTCCACATCACTGTCAAGTGTCGAGAACTTTAGGTTCCGACTGTTCTCATCGACAACGGCTCGGCGATCAATGTCTGCCCTATGAGGGTTGCTTATCGTCTGGGACTCACTAAGAAGGACTTTGCACCTTCCAACTTGGCTGTCAAGGCATATGACGGCACCCGTCGTGTGGTCGAGGGCACTTTAATGCTCAAGCTCGATGTTGAGGGCTTTGAGATGGATGTTGAGTTCCATGTTGTGGACATTCCTGCTACCTTCAACCTTCTATTAGACAGGCCGTGGCTCCATCGACCTGACATCATGGCCGTACCATCAACTCTCCACCAAAAGGTCATTCTGGGTCTGCCTACTGGTACTTTAACCATTTACGGGGACTCTGGAATTTGTCTGCTTAAGGAAGATGGGACTCCTGTTATGGGAATTTTGCACGGTGAGGAGGATGTCGACCTCGGGGGTTTCTCTTTCGACACTTCTGGTACTATGATGGCCATCAACGTAGACGGGAATTTCCTCATAAGCTCTGTCGCGTTGGACATTATGAGGAGGATGTCTTATTTCTCGGGTATAGGCTTAGGTTCTCATCGACAAGGGGTCCCGGAGTTCCCTACTTTTCCTTTTAATAAAGGCCGTTTTGGTTTGGGGTATATCGCCTCTGCCATAGATGCCAAGAGAAGGAAATTTACGGGAAACCTCGAACCCTCTACGGTGATCCCGACAGCTACTTCGTGCGTGAGGTGGGAAATGCCGCTTACACTGGACAGTCCGAGCTGTTTATTCATTCTGAAACTGGGGAGCTGCTGCCGGGGTTTGAAGTCTTCGTTGATGACACTTGGTCAAGCAGTGATGATGAGCCAGCAAGGGCAGAATTCAAGAGGAAGCTTAATCAGGTGAAGGTCAAGACTGACTGGCTGGGATCCATTGATCAGGGGAATTTGGAGCTGCTGTTCCAGGAGTTCTCCCAAGTGGGTTTGGCTGGGGAAGCTGAAGAAGCAGAAGTGCTCATGCTCGGGCCCGACGCCCTCGAGGACCTTACCTCTCTCATTGTGGAAGCCAAGGGTTGCCTTAAAAATTGCATTTTCAAACCGCGCCTAACTTGCATTGACGACACCTCTGAGTCGGAATCTGAGTCAGATACAGAGTCTGTTGCGTCGTCTAAGTCTAGCTCTGAGTCGGAGATTGTGCCTCTGGGCCCTCCACGTCATAGCTTTTATTTCGAGTTTGATTCCCTTGTACTTGGCGACCCTCCAGGGTCTTGTGAAATGAATGAGGCATCTTTTGACTACTTCAATGATCTTTATATAAACTGTGTCGATCCTGACGATGAAGGGATAGATTTCGATGGGGATATTCCCAAGGAAATCCGTGCCCTCATTGAAAGGGAAGACGAAAGGCACGCTCAGCCATTAAAAGAAGAAGTAGTTTCTATAAACTTGAAAGATGAAAACGATCCCCGAATGGTTCAAGTGGGCTCCACGCTTTCGCCAGAGGAGCATCGTGATTTCAAAGAGCTACTCACTGAATTCAGCGATGTTTTCGCGTGGTCTCATCGAGATATGCCTGGTATCGACCCCGAGATTGTGGAGCATCGGATCCCTTTATTGCCAGATGCTAAACCTGTGAAACAGAAACTCAGACGGATGAGGTCGGATTGGGTTCAGAAGATCAAGGAGGAAGTTACTAAGCAAATTGATGCTGGTTTTCTCATGGTCTCTCAGTACCCTACATGGGTGGCCAACATTGTTCATGTTCCTAAAAAGAACGGGCGAATTCGGGGCCGTGTTGATTTCAGGGACTTGAACAAAGCAAGCCCCAAAGACGATTTTCCCTTGCCACACATCGATGTGCTTGTGGATAATACTGCGGGGCATGCTTTGCTTTCGTTCATGGACGGCTTTTCAGGCTACAATCAGATTCTTATGGCACCCGAGGACCGCGAGAAAACTACATTCATCACTGAGTGGGGGACTTATTGCTACTTGGTCATGCCGTTCGGTTTGAAGAATGCCGGACCTACCTATCAGCGGGCTGCTACAACCATCTTGCATGACGGTGATGCACAAAGAGGTCGAGGTCTACGTCGATGACGTGATCGCCTGTAGACACCCCAATTTGGCCTAACGATTATTTCAAGTCCCACCTTGGGACCATCCCGATGATGAAATGGATACAGTGGTTGCTGATTGCCTCCTTGAGAACCTTAGGACTTTCGGTAAGAATTTTGAGCCACTTAGAGGACCCAATTCAAAGCCATACAGCCTTTCAGACAGAAATACAGAAGCCTAGGAGAATCCATCTGTTGGCCGTGATATCGATCCCACGGCCCAAACATCATTTCCTCACCCGAGCAACCTGTTGCTAGCAAAATCTCCCTGAGAGATCAATCCCTCGGCCGCAAGATCTATCTTTCGGCCGAGACATCCATTCCTCGACCGTGATATCCATTCCTCGGCCGCCAGATCGACCTTTTTCCAGACTCTGGAACGTGTTCTGTCAGACGTTTGATCCAACTACACTACCTTCCCGATGCGTTCGGGCTACGCTAAGAGATTGCGACGTAGAGTTAGAGGTGCATTGCAATTGCAATCGTGCCATTTGATTGGCCAGAGTGAGTCACCAATTGCCTATATAAAGGGCCTTTGGACTCCGAAAATATACACACGAAATTCATTAGAGAATACACTCTCTCAAGCCACGAAACTCTGTCAAAATACCCTCTCAATCCCACTCCTCAAAAGCCCTAACCTCCCGAAGGCAGACGTCAATCCGGCGATCAAACCCCGAAGTTCAAACCCTAACCCTAGGGTTTTCAATCAAGCAATCAGTCAATCACAATCAAATCCGAAGCAATCAAGCAACTGAGGGATCAAGGTGGTGAGGCCCAACGGCCTCTGGTTTGTTTTACTTATCGCGTTTATGGTTAATCGTAGCATTTAATCGTTTGCTAAACTTTCTGTCTGGTGTGAGAAAGAACATCGACCGGGGTTTCGATCCCTCGGCCGATAAATCAAACCAGGAGGATCCCTCGGCCGTGACATCCATTCACCGGCCGCGGGATCCATCTCTCTGGGACAATTTGTTTTGTTCTGCTTTCCTGATGCATGCTTTATTTATCGTATTGGCTCACCCTTTACTGCTTAAAGGTTAAAAACAAACTACGTGTTAGAATTAAACAAAGTATGTATATGTCTTATGTTGAATGATTATGGGCTAGTCTCACGACTGGGCAAAGAGGGGTGCCTAACACCTTCCCCTCATTGTACTTTTGGCTCCCGTGCCCAGAATCTCTATCTATTTTCCCAGTTTTAATAAACTGGGTGGCGACTCTGTTTTGATGATAACCGCTATCATGTGGCGATGTTCCTAGCCATGGGAATGTCCATGATTTTGGTTTACGAAGCGAGCAACCAATCAAGCAAACAAATATGATCAATCTGTATGGCGATGCCCCGTTTGGGAGGTGTCTACATCGCCAAATCCAAAACTCGAGAAGGCCACATTCCTGTGCTTAGGAAGTTCTTCGAGAGGCTACGTAAGTTCCGTATGCGTCTTAATCCTCAGAAATGCACCTTTGGGGTTACAGCGGGCAAGATGCTTGGTTTCATGATCACTTCTCGTGGAATTGAGGTCGATCCGTCTAAGATTAAGGTTGTGCTTGACATGAAGCCGCCGGAGTCTGAAAAGGGAGTGCGCAGCTTTCTGGGGAAGGTCCAGTTTATCAGCAGATTCATCGCCAAGTTGACTTTAACTTGCGAGCTGATGTTTCGTCTACTCAAGAAGAATACCCCGTTCGTTTGGACGGACAAGTGTCAGGCGGCTTTCACCTCTATTCAGAACTACTTGCAAAACCCCCCGGTCTTGATGCCACCTGTGCCTGGGAAGCCCTTGATACTTTACCTGTCTGTGAATCCCTCGTATATGGGGTGTTTGCTGGCTCAGGAAGGAGATAAAGGAGTTGAGAAGGCCATTTATTACTTAAGCAAGAAAATGGTTGGGGCTGAAGAATGTTACACCGCTCTTGAAAAGACGTGTTGGGCTCTCGTTTGGGCGTCTAAGAAATTGAGACACTACATGCTGGCTTACCCAGTGAAGTTGATTTCTCGAATGGATCCTCTCAAGTATCTGTTTGAGAAGCCTGCGCTTACTGGTAAGCTAGCACGTTGGTTGCTCTTGCTCGCTGAGTTTGACCTAGAATATGTCACAAGGAAGTCCGTCAAAGGGCGTGCGGTTGCAGAATTTCTGGCTGATCATCCTGTCGATGGACCAGAGGACTCGGACTTCGTGTTTCCAGATGAGGAGGTGCTGACAGTTGTCGGGGATACATGGACTCTCTACTTTGATGGGGCAGCTAATCAGAAAGGATACGGGATAGGAGTGTTGTTAATAACTCCCGACGGTTCTCACATTTCGCTTGCGTTTAAACTAAACTTTAACGTTACAAACAACCAAGCTGAGTATGAGGCCTGTATAGTTGGCATGGAAGCTGCACTTGCTTTAGGTGTTGAAAAGCTCAAATTCATTGGCGATTCCAACCTTGTTGTATCTCAGGCCAACGGGGACTGGAAAGTTCGAGAGGACAGACTGAAGCCTTATCATCAAGACTTGGAAGATCTCATCCCTCGCTTCAACAAAGTGACATTCACGCACATCCCTCGTCTGAAGAATCAGTTTGCTGATGCCTTAGCAACTTTAGCTTCCATGGTTGAACTCCCACCGGGCGTCAAGCTTCGTCCGATCCTTATTGAACAGCGGGACTTGCCTGCTTATCAGTACGTCAACGCTGTCGATGATGTCGATGACGGCCTACCCTGGTACCATGACATATGGAATTTTATTGAGAACGATAGTTATCCGCCTGACGCCACTAAGAAGGATCAAACTGCGTTACGAAGGTTGGCCGCCCAATACATTATTTGTGGAGGGAAGTTGTACCGGAGATCTCACTGTGGAATGCACAAGCTTTGTGTCAATGGCGCTGAGGCCATCAGGATAATGGAAGAAATTCATGAGGGAGTTTGTGGCCCTCACATGAGTGGAGTCATGCTCACCAGGAAGATCCTGCGACAGGGTTACTTTTGGTCTACTATGGAGTCCCAGTGTGTAGATTATGTACGCCGCTGCCATAGGTGTCAAATCCATGCCAATCTCATACACGTCCCTCCTTCCAATCTTTTTGGCATGACATCGCCTTGGCCCTTTTCTGTTTGGGGTATCGACGTTATCGGCATGATCAGGCCCTCTGCTTCGAATGGCCATCGGTTCATTTTAGTAGCAATAGATTACTTCACCAAGTGGGTAGAAGCTGAATCCTACAAAACCTTGACGGCAGTTCAAGTCGCTCAGTTCATCAGGAAGAACATCATCTATCGATACGGGGTTCCTCAGGCTTTCATGTCAGACAATGGGGTTCATTTCAAAGGCAGGGTTTTGGAGCTCTTCGATGAGTTCAAAATTCAAATTCATCACTCGACGGTCTATCGCCCTCAGACGAATGGGGCGGTCGAGGCAGCTAACAAGAACGTTGAGACAATTATCAAGAAATCCGCAGAGTTCGCCAGGGACTGGCACAAACAACTGCCTCTAGCTCTTTTGGGGTATCGCACGTCGATTCGAACATCAACGGGGGCAACCCCCTTTTCCCTGGTCTACGGGATGGAAGCTGTGCTTCCCATTGAGCTTGAGGTACCAACTTTGAGGATCATGGCAGAATGTGAACTCGCGGAATCCGAATGGCTCAGTGGGAGATTCGTTGAACTCATGCTCTTTGATGAGAGGAGGCTCCGTGCCTTATATCATGTTCAGGGGTATCAGCGCAGAATTGCTCGGGCATTCAACAAGAAAGTGAAGTCTCGGGACTTAGTTGAGGGGGATATGGTCACGAAGGAAATCCGGGCTCCCATTTTCGATCCACGTGGTAAGTTCCGCCCAAAGCATGCGGGGCCTTACATTATCAAGACCATCCTCTCGGGTGGAGCGGCTCAGCTTATTGATCTGGACGGCAACGAGTTCAACACTCTGATCAACCTGGATCAACTCAAACGTTACTATTCTTGAGAGATGCTCGTTGGGCCGAAAACCACAAGGGTGGGCGGTTCCAAGCAAAAATTAGAGCAGGCCTGCTGGACTGAAAACCCAAGGGGGCAGTCTAGGCAAAAATAAATAGGCAATCAATCAAAGCTCGCTAGACTGAAAACCTGTAAAGGCAGTTCTAGGCAAAAATTAGAGTGCAAAAGGAGAGCCAAAATACACGAGCGAACCTTAGCTTGAACTACGTGCGACCTGATTCCTTGAAAAGGGATACGTAGGCAATCTCCTCGTGAGATTTGGTCACAATCGATCAACTTGATCCATGGTTTCTAATTTCAAGGAGTGCCTCGACATTCAAACGGCGCGGTGTTCAACACTTGGACCAATAGGGGAAAATTCTCAATCTTTCACTTTTTATTCAAAACTACTATTTCTATTACACAGGCTGAGCAGAGTCTTTAAAAACAGTTAAGCATAAAAAACAGAATGAAATGCTAGAGGCCTTCACAGGCTCACAGTTTATTCTAGTTCATTGGAGTCGTGTCAGGAGTCAGTCTGTATTTTGTCTCCTTGTAACTTCTTCCCTTAGCCATGCTACGTAGCGGCGCTTGAGTCCGGTGCTGAAGTCTGGATCCGCTTCGCCGAGTTGTCTCAAACCCCAGTTGTGCTCATACCCCGTCAGATGTTGGGCAGTAAACGCTGGAATTTGGAAGTCCTCTATCTCAGCTCGGTGTAGACCCTGGTTCATGCCTAATTGCCGAAGGATACGACCTGGAATATAGAATGTGAAACTGGACAGCCCAGCAATCACCATCCGCTCGAAGCCCGCAGAGTTCGAGGCCATGTCCGGAATGTTCAGAGTTTCGTGCCGCCAGACAATTTCACGCGGGGACATCTCTCTCATGAAGGTGTACCACTCCTCCTCGGACATCTCTGGATACAGCATCCCTCTTTGATGCATTCGCCCGGGCAGATGGGGCCAGTTCGCTTCAGGAGCTGCAATTAGCCCGAGTTTGTCGGACAGCCATAATTGTATGAGCGAAAAGACAAGTAAGGAGCCATATAAAGCTTGAGTGAAAAAAAAAAAACAAGTAAGGAGCTCCGATATAGCCTTTAGCTGAGAGTTGAGGTAAAAGCAGACTGTGTGAAAACCGGAAAAAGGTGAGCTGAGTGAGAGTTTACCTGCAACAAGAGTGGGCTACCGCCGAATATGTCTGTTTGGCCGGCGGCCACCAAATCCAGACCAATGAGTGTTTCTGCAAGAACCATGGGAACCACGTTTCTTTTAACTCCTAGCTGGGTGGCCACATCCACCAATGAGGGGTCGGCACGTCCATTTGGAGATACCAGCAAGTATGCAGCTAATACGCCAATTGACAGAGCAAATCGGCGTCTGGCCTGCAGGGCGGTATCCTCTGGATCACCGTCAGGCCTGTACCATTCCATCAGGCGCATGACGTTTATTTGCCCGCCAGCCAGCAGGCCGTCCGCCGCTCCCATCGAAATGTTCAAACAGGATTTCAGAAGCTTCGGCATGCTTTTTATAGCCAGAGAAGGATGAAATATCCTTTACCTTTGGGAGAAATATCCATGCAAGGTGGTGTAGACACCTCCCAAACGGGGCATCGCCATACAGATTGATCATGTTTGTTTGCTCGATTGGTTGCTTGCTTCGTAAACCAAAATCATGGACATTCCCATGGCTAGGAACATTGCCACATGATAGTGGTTATCATCAAAACAGAGTCGCCACCCAGTTTATTAAAACTGGGAAAATAGACAGAGATTCTGGATACGGGAGCCAAAAGTACAATAAGGGGAAGGTGTTAGGCACCCCTCTTTGCCCAGTCGTGAGACTGGCCTATAATCATTCAACATAAGACGTATAGATGCTTTGTTTAATTCCAACACATAGTCTGTTTATTTATTCCTTTAAACAGTAAGCAAAGTGAGCCCGTGCGATATATGGAGCATGCATCAAAAAGCAGAGAAGCAAACAAACTGTCCCAGGAGATCGATTACTAGGCCGGTGAATGGATGTCACGGCCGAGTAATCACACTGGTTTATTGTACCGGCCGAGGGATCGAAGCCCCGGTCGGTGTTCTTCCTCACACCAGACAGAAAGATTAACGGATAATCAAAACGCTACGGTTAGTCAAAAACACGATAAATAAGACAAACCAGAGGCCGTTGGGCCTCACCACCTTGATCCCTCAGTTGCTTGATTGCTTTGGATTGTGCGTGATTGATTGATTGCTTGATTGAAAACCCTAGGGTTAGGGTTTGAACTTCGGGGTTTGATCGCCGGATTGACGGCTGCCTTCGGGAGGTTAGGGCTTTTGAAGTATGGGATTGAGAGAGTATTTGTGCAGAGTTTTGAGGCTTGAAAGAGTGTGAAGGTATATCAATTTCGGAGCCCAAAGGCTCCTTTATATAGGCATAGGGATGACTCACTCCGGCCAATCGCAATGCACGATAAAAATTGGAGTTAGAGTGTGATTCTAACTCTCCATGGCAATCCTCTGACGTAGCCCGAACGCATCGGGAAGGTAGTGTAATCTGATCAAACGTCTGACAGAACACGTTCCAGAGTCTGGGAAAAGGTCAATCTGACGGCCGAGGAAAGGATATCACGGCCGAGGAATGGATGTCTCGGCCGAAGGATTGATCTTGTGGCCGATGGATTGATCTCTCAGGGAGATTTGGCTAGCAACAGGTTGCTCGGGTGAGGAAATGATGTAAGGGCCGTAGGATCGATGTCACGGCCGACAGATGGATTCTCCTAGGCTTCTGTATTTCTGTCTGAAAGGCTGTATGGCTTTGAATTGGGTCCTCTAAGTGGCTCAAAGTTCTTACCGAAAGTCCTAAGGTCCTCAAGGAAGCAATCAGCAATCATTGTATGCATTTCATCTCGGGATTGTCCCAAGGTGGGACTTGAAATAATCGTTAGGCCAAATTGGGGTGTCTACAGGTGGCCTTCATGCTTTCAATGCAAGGACACCCTTCTGTGATGTCATAGGGACTCCTGCACGTCCAGGGGTGATGACAAGGCCTGCCTCACTTTAATTGCCGAATGAGTCAAAGCTAGCATCTGTGACAGGATTTATCCATCGCGCGACAGTCTGGGTTGCTCGCGCGATTGAGTCTCACTCGCGCGATTGTCTTACTCCATCGTGCGACGGTTTGGCATAATTTGGTGTAGACACCCCAATTTGGCCTAATGATTATTTCAAGTCCCACCTTGGGGACCATCCCGATGATGAAATGGATACAGTGATTGCTGATTGCCTTTTTGAGAACCTTAGGACTTTCGGTAAGAACTTCGAGCCACTTAGAGGACCCAATCCAGAGCCATATAGCTTTTCAGACAGAAAATACAGAAGCCTAGGAGAATCCATCTGTCGGCTGTAACATCGATCTAACGGCCTTAACATCATTTCCTCACCCGAGCAACCTGTTGCTAGAAAATCTCCCCGAGAGATCAATCCCTCGGCTGCAGGATCCATCCTTCGGCCGCAAGATCCATTCCTCGGCCGCAAGATCTTTTGCCCGGCCGCCAGATTGTCCTTTTTCCAGACTCTGGAACGTTCTGTCGATTGTTTGATCCAACTACACTACCTCTCCGATGCGTTCGGGCTACGTTCAGAGATTACGACAAAGAGTTTGTATTACATTGCAACTCCAATTCCAAATCGTGTGCTTTGATTGGTCGAGTTGTGTCACTCCTATGCCTATATAAAGGAGCCTTTGGGCTCCGAAATTAAGAACACAATACACCCTCATCAGTCACGATACTCTGCAAAAATACTCTCTCAAATCCTCCCTTCAAAAGCCCTAACCTCCCGAAGGCAGCCATCAATTCGATGATCAAACCCTGAAGTCCAAACCCTAACCCTAGGGTTTTCAAGAAGCAATCAGACCATCACAATCAATCCGAAGCAATCAAGCAACTGAGGGATCAAGGTGGTGAGGCCCAACGGCCTCTAGTTTGATTCATTTTCTGTCTATAATCTTAATCGTAGCGTTTTGATTATCTGCTAACTTTTCTGTCTTGTGTGAGGAAGAACACCGACCGGGGCTTCGATCCCTCGGCCGGTACATAAAACCAGGAGGATCCCTCGGCCGTAACATCCATTCACCGGTCGCGGGATCCATTACCGTGGAATAGCTTTGTTTTGTTCTGCTTTCTGATGCATGATTTACTTATCGTCTCGGCTCACTTTATTTACTGTTTAAAGGCATAATTAAACAGACTATGTGTTGGAATTAAACAAAGCATCTGCATGTCTTATGTTGAATAACTATGGGCCAGTCTCATGATTGGGCAGAAAGGGGTGCCTAACACCTTCCCCTTACTGTACTCTTGGCTCCCGAACCCAGAATCTCTATCTGTTTTCCTAGTTTTAATAAACTGGGTGGCGACTCTGTTTTGATAATAACCACTATCGTGTGGCGATGTTCCTAGCCTTGGGAATGTCCACGATCTTAGTTTACGAAGCAAGCAACCAATCGAGCAACAAACGATCAATCTGTATGGCGATGCCCCATTTGGGAGGTGTCTACAGTTTTTGGCGACTCTGCTGGGGAATTGAGAGCCATAACCAGAAAGTTCAACATAAGACTAACACATGCCTTATTTAATTCATTTATCATATGCATCGAGCGGGCAACCTTGTTGAGTTCACCTGATACCCCGGCATGACACGGGCTATGTTAGGGGTTCCAGCAAACTCCACAGTCACTCGTACCTAGTGGTATATCAAAAAGGGAATCACCCAATCACCGCCTATGATGGGCTGGTGAGAGGATTGGTGCCCTTTGACAAAGGAGCACCCTGAGACTACCTAAACCTTGCATGTATTAGAAAGCCATAGAACTTATCAAACTAAGACAGGAACCTACTTGCATTTGCTTGCAAAAGTTCTTCCTCACACCTTGTATATGTTGTTGTAACATCTCTTTCTGTGCAGAAAGGTTAGAGCTTGAACTAAAAGCCCTAACCCTAAGTCGTTATAGCCAAGCACTAATGGCGTTGCCTGCAAGGTATATTTTTGGTAAAAAGCATCATTGCTTACTTAACACTCTCGCTTTACTTATTTCTAGAATGAAATCAAACACTGGCTGCCCCGCCGGCAATTGAACTAGAGGTTGCTCTAGCAATCTTTGCCTTGCGAGGCTAAAGGAAAGAGGGAGTGTAAAGTAGTAGAGCAGGTTATGGATGATTGTATGCAAAGTCAAGGATATTATGGATAGAACTTGCAATACTTATTTCTCCATGGATGATTCAGCATGACAAGTGTAGGACTTTGGTTCCTATTTCCAAATCGGCCTAGCAACCCATCTTTCAAAATTCAAAATTTTGAGCATGCTTACTTCAACAAGCTGGTAAAATTTAGGAGGTTGTCAATATGCTAGCAAATAATCAAGTGGAACTTTCAAAACTTTTTGCAATGCCTAGTCTAATGACAAATTTTTCTAGCCGCTAGCACAGCGATGGACTCCGCGTCTACTTTCTGTAGTAGTCATATGCTCAACCTTTTCGGTTTGTCTCATAATATGGATTGGCTTGGAAGTGGGATCTTAAGTTGCAGTAACGAGTCTTAAGAATCATCCATATCAAAAATGGCTGGCTATCTATAGTATCCAATAAACTCATGCATACAAACGAATTGCAATGCATGACTCATCCGTAATCTGTGTAAGTAGCTGTAGTGCTATATATATACATATCATTTTGATTGCCTCTTTCTAACTATGCAGGGGCCAAACCAAAAGAGGAGTCCATCCCCCTCATTTCATTTCTTTGTTCATCGCATGTCATTTGGTTGCACCACCACTAAGGGTAGTTTGCATATTAGAAAATGCGCCGCATGGACAATTAGTTTTGGATATCTCAACTTGAGCATGATTAGGTTTCTCCTTCTCTTAGATTTGGAGTTTGATCTCAGACATGATGGTAATGGCTGACGAAAAAATTGAAGTTTTAATCCAACCAAGTTTTGAGCAATGGCAGCCATGTCCATCACGTCTTGGCTTAGATTTTAAAACAATCTTTTCATACCTAGCTAACTTTCACCGCCGTTTTGGCCCATGTTTTGCTTCTCTTGAAAAAATAAAAAATAAAAATTGATATCATTTTGATCATCATGGTTTCTGGCCAATTGTCACACTCAGCATGAAATGTGGGTCTTAAATTCAAGTCTCCTCGAATATGAACTACGAATGGCCTGATTCTCTGTTGGGATACGTAGGCACCTTTTGGTCGGCCACAAATTCGAAAACGTTCCATCCTGTGTTAGTTTGCTGCCATAGAATGCTCATAATAACATCAAACGTTGAAAACAATCCTTAGGGATTTCAAAGTAATCTTATGGCATCTTTTGGAACACATCATAATCATTTGAATTGTCAAAAGCGCAAAACGAGTTTTTCAAAGCTATGACCCGCGTCATTTCTGTTGAGCTAAGAAGGAGTTGACACATCTCTGCACCCTCACAGAGATCACTTGTAAGCAAAACATGCTGTTGAAGATGAAGAAGGAGAAAGAAAAAAATGATGAGCTCGCTAGATTGAAAACCCGTAAGGGCAGTCTAGGCAAAAGTTAGAGCACAAAGTGAGAAATTAGCCGTGTCTCCATGCATCTACTATGTGTCTCAAAAGATTGTCCTCAATCTTAGAAAATTCACTTGGTTAAACATCAAAGCCCCTAATTTCTTGGTAAGGATCCTTGCCACTTTGTCGTGTGTTTCAAGATGAAGAAAGGCATGCATTTTCTCTATCCCAAACACTCATCCCTTGCTAGCCATGTCGAGCCTCTGGATAATTTCTTTGAAAAGCCTGCTAGGCAGCCATCCCCTACATTGGGGCAAACACAAAAAATACAAGAAGAGATGAAAGAAAAATCAATGAAAGAATGAGCACCCCGTCATACAAGGGGCATTTTGAAGGAAACATTTCTTCCAATACATGCAAATGACATTTTTGAAGAAAACGACTCTTTTCACACAAAGTGAGGCAAGAGACGACAAGAGTTGATAAAAATGTTGAAGATGGTTGCTAGCTTTTAAAACCCAAGCGTGAGTAGAAATTAGGTTTGAGCCTTTTACATCCGTTTCTTTCTCAAGCCAAAACCCCAAGCCTACATTATGGTCCATAACAAAGTCTTCTCAGATTGAGGAACACGACTTAGTAGCAAGGTCCTAGACACTAAGGGCATCACCAATGTGAGACTTAACACGAAGGGCAAGAATCCTGGAATTTGCATCATCTTGGCAAATCGCACAACATGGAGAGTTGCGTGAGACAAGGGGCATGACTATGTTCCCCTTTATGCACTTCTCTTAAAAGTATCCAACCGCTTATATGGATCTTAGTAGGCGCTTATCAATCCAACTCAAGTCAACCAAATCAAGCTCAAAGCAACAAACTCACCTAACTGACTAGGGGCATGGGTTTGCAAAATAGTTCTATGTCATTTGATGATTGAATGACGTGAGTGTAGAACATGGATGGAATGATATGACCTTGAAATCCTCGAGGAAAAGCTTTCAAAGATGGTTTTATCCTAAGCATTCTTAACACAGCAAATACAAGCGCAGCCACTTTTTGCAAATTTCTGAGGAAATAACATGGGTCTCTCATTTCATGAAGAGTGTAGCAATATGGTCCCTTGACCAAACAATGTTTTCAGTAGTGCCGCTAGGGCATTGCGGTCTTTCAAAACACTTGGCTAGTATAAGCAATAAGTCACTATCAGTCTCCCTAGGGCAAGGGGAAGCATTTGATCAAATACGAGAAAGTTGAGATGTCCAGAATACATTACGGATTCACATTATCACCCTGTCCTTTGCATTGATCTTTTGACCCTAGCATTTCATATGTATGTCATTATGGCTGCTTAATGGAAGTAGTTGCCTTGGTTGCACGATCTAACCCCAAGTATGAGGTGTTCTTATGCTCAAGCAAGGCAGGTTCATCAAGGCATCATGGCCATCAAGGAATAAAGGGCAACAAAGGGATGCACTGTAAAGTCTACCTCCCTACCAGCACACTTGAAGAAAGCTCAGCCTAAGAAGAGTCCTATCCTTGGGGAACACCTCAACTCTTTTGGAATGCTGTCACACAGCATTGTCAGGGGCATGCCAAGATCTCTGCCAAACAGAAAGAGAAACATTGCATTCATGTTCATTGTCGCATACATCACATATCTCTGTACTAGGGGCAATTACGTTGTCATTGTCACGCACAGATAAGCTAGAATCAAGCATCCATTGCCTAAACAGGGGGCGTCGATTTCTTCCTGAATGTTCAGTTCAATACGCATATATGTCACGTTGCAAACTATGTCACCCGCAGTGGTTCAACATTTGAACGAGGGTTCCTGAACTTGGTGGTTTTGCCCCTAGCAGTCAGCATAAAAAGGACTTCGGCCCGTGGTCGATCCCAAGCCTGTTGCATGTTGTTTTCCTATCCATTGCTGTTTTCTAAACTATTCAAATGTGGATTGCAGGATTCTCCCGGATTTCGGTCCTTGAATCGACCATACCAAGCTTAGTATCTATGATCGACATGGCCTAGTCAAAGAAGCTGAAAGATAGCCTCAGCAAACTCTACAATTGGCACCATGTCAACAGTATTAAAGTGGCTTCGCACTTCACATCTCCATAGCTCCTTACTTCGCGCTTTCATCTCCATATCGCCTTGTGCTCAGCAGATCCAATCTCCACAGCTCCCTCTCAGCAGTTCCACTCCTCCCAGTAGCTCTATTCAGCAGCTCCCTGCGCCCATTATTTCAGCAGCCCTGCGCTTACTATCAGCAGCACCGTGCTTCAAGCTCCATATTCACTATCACGGCAGCTCCACGCCGACAAACTCATCGGCAATATGCCCATGTTCACCTTCTCAGCGGCTCCACGCCCATACTCGAGCCATCTCAACACTCACCTGAGTCAAGATATCAACCTTCATAAAAGTCTTGATTAGCCAAGAGATGTCAACATGACCACGCGAGTGAAGAGGGGGCACCTTGCCCAAGAACCACTCCAAAGCCCCTACCCGCTCCCAAAGCCTGGGGTTAACCCAAAGAGGAGCTCCACCTACTCACAGGCCGGTCAACAAAGAAAAGTCACCTGGTGTGATCGTCATCTCACCAGCAGATGGAAAGTGGAATGTTTTGATACCATCACCTTTCAACCAACGAGGTCATCAACGACCAGTCCATCTTCGGAAGGTTAAGGCCCAAAATGAACGCCTTGAAACCAGTAAAACACTCATGGTATTTTGGGCCCGCGGCTAATAGAGTTTCTAATGGAGTGTAATCAAATCCAATCTTAGGAGCATTCCCAAGCATGCATGATATCGAGCACCAGCATCGGAATAAATCAAAAGCCTCGCATAGGTTGTCAAATGCTTGTCAGAAGCACTCCGAGCATGACAAAACTAGCCTTGGGAGCATTCCCAAGCTTAAGAAGGATCAAGTATCAATCAAAACCTTGTAAGGGCTACCAACAGAAACAAGCCCAAAAGCCATCCGGTGGGCCTTCTTGCATAAATTCAGCAGCCCTGCGCTCAAGCTCAAATGCCTCTACACTCATAAAGTTTGCAGCTCTATGCCACGCTCAAACCTTGCGGTGTTCATAGCCTAATGCTTTCACCATCATGTGCTATCTCTTGATACGTTGGGTCTCTCGACCACTATGCCTCTTGGCATTGCATCTCTCGATGTATTGGGTCTCTCGACCACTATGCTTCTTGGCGTCACATCTCTTGATGTGCTAAGTCTCTTGACCTATTCACACCAAACTGCCGCTCTTCAGCAATGTTGTTCTTACATCTGAGTATAGCCATGCTCCGGCAGCTCCGTGCTCCGGTCCAACAAACTTTGAGTAGGTCATTTGAAGCTTCACCCCGAGTTTAGAAGCGCTCTGAGAATCCAAGCCCCAGAAAGCTCAAACCCATACCAATGAAGCAAAATCAAGTCAGCCTCGGGGGCATTCCCGAGCAAATGCAACATGATCATAACTAGCCCTAGGGGCATGCCCGAGCATGAAGAAGTTCTCTCTCCATAAACAGCAAGCACGCGACTACTGGTCACTTGACCACTAAGAATTATCAAAACCAAGCTCTTATTCCATGCCCACCATTATCAAACAACTCAACGGCTCCAAGCCCACTGTCTCTGTAGAGACCCGTAAATTTCTCTTTATAATTTTAATGTTTCATGAAAAGATAAACGATGGTTTAATGTGGAAAATATGGTTGTGGGTTAATGTGCAAGGATTTGGGAAATGTGGGTGTTAGTGCAATATGGTGTATATATGTGTGTGGTGTGTGTGGCAGGGGATTTTGATCCCCATTTTCCTCTTCCTCTCACTCTCGGCTCTCTCATCTCTCTTGCTCTCTCTCCGTCTCTCTCACCCAATCACCCAAAATCCGAACTAACCAACCTCCAATCCGTCCTTTACTTGCGTATTGGAGCTCGTACCTCGTTGGATAGAGCTCGGTTCGGTGTATCTTGCTCGGTTTGGATCTTGGAAGCTAGGGCTTGCTTGTTTGAGTTCGAGTTTCGTTCTTCGACTTCGAGGTAGGGATTTCTCACTTCTATTATGTGTTTATGTGTTGATTTGGTGTTTGAATCGCGCCCTAGATCGTTGCTTTTGTTGTTAGAAAGGTTCTGGTGAAGTCTGAAAGTCGTGCACTGAAAACCTAAGTTCTACCGGTATAAATTTTGGACCTACCGGTAGAAACGCTGTCCATTAGTGTCATTTTGTGAAATTTTGGTCTTCTACCGGTAGGAGATTAATGTCTATCGGTAGGTATTGAAAAATCAGCATTTTTGGAAAAACTTCGAACGAGCATAACATTTTCATCCGAACTCCGTTTTGGGCATATTTTATATCGAAATTCATGTGCCGGAAGTCTACTTTCCAATGGTGGTGGTCTCATCTCCTAATTCTAAGCCGATAAGGTTTGGTAGCCAAAATAAGATAGGTACGTTCGTAAACGTGGAGTAATCCTTTTTCCTTAGGATTGTTTGGGGAGAGATGGATGTTCCTAGGTTCTCTTGAGTGTTTAATTGAATGGTTTGACGAGGCTAGTGGTGCACTTAAGGCTTTATAGTGGTTGTTGGGTTCCGTATGAGTCTTTTGACACCGAAACGAGATTTTAGAGAACATAATTAATATAGGTGGGCGAAGGTTGTGTGTGCTGACATGCGAGGTGAATGACGAACATGTAGAACACTCCGTTAAGTTGAATAACGCTAGATGTAAATACGAGAGACATCTTCCCTCACGATTGATGTGTGGTACATCTCTTTCGTAGCTTGTGCGATTTGAAGGGTTGCTAGGATGAAATCTATGAATCGTTGTGAGTAAGTATCCTTTGATGTATAGTATAAAACGAGCTTAAATGGTGATATGAGAAACTAATGACATAATGATAACGAGTTGACTGAAGTGGAATTTATCCGTACTACTTCTATATGAATAAGTCTTTATTGTGAGTTCAATGTATGTGATTGAGATGAATGACTGAATTGTAAGGTGTATCGGAGGAATTGTGGTATGGTGACCTATGATATGTGGTTTGAATTAGCTCCATCAGTGAGGGAGGTACTAGTGGGGGTATTGGGATCCCTTAAATGGCCCGACATGAGCTTTTGCTCATGGCAGAGAACGATAAAGGAATTGTGGCACGATGTGAATGAAAAGGGGTATCATTGTGAAAGTGTGATTGATATGAAAGACATTGGCTTTGCGATTCTTTGATTATAATGGTCTCATAAGTTAAGATATCGGATTGGTAATTTGGAATAAGATGAGAGGCAGTGGCTTTCATGAGAAAATCGTATAGATAGTAAGTTCTCGTGGTTAAACTAGAGTCTTGATGTGTAGCCTTGGTACTTCAATTATGTCATCGACGTTGGGATAATTACTAGTCATGTTTTGTTTCTCCTTTGAGATACCGTACCTTGTTCTTGTTATTCATTCTACCTGTCATCCCATTTGCATATAATGGTTGTGTATATTTCTCTACTGGGCTAGTGTAGCTCAACCTATCATTTTTCAAGTGTGATCCCGGAGCAGTAGCATGGAGTGAAGTGCATGCATTCAAGTGCATATTTTTGAAAGAAGTGGTAAAGGAGACTCGTGCATATTTTGGTAAAACATGTTTTGGGAATGTAATAGAACTTTAACTCTATCTCTTTTAATGATGTAATATATTCAAACTCTTGAAGTTGGATCTGTAATTTAAGGACCAGGACATGGTGAACTCTTTTGGGGTATTATGTATGATAATGTGAGGAGTTTTATTTATGAAAAGCTATTTTATTTATGTTGAAAATCGAGGGCGTGACAGTCTCAACTAGCTCTATGCCGTAGCAACCATCTCAGCGGCTCTACGCCCATTATTCAGCGGCTCAAAGCCCATTATCACAGTGGCTCCACGCCCATTATTCCAACTAGCTCCAAGCTCGTCACTATCAAACAGCTCAGCGGCACTATGCCCACCATCTCTATCAACTCAGCGGCTCCAAGCCCGTATTCACTCACTCAGCGGCTCCAAGCCCTCGACTCAGCATCTCTACGCTCGCTATCCCAGTGACAGGCTCTACGCCTACTCAAGCAATCTCAACTGGCTCTAAGCCGTAACAACCATCTCAATGGCTCTACGCCCGTATTCACTCACTCAGCAGCTCCAAGCCCTCCACTCAGCAGCTCTACGCTCGCTATCCCAGGGACAAGCTCTACGCCTACTCAAGCAATCTCAACTGGCTCGAAGCCATAACAACTATCTCAACAGGCTCTACGCCGCCCCAACAATCAGGATATCATCAATTTTCAAGCTCTATGCTTGAATGCTCAAAATCTAACATTTTGAATGCTCGAAGCTCTTCGAATGCCCAACCACTGTGTACTGGATGCTCAAGTTCTATACTTGAATGCTCAAGCTCTACGCTTGGATGCCCAACCACCGTGTACTGGATGCTCAAAGCCTGTACTTTGAATGCTCGAATTCTGCCGTCCGAATGCTCGAGCTCTGTGCTCTGAATGTTCAAGTCCAGAACTTGATAGAAGCTCTAAGCTTAAAACAAACACACACGCACGGGCCCGTGCACATTTGCATCAATTGCATCACCATTATCACATCGAGTCTGCATCTGTTCATATCTAACAACCATCATCACATATATACACTCTGCATATCTCTCATGAAACAGGTCAAACCTGCAATCAACCGGCTCTACGCCTCGGTTTTATTTGATCGGTCCAGTACCTCGATCCTTTGGCTCTACGCCAAAACTTATGATGAGAAAGCTCCGTGCACAGACCATTAGAATGCAACCAGCTCTACGCTTCGGTTCAAACACGTCAAGCTCTGAACTCCGACACCTCAGGCTCTCGCCTTATGATCAATACCAGCTCCGCGCTTCGGTTCCATCAAGCTCTAAGCTCACCTCAGGCCCTCGCCTCAAGACTGCAACAGGCTCCACGCCTCAATCCAATCTCCTCAGGCCTCATAGAACACAGCAGGCTCTACGCCTTAGTTCTATCACCCCAGGCTCTCGCCTCATGACTACAACCGGCTCCATGCCTCGGTTCCCTCATCCCAAGCTCCGTGCTCCAGTTACTGGCCTTGCGCCCCCCATATCCTAAAACAAATTGGCATCCGATTCATCCCCAGCAGATGGCTTGGATTCCACCCCAATTACATCAATTCCTTCCAGCTCATTCGCAAGGATAGGCTACTCTACTGAGCTCCTCTCAGTCAAAGTAAGGATGATCAAGAAAAGCAAACGCACCTGCCGTGTACTGATCTACCCAAAATACTAAGGAAGGTCTCCGCAAAAATTCCCCCGGCAGCCCCGCGCTCCTTCAACTATCTTCCGCCAAAACCCTGACTCAGTCTAGGTACATTGCACTACGGCTTTTTAAGCCCAAAGGTACGTCTTCTGTCTCTAACCCTCCAAACTTTTTATTTTTCTATATTGCCCGAACTATGGTTGGTCTGAATTTCCCCTGTGGAATACGTAGGCAGCCTCCCGGCCCGACCATAACAAAAACCTTTTTCAAAAACCCCTTGGAATAGTGGTTGGACCAAATTGAGTTGCTTTTACAGCTTTGACTTTTACTCAAACATGTCTCGCGATCCGTCTGAGCTCAGTCAAAGAGGGGCATCTGTAGACACCCCAATTTGGCCTAACGATTATTTCAAGTCCCACCTTGGGGACCATCCCGATGATGAAATGGATACAGTGATTGCTGATTGCCTTTTTGAGAACCTTAGGACTTTCGGTAAGAACTTCGAGCCACTTAGAGGATCCAATCCAGAGCCATATAGCCTTTCAGACAGAAAATACAGAAGCCTAGGAGAATCCATCTGTCGGCCGTAACATCGATCTAACGGCCTTAACATCATTTCCTCACCCGAGCAACCTGTTGCTAGAAAATCTCCCCGAGAGATCAATCCCTCGGCCGCAGGATCCATCCTTCGGCCGCAAGATCCATTCCTCGGCCGCAAGATCTTTTGCCCGGCCGCCAGATCGTCCTTTTTCCAGACTCTGGAACGTTCTGTCGATTGTTTGATCCAACTACACTACCTCTCCGATGCGTTCGGGCTACGTTCAGAGATTACGACGAAGAGTTTGTATTACATTGCAACTCCAATTCCAAATCGTGTGCTTTGATTGGTCGAGTTGTGTCACTCCTATGCCTATATAAAGGAGCCTTTGGGCTCCAAAATTAAAAATACAATACACCCTCTTCAGTCATGATACTCTGCAAAAATACTCTTTCAAATCCTCCCTTCAAAAGCCCTAACCTCCCGAAGGCAGCCATCAATCCGACGATCAAACCCCGAAGTCCAAACCCTAACCCTAGGGTTTTCAAGAAGCAATCAGACCATCACAATCAATCCGAAGCAATCAAGCAACTGAGGGATCAAGGTGGTGAGGCCCAATGGCCTCTGGTTTGATTCATTTTCTGTCTATAATCTTGATCGTAGCGTTTTGATTATCTGCTAACTTTTCTGTCTGGTGTGAGCAAGAACACCGACCGGGGCTTTGATCCCTCGGCCGGTACATAAAACCAGGAGGATCCCTCGGCCGTAACATCCATTCACCGGCCGCGGGATCCATTACCCTGGAATAGCTTTGTTTTGTTCTGCTTTCTGATGCATGATTTACTTATCGTCTCGGCTCACTTTATTTACTGTTTAAAGGCATAATTAAACAAACTATGTGTTGGAATTAAACAAAGCATCTGCATGTCTTATGTTGAATAACTATGGGCCAGTCTCATGATTGGGCAGAAAGGGGTGCCTAACACATTCCCCTTACTGTAATCTTGGCTCCCGAACCCAGAATCTCTATCTATTTTCCTAGTTTTAATAAACTGGGTGGCGACTCTGTTTTGATGATAACCACTATCGTGTGGCGATGTTCCTAGCCATGGGAATGTCCACGATCTTAGTTTACGAAGCAAGCAACCAATCGAGCAACAAACGATCAATCTATATGGCGATGCCCCGTTTGGGAGGTGTCTACATTTGGGCCGAGAAAAACAGGCTACTGTCGTTTGGAGGGTGGTTTTTCGCCCCGGCCAATTTTTGGATTTCCAACACTCCCAGCAGGCCATTATGGACGTTTATGGCTGTGTCGAAGTGTTGTTTGTTTTGATTGCATGATTAGTGGTAATTTCAAACCCTCGGATGGACGAAGCCTGGATTTCTTTTATGAAAGTTATCATATTACAAGCTAGGCGAAAGGTCTTACCTCTTACAAAGCAAACACACGAAGTAAAGACAAACAACCCGGATAACCTAACGGTTTCTGAGTTTATTCTCATTACAGGCTTGGTTCACAAGGAATTCAGAAATTTCCCCCCGATCTTGCCTTGACTTCTTTGCGAAGCCATTTCACATAACGGCTTTCCAGCCATGTGACGGAGTTTGGGACTGGTTCCTCCAACTCTCTCTCATCCCAGCTGTACCCATAGATGTGCAGGTTGCAGGCGTTGAAGTCCGGGAGCTCGAACAATTCTCTCCCAAAGCGTCTGTTTTCTTGGCTTATCCCTAGTTGGCGGAGCGTGCATCCCGGGATGTAGAAGGTAAAGCTTGTCAATCCAGATATCATCACTCTTTCAAACCTAGCGGAGTTCACGGTCATCTCCGGGAGATTCAGCCAAGGACATCTCCAGACGAGATCTTCGGGGTACATATCATTCAAGAAGACATGCCATGCCACTGCCGACAACTCAGGGTACACCATCAGTCTCTCCACCAAATTTCTGGGGATGTATTCGAAACCAGCTTCAGGAGCTTTGAGCACCCCTACCTTGTCCGCAAGCCAAATCTACATGAGTGTTAAAAACAAGTGAGGCTTTTTGAGTGGTCCATACCCGAGCGTCGAGGTAAAATGAATGTGAGCAAAAGGAAAAGGTGAGTTGAGTGAGAACCTACTTGGAGCAGGAGGGGGAATCCGCTGAACAAGTCTGTCTGGCCACTTTTTATCAAATCCAAACCCATGAGGGTTTCCGCCAGGACTATGGGCATGATGTTTTTCCGGGCGACCATCTGGGAAGCGATGCTCACCAGCTTGGAACTAACCCTCCCGTTAGCGGGAATCAGCATATAGGCGGCAAGCGCGCAAATGGAGAGCACGAGGCTTCTTTGAGCCGGCCCGACGTAATCCCCAAGGCCTCCTTCCGGGCCATACAGTTCGATGAGACGAACGATGTTGAGTTCGTCGTTTTAGAGTATGCTGGATGATAACTCTTCGAAGATGTTGAGTTTCATCCTTAAGAGGTGCTCCATGTCTTCTTGAAAGGGAGGAATGGCGAGGGCATTGGAGTCAGCGAAGCCTCGAAGATAGGCTTGAAACTCCTCCATCGTCGGGCACATTTCGTCGTTGTAAAACTGAAACACGTGCATAACTGGATCCCAGTAACTCATGGCCGCTTCGAGAAGCGTAGGGCATCGCCTAGCATGGCGAAGGTCATGAATGGAGGCCAGGCCTCGAGATCGGGGACCCTCCCAATCAACGGTTTCCGACATTAGCCAGGGGTCGAGTATGGTCGCAAACGGACTTTCCATTTTTGATGATTAGAAGGGATTTGTGTCTATAAGAGGAGGGGGATGCCCTACATTGCTCCTCATACCCTTCATTTATAGGGAAAACCCCAAAAATATTGCCCTCGGTTTCCGTGCCATGGCTTAACTCCATGCAAGGTGTCCTACCACCTTGCCAAACCAAGGACATCCTCTCCTGCAACCACAGAGCAGTCTGCAAGACGTTGGTAAGGTGATAAGGCTTCAGGCAGTGATCTAGTCAAACAAAGGCAGCTTAGCAGGGTCTGATTGTCGCGCGACTATTCCAATTTATCGCGCGAGAGAACTTTCCTCGCGTGATGGTTCGTCTGCAATTTTGACAGTTTACAACAACTACTGTCCAGTTTTGGTCACTTTGGCTTCCAAGGGTCTTTTTGCACTTTTGATGATTCCAGCAAGTCATTATGAGTATATGCGACTGTATCCAAGCATCGGATTTGAAACGTCGCGTTTAACGAAGATTTCGGACTCTCGGCGGCCCATTTCAAGTTCAAATCGAGGTTTCAAGAGGTCGGAATTCGTTCTGAAGGTCTTAGCCAAGTTTGGTCATGCCATATAGGTCACTTGGACTTTATGTGACTGTATGGGGGTGTCGGTTTCAGTCCGGGACATAATAGAGTCATTCTTGGATGTTTTGTGCCATTTTTGCGTTATTTTGGGCATTTTCCGGTCCAAATCTCTTTCCGGGGCGTTTTCCTCAATTCCGTCAATTGGGACAAGTCATGTTAAGTATGCTTGGTCATGCAGAAGGGTCAGTTTTGTTTACATCGGGTTATTTTGGATTTTGGCCCTTTAATGCCCAAAATTTCATTATTTTCTCGTATCCTCGTATCTTGGCCGTATCCTAGGGTATATTTCCATTTTCTTTACAGTTTAGTCACGTTTTGTACATACATGTGTGTCTGTGAGCAGTTTTGGTATGTTGTCAATGCAAGTTTTGGTGTTGGTGGTTGGTTTTACTTTCTCTTATTCATAACGAGAAACAATAAATTCCGAAAATGCAAATTTTATAGCTAAACCATGTTCTATCCATGTCAACAAAAGGGAACTACTGTATCTGTGGCACTTCAGCCAATCAAAAGCCATCACATCAGTTAGGGCACATGCACCCGCTAGTCAAAAGGCACGCAGGCCCTCAAAAACTGTTTCATGTCAACTAAGCTATCTACTCGGGCACGCAGGCCCGAAATCAAAAGTCAAAAGGTGCAGGAAGTAAAGGAGGCTTCACGGTAACCCTCAGCGCTCTCCAAGCCAGTCATCGCTTTCCTCCTGCTCCCGAGGATTGTTCTTGTATGGAGGATCATCAACAGAGTCGTCGGAGCCGCTGCTAGAGGAGGGACGCTGCTCTTCCTTTTCTTCCTCCTCCTCTTCTCCCTCTTCCTCCCCTTCTTCCTCTTCTTCCTCGAGAGGCTCCGACAAGATCAGCCGTTTCTTGTGCACTGGCTCTTCTTGCGTTGGCTTTTCGCGCATCTTGAGTTGATACTGCTGCTCAGCGCGACTGACGGCCTGCCTAGCTGCCTCCCGACTTGCAGCCGTCGGCTGTGAACTCCTGGTCAGTCGCCGTGTAGTGGTGGCTGGAGGTATAGGCTTCTTTGCCGCCACTTTCTTCTGTGGCAGGTCTCGCGTGCTTTTTCTCCTAGGAGCCGCCCTCCCCTATGCCTGTATTGTTATGTCATTTCAAAATATAAGTATACATTGTGCATATTGTATTTCAAGTATTGAAAACAGGTACATTCTATCATGAATCGAGAGCAGGAATGTATCGAAAGCAGGAATGTATCGTTTTATATACCTGAGCCCTCTGAGCAGCGGCTGGCTGAGCTGGCTGTGGTGTCGGTGCCAGGTAGTGCAACTCCAATGGCATACCGCTCGCCGCTCTCCTCACCACATTTTCCAAGGCCAACATGCGTCGGACAGCCTCATTCACCCATTCAGTCGGCACCTGCAGGCAATTTGGGTTTATCAAGCTATTCAACAGTAATTCAAGTATATTGAATTGAAATGCAATAATGGAAGCTAAGTCTTACCGGAACAGTTACTGGAGTGGGCTTGACCCTCGCAGGCGCTAGGTGTAACTCTGCAGGATTCCCTGGCTGTCAACCACAGGGATTCTCCAAAGCAGCTTGGGAGGCCCACCAACCACAGGCCCACTCAGGCCCCGCCTCACACGGCCTTCGCCTCTTCTCTGTCTCTCTCCAGCAGCTATCCTCTCCTCAGCAGCTCCAGCGGCCTGGCTCCGCACCTCTCTGAAGCCTCGGATCCCTAGTGGACCCGCCAGGTGCTCTCTCTGTTAAGCGGCATAGTCCCTTTCAGGACGCAGGTAGTGTGCCAACTCAGTGTTCGGCCGCGTGTATCTCTCCAGCTCGGCCCGCGTGTACTCTCTCGTGTGCGAAGCTCGGGGTGGAAGTGGCCCTGGCACCTGGAACTCAAGGTGGCCAAGTGACTGGCGTGTCACTCGGTCCCCCAAGTACCACTGCCAACCAAAGGCCGACTCCAGCAGCACCCTGCTGGCTGTGACAGCTCTGCTCCTGGCCAAGTACTCAGGCTCTGGCCCTGCTCTTCTCCAAGGATCCCAGTTGATCTGCAGTTAAGACAAGCAGGCAATTGATCAGCGACAACATTAAATCAAAGAAAGGAATGCATGTTGAAAGTTTCGTGTTTTGTGTCATACCTGAGAAGCCCTAAGATCGTCCAAGTACAGTCTGATGGCGTTGAGGTCTCCTCTCCCCTCCTTCTTTCCCATATTGGCCTTGCTCCATATCAGTGCACGGGGGAGGGTGCTCAGGTCTGGATGCTTGCAGTTCGGCGGATACATCCGCAATACCTTGTAAGCCCAAAGCTGCGCAATGTTTAGACAAGTACAAGTATTAGTCACAGGATATGCAACATTTGAAATTAAAGCAGTCAAGCAAGCTAAGCAATCAAATAGACAAGTGTAATCAAATTATGCTTTGTAATGGTTAGAGTTGTACCTCCCAAACCCTCAAGTAGCCAGCAGTGCTCTGACCTGTCCTCGACGAGTCTCCAAAGAAGTGGTAAGCTGCACCCAGCGCTGCACCACCCCAGTCAAAGCGTGAGGCTGCCCTCAAATCCCTCAACGCCGGCAAGTAGGAGAGATGCACTTTGCTCCGTCTGTTTGGGTATAAAGTAGCACCAAACAGATACAACAAGTATGCCCGGGCCATCTGCTCCGCCTCCCGGTTGTTGGTCACCTTCTTCTTCAGGTCCCTCATAAACTGGTCATACCTCGCCATCCCCTCCTCGATCTTGGGCACCTCGCCCAGAAACCACTCTAGAGCCACTCTGTCCTCCTGGATTCCCTAGTCAAAAGGGATAGGCTCTCCTCCAACCCTCAGCCCGGTAATCGCCGCAAAGTCCGCAGGCGTCACCGTCATCTCCCCAAGAGGTAGGTGGAAGGTATTGGTGGTATCCCTCCACCTCTCTGCAAGTGCAACCAGGACCGCGTGGTCATTCCTCGCTCGTGTCAGCGTCTGTACAAACTCTCCGAAGCCTGCCTCGTCTACTAACCGCCTCACCCTCTCTGGCAAGGCCTTGTACAACTCTAAGGACCTACACGCGCCCCCAAAGCCGCAGATGTCTCTCTGACTCGCTCCTGCCTGTTTCAAACACAAAGACAAACAGCAGGAGAAATTATCAGTATGCAGGGATTTCATTTTCAAGTTCTAGGTAATCAATGAAGCCTACAACGGATGGTTGGTTCAAGTTATTTCATGCATGGTATGTGTTACAAAGAGTATATTGTTGTGGCATGATTCGGCTCTAAAGTGTCCTATGCAGTTCTAAGTTCAAGTATTTCTAAGCCAATGTCGAAATTGAACTACGGAGGGCAAATATCGAAATTGAACCACAAAGGGGATTTTCTGAGAATATACCTCCATCCAAGTGCTTGCAATATGGGCCCGGGGATCTCTCAGCATGAGCTCGTCGTCGTAGTCCTTTTGTAACGGCGTGTAGGCCGCGAAGCTCGACGGCACAAAAAGGTGTGGTGTGGGAGGTACATATGTCTCTACTGAAAAGCCAGGGCGTGTCATGGCCCTCGCCTCTGCCATAGCTGTAACTCTAGGCCCCTGTGCCTCCACTTCGACCCTCTCCTCGGCCTCTGCATCCCTCAAAGGCTCCTCTCTCTCCTTTCTCTCCCTCTCGGCCCTCTCCGCCGCCTCTGATGCCTCAATGGCCCTAGCCCGATCCTCCTTGGCTTTCAATACCAACTCCCCGATTGCGGGGTTATCTTCAAGAAGCCTCGCCAGAGCATCGTCACTCAAAAACTCGACGACGTCGTGTTTTGTGATCGGTCTATGACTCGACGATGTCGCCGCGGGCCGGAACAAGATATCCTCTTCCCGAAACGGTACCTCTGTGGTTTCCTCCTCAATAACAGCCCCCTTACCCTTCGCCGAGTCCCTCGGCGGGGATCCGATCGGCTCAACGTCACCACCTCCGGCACCACTGCCCCCTGCGCTGTCAGAACTCCTCCCGGTCACCACCGAGCCTTCCACGGCCATGCTCGAGTCCAATGGCTGCACAATGGGCCCCACGGCCCCAACCTCCTCTGTCGCGCGAGGCTTCGCCTCTGTCGCGCGACTGTTCTCTCCACCACTGGCCTCCTGCTCGCGGCCCTGTTCTTCATCGCCGCCGCCTGTAACCTCTGCACTGGCCTCTGCAATGGCCTCCGTTGGTGTTTGATCCCCTGCTTCAACACCCATGGGCCCTCCTCGGTCTTTGGTTCGATCGATAACCTCACCTTTGCCTTCTCCATTCCCGTGGTCAGCCATGGATGAGTGCTCACGTTTAGGTTTGATGGTTTCGTGGTTGAAATCAAAGTTTGGGAGAGATTTGAGGGAGAGGATGAGAGTTGAGAGGGTTTGGATTTTTGAATCGGCTGTTAACTGTTCCCTATAACGTCCCCGGGAAGTTTAAAAGGGGTGGAACAGGTTTGGGCCGGGTCTGGGCTTATTCCAGATCCAAGCCCTTCCTAGCCTCCCTCGCGCGAGTGTTCTGCACCGTCGCGCGGCGATTCTTTTGGGCCTCAAGCCCAATCCAGCTCCTGGACCAGGCCCGGTCTCGTTTATCCCTCTTTATGATGTTTGGGTCCTCGATATGTTCTCATAACAAGCTTGGGAGTCATTATGGAAATATTACCCTCAGCTCGGAGTGTTTTATATCCCCAGCAGTGGTCCGCCCAAATCAGCGACGATATATCCGTCCAATTTCAAATCAGCGATAATCTAATCGTCCAATTTCAAATCAACGACGATCCATCTGTCCAATTTCAAATTAGCGACGATCTAACCATCCAATTTCAAATCAGCGACGATCTAACCGTCCAATTTCAAGTCAGCGACGATCTATCCGTCCAATTATCAAACTCTCTCAATTGGTGCACGGTATTTTTATATACTTGTTTGCATTTTTCCATTTTATCGGGCTTTGGGCAGATTTGGTGGGTGTCTAGAAATCTTTGACGTTACCCGTACCAGTCAATGGTGCTCCGCGTGCCGTCAAAGAGGGACTACTGTAGACACCCCAATCTGGGTCTCCCATTTGTTTTACTTTGTTTTTCGGTATCTTGTTTCCCCAATGATGAGATCGGATCAAACAGACTTGAGTTTGGAATGGATTGAGCTTGGAGTGATTGGAACCCTTCTTGAACCTTTTGAACCTCAAAATCCTAAGTCAAAACCCTAGCCAAGGTTTGACTATCGCGCGATCCTTTGGTTTACTCGCGCGAGTGTTGAGTTGCCAGGTGGTGGTCAAAGTAGCCTTTGACCATCGCGCGGTTGTTCTCTCTCTTGCGCGACACTCCCACTCTGTCACGCGATGGTTCTGGCCTGTCACTTTCACCTTTTTCCAACTGGATTTTTACAATCATCAGGGGCCATGTGAGGCTGGAACCCTGTTTTCGTCGACTGTACAGTGTTGTGCAGGCTTGGGGTGCACCACCCACACAACCACTCCCACTCACCTTGGTGGCTTCTTTCTCCACCAAGTAAGGCTGACCAGCCTTGTTGGCTAGTTGCAAAGCCAAGCCTTCCACTCACCTTGCACCTTCCATCCTCCTATAAAACCCCCATTAGTCTTTCATGTCAAGGGTTACAAAAAAAAGAGTTACCAAGTTATCAAAACATCTAGCACAAAGTCACAAACCCTAACCACACTTCCTAATCTTTCACACTTGTGTTTTCCATACAATTATTTGGCAAGCTACACCACCTTGTTCAATCCATTTCAAAAATCATTCAAGCAAAGGAATAAATTTTTACCTGTTTCCTGTTTTGATCCCTGAGGGGGGCTGGCAGGGCCAAGGCTGGTAATCAATACCAGTCCTGGCCCTAAAGTCAGCAGGGTTACAAGAAACTGTGACCAACAAAACCCTGGCTCGATGGAACCGAAAACTCGCGCGACACTTGTGTCTGCATGAGATTGTTCCACGTGGGGAAGGGATGTTGATCATTTCTTGTTTTTTTTCTATGTTTATATCTCTTGTGTAGCCCTTTTTGGCATTTAAATCACTCAGATGCATGTTAAAATAAGTACAGTACCTTAGCTTACTACTTTAGTTGGTTTGGAATGCCATTGGGATGCTTCTGAACATGTCTCAGAGTCCCAAGCATGCAAAGCAATACCTGGAAGTCTAGTCAGGAGCATCGCGCGAGTGTTTCACTCTGTCGCGCGATGATTCGCTGATTTCCAGAAACTGCCCTTGCATGGGCAACTAGGCCTTTGGCCTCTGCTTATTTCTCCCCCACTGTTTAGGGGTTGTCTTTCAATTTTATTCAATCTATTTGTAATAATTATTTACTTACAGCACATATAAACTGCTTGGTTTGCCCCCCCTGGGTGTGCACTGGTCCTTCCAGAGCCTAGAAGGGGATAAAGTTCAATCTGTTGATGAGGCATCAACCCTTGCGCGAATGTATGGAAGTATCGTGCGACGGTTCACTTGCATGCAGTTTGATCCATGCATGCAAGTTGGCCATTGTTTGTGATATCTCCATACCAGGCACTGTGTTGATGCTTGATCAATGTTTTGAACTTTATTCCATTTATTATTTGTCATTTCATCCATCCATGCTACCTGTCACATCTTGCAAATCGTGTTACAGTCTTAATCCCCGATTAACTGTTTCCCCGCCCTAATTGGCTAAAAATTGGTTAATAAAAGAAGAATCGCAAATGTTTTCAAAACACCTAAGTAGAGACCGATCTCCGGATTGGGCGAGAGGGGTGCCTTAAAACCCTTCCCCTCTCGTAACCTGGTTCCCGAACCCAGATATGGTTATGACGGACTGGTGCTTTCACTTTTTCAAATCAAATAGCGCGGCAGGTGCTTCAAAATACGGTTCCTTGGGTGTCGGACCTTCAAACCCAAGTGGCGACTCTGTATTTTACGAGCGTTTGCCTCTCCGCTCGCGCTCCCTCGATTCCGAGAGGGCCTTGCCCAAAAGTTGTCGGAAGGGAACGGAATCCTTCTCCGAGGGCATGCTGCCCACACAAGCAAAGGAGGAAAAGCTGAAAAAATGGAAAGAACATTCTTGGGCAAGGGCGATGAATGGATGCGCATCTGGACTTGAGAATAGAAAGAAGGAAAAGGAGAAGGTCATCATGATGAGAAGGCATGCCCGCTTCGAGCCCCCCCAAACAGTGGTACCCATCAACCGTCCCAAAATTCCGACACCACCCATTGTCTGGGAAACAATCAATCTCATAGAAAAAGTGGAGGAATTTCAAATGCTGCCATGGGTCAATCCCTACGAAGAATACGACTACAACAAGTGGATAGAGGAAGAGGATCTAGATTTCACATGCACGGACCCGTATCGAACAGGGGAAAGTGACTTTGACGAAATGGAAGGAGAATGCAATGATCCGCTCGATGGAATCTCCTTAACATCACTATTCAGCCAAGTGGAAGTAACTAATCTCTCTTATGACTGCATAATCAACGAGGAGGAAGAAGAGGTGATGAAAACCCAGACTTACATTTCCATTTGGGGACTACTCATGTCTCAAAGAGGTAGCCACTGTGCAAGCCGTGAAGATGGATCCAGTTCAAAGGCTCTGTTTGGCAAAGAAGATGGTGGAAAAGAGTATAAAGTTGCAAAGGTTTTGAAGACGACCCCGAAATGCTACAGTAGCTAAGAAGTCACAACATGGCAAAGAACATTAAACATTGCTTTTATCAAACTAAAACATGTTTTGAACCCCTGCTTGGGCATTTAATTTCTGCTAAGTGAATTCTTGTTTCATCCTCTAGACTATGCTTATTCAATGATTTATTTCCTAAATTGCAATTACCAATACACTATAGTCTCTTTGCCAAACAAAGGAAACTTCAAGGAATCAAGTTCTTTGTGTCTCTGACAAAAGGGAAGGAAGGGATGAACTTTAGTTGCTTAAGAAACTAGGTTTTTGTCAAAACTTAGAAAGAAGACACTATCTCCGCGAGAACACTTAGGGTTAGCTCGCCCATTATGAAGGTACAAACACAAGGGAGATTTAGAAAAATATCTCCATCAAATTCCTCTCTGAAACACAGAAACCCTTTTGAGAGAAGTGCTCGTTGGGTAACCTGAAAACCCAAGCAAAAATAAGAGCAACGCTTGCTAGGGCAAGAAAATACAAAAACGCAGCCTAGGCAAAAGTTAAGGCATTCAAAGAAAAGCTCGCTAGGGACTCAACCTCCATTAGGTAACCTAGGCAAAATCAAGAGCATGTGAGAAGAAAAACCAAGAGTGAAAAACCCAACCTCAAAGGTAATGATTTTGGAACTACGTAAAATGCCTGATTCCCTGATTAGGGATACGTAGGCAATCTCACATCGAAATGTGGCCCAAACATTTGGAGAGAAGGAAAAACATCAACAAATTTGTACTCACTGATAGGCATAGCTAACCCTGCGTATTGAGCTCGCAAAAGATGAGTACACTTTTCTCAAAGAATTGGCAACAACAATAGGCACAAGAATTATTGTTCATCCCCTCTAACCTGAAGGTCATTAACACAATGAGCAGGATACCTCAAAAACTCTCAAGTTTGGCAATCAGACTATGGAACATGGCAAAAGCAAAGGGCAGAAAATCAAGACCAAGCATAAGAAGGAAGAGAAAATGGGATGCCACTTGGCCAAAACAAAATCTACCTTCCTTTGAAAATTAGAAGTTACGGCTGAAGAATTGCTACATCGGCCGCAACATCGATTCCTCAGCCGAATAATCGATTCTTCGGCCAGTATTCCATTTCACACAGATTACTGTCTTGTTCAAAAGCCATGTTCTGACTTTCACATGCATATCTCAAAACATATAGGGGCACAAAAAGCATTTCTCATTTCATGAACAAAAGCTTGATTACAAAATCATCGCTGTGGTTGCTTTCACTATACAAATACAGAATCTGTTTGTTTCTTTGCTAACCATGAACAGGAAGGAAAAAGAAATCCTAAAGTTGGTCATGACAGCGTCTCCGAGACGATCTTTGAGATGAAGAAGGGGATTGCTGGCTATCCTCCCCACTGACAGCTGGTGCTCGCTCAGCCTCAAGCTACAAGGAAAAGAATACAAACACTCAGATTTGAGAAAAGATGCAAAGCAAATAGGGTGCATGGGAAAAACCATACCTCGAGAATTCGACGGCGCTGCCTCCGAACCAAAGCCTCTGCACTCTGATAGGCCTATAGCCATTCCTGCACTATCTCAGCAGGTACCTGTGGGATAACCAAACATTGCAAGCATCTAAGCATGAGACACAATACGAAGCAGCAAAAGCTAGAATGGAAAGCTAAAGATACCTGTGGAGCCCCGGCTGGCAGTGCGTAAAGTTGAGTCGAACAAGGAGTAAGCGCCAAGCGCTCCTCCTCTCCATCATCAGAATGAAAAGAGACGAAAGAAGGGGCCTGTGGCCAAACAGGAGCAATTGAAGGAACAACAGGCGGAGCCAAGGAAAGATAGCAGTACTCCATATAGTCACTTGCCTGAAGAAGCAAACCCGCCCAATCTTCGATCAGAGCATTCCTCAAATCTTCCTTGGACATTGAGGAAGTAGATCTCATTGACGTCAGAGGTGGAGGAGGAACAAACTGAAGAGCCTCAGCACGTGGACGCCACAGGCTGGCCACCCGATCACCTAAATACCAAGCTCGACAAAAGGGGCCCTCAAGCAAAGTGTGAGTACGGTCCAAAACTCTGGAACTCGCAAGAGGGGCATCCTCTGGTACACCACTCCAAGGGTCAAACCTCATCTGCAAACAAAGTCCAATCAGCCACAGCACGGAGGAATGGAGATCTAAAAACAAGGAATGCAAGAGGAGAAGAGAAGTACTTGATTGACCGATAACCGGTCCAAAACCCGTCACCACTCAGGAAGGCTCAAAACTAGTGACCATGGCTTCCGTTGCCCCACCAACCATCGCTCGTAGCAAGGGAAAAATCACAACGAGAAAAGAAGTAAAAGAAGAAGGATATACCTCAAGTACCCGGTAGTGACCGCCAAGAATGGGACTCCTGTCCCGTGAACAAGCCCCAAGGATGCCATACAAGGTGGCCAAGGCAGATGCTCCCCAATCAAGCTCCCAAACAGCCTCAAAATACTGCAAAGGGGCTGGAAACCGCGTATGCATTGAACTATCCTTGTTGGCAAACAACGTTTGCCCAAGGAGGTAGAGAAGAAAGGCCCGTGTCAGCTGCTCAACACTCACCTGAGTCAAGATATCAACCTTCATAAAAGTCTTGATCAGCCAAGAGACGTCAACATGACCACGCAAGTGAAGAGGAGGCACCTTGCCCAAGAACCACTCCAAAGACCCTACCCGCTCCCAAAGCCTGGGGTCAACCCGAAGAGGAGCTCCACCTACTCGCAAGTCGGTCAGCAAAGAAAAGTCACTTGGTGTGATCGTCATCTCACCAGCAGATGAAAAGTGGAATGTGTTGGTGGTATCCCGCCACCTTTCAACCAGCGAGGTCATCAACGACCAGTCCATCTTCGGAAGGTTGAGGCCCAAAATGAATGCCTCAAAACTAGCAGCACGTACTAGCTCCCGAGCTCGCTCCGGCAACATCACAAACCACTTGTGCACCTCTGCAAAGTCCGACAAAGGGAGTTAATCTCATTGCATGAACAAATAAAAAGCTAGGGGCATCAAATTGACGTTTAAAAAGCATGCATTGCCTAAATAGGGGGCACGGTTATTTTAGATTCTTTAAACAGAACAACTTCGACCTCACCACGGGTCCTTCTCATTCACGCCCCTGGCTAAAAGGGATCTCATCCCGCAAATAAAAAAACTCATTTTTGATCATGCAAATTAAACTCCGAACTAAAGTAAACCTTTTACTTTTCAGGAAGCTTACCGAAACATTGAGGACACTCAAGTGCTGCTCAGCGGCTCTATGCCCACACCTCAGCAGCTCTATGCCACGCCATGTGCACAGCCTCGCGCTCAGCAGGCCAGCAAAACAATCCTGTGGCTTCCACTCTATGCACCCTCCAGAAGGCGTTTATGTTGCTAGCTTCTAGAAAGCGTTTATGTTGCCAGCTTGCAGAAAGCATTTAGCCACCAGAAGACATTTGAGTCGCTGGAAGGCGTTTGGCCTCTGGAAGGCACTCCCAGCAGTGGAGGTAATGGAAATCTCTCTAACAAAGTGGAATATGGTCAAGAACTAGCCTTGGGGACAATCCCAAGCATATGGAATCTAGCCTTTGGGACAATCCCGAGCATGTGGAATATACTCAGAACTAGCCTTGGGGACAACCCCGAGCATATGGAATCTAGCCTTGGGGGCAATCCCGAGCATACTCAAGAACTAGCCTTGGAAACATCCCGAGCATACTCAGAACTAGCCTCCCGAGCATGTGGAAACTAGCCTTGGAAGCATCCCAATCATGAGGAACAAATCAAACCCCATGGGAGATGGAAGATGGAATACTCAACAGCTCTAAGTTCACTATCACTACCAGCAGCTCTATATTCATACTCAGCAGCCCTGTGCCCAAGTCGCTCAAATAGCTCCGCATCTTCAGCGGCTCCATGCCCACAATCTCAACTGGCTCGACGCCGTAACAATCTTCAACTGGCTCCATGCCGCCCCAAACAACAAGATATCATCTATTTTCAAGCTCCATGCTTGAATGCTCAAAGTTCTACATTTTAAATGCTCGAAGCCCTTCGAATGCCCAACCACTGTGTACTGGATGCTCAAGTTCTACACTTGAATGCTCAAGCTCTACGTTTGAATGCCCAACCACTGCTTACTGGATGCTCGAACATAGTGTTCGAATGCTTAAGGTTTATACCTTAAATGCTCAGGCTCTACGCTCTAAATGCCCAACCACTGTGTTCTAGATGCTCAAAGCCTGTACTTTGAATGCTTGGATTCTGCCGTCCGAATGCTCGAGCTCCACACTCTGAATGCTCAAGTCCGGAACTTGAAAGAAGCTTTATGCTTAAATCAAACACACTCGCACGGGCCTGTGCACATTAGCATCAATTGCATCACCATTGTTATCATCGAGTCTGCATCATCATATCTGCTCATATCTAACCACTATCATCATATACATATTCTGCATATCTCACTCATTTCAACAAGACAATCCTGCAATCAACTGGCTCTACGCCTCAATTTTATTGATCGGTCCAGTGCCTCGATCCTTTGGCTCTACACCAAAACTTATGATGAGAAAGCTCTGTGCACAGACCATCAGAATGCAACCAGCTCTACGCTTCGGTTCAAATCAAATCAAGCTCTAAGCTCTGACTCCTCTGGCTCTACACCAAAATTTATGATGAGAAAGCTCCGTGCACAGACCATCAGAATGCAACCGACTCTACACCTCGGTTCAAATCACGTCAAGCTCTAAGCTCTGACACCTCAGGCTTTCGCCTTATGATCAAAACCAGCTCCGCGCTTCGGTTCAGTCAAACTCTAAGCTCTGACACCTCAGGCTTTCGCCTTATGATCAAAACCAGCTCCGCGCTTCGGTTCAGTCAAGCTCTAAGCTCCAACCCCTCAGGCTCTCGCCTCATGATAGCAATCGGCTCCGCGCCTCGGTTCCCTCATCTCAAACGCTCTGCGCTCCAGTTACTGGCCTCGCGCCCCTCATATCTCAAAAACCGGCATCCGACTCATCCCCAACAGATGGCTTGGATTCCACCCCAATTACATCAATTTCTTCCAGCTCATTCACAAGGATAAGCTATTCTACCGAGCTCCCCTCAATCAAAGTAAGGATGATCAAGAAAAGCAAACGCACCTGCCGTGTACTGATCTACCCCAAAATACTAAGGAAGCTCTCCGCAAAAATTCCCCCGGCAGCCCCGCGCTCCTGCAACTATCCTCCGCCAAAACCCTGGCTTAACCCAGGTACGTTGCACTATGGCTTTTAAAGCCCGAAGGTACGTCTTCTGTTTCTAACCCTCCAAACTTTTTCTTTTTCTTTACTGCCCTCCCGAACTACGGTTGGTCTGAATTTCCCCTGTGGAATACGTAGGTAGCCTCCCGGCCCAACCATAACAAAAACCTTTTTCAAAAACTCCTTGGAATAGTGGTTGGACCAAATTGAGTTGCTTTTACAGCTTTGACTCTTACTTAAACATGTCTCGCGATCCGTCTAAGTTCAGTCAAAGAGGGGCATCTGTAGACACCCCAATTTGGCCTAACGATTATTTCAAGTCCCACCTTGGGGACCATCCCGATGATGAAATGGATACAGTGATTGCTGATTGACTTCTTGTGAACCCATGGACTTATGGTAAGAACTTTGAGCCACTTAGAGGACCCAATCCAGAGCCAAATAGCCTTTTAGACAGAAATACAGAATCCTAGGAGAATCCATCTGTCGGCCGTGACATTGATCTCACGGCCTTAACATCATTTCTTCACCCGAGCAACCTGTTGCATGAAAATCTCTCTGAGAGATCCAATCACTCGGCCGCAAGATCTATCCTTCGGCCGCAACATCCATTCCTCGGCCGCCAGATCGTCCTTTTTCCAGATTCTGGAATGTTCTGTCGATCGTTTGATCCGATCAACAAAACCCTAGCAGCCTTTTTCCGATGCGTTCGGGCTACGTCAGGAGATCACCATAAAGAGTTTGTATCACTCTCTAACTCCAATTCCAATCGTGTGCTTTGATTGGTCGAGTTGTGTCATCCCTTTGCCTATATAAAGAGGGCTTCAAACACGAAATTCATAAGTTCACACACCCATTCAAGCCACAAAACTCTGTCAATATACACTCTCAAATCCCCTATACAAAAGCCCTAACCTCCCGAAGGCAGTCGCTAATCCGACGATCAAACCCCGAAGTTCAAACCCTAACCCTAGGGTTTTCAAGAAGCAATCAGTCAATCCCCTCTAATCCGAAGCAATCAAGCAACTAAGGGATCAAAGTGTTGGTGGTATCCCACCACCGTTCCACCAGTGCCGTAGTCAATCCTAACTCTGCTTTCGGAAGATGGAAGCTGAGTATCAAAGACTCAAAGCCAGCCAAAGTGACTCCATCCTTGGCACTCTGAGGAAGCCTCTCGTACCACTCGTACACCTGGGGGCAGCTACCCCACATGCGCAGCTTCTTATTTGCCTGACAAAGGACAAAGAGAAGATTAATACAATAACAAGATCGCCTAAACAGGGGGCAATTCTTACAATTCACTTTCAAATTCCAAGTATCATATCATTGCTTCATAGATTCTTGAACAGACATCATTGACAGGATAAAACTTTACCTTCACATTGGTAAAGCCGAAGTGCTGCTCTGGCTCTCTATGCAAAACCTCGGGTGGGACGTCACTGAGAGAAGGGCGATATCGCAACAAACCCCCACGCCCAATTATATGGACCGGAGGGATGTACGTATTAACATCAAAAGGCAGTAAGGCTCCATTGCTCGCATCAGAGGGAGCCTCGAACTCAGTCTCAGGAGGGTTCGGTTGTGAAGACCCTTCCCCAACAATCGGCGTATGCCGACTCGAGCGAAGAACGCGGGTACTTGAAACCCCGCCTAGAACTATGGCCTCAACGGCCAGAGCTTTGCCCGCGTCCCTAGACGCGGCAGGAATATCAGGTGACGGTGGAGGAGGCGGTGGCGAAGCCATGACAGCCAAGAAAAAACAGCGGTCGGAACCACGGTGGTCGGGAGAATGACGAGGACGAGGGGACGACGGTGACCAGGAAGAAGAAAATAAAGGAGATCGTTCGAACGAGAGAAAGATAGGAGGAAGAAAAAGATCGAATGAGCTGTGAGATCGATCAAACTTAACTTAAATCGATTTTCTGACTGTTGGCTATCTCACGGCCAAGACACCGATTCCTCGGCCGAGACATTAATCCTTCGGCCGAGAGATCAATCTCCTGGCCCTCCTATCTATTTCCCTCAGCAGCACCAAAATTCAAGCAAATATGAGGTTCTGGGTCCATGACCAACAGAAGCAAGATCAAGTCAATCTTGGGGGCATCCCCCGAGCAAATACGAAACGATCAGAACTAGCCTCAGGGGCATATCCAAGCATAAGGAAGCTCTCTCTTCACAAACTGCTGACCGAAGCTCTCGCTACAGCAAATCAAGATGCTCAGCAGCTCTGCAATTCATCACCATCATAACTTCGTATTCACCACGTCAGTAGCTCTAAACAGCCCCGAGCCCATCACTATCAAACAACTCAGCAGCTCCGTGCCCATGTTCACCCACATCAACTCACTCAGTGGCTCTATGCCCATTGCTCAACTGGCTCTAAGCCGTGCCAACCAACTCAACAGGCTCTACGCCCACCATCCCATTACGTCAGCAGCTCTACACTTGCCACCTCAGCAGCTCCAAGCTCATCACTATCGTTAACAGGCCCTACGCCCATTACTCAGCGGCTCGAAGCCCATTATCATAGCGGCTCTATGCCCGTATCAACGCAGCGGCTCTACGCCCACTATCTCAACAGGCACTATGCCTATACTCACCATTATCTCAACAGCTCCATGCCTAGTCACTCAGCGGCTCTACGCCCGATGCCTATCAACTCAACGGCTCTACGCCCATTATCTCAACTGGCTCGAAGCCTTAACAACTATCTCAACAGGCTCTATGCCGCCCCAATCAACAAGACATCATCAATTCTCAAGCTCTACGCTTGAATGCTCAAAATCTAACATTTTGAATGCTCGAAGCTCTTCGAATGCCCAACCACTGTGTATTGGATGCTCAAGTTCTACACTTGAATGCTCAAGCTCTACGCTTGGATGCCCAACCACCGTGTACTGGATGCTCAAAGCCAGTACTTTGAATGCTCGGATTCTGCCGTCCGAATGCTCGAGCTCTACGCTCGGAATGCTCAAGTCCGGAACTTGAAAGAAGCTCTATGCTTATATCAAACACACACGCACGGGCCCGTGCACATCTGCATCAATTGCATCACCATTATCACATCGAGTCTGCATCATCATAGCTGTTCACATCTAACAACCATCATCACATATATACACTCTGCATATCTCTCATGAAACAGGTCAACCCTGTAATCAACCGGCTCTACGCCTCGGTTTTATTGATCAGTCCAGCGCCTCGATCCTCTGGCTCTACGCCAAAACTTATGATGAGAAAGCTCCGTGCACAGACCATCAGAATGCAACCAGCTCTACGCTTCGGTTCAAATCACGTCAAGCTCTAAGCTCCGACACCTCAGGCTTTCGCCTTATGATCAATACCAGCTCCGCGCTTCGGTTCTATCAAGCTCAAAGCTCCAACACCTCAGGCTCTTGCCTTAAGACTGCACCAGGCTCTACACCTCAATTCTATCACCTCCGGGCTCTCGCCTCATAACTACAACCGGCTCTGTGCCTCGGTTCCCTCATCCCCCAAAGCTCCGTGCTCTAGTTACTGGCCTTGGGCCCCCCATATCTCAAAAACGGCGTCTGATTCATCCCCAGCAGATGGTTTGGATTCAACCCCAATCACATCAATTTCTTCTAGCTCATTCGCAAGGATAGGCTACCCTACCGAGGTCCCTTCAGTCAAAGTAAGGATGATCAAGAAAAGCAAACGCACCTGCCGTGTACTGATCTACCCTAAAATACTAAGGATGCTCTCCGCAAAAACTTCCCCGGCAGCCCCGCGCTCCTTCAACTATTCTCCGCCAAAACCCTGGCTAAACCCAGGTACGTTGCACTACGGCTTTTTAAGCCCGAAGGTAAGTCTTATGTTCCTAACTCTCCAAACTTTTTCTTTTGCTTTATTGCGCGCCCGAACTACGGTTGGTCTGAATTTCCCTTATGGAATACGTAGGCAGCGGCCCGACCATAACAAAAACCTTTTTCAAAAACCCCTTGGAATAGTGGTTGGACCAAATTGAGTTGCTTTTACAGCTTTGACTCTTACTCAAACATGTCTCGCGATCCATCTGAGCTCAGTAAAAGAGGGGCATCTGTAGACACCCCAATTTGGCCTAACGATTATTTCAAGTCCCACCTTGGGGACCATCCCAATGATGAAATGGATACAGTGATTGCTGATTGACTTCTTGTGAACCCATGGACTTATGGTAAGAACTTTGAGCCACTTAGAGGACCCAATCCAGAGGCATACAGCCTTTCAGACAGAAATACAGAATCCTAGGAGAATCCATCTGTCGGCCGTAACATTGATCTCACGGCCTTAAAATCAGTTCTTCACCCATGCAACATGTTGCTTGAAAATCTCCCTGAGAGATCAATTCCTCGGCCGCAAGATCTATCCTTCAGCCGCAATATCCATTCCTCAGCCGCCAGATCCTTTGCTCGGCCGCCAGATCGTCTATTTTCCAGACTCTGGAACGTTCTGTCAGACGTTTGATCCAACTACACTACCTTCCCGATGCGTTCGGGCTACGCTCAGAGATTACCACGAAGAGTTTGCATTGCATTGCAATTGCAATCGTGCATTTTGATTGGACGGAGTGAGTCACCAATTGCCTATATAAAGAGCCTTTGGGTTCCGAAAATACAACAAGAACGAAATACACAAAATTCATATACTTCCACACCCTCTCAAGCCACGAAACTCTGCAGAAACACTCTCTCAAAACCCCTCTTCAAAAGCCCTAACCTCCCGAAGGCTATCAATCCGACGATCAAACCCCGAAGTCCAAACCCTAACTCTAGGGTTATCAAAGAAGCAATCAGTCAATCACAATCAGTCCGAAGCAATCAAACAATTGAGGGATCAAGGTGGTGAGGCCCAACGGCCTCCAGTTTGTTTTACTTACTGTATTCATAATTAATCGTAGCGTTTTGATCATCTGCTAACTTTTCTGTCTGGTGTGAGGAAGCACACCGACCGGGGCTTCGATCCCTCGGCCAGTACAAATAACCAGGAGGATCCCTCGGCCGTAACATCCATTCACCGGCCGCGGGATCCATCTCCCTGGGACAGTTTGTTTTGCTTTTCTGCTTTCTGATGCATGCTTTACTTATCGCATTGGCTCACCTTATTTACTGTTTAAAGGCTTAATTAAACAGATTATGTGTTAGAATTAAACAAAGCATCTATTTGTCTTATGTTGAATAATTATGGGCCAACCTCACGGCTAGGCAGAGAGGGGTGCCTAACACCTTCCCCTTACTGTACTCTTGGCTCCCGTACCCAGAATCTCTATTTGTTTTCCTAGTTTTTAATAAACTGGGTGGCGACTCTGTTTTGATGATGACCGCTATAGTGTGGCGATGTTCCTAGCCATGGGAATGTCCACGATCTTGGTTTATGAAGCAAGCAACCAATCGAGCAACAAACGATCAATCTGTATGGCGATGCCCCGTCTGGGAGGTGTCTACAGGAACTAAGATCAGAATTAGCATTTTTCATTTTGTATTTTAGAGTATGTTCCACAGTCCAGTTAGGGTAAGCCCCTTTTTCAGCATCCACAATCAGCTCAGAGCAGTCTTTTTCATCACCAAGGTTGATCATCAGCACCTCACTGTCATCTTGATTCACACTTTCATCACTATCACCCTGCAAGTCTTGGAGGGCCATTTTGATTTGCTATTGCAGTTATCTCTTCCAATTGAGCTTCAATTTCTGCTTCGTCGCTGTTGTCGACTCTTCGTGTGCCAACAAATCCCCACCAATTAGCAAAGCCATCTGTGATGGGGTGGATCACCCTTATTTCATTGTCGGTGACCCCCTCATCAAAGAGTAGGTTTAGTGATATTTCGTCAAGTGGATCATTGTCAACAGATTCATCTTCAGAGTTGTCGGCCTCATCGATTGGCCAATAGTCGTCGGTAGGTGCACGAGGGTCATAGAAATAGATTGGGACCCTGCGAAGCCCTTCTTCTTCAATTATGCCTTCTACTTCTTCATCATAGACTGTTCTTGCGAACATGACATGATCGTCTTCAGTGACAACTACCATGGGCTTTGGCTGATCCACCAGAGTGATGTATTTGGAAGGGTCGAAAATCTTGGCAGCAGGATGGACCGGGCCAGACAGCTTGGTGACAATTTGAAAGTGTGAATCAGACATGAGCAGCAAAGCAGTCATTTTTCCTAAAAAATTGTGCTTTAGTTAGATTAGTTTAGCTTACCTCCTTTTGTTTGATCTTACGGGGCTCCTAAGGTTTGACCTGCAAAAGAAGGCTTTACAACATACATATATACAATGGGTGTGAGGAAGAACTTGAAGATGAAATGCAGGCAAATTCCTTAACCTACGGGTTCCTGTCTTAGTTTGATAGGTTCTATGGCTTTCTAACACATGAAAGGCTTGGGTAGTCTTAGGGTGCTCCGTTGTCAAAGGACACCAGTCCTTTCGTCGGCCCATCATAGGCGGCGATCGGGCGGTTTCCTTTTTGATAAACCACTAGGTACAAGTGACTGTGGAGTTTGCTAGAACCCCTAACATAGCCCGTGACATGCCGGGGTATTAGGTGAACTCAACGAGGTTGCCTGTTCAATGCACATGATAAACGAATCAAATAAAGCATGTATTAGTCTTATGTCGAACTTTCTGGTTATGGCTAATATTTCCCCAGCAGAGTCGCCAAAAACTGTAGACACCTCCCTAGAGCGAGGGCATCGCCATACAGATTGATCGTTGCTGTTTGTTTGGTTGTTTGCTACATAAACCAAGATCGTGGATATTCCCATGGCTAGGAACATCGCCACACGATAGTGGTTATCATCGAAATAGAGCCGCCACCTAGTTTAACAGATAGAGATTCTGGGCACGGGAGCCAAAGGTACAATGAGGGGAAGGTATTAGGCACCCCTCTCTGCCCAGCCGTGAGACTGGCCCATAGTTGTTCGACATATGATTAAAACATGTTTTATTTGATTCTAACACATAGTCTGTTTATTAGCCTATAGCAGTGAATAAGGTGAGCCGAGACGATAAGTAAATCATGCGTTAGAAAATAGAATAAAACAAACTATCCCAGGGAGATGGATCCCGCGGCCGGTGAATGGATGTCACGGCCGAGGGATCCTCCTGGTTCTATGTATCGGCCGAGGGATTGATTCCTCAGCCAATGTTCTTCCTCACACCAGACCGGACGATTAGCAGATAATCAAAAAGCTACGATTAAGCATAAAAACGGATAATAAATCAAACCAGAGGCCCCTGGGCCTCACCACCTTGATCCCCCGGTAGCTTGATTGCTTCGGATTGAGGGTGATTGACTGATTGCTTCTTGAAAACCCTAGGGTTAGGATTTGAACTTCGGGGTTTGGATCGTCGGATTATGGCTGCCTTCGGGAGGTTCGGGCTTTTGTAAAGGAGATATGAGAGTGTATTTCTGCAGAGTTTCGTGGTGGATGGGGATGTGTTGGTCTCTCAATTTCGGAGCCGAAGCTCTCTTTATATAGGCACTAGGGATGACACAACTCAATCAATCAAAACGCACGGTAGGAATTGGAGTTGGGGAGTGATACAAACTCTTCATGGTGATCCCTGAACGTGGCCCGAACGCATCGGAAAAAGGCTGCTAGGGTTTTGTGAACGGATCAAACGATTGACAGAACGTTCCAAAATCTGGAAAACAGACGATCTGGCGGCCGAGCAAAGGATCTGGCGGCCGGCTAAACGATCTCTCAGGGAGATTTTCAAGCAACTGGCTTCACGGGTGAAGAATTGATATTGAGGCCGCGTGATCAATGTCACGGCCGACAGATGGATTCTCCTAAGATGTTGTGTTTTTGTCTGAAAGGCTATTTGGCTCTGGATTGGGTCCTCTAAGTGGCTAAAAGTTCTTACCGAAAGTCCTAAGGTTCACAGGAAGTAAATCAGCAATCACTGTATCCATTTCATCATCGGGATGGTCCCCAAGGTGGGACTTGAAATAATTGTTAGGCCAAATTGGGGTGTGTACAACATTATTTAATTCTAACACGTCATCTGTTTTTAGCCCGTAACAATGAATAAGGTGAGCCGAGACGATAAGTAAATCATGCATCAGAAAAGCAGAAAAGAATAGACTATCCCAGGGAGATGGATCTCGCGGCCAGTGAATTGATGTCACGGCCGAGAGATCCTCCTGGTTCAATGTATCGGCCGATGGATCGAAGACCCAGCCGATGTTCTTCCTCACAACAGACAATCAAAACACAATGATTAAGCATAATAACGGAAAATAAATCGAACCAGAGGCCCCTGGGCCTCACCACCTTGATCCCTTAGTGGCTTGATTGCTTCTCGAAACCATAGGGTTAGGGTTTGAACTTCGGGGTTTGGTCGTCGGATTAGCGGCTGCCTTCAGAAGGTTAGGGCTTTTGTAGAAGGGATATGAGAGTGTATATTGGCAGAGTTTCGTGGCTGTAGAGAGTGAATTGTGTATCTAATTTCGGAGCCAAAGGCCTCTTTATATAGGCATGGGGGTGACACACTCCATCCAATCACAATGCACGATTGAATTGGAATTATAGGGCAACACAAACTCCTCATGGTAATCCAAACGTGGTCCGAACGCATCGGGATTTGGCTGCTAGGGTTTTGTGAACGGATCAAACGATTGACAGAATGTTCCAGAATCTGGAAAATAGATGATCTGGCGGTCGAGCAAAGGATCTGGCGGCCGAGTGATCGATCTCTCAGGGAGATTTTCAAGCAACAGGTTTCACGGGTGAAGAAATGATGTTGAGGCCGTGAGATCAATGTCACGGCCGACAGATGAATTCTCCTAGGATACTGTACTTCTGTCTGAAAGGCTATTTGGCTCTGGATTGGGTCCTCTAAGTGGCTAAAAGTTCTTACCGAAAGTCCTAAGGTTCACAGGAAGTAAATCAGCAATCACTGTATCCATATCATCATCGGAATGGTCTCCAAGGTGGGACTTGAAATAATCGTTAGGCCAAATTGGGGTGTCTACAAAATCCTACTTGGCAAGTAGAATTAGCTTCTAACCAATTAGTTAGAGAAACCTAATTACCATTTCACCTAGTTACATTTCCCTAACCCTAGATGAACCTTTCCAAACCCTAATTGAACCTTTTAGGCCTAGGAAAGTAATCATTATGCTTCCAAAAGTAGTATACTTAGACTTACCATGCATGCAAGCCTAAAAACAATAGCCTTGAACCTAATTACCCTCCAAGATTACTTTCCTAGATTTTCTCTGAGTGTGTATATATAATATATATATATATATATGTACATACTAGCCTAGCATAATCATGTCTATATATACATATATAGACTTTCTAGGAAAGTTTTAACCATTGGACAATGTATTGTCATTGAAAGCCTTACCATTCATCATTACCTCCTCCTAGACCTAATAAGACTATTTAGTACTTCAAGTATACATATATATAGATATATCTATTCTAATATATAAAGGGGGGCACCAGTTTGGTGTTTCTCCCCTGTCATATATTTCCATTTTCCATAGATACCCTCTTACAAAATATATTTTTAAAACCCCCTGGGACAACACTGTAGGGGCGCCAAAGTAAAAACGCATCACCAAGACCCAAAAAAAAACTGCCTCCCAACTGCCAACCCACGTCCGACACTCTCATTTCTCCTCAACTCCACCCATTTCTTCATCTTCACCAGTACTTTTACACAAAACTTTCATAGAAAAAAAGAGCTTCGAAGAGAGAGATTGGGAGACAAAAGAAAGAGAGAAAAAATTAATTGTTTTTGTTAGGACTTCACATTACTTTAACCTGCATCTGCTGCCCAAATGTCAAGAGTTTTCACAAAGGTGTAAAAAGTTTGTCCCTTCTGTTGTTAAAAGTTTGTCCCTTCTGTTGTTAAAAGCTTGTACCTTCTTTTCTGTTTGTGTTTGTGAATTTTATTGCTGCCAGTACCCATAGATGTTTTTTCTTTTTCCCTTACAAGAGATTTATTGGGTACCATTCATAAAATGGAATAACAAGTACGTGGATGGAAGCATTATAGGTGTAGGTTAATTGTATTGTTCGCTCTTTCTCTTTGCGTATGGTCCCTAATAAGTTTTACTAGAGGCTGGGGCACACGTGATGCGTGTGTAAGTCAGATTTTCACAACATTTTTGTAAAAATGCTTCCCACTTATTGTTTGATTAAATTTTCACAAATGTTGTGAAAATTCGACTTGCACACGCATCGCGTGTGCCCCAGCCTCTAGTATATATATATACACACACACACACACACACATGGTGATAAAGAGAGAGGGGGAGAGAGAGAGCGAGAAAGCTGAGAGGAGGGAGAGAGAGAGAGAGGCCGAGAGAGAGAGAGAGAGAGAGAGAGAGAGAGAGAGAGAGAGAATGTGTGAGTGTGTGCATGTGTTTTGTACACTCCAACAAGCTACCTCCTTAGCCAACCTTATACTCAAACCTAGCACCACTTTACAACCTTTCATTAGGCCACTTTAAACATAAAATCTAACCCTTAATCATCCTAGAAATTTACTTACAACCTAGACCTAGGATTGACTAAACATGGGAAGACTACTTCTTTTAGCATCACTAGACTTGTAAGACTCGCAACCTAGGTTATAATCACCTAGGATTTACTTAAGAGCCTTAGGAAATCTCCATGATTACTTAGCCTTACACCTAGGATGGATTGACAAGGCTTTGGCATGCTTAAAAGGCATGATAGGACAATACAATGGAACAAAAAAATGAGAGAAAGAGAGAGAGAGAGGGTCGGCTATAGAGAGAGAGAGGGAGTCTAACATTTTGCTATAAATAGCACCCCACTCTTGCCATTCAACTCACACCTTCGAACCTTCCAACTTCTCTCTCTAGAATTCTTGTGTTTATTCTTTGTTCTTCCTTTGTTCTTGGTGTTCTTGAGTTCTGTAGACACCTCCCAAACGGGGCATCGCCATACAGATTGATCACGTTAGTTTGCTTGTAGACACCTCCCAAACGGGGCATCGCCATACAGATTGATCAATGTTTGTTTGCTCGATTGGTTGCTCGCTTCATAAACCAAAATCATGGACATTCCCATGGCTAGGAACATCGCCACATGATAACGGTTATCATCAAATAGAGTCGCCACCCAGTTTATTAAAACTGGGAAAACAGATAGAGATTCTGGATACGGGAGCCAAAAGTACAATAAGGGGAAGGTGTTAAGCACCCCTCTTTGCCCAGTCGTGAGACTGGCCCATAATCATTCAACATAAGACGTGTAGATGCTTTGTTTAATTCCCGCACATAGTCTGTTTATTTATTCATTTAAACAGTAAGCGAAGTGAGCCAGTGCGATAAATAAGCATGCATTCAGAAAGCAGAGAAAGCAACAAAACTGTCCCAGGGAGATGGATCCCACGGCCGGTGAATGGATGTAACGGCCGAGGGATCCTCCTGGTTCGATATACCGGCCAAGGGATCGAAGCCCCGGTCGGTGTTCTTCCTCACACCAGACAGAAAGATTAACAAATAATAAAAAATGCTACGGTTAGTCAAAAATACAGTAAATTAAGACAAACTAGAGGCCGTTGGGCCTCACCACCTTGATCCCTCAGTTGCTTGATTGCTTTGGATTGGGTGTGATTGACTGATTGCTTGATCGAGAACCCTAGGGTTAGGGTTTGAACTTCGGGGTTTGATCGCCGGATTGACGGCTGCCTTCGGGAGGTTAGGGCTTTTGAAGTATGGGATTGAGGGAGTATTTTGACAGAGTTTCGAGGCTAGATTGAGTGTGTAGGTATATCAATCTCGTGTCTCAATTTCGGAGCTCAAAGGCTCCTTTATATAGGCATAGGGATGACTCACTCCGGCCAATCAAATCACGAGATGGCAATTGCAATTGCAATGCATCTCTAACTCTACGTCGTAATCTCTGAGCGTAGCCCGAACGCATCAGGAAGGTAGTGTAGTTGGATCAAACCAAACGTCTGACAGAACGTTCCAGAGTCTGGAAAAAGGTCGATCTGGCGGCCGAGTAAAGGATCTTGCGGCCGTGGAATTGATGTCTCGGCCGAAGGATAGATCTTGCGGCCGAGGAATTGATCTCTCAGGGAGATTTTGCTGGCAACAGGTTGGTCGGGTGAGGAATTGATGTTATGGCCGTTAGATCGATGTTACGGCCGTCAGATGGTTTCTCCTAGGCTTCTGTATTTCTGTCTGAAAGGCTGTATGGCTTTGAATTGGGTCCTCTAAGTGGCTTAAAGTTCTTACCAAAAGTCCTAAGGTCCTCAAGGAGGCAATCAGCAATCACTGTATCCATTTCATCATCGGGATGGTCCCAAGGTGGGACTTGAAATAATCATTAGGCCAAATTGGGGTGTCTACATTGCTCGATTGGTTGCTTGCTTCGTAAACCAAAATCATGGACATTCCCATGGCTAGGAACATCGCCACATGATAGCGGTTATCATCAAAACAGAGTCGCCACCCAGTTTATTAAAACTAGGAAAACAGATAGAGATTCTGGATACGGGAGCCAAAAGTACAATAAGGGGAAGGTGTTAGGCACCCCTCTTTGCCCAGTCGTGAGACTGGCCCATAATCATTCAACATAAGACATGTAGATGCTTTGTTTAATTCTAACACATAGTCTGTTTATTTATTCCTTTAAACAGTAAGCAAAGTGAGCCAGTGCGATAAGTAAGCATGCATTCAGAAAGTAGAGAAAGCAACAAAACTGTCCCAGGGAGATGGATCCCGCGGCCGGTGAATGGATGTCACGGCCGAGGGATCCTCCTGGTTTGATGTACCGGCCGAGGGATCGAAGCTCCGGTCGGTGTTCTTCCTCACACCAGACAGAAAGATTAACAGATAATCAAAACGCTACGGTTAGTCAAAAATATAGTAAATAAGACAAACCAGAGGCCGTTGGGCCTCACCACCTTGATCCCTCAGTTGCTTGATTGCTTTGGATTGGGCGTGGTTGACTGATTGCTTGATTGAAAACCCTAGGGTTAGGGTTTGAACTTCAGGGTTTGATCGCCGTATTGACGGCTGCCTTCGGGAGGTTAGGGCTTTTGAAGAGTGGGTTTGAGAGAGTATTTGTGCAGAGTTTCGAGGCTTGAGAGAGTGTATACTCTGATAATTTTGTGTGTATATTTTCGGAGTCCAAAGGCCCTTTTATATAGGCAATTGGTGACTCACTCCGGCCAATCAAATCACGAGATGGCAATTGCAATTGCAATGCATCTCTAACTCTACGTCGTAATCTCTGAGCGTAGCCCAAACGCATCGGGAAGGTAGTGTAATCGGATCAAACGTCTGACAGAACACGTTCCAGAGTCTGGAAAAAGGTCGATCTGGCGGCCGAGTAAAGGATATCACGGCCGAGGAATGGATGTCTCGGCCGAAGGATAGATCTTGCAGCCGAGGGATTGATCTCTCAGGGAGATTTTGCTAGCAACAGGTTGCTCGGGTGAGGAAATGATGTTAGGGCCGTGGGATCGATGTCACGGCCGACAGATGGATTCTCCTAGGCTTCTGTATTTCTGTCTGAAAGGCTGTATGGCTTTGAATTGGGTCCTCTAAGTGGCTCAAAGTTCTTACCGAAAGTCCTAAGGTTCTCAAAAAGGCAATCAGCAATCACTGTATCCATTTCATCATCGGGATGATCCCAAGGTGGGACTTGAAATAATCGTTAGGCCAAATTGGGGTGTCTACAAGTTCTTCAAGAAACTCATCCAAGACCGCCACTAAACCATCACTCGACCACCCTCTCAATCCAAAAAGTTTAGCAGTTTAATCAAGAATTATTTTCGAGAGAAAAAGAAAGTCTTGTCTTTTCTCTTTTGAAGCTACTGTAAGCTTACCGTAGGAGGCCACTCCGTTCGATAGCCGACGTACTTACTTTTTCCGTAGCCGTACCCACCGCCAAGAAGAACGGTAGATTTCCCGTATACACTATCTCTAAGTATAAATAGAAATTTGTATATTGTTTGTATTGTTTGAAATGTGTGAAAGAATAGCTAGAAAACCCTTAAGTTTTAAAATAATATACGACTAAGTAGAGTCCCGTATACACTATCTCTAAGTATAAATAGAAATTTGTATATTGCTTGTATTGTTTGAAATGTGTGAAAGAATAGCTAGAAAACTTAAGTTTTAAAATAATATATGACTAAATAGAGTCCCGTATACACTATCTCTAAGTATAAATAGAAATTTGTATATTGCTTGTATTGTTTGAAATGTGTGAAAGAATAGCTAGAAAACTTAAGTTTTAAAATAATATATGACTAAGTAGAGTCCCGTATACACTATCTCTAAGTTTAAATAGAAATTTGTATATTGCTTGTATTGTTTGAAATGTGTGAAAGAATAGCTAGAAAACTTAATTTTTAAAATAATATATGACTAAGTAGATTTCCCGTACTCACTATCTCTAAGTATAAAAGAAAAATTATATATTGCTTGTATTGTTTGAAATGCAAAATAGCTAGTAAACTTGTTTTACTAAAATCTCGAAAAGTGTAGGTGGCAGAAAATAAACAGTACCAGGAACAGTACTGGACTGTAACGAATCCACCCGCTGTTCGGTCGGAACCCTAATCTGCAAAATAGATAAGGGGGTGAGCGCACCTTTGCCTCTCGTGGCAAAGGCCCTCCGATGCCTAAGTTAGTATCTCGTGCTGTATGAAACCCTAATGATCAGTAGGAAAGTGTGGAACAAATTCAACTTATTGCGTACCTCATGCCTCTAGGTTTATCTTGTATTTATAGATACGAGCATTCTTGCTTTCCAAGCATCTTTATTGCCCAGGTCTCCTGGTCTTTATTGTACAGGAGACCTGGTCTTTCCGGTAGTCCTTCTGCCCAATCAGCCGAGATCCCTAACTCACAAGGACTATTCCTATTATGGGACTCGTGCCATAACAAGACTGTCTTTTTACTTATCCTGACTAGATACCGGGTTCTCCTTCTGGAATATTCCCACTGCCCTATCTCTTAAGGTTATGTTCTTCCAGAGGACTCTATCTGTCCGGCACGTACCTCAGCCGAACAGACTGTACCAATTAACGACTTCTCATGTCTTTGGTCCTTCACTACCGAACAGACTGTACCAATTAACGACTTCTCATTTCTTTGGTCCTTTTCTGCCGTCCACCACCTTGCACGTCGTCTTACATTACTTTTCTCATTACACGGATCCGCATATCACGTGTTCGGCCTCCAGTTCTACCTGTTCGGGAATACCTCCCTACAATTGCTCCCCAGCTTTGCTCATTGCCACTGTTCGGGGGCAATGGGTAAAGCTTAAAAAACAGACTACAGGCCGAACTCCTTGGGCCCCGTGCAGACATAGTATTTATCCTCATCGGTGTTTTTTTTTGGCGGCTTAGTCATTATATCTTCTCGAGATAATGACTCCACGTGGCGTAATTCGTACACCTTACATTTAATTCCAAATGACGCTCCATCCTAACGGCATCAGAACGTCATCCGTTCAATCCTTTTCTCCCGTTATATTTTCATGCAACGGTGTCAGTGGAGACGTTTCGTCTCCATCCCTTTCCTTTAAACTCCCAAAAAGGGATCTTTTGGGGTTTCTATCAAAAATCGAATCCCCTCTTTCCCTCTCTAAAAGCTAGGTGAAAGCTCACCTCTCCACCATCGCCGCCGTTTGTAAACTCGATTGCATCTTTGGAACCTCTGCGACATCCTCGTAAGATTCTCATTCCCACTCCTATTTCCATTTTCATCTGAGATCTCATTCTCAGATCCATCAGTTTCTAGGGTTTCACTCATACCCATTTTCATATTTCACTCTTTATTCATGGTTTTCTTGAGTACATCCATGGCGGAGGAGAACGAAAACCCCCCCAAGCCAGGAAAGTTTAGAAAACTTTGCAGAACCGCTGCCGCTATGGCAGCCTTTAGGACCAAATACGGCATTCCTGACAACGTCGGGCTCGAACTTGCCCCCTTAAATGCAGATAGGAACGGCGGTTCGTGGGATAGAATGTGTATTCCCATCGTCGCCATTGTTGAGGGTGGAGTTCGTTTCCCTCTCGACCCCTTACTTCGTCGGATCCTTTTTCTTTTTTTTTGATCCGTACTTCGTCTGATCCTTAACTGGTATAAACTTACACCCATGCAAGTTTCAACCAACGTTTTTAGACTTATAATGGGAATGGTAGCCCTAAACAGAATTCTGGGCACTCAACTAGGAATTTGGGAACTACAATGGTGGTACAATATTGTGCTCAATCCTAAGTACAACACTTACTACTTTAAAGTTAGGAAGGCAAAGAAGCGTTTCGTGCTTAATCTGCCAGATTCTGCTCGGGATCATGAGATTGACTTGCCCCCACGTATGGGGCCACCCACGTATGCTCCTAATTTTGCTTTTTTTTCCCTTTCAATCCTTCTGAATTCCAGATAATCTTGCTCTGACTAATCCTTTCTTTGCTCTATTCCACAACAACTAATGCTAATAAGAGGCCTCGTAGAGAACCAAGCTATGTCCGAATAGCGGACATAAACAAGGTTTTAAAATATAAAGGGGAGCCGGGCACATCAAATATGGGCCGTGGTCATGATGCCAACGTGCTGCTTGGATACAACCCTGCTTACAAGGGTTTCATTGACAGAAGACTAAACACCCAGAGCACCACAGAGCACCAGCGGCACCTCTAGTTCTGTAGCTCCCCAATCAAGAAGTACAAGGTCCAGTGCTGGAGTAACAATCGCTGGCCAGCCCGGTGAGATCCATATTCCAGAAGGCATCCCACTACCTCGTGTAGTGTTGAGAAGGGCTGCTCAACGTCGTGCCGAACAGATACCTTTGGATAGAGACACCAGCCAATCTTCCTCCTCTGGCTATTCTCCATCCCCATCGAACTCAAGTACGATGTCCAGACAACCCTTGAACCTTAGTTCTCTATTGACTGTGTCCACTCAAGGACGTGGTGCCTCTGGTCGGGCACCATCAAGCGGTCAAGCCCCCCCACCTCCTCGTCGTACCAGGGGGGTTCCACACGGTCCACCGTCTCTCCTCGGGAATGTGACAGTTCCCTTGAGGCTGACGAAGCTCATCGGGACAAACGTCCCAGAAACGACGATGCGGGGGACACCGCTTTGCAAGCCGCTGCATCAACTCTGCAACCTCCTTCACCGATCATCTCTGTAACTCACCAACCCTGGACCTCTCAACTCACGAGAGGTGATCGGCCTGTGAATGTTGGGGACAGTGCAAGTTCCTCGGACACTGCACTGGCCCTTGCTCAAGGCCTTTTGCTACCGGTTGATATGCAGAAAGAGTCTTCCTCTTCTCCTGAAAGGCTAGTGGCCACAGGACTCGTTAGTGGTATCAAGGTAACTTACTGTACTCGTAGTTCAAGCTAACATTCTTTGTAGCTGGCAGATTTCTAATTAATTTTTTTTTCCTTGGTGTTTCTCAGTTTATCCAAAAGATGGTCACCCTTGGCCAGAAATTTCAAGAAGCTGAAACTGAACGAATCAGACTTTTAAATGACAACACCAGGCTGCTGCGGACTGTCTCAAGGTTGGAAAGGGAGAGAGACAAAGCGAAATCAGATGCTGATGACATGGAGGGCAAGCTCGAGACAGCCGAGGATAGCCTCAACCAGGCACTGGCTGAAATGGACAGTGCCAAGAAAGGAGCTTATGAAGATGGCTATCAGAAAGGCTTTGATGCTACCACGGCCAGCTATGTGGAGCAGATGCCAGCCATTCAAGACCAGATCTGGGTTGCTAGCTGGGAAACTTGTCTGACTAAAGTCGGGGTCCCAGATGACTCTCCCTTCTGGGTAGATAATGAGCTACCGAGCAGCCGTGCTCCGACCTCTATTGATTTTGAAGAGCCCCCAGTTGATGACGTCGAGCAACAGATAGACGAGTTCGCAGATGCTGATGAAGAAATATAGATGGAGACACCGAATGCCCCAACTGCACGTTCTCCCATTCGTGAGACTACAACTGAAGCCACCAACCTGGAGGAACAAGCTACTGGTGAAAGCACCAACGCTGAACAACTATAGAGGTACCGAGCGACGCCCCGCCAGAGGTCCAGAACCTGGACTGATTTTGGTAAGTTCCATACAGTTCTCAAAAACTCTTAAAAACAAAGTTACGGGTCCTGTGTGACCGTAGTATTTAGCCCTATGTGGCATCTATTCTTGCATACTTTTTGATAATACAGGTATTCGGCCTCTTGTGGCACAACACTTTGCTCGGCCCTTCGTGGCCATAATACTTTTGTCTTTTAAATGTTTTTGGTATCTCATACCTTTATCTGTGCATGCTTCGTATACATTATTTTGCTTCAGGGGCAGGTTTTGTCTAAGTGTTTCATACTTAGTCCACTGTTCTAGACATGTTTCGTTATGTCTATCCCCAAGCATGTCATACTTTGGAAATATTTGTTCACATGTGTTAAGCAAAAAGTTTAAGTTTTGCCGTACTTAGCAAACTGTGCATATACGCGTATGCATTACAAGTTTTTTCATACTCGTATAATCTAAGTTTCTCGTACTTTAGGCAATGCGTATATTCGTACGTTTGCAAGGCATTCATACCTATTCTAAGTTTTTCATACTTAGACAGTTAATACGCGTATTCGTACGTTTGCAAGGTATTCATACCTTTTCTAAGTTTTTTATACTTAGACAGTTAATACGTGTATTCGTACGTTTGCAAGGTATTCATACCTACTTCCTGCTCCCCAATACGAAAAAAGGGAAGGCAAGGCCGTTGTTTGTATTTACAAGATAAAAAAACAACCAAAAAATGATGGAAACAAACTTTCTAAAAAATCAATATATTGCAAAAAATGTGACTATACTCACAATCCTTGAACTCAAGGGGGCGTTACGCGTACCCCTTGCAACTAATGAAATAAAAAACAAAGGAATATTCTTCGTAATTCCCACACAACCACGTGATCCTAAAACAGAATAAAAATAAACTGAAGTCTTTCAAACAAAGAACTTCCTCAAATTATGGACATTCCAAGGCCTTGGCACTGGGTCCCCGTCCAAGTCTGCCAGTCTATAGGCCCCTATTCCCACAATTTCAATCACTCGATATGGGCCTTCCCAATTTGCCCCCAACTTACCCTCATTTGCCACTTTGGTATTGCCAAGTACTTTTCGAAGTACAAGGTCTCCAATACCGAATTCTCGGGGGTGAACATTTTTATTGTAGCTCTTCATTAGCTGTTCCTGGTAAGAAGCTAGATGCACCAGGGCCCTTTCCCTTCTTTCCTTGGCAAGATCAAGCTCAATCTCAAGGGCCCTGTCATTGCCCCCACTAGGGGTATAATTGCCTCTGTACCATATGCCAATGAATAGGGGGTCTCTCCCGTAGACCTCCTTGGTGTTGTTCGGTGTGCCCACAGCACTAGTGGTAACTCATCAGGCCACTTTCCTTTTGCCTTATCCAACCTTTTCTTGATCCCATCAAGAATGGTTTTATTGAATGCTTCTGCTTGTCCATTACTCTGAGGGTAAGCTGGAGTCGAATAGTAGTTTCTTATCCCATATTGGGAACAGAAAGCTTTGAACTTCTTTTGGAACTGCGCCCCGTTATCTGTAATCAAAGAATAGGGTACCCCAAAACGAGTAATTATACTTTTCCAAACGAACCTTTCTATCATGGGTTCAGTGATCTTGGCCAATGGTTCTGCCTCAATCCATTTGGTGAAATAATCTGTTGCTACCAACAGAAATTTCCTATTCCCGGTTGCCTTATGGAGTGGTCCCACGATGTCCATTCCCCACTGAGCAAACGGCCAAGGACTAGTCAAGGGCACCAGATCCTCGGTTGGTGTTCTAATCATTGGTGAAAACTTTTGGCACTTCTCACAAATTTTCACATAAATCTTGGCGTCCTCCTACATATGTGGCCACCAATACCCTTGGGTAATTGCTCGATGGGCAATTGACCTACCTCCTGCATGGCTTCCACAAGTTCCCTCATGAATTTCGTGAAGGAATTTTTGCACCATTTCGGGGTGCACACAAAGCAAGTATGGTCCAGTGAAGGATTTTCTGTACAGCTTTCCTTCAGGTGACAGCCAGAATCGTGCAGATTTCGTCTTTATCTTATGAGCCTCTTTTCTATCAGTGGGGAGTGTCTCATCTCGTAAGAACTCCATTATTGGATCCATCCAACTTGGTCCTTGGTTTACGTCCAAGACCAATTCCACGCTCCTTCCAATGCTTGGCTCACTAAGATAGTCGACTGCTACCTTCCGTTTACACTCGGTTGGAACAGCTGCAGCCAACCACACCAGAGAATCTGCATGGTGTAGACACCTCCCAAACGGGGCATCGCCATACAGATTGATCACGGTGTGTTTGCTCGATTGGTTGCTCACTTCATAAACCAAAATCATGGACATTCCCATGGCTAGGAACATCGCCACATGATAATGTTTATCATCAAATAGAGTCGCCACCTAGTTTATTAAAACTAGGAAAACAGATAGAGATTCTGGATAAGGGAGCCAAAAGTACAATGAGGGGAAGGTGTTAGGCACCCCTCTTTGCCCAGTCGTGAGACTGGCCCATAATCATTCAACATAAGACATATAGATGCTTTGTTTAATTCTAACACATAGTCTGTTTAATTATTCCTTTAAACAGTAAGCAAAGTGAGCCAGTGCGATAATTGAAGCATGCATTAGAAAGCAGAAAGGCAAACAAAATGTCCCAGGGAAATGGATCTCGCGGCCGGTGAATAGATGTCACGGCCGAGGGATCGTCCTGGTTTGATGTACCGGCCGAGGGATCGAAGCCCCAGTCGGTGTTCTTCCTCACACCAGACAAAAAGATTGACAGGAAATCAAAATGCTACGATTAGTAAGAAGGGACAGTAAATAAAACAAACCAGAGGCCGTTGGGCCTCACCACCTTGATCCCTCAGTTGCTTGATCGAGAACCCTAGGGTTAGGGTTTGAACTTCGGGGTTTGATCGCCGGATTGACGGCTGCCTTCGGGAGGTTAGGGCTTCTATAGAGTGGGTTTGAGAGAGTATTTGTGCAGAGCTTCGAGGCTTGAGAGAGTGTGTACTCTGATAATTTCGTGTGTTATTTCGGAGCCCAAAAGGCTCCTTTATATAGGCATAGGGATGACTCACTCCGGCCAATCAAATCACGAGATGGCAATTGCAATGCATCTCTAACTCTACGTCGTGATCTCTGAGCGTAGCCCGAACGCATCGGAAAGGTAGTGTAGTTGGATCAAACCAAACATCTGACAGAACGTTCGAGAGTCTGGAAAAAGGTCGATCTGGCGGCCGAGTAATAGATCACGCGGCCGAGGAATGGATGTCTCGGCCGAAGAATAGATCTTGCGGCCGAGGAATTGATCTCTCAGGGAGATTTTGCTGGCAACAGGTTGCTCGGGTGAGGGATTGATGCTATGGCCGTTAGATCGATGTTACGGCCGTCAGATGGATTCTCCTAGGCTTCTGTATTTCTGTCTGAAAGGCTGTATGGCTTTGAATTGGGTCCTCTAAGTGGTTCAAAGTTCTCACCGAAAGTCCTAAGGTCCTCAAGGAAGCAATCAGCAATCATTGTATCCATTTCATCATCGGGATTGTCCCAAGGTGGGACTTGAAATAATCGTTAGGCCAAATTGGGGTGTCTACAGATGCCCCTCTTTGACTGAACTCAAACGGATCGCGAGACATGTTTGAGTAAGAGTCAAAGCTGTAAAAAGCAACTCAATTTGGTCCAACCACTATTCCAAGGGTTTTTTGAAAAAGGTTTTGTTATGGTCGGGCCGGGAGGCTGCCTACGTATTCCACAAGGGAAATTCAGACCAATCGTAGTTCGGGCAATAAAGAAAAGTAAAAAGTTTGGAGGGTTAGAGACAGAAGACGTACCTTAGGGCTTAAGAAGCCGTAGTGTGACGTACCTAGACTGAGCCAGGGTTTTGGCGGAAGATAGTTGAAGGAGCGCGGGGCTGCCCGGGGAGTTTTTGCGGAGAACTTCCTTAGTTATTTTGGGGTAGATCAGTACACTGCAGGTGCGTTTGCTTTTCTTGATCATCCTTACTTTGACTGAAAGGAGCTCGGTAGAGTAGCCTATCCTTGCGAATGAGCTGGAAGGGATTAATGTAATGGGGTGGAATCCAAACCATCTGCTGGGGATGAGTTGGATGCCGGTTTGTTTTTGAGATGTGAGGGGGGCGCAGGGCCAGTAGCTGGAGCACGGAGCTTTGGGTAATAAGGGAACCGAGGCACGGAGCCGGTAGCAGTCACGAGGCAAGAGCCTGGAGCCTGTTGCAATCTTGAGGCGAAGGCCTGAGGAGATTGGATAGGACCGAAGCGCGGAGCTGGTATTGATCATAAGGCGAGAGCCTTTTGAGCTTGATAGGACCGAAGCGCGGAGCTGTTGTGGATCATAAGGCAAGAGCCTGAGGTGACTAGATTGAGGCGTGGAGCCTGCTGTGGTTTATGAGGCGGAGGCCTGAGGTGAGCTTTAGAGCTTGATGGGACCGAAGCGCGGAGCTGGTATTGATCATGAGGCGTCAGAGCTTTTGAGCTTGACGTGATGAACCGAAGCGCGGAGCTGGTATAAGGCAAGAGCCTGAGGTGAAGGAACTGAGGCATGGAGCCTGAAGTAATTGAGGCGTGGAGCCTGCATGCAGTCTTGAGGCGAGGGCCTGAGTTGTCGGAGCTTAGAGCTTGACGTGATATGAACCGAAGCATAGAGCTGGTTGCATTCTGATGGTCTGTGCACGGAGCTTTCTCATCATTAGTGTTGGCGTGGAGCCAAAGGATCGAGGCGTTGGGCCGATCAATAAAACCGAGGCATAGAGCCGGTTGATTTGCAGGATTGACCTGTTTCATGAGAGATATGCAGAGTGTATATGTGCAATGCTTGTTCGTTAGATGTGAACAGATATGATGCAGACTCGATGTGATAATGTTGATGCAAATGTGCACGGGCCCGTGCGTGTGTGTTTGTTTTAAGCTTAGAGCTTCTATCAAGTTCCGGACTTGAGCATTCAGAGCGTAGAGCTCGAGCATTCGGATGGCAGAATCCGAGCATTCAAAGTACAGGCTTTGAGCGTCCAGTACGCAGTGGTTGGGCATCCAAGCGTAGAGCTTGAGCATTCAAGTGTATAACTTGAGCATCCAGTACACAGTGGTTGGGCATCCAAGCGTAGAGCTTGAGCATTCAAAAATGTTAGATTTTTGAGCATTCAGGCGTAGAGCCTGAGAATAGATGTCTTGATTGTTGGGGCGGCTTAGAGCCTGTTTCTTGTTTACGGCTTCGAGCCAGTTGAGATGTTTGGGCTTTGAGCCGCTGGGTTGGTTGTTACGGCTTTGAGCCAGTTGAGATAATGGGCTTGGAGCCGCCAAGTTGAGTGATAACAGGCGTAGAGTCTGTTGTTGTGATAGCGAGCATAGAGCTGCTGAAATAGTAAACGTAGGCTTCGAGCCTGTTGAGGTGATGGCTTGGAGCCACTTGAGATAATGGGCTTTGAGCCGCTGAGATTGCTTGTTATGGCTTCAAGCCAACTCAGATGGTAGATACAGGCTTCGAGGCTGTTGAAGTAATGGGCTTTGAGCCGCTGAAGTAGACTTGATTGTTACGGCTTCAAGCCAGTTTGAGACAGTGGGCGTGGAGCCGTTGAGTTGGTTTGTTACGGCTTCGAGCCAATTGAGATAGCAGGCTTGGAGCCGCTGAGTTTGAAGGCGTAGAGCCGCTGAGTGAGTGAATATAGAAGTAGAGCCTGTTGAAGTAATGGGCGCGGAGTCGCTGAGATTAACGCCTTTGAGCCTGCGGAGGTGGTGGACTTGGAGTCACGGTGTTTTGATAGTGAATATGGGCGTAGAGCCGCTGAGTGTTCTGACTTGTTTTTGGCCAGCACTTTGTGGAGAGAGGGCTTCGATGCTTGGGCATGCCCCCAAGGCTAATTGGTTGGTTGAAGACTCAGAAGTCTGTAGTGGTTTGAATTGGTGCACTGAGCGTGATCTGACGTTGCTGAGGGAAATTGATTGGAGGGCCAGGAGATCGATCTCTCGGTCGAAGCATTGATGTATCGGCCGATATATCGAATACTCGGCCGTTTAATCGGTTCGTTTCCAGGGGCCTATAAAAGGCCACGGCCTCAGCCGTTTCATTTCGTTTTCCTTTCTTCCCTCTTCGTTTCTTACGCCCGAAACTTCCACCGAAGATCCCTTCCATCTATCCTCGTTTTCGACAGCTCCGGGCCGTGGGTGGTATGCTGACGTGGCTAGTGTGCGCGGAGGGAGACCGCGTTTGCTTTTGGTCCTGTCTTGACGCTTGATTATGGATCCTCGCGGTATGCTTGATTAGGGGCCCTCGCATGGGTGACTTGCTTCTGCGACGTGGAGCTCCTGGCGTGGCGGTGGTACGCGGTGTGGTGGTTTTTCTGGGCCATGTGGTGATTCTTTTGAGCCATGTGGTGTCCCTTCTGCACCGTAGTACTCCTTTGGTATACATCGCCCCAGGGGCGTCCTCTTCTTTTTTGCAGCTGGTCTCTTTTGTTCGGACCACCAGAGGGTTCGACATCCTCTCCTGCTTCCGCTTTTTTGCTTTTTCTTTGTTTCTCTTCCTGCATAGGTTAGTTCGACAGGAAATCGATGTATAGTTTGTTTAGGAAATGTGGGATGATCCACCTTGTGATGTAAAAAGCTTTCATTATATGAAACAAAAACCTTCTTGCTCTGCTTGCGATTATACATGCTGTTCTTACGTTGTTTGTAACGCCCCCATTTTCGGGTACGTTAAATAAACATTTCATTGATAAAATCAAATGGAGTCTGGCTCATTATTACATCGTAATTCCCATCAGAGTGCTTTCATTACATAAAGGAAAGGAAAACTAGGGTTCCTAACTACAACTCCGCTCGCTCCTCCATCCTAGCTAGCTCCTCAGCTCCAAAATCCTCCAAGGCGTACTGTTTATCTTGATTATCTACAAGGTCTGACACATTATACCAGCGTCGCCACCGATATAATATGTCAGGGTCACCAAAGGTAACACCATGAGCTACAACAGCTCAGCAGAATAATTCTATACCCTCCAACCCTTAACTTACAACCAAGAAGCATCTAAACAATTACACATGCTCATTCAACAATATAATTAGCAATGACGCAGCCACATTCACTTTCTTATTCACGTTGGTGTCATGATTCTCTGTGTCTCTCCTACGCAACAATTCGTAGACCGTGTCATCCATTTCACTTTACGAAAACAACATTTCGAATATCTTTTCAACACTCGTTACCAATGAGGCTACCAAGTCCGGCTCCATTGGCAACGCACACAATGGGCTACCAAGTCCGGCCACATTGCGGTTTCCGCAATTCATTCAAATCTTGCATTGGCTCCTTCCCGCGGATACCAAGCCATACTACCAATGAGACTACCACGTCCGGCCCCATTGGCAATCTTCACAATGGGCTACCAAGTCCGGCCACATTGCGGTTTTCGCAAGTCTATACAAAGGGCTACCAAGTCCGGCCACCTTGCAGGTTTTCACATCCACGTAATGACTACCACGTCCGGTCATTATGTAGTTTCAAAAATATTTTATCCAAGACCAATTATTTCCTTTATCCACACCCTAGGTGCCATGGTTCTACATCTTGGTTTTTGTGTCTCGTTTGCATGCCATGACTCCGCGATAGTTCATTTCACAATTTAAGTAATCTTGAAACTAAACTAGCAAGATCATCCAACTCTATATTCACTATCATGCTCATATTATCACATAATCATGCTCAATCACATTTAAGCATAACGCCACATGTACGGGCGCCTTTGGAGTGATAAATCACTTATGCTTTAATCAACAACCACAAGTAATACAAGTAAGCACATAACAAGTCTAATATCATCTAAACGATCCAAGTACAATTACTCAAAACTAATTCACGACGTTAACCTTCAAAGTTCATTCTTTCTTTCAAGATGTTCAAGACAGCATATGTTTATTGAATTGCAATGCATATATCAGAATAGTGTTGATAAGGATTCTATGTTTTCACAAGAGGTGTCGATTAGATAATCTATGTGGTCATGCCATTATCTTTATTCTAATTGATTCGAATCATGCATACGATATGCCATACTTTGGTGAAAAATCTATCTCATGTTCTTAGCCTACTTTAAAGTAAACTTTATTTTTGAAAAATAGTAAGGATTATCCATCTTTCAAAAGTATACACATTTCAATTTATATTTAGGGAAAGTAGATATGGAAATCCACGTGATCATACTATTGTTTATACTTAGGGAAGTGAGTCGGGATTAATCTATCTATAAACACGATTATCTATATTTTCAAGCAAACACATTTCTAATTATTTTAGAGTTCAAAAGTATAGGAAAATTGATATATACTTAGAGTGTAGGCGGTATAGGAAAATCCTACGCTTAAGCATCATACTATATCTTAAAGGTAAACTACGTTTAATTATCATTCAACCAAATCACATGTACTTAGAACAAGGTTGTATTTAATCTAGTTTCGACAGCATAACTACGTATACATAGGATTTAAGTAAATAGGAGAATCTACTATACTTAGAGTTAGGAGGTGTAGGAAAATTCTACCTTGATCCTGTAGACACCCAATCTGGGCTTCCAGATTAGTTTACTTACGGTTTTTGATTCCCCGATGATGAAACGGATCAAGAACACCCCGGGAATGTCGAGTGTTTGAGCTTTGAGTGTTTGAAAAACCCTTGAACCTAACCTAGTCTTAAGCCACTTCCAAAAAGCCAAAAAACCCTATTGATGTGTGCCAGGGCACAATCATTGTGCGCCAGGGCACAATCTTCGTGCGCCAGGGCGCAACCATCGCGCGCCGGGGCGCACCGTCGCGCGACGGTTTGACTCCATAGCGCGATGGTCAACCGGAGCATTGACCAGCGCGCCAGGGCGCATTGTCGCGCGACAGTTTGGAACCCTCGCGCGACGGTCAGAACCTGTCCCCATCACCTTTATTCAGCTGGGCAGCTTAATTACCAAGTAACCCCCAGCCAGCCTCGTGGCTGGCTGACCTCCATTCCTTGGACCAGAACTACTTTTCTATTAATGGAAGGTGCTACTTCTATAAATAGCCCATTTGTTCATCTTTCAAAGGGTTCCAAAAAAATTCAAAGCACAAAGGTTCTAGCCCTAGCCCTTTGTTTATCTCTCCTCCATTAGCAAGTGCAACATTTGGTTTCCAACCTAGCATCCAAGAACAAAGCTTGTTCTTCCATCTCAACATTTTCAAACATTTCAATCAAACCTCAAACCCAACCTCAAACTCAAAGCTCAAACACTTTTCAAACCTCTAAATTCAAAGGTATATCTTACATTTGTTCTGCTCTCTGTTCTGATCCCTGAGGGGGGCTGGCAGGGTCAAGGCTGGTAATCAATGCCAGTCCTGGCCCTAAAGCTAGCAAGGTTTCAAAAGCCGTGGCCTAGCAAACCCTCGCGCGATGGACCCGAACACTCGCGCGACACTTCTGTCTGCATGAGATTGGTCCACGTGGGGAAGGGATGCTAGCATTTTCTTGTCTTATTCATGCTCATGGCTGTTATATAGTTTTATTTTGATATAGATCACTGTTGATGCATGTAAAAATCAGTTTATTGCTTTTCTTAGAGCTTAAATTGCTAGCTTGCATGTCAATATTTGGTTCTGCTCTGTTGGAGTACCCCTGGGATCATTCTGGATCTGTCTCAGAACCCAGGACGTGCAAAGCCAAGCACTGGAAGTTCGGCCCATACCATCGCGCGCTGATCCCAAACACTCGCGCGATGGTCAAAAGGAGAGTTGACCAGTGCGCCTAGGCGCAGCTATCGCGCGCCAGGGCGCAACCATCGCGCGCCCGGGCACACTGTCGCGCGACTGTTCGGAACCCTCGCGCGACGGTTCCATTCTGTTCCCGATCAGTGGCTGGCCTTGCATGTTTAACTTGGTTTTAGGCTATTATTTTGTCCCCACACTGTTTATGGGGTGTTTTGTTTATTTATTAGGCTTTTCAGCCTTTAAACTGTATATTATGACTGCATAAACTGCTTGGTTTGTCCTGGGTATGCACTGGTCCTTCCAGAGCCCAGAGAGTTTAAACTGCTTGGTTTGTCCTGGGTGTGCACTGGTCCTTCCAGAGCCCAGAGGGTTTGAGAATAAGAGCTGTGGGCTTAGGCTTACTGGCGCGCGCAGGTCTTGTAGTAGCGTGCGCAGGTTTGGTCAGCCTGCATTGACTTGATCAGTGCATACTGGTTTCTTCCTGTGCACGACACTCTAAGACAAGAGCTTTCCAGTCTGTTTAAACTCCCACAGGAGTCTGTTCTCATCCTATACTAACTGCTCATCCATGCTATCTTGATCACATCCTGCAAACATGTTACAGTTTTAATCCCCGATTAACTGTTCCCCCGCCCTAATTGGCTAAAATTGATTAATAAAAGAAGAATCGCAATGTTTTCAAAATGCCTAAGTAGAGACCGATCTCCGGATTGGGCGAGAGGGGTGCCATAAAACCCTTCCCCTCTCGTAACCTGGCTCCCGAACCCAGATATGGTTATGACGGACTGGTTTCCTTCACTCTTTCAAACAAAGCGCGGCAGGTGCTTCGAAATACGGTTCCTTGAGTGTCGGACCTTCAAAACTCAAGTGGCGACTCTGTATTTTTGAGCGCTTGCCACCAGCGCTCGCGCTCCCTCGATTTTCAAAAAAGGGCCGCAATGGCGAAAAGGAACGAAATCCTTTCTCTCCAAGGGCATGCTGCCCACAGTGGCGACTCTGCTGGGGATGATCGAACTAATATTGATCCACACTTAGAGTTTAATACACTTGTGAACAATCCCTTAAAAGTCTGTCAAAACGGTTAGCTTCGCGCTGCCGAAGGTTGGAATGGTGATTTAACAGGACCTCGTGTCCGGCCATTCTAATCTGGGGCTTTTTTCGATTGTTCGCTTGCGTAGTTTCCTCTAAAGATGGACTGAATAAAGTGAGCCAAATTTGAAAAAGGCATTTTACGACTTTGCGATTCTTCTTCTCTTAATCAAATTTTAGCATCTCATTTGCATCGATGTGGGATAAGCCTCGTTGGATCGTTTTGGCAATCCGGCACAGTTTACCGGAGCCCGGGGACCCCGAATGACCGACAACCTTCGACGATGATGGGTCATGCTACCGTTCGACTGTTACTCTGCGAAAAACGCGGGTAACGGGAGGTATATCTGTGGCCCTAGTCCGAGGAACCCGTTACAAGCCAAAACCAGCCTTTGCATATACAAAGCACTAGAACTCTCCAAACTAGGACAGGTACCCACAGGGTAAGATCTATTTGCATCTAACCCCGTAACTGCCTATGTGTTATTGCTTTCCCTATCGCATGCACTGTTTTGCATAGGAGCATGCTTAAGGCTGTTTTTGTCTTTCGAGTTTGTCTTGCGCTGTCTAAGACGTTATTGGACCCGATGAGGAGTCGTTCATTCTGTTGAATGTTCGTTATCAATCGCAAAATCCTTAGTTCAATGAGACTTTGAGAAATCAAAATTTACTAAGTCCTTGGCTCACGCCCGTTTAAGGATTCAACTGACAATAAGGAACAACAAAGTGGTGATGTCGTGTCGCTGGCGCCACCCAGGTTGAAGTGCGTTGTCACTATACACCGCCGTGTTCAAGGTTAAGGTGCCATGACATCAACACCGAGTTGTTCCAAGTTCAAAGTCGAATCTTCAAAAGGGACTAGCCAAAGATTTAGTCTATTTTGACATCTTTTAGGATCTGTCGATCTACTCAGGGACACATCGCCGAAAAGAATTCTGAGGATTCCGGCAACGTCTGAAACTTGTGAGGCAAACTTGTCTCTGGAACTGTGCATGCATACATTCTGTTCTGCGTAGGAGCATGTTTAGGGCGGCTTCTAGGTTGTCTCGCTTTCAAGTCTGTCTTACGCTTATTAGGACGCTGCTATAGCCCGATGAAGAGTCGTGCATCTCGATGGTGCACGTTGTTAATTTTTCAAAGAGTCCTTAGATCAGCGAGACTTTGGGAAATCAAACCTTACTAAATCCTTGGCTCATGCCCGGTTGAGGATTCAACCGAACATAAGGAACCACAAAGTGTTGATGTCGTGATATTGATGTCATTTTGGTTATCGTGCTTCGCACGTACACCACCCCGGCTAAAGCGCGTTGTCGCTCACGCCACCCCGGTAAAGGTGTCACGCCATCAATACCGAGTTGTTTCTAAATTCAAAGTCGAATCTTCAAAAGGGACTAGTCGAAGACTTAGTCTGTTTTGGCATCTCTTAGGATCAGTTTGATCTATTCAAAGGATATACCCTCGAAAAGAAATCTGAGGATTTTGGCAGCGTCCGAACATCATGAGACAGACTTGTCTCTAGTTCTAGAGTCTAGGGTGGACACCGACAACGATGTATGCATTGTATTTTGCTGCAGGAACGCCACTGAGCTTTCTCTTACTTTACTGTCTAGTTCAAAGCCATTGCACCGAGCAAGAGAGTACCGAAAGGAAGAGTCAAACCTACTTGGGAGCGTCTTCAGAATCCGGTTCAAAGACTTGTCAGGCTCGAACCTCAGTCAGTTGCAACGGAGGCTTCTCCAGGTTCATCGTTGGCAGCCCTAGAGTCGGGTTCGCCGTCGATTTTGCAAAGAGCCACACCGTTGGCTTCCCCTTCTTCAATATCTTCAAAGCCGGCCATGGCAGATCAACCGCTCACTCTAGAGGCAGTGCTCACGAACCTTCAGAACAGCATCACCGCTATGCAGCAAAGGGCTGTCCAGACTGATGCTTCCATCACCCGTTTGAATGACCTTATCAACACTCGTCTTACACCTCCTCTCGAAGAGGAAGGCGAGGACGATGAGGATGCTCATGAACAACCTATCTTGGTCCCAGATCCGAATCACGAGGGGTGTCTCATTGTTCAGCTCAACCCTAAGGAGGTTCACGCACCTGCTGCAAACACAAATCCGGCAGGTGGCAAGCCTGATTTGAATCCCGATATGGTTGCACTTATAGCCAAGATGGCTAAGTTGGAAGAGGCTGTCACAAAGTCTGAAAAGATCAACGCAGGAGGAATTGACTTGGATCGTCTCTGTTTGTACCCTAATGCCAAGCTCCCTGACAAGTTCAAGATGCCTGACTTGGTTAAGTTTGACGGGAGCGGTGACCCCAAAACTCATCTCTATGGCTACCATGCAGCAATGAAGCTGCTGGGTGTGGAAAGTGAGGCCATGTCTCAACTCTTCCCTCAAACTCTCTCTGGGCCTGCTTTCCATTGGTTTTTGTCGCTCGACATCTCCAAACGAAGAACTTGGGAAGACATAGGGGCTGCTTTTGTCTCACAGTATAACTACAACTCTCAACTCAAAATGACTATTCGAGAGTTGGAATCCACGAAGATGGAAGCCAATGAGTCCTTTGCGGACTTTGTTAAAAGGTGGAGAGCCAAAGCCGCTCTAATGACTGAGCGCCCCAGCGAAAGAGACCAACTCCGCATCATCTCCCGCAATCTTCAGCCAGACTATGCCAGGCACCTGGTACTCGCTCAAGCGACCGCCAACTTTGAGATCTTCTTCGATTCTGGCCTAGCCATCGAGGATGCGCTGCAAGCTGGAATCCTGCCAAGGGGCGAGTCCTCTTCCATCACTCAAAAGGTTAAGCCAAGTGCTATAAGTGGGAGCGATGCTCCAGCTTCCAACTCCAGTCGTGCCGCCGATATCAACCAAATACGAAGTGCTCAAAGCCTCCGATCTCGAACACAACCCCGAAGCTTCTCTGCCTTCGAGGCATCTCTGTCTGCAGTGATGGAGAAACTTGTCAAGTCTGGGCATCTCAAACCTTTGACCCCAACTTTTCCACCCAAAGTCTTACCAGCCGGTTACAATGCCAACATTTTCTGTGCCTTCCACCAAATGCCTGGCCATCTCACTGATAACTGCTTGCGTCTCCAACACGAGATACAAGATCTAATTGATGATGGCACGGTTCAAGTTCCACCAAAGCCCAATGTCATTTCCGACTCCTTGCCTCAGCACGAGTCTGACCCTCTGGTTGGTCAAATATCAATCAACTCTACTCAAATCAACCCGAGCTCCACCATATTCAACCCTAGCCACTATATCATCCCAGCAAACCAATCCAAACCCATTGTATCCATCCCGTCTGAACCGGAAGTTAACATGATGGTTGTAGGTTGGGCAGTCGAGACTTTCTCTGCCAACACCTGGATTGACAGTGATGAGGGGCTTGCAAAGGAAAGGACCGTTTGGCTGAGGTCCATCGTTCAAAGGAGCATCGAGTAGGTTTGGCTGAAGAAGCTGAAGAGGCCGAAGTGCTGTTGCTTGGGCCTGACACCTGCTGAATCCTACCTCTTTTTTGTGGAAGCTATGAGTAGCTTTTTAACAATTGCATTTGCAAAACCGCATCTAGTTTGCATTAGCGTTTTGTCTGAGTCTGACACAGAGTCTTTTGCGTTCGTCTAAGTCTAGCTCTGAGTCGGAGGTTGTGCCTCTTGGCCCTCCACGTCGTAGCTTTTGTTTCAAGTTTCGAGTCTGCTGTACTTGGTAAACCCCGAGGGTTTTTATGATACGCATCATCTTGCTTCTACAGTACTTCACTGGCTTTTATATAAACTGTGTCGACCCTGACGACGAAGGGATAGATTTCGATGGGATCATTCCCAAGGAAATGTGTTCCCTCGCCGAAAGGGAAGACGAAAGGCATGCTCAGCCTACTAAAATGAAAAAGTAATTTCAAATAAACTTGAAAGACAAGTATAACCTCCTGAAAGGTTCAAAGTTGGTCTAAGCATCCGCCCCAGAGGAGCATTGTGCCCGGTCAGACAGGCTCGAAGAATTCATAGACGTTTTGGCATGGTCTTACCAAGTCACGCCTCGCGTTTGATTTTGAGACAAAGAAGTATCAAAGAAGTATCAATCCCCTGCTACCGGGTGCCAATCCAGAAAGCAGAAGCACAGAAGGCTCCGGGCCTTATACCGTGTTCAAAAGCAACAACAGTGGCGTTTTGCCAAGCACAAATGAGAAAATGTACACAACGGCCCGGAGCAAGGCATTTCCAATCGAAGCACTCTTGACCCTGCGTCATCAAAGCCATTTATCTGAGGCTACAACCAAAGGTCTTCGACCTCGACAGCAACAAATTCAATACCCTGGGTCAACCTGGATCAATTCAAATGTTACTTTTCCCTGTGAGAAGCTCGTTGGGCTGAAAACCCCAAGGGTGGGCAGTTCCAAGCAAAAGTTAGAGCAGCCTGCTAGACCAAAACCTATGAAGGTGGTTTAAGCAAAAATGAATAGGCAATATTCAAAAGCTCGCTAGACCGAAGACCCGAATGGGCGGTACTAGGCAAAAGTTAGAGCACAAAAGGAGAGGTAAATACTCGAGAGTTAACCCTTGGCCTGAACTACGTTTTGACCTGATTCCCTAGCTTGGGATACGTAGGCAGTCTTTCTCGAGACTCGGTCACAAATCTATCAATTGGATCCATGGTTGACATTTTGGTACACATCAAAGGTCGAAGAGGATCGAAGATCAAGACAAGCTTCATTGGAGGAACCAGAAGGGGGAAAACCTTCGTCTTTCAATTTTATTACAAACTACTTCTTCAATTTACAGGCTGAGCATAAGTCTTAAAATATTTGAAGCATAAAAAACAGAACGAAATGCTAGAAGCCTTAACAGGCTCACAGTTTATTCCAAGTTCAGCGAAGTCTGGTGTAAGCAACCGCAACGCATTTGTTCAAAGCGATACGCGTTGGTCTCAAACCTGCGCACTTTTCTTGCAGCAGACAGTAGCAGTTAGCTACTACCCTCGAATGTCGTTCCAGGGGCTTTTGCCAAGTCTTGTCAAACCATGCAAGTCATATGGACTTAATGTGACTGCATGGGGGTGTCGGTTCCAGTCCGGGCCTATACGTGTCATAATCTGCGTCTTATGTCCATTTTTGCGACATTTTTCCAGTTTTTCAATCAATTGTCATTTCGAGGTGTTTTTCTCGATTTTGTTTGTACAGGTCTTTGTGCCTTTTTGCGTCTCTCGCAAGTGTCAGTTTCACCTGTTTAGGAATGTTGTGAGTTTTGGCTCATTAATGCCCAAAATTTCATTATATTTCGTGTGTCTAAGGGTTCACAGTGTACCCTGGGGCTCTTTCTCCCTTTTCGTTCGAGCTAGGCGAGTCTGCACATGTGCACATGTCTGTGTGTCTGTTCAAATTGTTCGTCAATGCAAATTAGATATTAGTGGTTAGTTTTTGCATTCTCTTCAACACTTGCAAAAGAGAGTCAATAAACTGGAAAACGCAATTGTTACATTGCTACCCTAGTATCTGTAATCCGCAAGCAGTGGAATCTCATAAAGCAGAAAGGGCACGTCAGCCCAAGGCCAAGCAAGGCATCTCTAGGGGCACATCCACCCAAGCATCAAAGAGGGGGGGCGTGCAGGCCCGATTCCATTACTAAACGTCAACTGGGGCACGCCCGCCTGTTCAACATCTTCCTATCTGGGTGCATATCTCAGAAGCATAGACAGTACAGTGATGAGGCTCAGTGGTAGTCCTTAGGTGTCATTGTCCTTCTAGGAGCTGCCCTAAGTTTGCATCTGCATTTTCAATATGTTATACATATCATTGCATATTGTGTGTATATCAAATGTTGAACGCAGGAAAAATCCATCAAAACGACAAAGCAAGCCTGCCCGGTATCGAAGGCAGCAAGTAAACAGCCCAGCAGTTGTCACCGATTTCTCCCCAACTGCAGTCCGCCTTGCTTCTATCCGTGATATCCACTGTTTGTGCTACTTGGATCAACACAACGACAGCCGGTCCTGTCCAATCTCCAACGGCTCGATCACTTTTTATAGCGATCTGCCATTTCAAATCAACGACAGCCGGTCCTGTCCAATCTTCAACGGCTCGATCACTTTTTATAGCGATCCGCCCAGTTCAAATCAACGACAGCCGGTCCTGTCCAGGCTTCAACGGTTTGATCATTTATACTGTTGATCCTCCCATCCAGGCTTCAACGGTTTGATCATTTATACTGCTGATCCTCCCATCCAGGCTTCAACGGTTTGATCATTTATACTGCTGATCCTCCCATCCAGGCTTCAACGGTTTGATCATTTATACTGCTGATCCTCCCTTCCAGTCTTCAACGGTTCGATCATTTATACTGATGATCTGTTCGTTCAAAAATCGAAGCGTGTTGAGGCGTTCTTCAGTCAGTGTTGAGACATTGGCAAATCCAAGCATGTTGAGGCGTTCTTCAGTCAGTGTTGAGGCATTGGCAAATCAAAGCGCGCTGAGGCGTTCTTCAGTCAGTGTTGAGACATTGGCAAATTGAAGCGCGTTGAGGCGTTCTTCAGTCAGTGTTGAGACATTGGCAAATCGAAGCGCGTTGAGGCGTTCTTCAGTCGGTGTTGTGGCATTGACAAACTAATCAACGACAGCTGGTCCTGTCCAATTTCCCAACTGCATTCACCACATCATCCCATAATCCACAACAACGATCAGATTATCAATCGATGGTCCGTTCACCCGCAACTGATTGTTCCCCAGGAGAGTCCGCCTTGGCCTGTCCCGAACGACAATCACCCTCAGTCTAGCCGAAAGTGCATCTTCCAGCAGGCTTATTGCTCTGTCTCGGATGGTCTTTGATAAGGAGATTGGCTCTGATTCCCAACAGATGGAATTCAACCTGCCTGACACGACCTACCCGTGTTTGTTGGAATACTTTGTGCCGAGGATAGCTTGATCCCCAGCAACGACGGCCGGTCCCGTCAACATCTGCAGCGACAGCCTGTCCTGTCCAAATTCAATCAACAAGCGGCGATGCAATTGTCCACTTCTACTTCCATCTCCAGCGACGGTCCGTCCGTCCATTCAACCAATCAGGTTCTGTAAGTATGCTTGTCTACTTTGCTAGTATGTTCTGCTCTGGATTGCCTCGAGGGGTGTCTAGAAACCTTTGACGTTACTTGTACCAAGTCAATGGTGCTCCAAGTGCCGTCAAATGGGGGGCTACTGTAGACACCCCAATCTGGGCTTCCAGATTAGTTTACTTACGGTTTTTGATTCCCCGATGATGAAACGGATCAAGAACACCTCGGGAATGTCGAGTGTTTGAGCTTTGAGTGTTTGAAAAACCCTTGAACCTAACCTAGTCTTAAGCCACTTCCAAAAAGCCAAAAAACCCTATTGATGTGTGCCAGGGCACAATCATTGTGCGCCAGGGCACAATCTTCGTGCGCCAGGGCGCAACCATCGCGCGCCGGGGCGCACCGTCGCGCGACGGTTTGACTCCATCGCGCGATGGTCAACCGGAGCATTGACCAGCGCGCCAGGGCGCATTGTCGCGCGACAGTTTGGAACCCTCGCGCGACGGTCAGAACCTGTCCCCATCACCTTTATTCAGCTGGGCAGCTTAATTACCAAGTAACCCCCAGCCAGCCTCGTGGCTGGCTGACCTCCATTCCTTGGACCAGAACTACTTTTCTATTAATGGAAGGTGCTACTTCTATAAATAGCCCATTTGTTCATCTTTCAAAGGGTTCCAAAAAAATTCAAAGCACAAAGGTTCTAGCCCTAGCCCTTTGTTTATCTCTCCTCCATTAGCAAGTGCAACATTTGGTTTCCAACCTAGCATCCAAGAACAAAGCTTGTTCTTCCATCTCAACATTTTCAAACATTTCAATCAAACCTCAAACCCAACCTCAAACTCAAAGCTCAAACACTTTTCAAACCTCAAAATTCAAAGGTATATCTTACATTTGTTCTGCTCTCTGTTCTGATCCCTGAGGGGGGCTGGCAGGGTCAAGGCTGGTAATCAATGCCAGTCCTGGCCCTAAAGCTAGCAAGGTTTCAAAAGCCGTGGCCTAGCAAACCCTCGCGCGATGGACCCGAACACTCGCGCGACACTTCTGTCTGCATGAGATTGGTCCACGTGGGGAAGGGATGCTAGCATTTTCTTGTCTTATTCATGCTCATGGCTGTTATATAGTTTTATTTTGATATAGATCACTGTTGATGCATGTAAAAATCAGTTTATTGCTTTTCTTAGAGCTTAAATTGCTAGCTTGCATGTCAATATTTGGTTCTGCTCTGTTGGAGTACCCCTGGGATCATTCTGGATCTGTCTCAGAACCCAGGACGTGCAAAGCCAAGCACTGGAAGTTCGGCCCATACCATCGCGCGCTGATCCCAAACACTCGCGCGATGGTCAAAAGGAGAGTTGACCAGTGCGCCTAGGCGCAGCTATCGCGCGCCAGGGCGCAACCATCGCGCGCCCGGGCACACTGTCGCGCGACTGTTCGGAACCCTCGCGCGACGGTTCCATTCTGTTCCCGATCAGTGGCTGGCCTTGCATGTTTAACTTGGTTTTAGGCTATTATTTTGTCCCCACACTGTTTATGGGGTGTTTTGTTTATTTATTAGGCTTTTCAGCCTTTAAACTGTATATTATGACTGCATAAACTGCTTGGTTTGTCCTGGGTATGCACTGGTCCTTCCAGAGCCCAGAGAGTTTAAACTGCTTGGTTTGTCCTGGGTGTGCACTGGTCCTTCCAGAGCCCAGAGGGTTTGAGAATAAGAGCTGTGGGCTTAGGCTTACTGGCGCGCGCAGGTCTTGTAGTAGCGTGCGCAGGTTTGGTCAGCCTGCATTGACTTGATCAGTGCATACTGGTTTCTTCCTGTGCACGACACTCCAAGACAAGAGCTTTCCAGTCTGTTTAAACTCCCACAGGAGTCTGTTCTCATCCTATACTAACTGCTCATCCATGCTATCTTGATCACATCCTGCAAACATGTTACAGTTTTAATCTCCGATTAACTGTTCCCCCGCCCTAATTGGCTAAAATTGATTAATAAAAGAAGAATCGCAATGTTTTCAAAATGCCTAAGTAGAGACCGATCTCCGGATTGGGCGAGAGGGGTGCCATAAAACCCTTCCCCTCTCGTAACCTGGCTCCCGAACCCAGATATGGTTATGACGGACTGGTTTCCTTCACTCTTTCAAACAAAGCGCGGCAGGTGCTTCGAAATACGGTTCCTTGAGTGTCGGACCTTCAAAACTCAAGTGGCGACTCTGTATTTTTGAGCGCTTGCCACCAGCGCTCGCGCTCCCTCGATTTTCAAAAAAGGGCCGCAATGGCGAAAAGGAACGAAATCCTTTCTCTCCAAGGGCATGCTGCCCACAGATCCGAAACTAGTCGGGGCCGAATAAGCTAATTGGAAATCCTACGGGCGGTGAAACTCACGAATCTGGCCCGAACTTCGGATGGCAGTAACTCGATCAATATTTGGCCGAATATGATCGTTCTTGAGTTGACATCGAAGCTCTAGAAGTGTTCTACAACTTTTGTGAAGGAAGTTGATCCTAGAAACTACTTTAGGTAGGAGAAATATGGTGATAAAGGAAGGGACAGTTTGCTGTCTGGAATCTGGAAATCCGAATTTTTACTGAACTTCGGATGTCGATATCTTTGTCGTTTCTTGACCGATTAGGGTGGTTCTTGGGTCTAACTTGAAGAGCTCGAAGTGCTCTACAACTTTCCCGGAGGAAGTTTAGCCTAGAAACTACTCTAAGCAGGAGAATAATGAGGATTTACAAAGGGCAGTAGGCTGCCTGGAAAAACAGAATGGTTTCTAGAGAGAAGTTGGAGCAAAGGATGAAGGTGTGAGTTCAAGGCTTGAAGTGAGCTTGCCATTTATAGGCCAAGGACTCTCTCTCTCTCTTCCTCATCCGAAATCTCTCTCTCTCTCTCTCCTATCTTTGATTTGTTTCTTATTTAAACACATGAAAGACTAGATTTTGTACCTTGGGAAGATTTGATGGTACCTTGATTGGGTGAGGTGTTGGCCAAAGGACCATGACTAGGCTTGAGAGTACACTTGCACACATCACACTCTCCCTCTCTCCCTCCATCCGAAATCTCTCTCTTTCTCTCTCTCTATCTCTCTTTCTCTCTCCATGGTACAATGTACATAGGTGGAAGGATTACAAGATTTTTCTTGTTCTTTCTAGGACAAGTGTAGGTGATTCTAAGGGTTCCCTAGTCTTGTCTAGTACTTAGAAGATTGGCTAGGATAGAAAGAGTAAGAAGGACTAGATTTGGTTGTCCTTAGATATCCAAGAAAAACTAGATTTTTGTACTAGGGTTGTGTGAGGTGTTGGCCAAAGGACCATGACTAGGCCTAAGAGTACCCTTGCACACACATCACACTCTCTCTCCCTCTCCCAAATTCGGCCATCTCTCTCTCTCTCCCTCTCTCTCTCTCTCTCTTTGGTAAAATGCAAAAGTACATAGGTGGAAAGGTTTGCAAGATTTTCTTTCCAATCTAGGACAAGTCTATGTTATTCTATTGGGGCTTTGGTTTTGTCTAGTACCTTGAAAGAGTAAGAAATCTAGGGTTGGTTGTCCTTAGATGATCATGTGCAAGAAAGACTAGATTTTGGTTGTACTTGGATGGTGTACAAAAATGGCCAACAAGGATGGACTAGAATTGGAGGAGTACAAGTTGCACACACATCACTCCTCTCTCTCCCTCTCCATCCGGCCCTCTCTCTTTCTCTCTCTCTCTCTCTCTCTCTCTCTCTCTCTCTCTCTCTCTCTCTCTCTCTCCCTCCTTGGTACAATGACACCTAAGCTTGAAAGGACAAGGGTTTGGGGTTTGACTTGAGGAAGAGTAAGGATTGGGTTGTAAGGTTTGTAAGGAAATCTAGTATTTTAGTCCACCTTAGGTCCTTCATATCCTTCTTCTTCCATTGGTACTAGTACTTAAGTATATATATACTAGGATTTGAAAGAAAACAATCTAAAGGTACACCATATCCTCTTTCTCTCTCTTATCTCTCTCTCTTCCTCTCTCTCGGCCCTATCTCTCCTCTCTCTCTCTCTCGGCATTCTCTCTCCCTCTCTCCTTGTCTCTCTCTCTCCCTTGGTACAATATACACATATATGTATATATACTTCTGCCTAATAGATTTGGAAAGGACAAGGAATGAATAATCAATGGGGTTTTTGAAAGAGAAAGAATAACCTATTAGTTAAATAGATTTGGCACATGTGTGCTTATTGAATATAACCTAGAATTTTAGGATGACATATGCCTAGCTTAATACTTAATTGAATTAGACGCATGTTGGTTATTAAACTAATGAGACTTAGGTACTTGGCTAGGCTAGGAAGATTGTTCAAGGGTACAACAAATCTTGGCCCTTCTTTCTCCTATCTCTCCCTCTCGGCTATCTCTCTCTCTCCCTCTCCCGAATTCTCTCTTTCTCTCTCCCTTCCTCTCTCTCCCTTGTACTACATAATAATAATAATACATATCATCCATTAGATTTTGGAAGTACAAGGTAATTAATAAACTAAAGGGAATTTGAAAGAATAAGATTTTCCTAATTTATTAATGAATTTAACACAAGTTTCCTACCTCTATATTATATTGGGGTGATTGTATGGTATCCTATAATAATATTCATATAAGTACTAGAGAATCTGGGTGGATATCTAGTCAAAATTTTATAATATAAAGCTCCGATTTGACACATGTCTCTTTGTAATACAATATTTGTATTTAGAGAATCCTAGAATCCAATATTATATTAGATACTCTTCTAATTCTTTAATGGGAGAATCCCATGGGATTCTAGTCATTGAATTAACTATAATATAATAGTACTAGTCCTATTATCCAATAGATAATAATTCTACTAACAACTATGGACCAATGGACAAAGGTCAACGGTTGACTTTTTGGTCAAAGGGTTCAAAAAGGTCAAAAGGTTCATATGGTTCGAGGATGATAAATGATTAAATTAGATTATCTCAAAGGATTAGGTTAGAAGCTAACTAAGCTTGCTAAGTAAGATTTCCAGCCAAGGAATGGGATTTCTAAGACTTTATCTTAATAGTTAGGAAAATAAACTAGACACTTGTCTTTAGAAAATGATCCTATTGCTCGGAGTGAAGAAATCTAATTATGACGGATTACTAGGGAAATATACAAGTGCTTTTACAAGCATACTTGTCCTCGGGGAAAGACTAGAAAATTATATAGAGAACACTATATTTCCGAGTCTAGAATTTTAGTAACGACGGATTTTTGGTTATTAAAAAGGGATTTTAAATGGAATCCAAGTAATAAAAATAAAATTCAAATTTTTAGTGAAATTTTTATTTACCAAAAATCCGGGTCGTTACATTGTTTGCGTGTGATATTCTCATTAATCCAACGAAACGAACTGAACCGTGGGAACAGTCTGTAAAATAGCCGTTCTGGCGGCCGACCAAATGATTACGCGGCCGAAACTTCGATCTGGCGGCCGAAGGATCGTTTTGTTTGCCTGGGTTTGACTTGCAGGTCAACCCTATTATCTACGGGCCGATGGTTTGATCCCACGGCCGCCTTATCGAAGTGCCGGCCGAGAGACCGACTAAATTTCCGAGGATTAAGAATCCGATTCCGATTCGAACTAAGACTCGACCTAGTCCTATAAGTACGCGTTCTACGAACCCGATAGCATTGTCAGCAGCAATTCTTTGCACATGGCACAACCAGTCCTTGATCAGTGGTTGGATTCCTTTAATGGCCTTGACCGTCTGCACTTTAAGTCCTTTGGCATGGACTTCCTCTTTTCCCTTCGTCATATTCCCGTGAATTTTGCCTTCCTTAGGGCAGCCGCTAGTTTGTGGGACCCTGATTTTCACGTCTTTCGCTTTAAGAGAGAGGAGTTGTGTCCTACTATCGAGGAATTTGCGGCCATTATGGGCCATTCAGACAGGGAAGGTTTTGTTGTCCCTAATCCTTTGTTCAACCGGGGTGATCTCCTGAAGGATTTACTCCAAGTTCAGAAACATGAAGTTAAATTCTCCCAAGTGAAAGGAAGGCTGGAGATTCTGCAACTTATCCAGCGTTTTGGTACAGCTGAGGCCCATCGCCAAGTTTCCCTACAGAAGTCGTGTTTTCATGCGTTGTGCATTTGTCTCCTTCATTACTACTTGCTTGGCCCTTCCTCTGGTCATGCTGATCCTATATTGCTTAACCTTGCCCAGCAAATTGGAAACCGTGTGGGTTTTGCTGGCTTAGTGTTGGCAGAGACCTTGATGGGTCTAGATGTGATGAAGGGTAGTCCTACAGCTCAGTTCTCAGGCAGTCCCTTGCTATTGCAGGTTCGCTCTTTTATTTGTTTCATTTGTCAAGTTTATCTTTTCATTCATCACTCTTTTGTTTTGACTCACGTGTTCTCTCAGCTCACAATTTTCCCTTTTTCTCTAGGTATGGTTGTTTGAGAAGCTAAAAGTGTGGGATGCGCCGGAGCGACTTCCTTACAATCCAGACCAGTGTACGGAGTGTCACATGATTAAACAGTTCCCAACTGAGGCTGCTTGGGAAGCGTGGATGAGGACTTGCAGAGGTGATCGGATTCAATGGGTTTGCCCCTGGTATGGTATCGAGAGCATGACCGCGAGTACCATGAACCACTTTGGTGTAGCAGTGATTGGCATTACTCGAGTCGTTTTCTACTTCCCTGCTCGCTTTCAAAGGCAGTTTGGGGCTGAACAAGCCGCAATCTTGGGTGACCCCGAGTACACCGTCTCTAAGATCCATGATGCCAACTTCCGTCGCAATATGCTGCGTCTTTGGCCAAATAGAGTGATGCAGGAGGTTGCTGAGAACTTCGTTGCCAAGCTATCGGGTTCTTACAAACGCTGATTGAAGAAAAACCTTTTGGAGGATAGTAGTGCAAAGAGAAGGAAGACCTAGAGATCGACGCTTTGCTTATGTTTTTCAAAAGATGTTTGTTTGATTCTAGCTTTCATGGATTAAGAATTGTTTAGGTTTGCTTTGTTCTCTCTCTTTGGAAATAATAAAACATTTGGTCGTTTTATTTGAAGACGTTATTGCCATGATTTGATGGTGAACATGCTTTAAGATAGACCCAGAAATTTCGGGAGTGATGATGATAGCAGTGGCCGAATCTCAAACTTAGAGATTGCCTACGTATCCCATGGAGGGAATCAGGCCATAAACGTAGTTCCAACAAAGGGGATTTGTTTTGTTTTTAGTTAGGGTCCGCTCGGGTATTTTCCTCTCCTTTTGTGCTCTAAATTTTGCCTAAAAACCGCCCTTGCGGGTTTTCGGTCTAGCGAGCGTTTTATTTATGCCTTAGTTTTTGCCTAAGCCGCCCTTGCGGGTTTTCGACCTAGCAAGCTGCTCTAATTTTTGCTTGGATCCGCCCACCCTTGTGGTTTTCGGTCCAACGAGCATCTCTCATGGGTAATACTTCCTTAGCTTGTCAACGTTGACTGGCGTTGCGAATTCCATTCCATCCAAGTCTGCAATGTATACTGCTCCTCCAGAAAGTATGCGTTTGATAAGGTAGGGGCCTCCCCAGTTTGGTCTAAACTTGCCCCTTGGGTCCGAGACGTGGCGACGAATTGCTTTGAGCACCATGTCTCCTACCTTGATATCCCTAGGTTTCACCTTTTTGTTGAATGCTCGTGCAATGCGGCGTTGATACCCTTGTACATGGTATAAGGCTCTCAGTCTCCTTTCGTCTAGTAGTGCCAACTCATCGTAGCGGTTTTGAACCCAGTCTTCTTCGATCATTCCAGTCTCAGCTAGAACCCTCAACGAAGGTAACTCCAGTTCGATAGGCAAGACAGCTTCCATTCCATAGACCAGAGAGTAGGGAGTGGCCCCAGTTGAAGTCCTTTCAGTTGTTCGATATCCCCATAGCGCCAGAGGTAGCATTTCCGGCCAGTCTGTGTAGGTGTCGGTAGTCTTCCGCAGGATCCTCTTGACATTCTTGTTTGCAGCCTCAACTGCTCCATTAGTTTGAGGTCGGTAAGTAGATGACCGATGATTTTGTATCCCAAATTCAGCGAAAAGCTTCTTTGTCGCCCCTTTGAAGTGCGATCCATTGTCACAGACGAACTCGTGAGGTACACCATATCGATAGATGATATTAGTGCGAATAAATTTGGCCACATGAGTGGCTTTGAGAGTAGCATAAGAGGCTGCTTCTACCCACTTGGTGAAATAGTCGATAGCCACCAGGATGAACTGATGTTTATATTTCCCCTTAGGATTTATACTCCCAATAACGTCTATCCCCCAAGTGGAGAATGGCCAAGGGGACGTCATGCTATACAGTTCTGTAGGGGGAATACGCATACGATCAGCGTGAGTTTGGCATTTGTAACATCGGCGGACGTAATCAGCGCAGTCGGCTTCCATTGTAGTCCAGTAATATCCTTGACGCAGGATCTTCTTTGCCATTGTTGCCCCATTCATGTGTGGCCCACAAATTCCTTCATGTATTTCCTCCATTACCTTGTGGCTGTCCTCCGTTGTGACGCAAAGTTGACTTGGACCCAAGTGTGCCCTTCGGTATAATGCTCCTCCACAGATTATGAATCGGGCAGCAAACTTCCGCAGAGCCGTTTTGTCCTTCGAGGTGACCTCGGATGGGTATTCTCCTTTTTCCAGGAATTCCTTCACGTCTTCGTACCATGGCTTGCCATCGTCTTCACCCTCCTCGGTAAAGGTACACTCACATGCTGGTTTAACCTTTTGTTCGATCATGAGAGGCCGCATTGTGAATCCCACGGGTATTTCGACCATAGACGCCAATGTCGCCAGTGCATCTGCAAATCTATTGCTCACTCGAGGAGTGTATGTGAAGATAACAGAATCGAATTGTGGAATTACATCTTCCAGCACAGAGTGATATAGCTTCAGTGTATCCTCCTTAACCTTCCAGTCTCCTCTTGCTTGAGATACCACCAGGTTTGAATCCCCAGTGACTTCTATCCTTTTTGCTCCTAGCTCCAGGGCTGCCTCCATTCCAGCAATACAAGCCTCATATTCAGCTTGGTTGTTAGTGACTTCAAACCTTAACTTATATGACAAAGGGATGTGAGAGTTGTTTGGGGAAACTAGCAATACCCCTATGCCATATCCACATTGGTTTGATGCTCCATCAAAGTAAAGTTGCCAGGTGTCGTCTAAGAGACATAAGATATCCTCGTCGGGGAACATGAAGTCCTCTGCCTCGGCCTCTGTCACAGGGTGATCCGCCAAGAATTCTGCCACAGCTCTTCCTTTTACTGATTTCCTTGTCATGTATTTGAGGTCGAACTCCGCTAGCAGCAATAACCACCTAGCTAGCTTTCCGATAAGTGCTGGCTTCTCGAAAAGATACTTGATTGGGTCTAAACGAGAGACCAGCACCACCGGATGTGCTAACAGGTAGTGCCTCAGTTTCTTTGTGGCCCATACTAGCCCCCAACAGGTTTTCTCGAGGGGAGTGTACCTTGTCTCATAATCCATCATTTTCTTGCTGAGGTAGTATATGGCGCACTCTACCTTGGCGTCGTTTTCTTGCGCTAGCATACATCCCATGGACGTGTCTGTTACTGAGAGATACAGAATCAATGGCTTCCCAGGGATGGGTGGCGATAGTACAGGTGGATTCTGAAGGTATTCCTTGATTGCCTCGAACGCTTGCTGACAGTCTTGGCTCCATTCAAAATCCGTACCTTTCTTCAGTAGCTTGAAAAGAGGTTCACAGGTGGTTGTGAGCTTGGAAATGAACCTGCTGATGAACTGTACCTTCCCTAAGAAGCTCCTTACTTCCTTCTCTGTCCTAGGCGGTGATATCTCCATGATAGCTTGTATCTTGGAAGGATCTACCTCGATTCCTCTTTGAGTGATGAGGAAACCCAACATCTTTCCAGCTGTTACCCCAAAAGTGCATTTTTGAGGCTTAAGACGCAGCTTATAATTCCTAATCCTCTCAAAGAACTTTTGGAGTGCTCCATAGTGTCCTTCCCTTTCCTTTGATTTGACTATCATATCGTCGACATACACCTCGACCTCTTTGTGCATCATGTCGTGCAGCAGTGTTGTGGCCATCCTCTGGTAAGTGGCTCCAGCATTCTTCAACCCAAACGGCATTACTCGGTAGCAGTAAGTTCCCCAAGGCGTAGTGAAGGTGGTTTTCTCTCTATCCTCAGGAGACATAAGAATTTGGTTATACCCAGAAAATCCGTCCATGAAAGATAGCAATGCATGGCCTGCGGTGTTATCTACTAGCTCGTCTATGTGAGGTAATGAGAAGTCATCTTTCGGACTGGCTTTGTTGAGATCTCGGAAATCTACACAGACCCTGATTCCTCCAGTTTTCTTTGGTACGGGAACGATGTTTGCTACCCATTGTGGATATTCGGTGACTATGAGAAAACCGGCGTTGATTTGCTTAGTGACTTCTTCTTTTATCTTTAGGACCCAATCAGGGCGCATACGTCTCAGTTTTTGCTTAACTGGTTTTGCATCAGAATGAAGAGGAATTTTATGTTGAACAATTTCAGGGTCTATTCCAGGCATGTCCTCATAAGACCAGGCAAAAACATCTTTGTATTCTTTTAGCAAAAGGATTAGTTTTTCACTTTCTTGAGGGGATAGTGCGGCACCAATTTTAACCATTTTGGGCTCGTTTACAGAGCCTATGTTTGCTGTGATTATTTCCTCAGAAAAAGGTTTAGCGTGCCTTTCCTCTTCTCTCTCGATGAATTCTAGAATTTCTTTTGGAATTTCTTCCTCAAAATTTGGTTTGTCGGAATCCACACAATTGATCATAGGCAAAGTGAAATACTCTAAATCTTCCTTCTCATTGCTAAATTTATCAAAAGACATTTCAGAGTCGAACTCAAAGTAAATGCTATGCCTTGGCACTTTGACCAGGTTTTCCTCACTAGACTTAGTAGTTTCAAAGGATGAAAAGCTTGACTCGGACTGAGTCGACTCAGAGTCGGAATCGGAATCAGAACTAAGATCAGAATTAGCGCTTTTCATTTTGTATTTTAGAGTGTGTTCCACGGTCCAGTTAGGGTAAGCCCCTTTTTCAGCATCCACAATCAGCTCAAAGCAGTCTTTTTCATCACCAAGGTCGATCATCAGTACTTCACTGTCACCTTGATTCGCACTTTCATCATTGTCACCCTGCAAATCTTGGAGGGCCATTTGATTTGCTATTGCTGTTATTTCCTCCAATTGAGCTTCAACCTCGGCTTCGTCGCTGTTGTCGACCCGTCGTGTGCCAACAAAACCCCACCAATTACCAAAGTTGTCTATGATGGGGTGGATCACCCTTATTTCATTGTTGGTGACCCCCTCATCAAAGAGCAGGTTTAGTGATATTTCGTCTAGTGGGTCATTGTCAACAGCCTCTTCTTCCTTTGCCTCTTCAGTCTCGAGGTTGTTGACCTCGTCTATTGGCCAATAATCATCGGTAGGTGCATAAGGGTCATAAAAGTAGATTGGAACCCTGCGAAGCCCTTCTTCTTCAATCAGGTCTTCTACCTCTTCCTCATAAACTGTTCCAGCGAACATGACATGGTTGTCTTCAATGATAGCCACCATAGGCTTTGGTTGATTTACTGGAGTGATGTATTCAGAGGGGTTGAAATCTTCAACAGCAAAGTGGAGCGGGCCAGACAGCTTGGTGACAACTTGAAAGTGCGAATCAGACGTGAACAATGATGCAGTCATTTTTCCTGAAAAAGGTTTTTGCTTTAGTTAGATTGATTAATCTTACCTACTCTTTATTCAACTTAGAGAGATTCCTAAGGTTTAACCTGCAAAAGAGAAACTTTACAACATACACATATATAATGGGTGTGAGGAAGAACTTGGAAATAAAATGCAAGCAGGTTCCTAGCCTGTAGGTTCCTGTCTTAGTTTGATAAGTTCTATGGCTTTCTAAAACATGCGAGGTTTTGGTAGTCTCAGGGTGCTCCGTTGTCAAAGGGCACCAATTCTCTCACCAGCCCATTATAGGCGGCGATTGGGTGATTTCCTTTTTGATATACCACTAGGTACGAGTAACTGTGGAGTTTGCTGGAACCCCCAACATAGCCCGTGTCATGCCGGGATATCAGGTGAACTCAATGGGTTGCCCGCTCGATGCATATGATAAATGAATTAGACAAGGCATGTATTAGTCTTATGTTGAACTTTTTGGTTATGGCTCTCATATTCCCCAGCAGAGTCGCCAAAAACTGTAGACACCTCCCAAACGGGGCATCGCCATACAGATTGATCACGGTGTGTTTGCTCGATTAGTTGCTCACTTCATAAACCAAAATCATGGACATTCCCATAGCTAGGAACATCGCCACATGATAATGGTTATCATCAAATAGAGTCGCCACCTAGTTTATTAAAACTAGGAAAACAGATAGAGATTCTGGATACGGGAGCCAAAAGTACAATGAGGGGAAGGTGTTAGGCACCCCTCTTTGCCCAGTCGTGAGACTGGCCCATAATCATTCAACATAAGACATATAGATGCTTTGTTTAATTCTAACACATAGTCTGTTTAATTATTCCTTTAAACAGTAAGCAAAGTGAGCCAGTGCGATAATTGAAGCATGCATTAGAAAGCAGAAAGGCAAACAAAATGTCCCAGGGAAATGGATCTCGCGGCCGGTGAATAGATGTCACGGCCGAGGGATCCTCCTGGTTTGATGTACCGGCCGAGGGATCGAAGCCCCGATCGGTGTTCTTCCTCACACCAGACAAAAAGATTGACAGGAAATCAAAATGCTACGATTAGTAAGAAGGGACGGTAAATAAAACAAACCAGAGGCCGTTGGGCCTCACCACCTTGATCCCTCAGTTGCTTGATTGCTTTGGATTGGACGTGATTAACTGATTGCTTGATCGAGAACCCTAGGGTTAGGGTTTGAACTTCGGGGTTTGATCGCCGGATTGACGGCTGCCTTCGGGAGGTTAGGGCTTCTATAGAGTGGATTTGAGAGAGTATTTGTGCAGAGCTTCGAGGCTTGAGAGAGTGTGTACTCTGATAATTTCGTGTGTTATTTCGGAGCCCAAAAGGCTCCTTTATATAGGCATAGGGATGACTCACTCCGGCCAATCAAATCACGAGATGGCAATTGCAATTGCAATGCATCTCTAACTCTACGTCGTGATCTCTGAGCGTAGCCCGAACGCATCGGAAATGTAGTGTAGTTGGATCAAACCAAACGTCTGACAGAACGTTCGAGAGTCTGGAAAAAGGTCGATCTGGCGGCCGAGTAATAGATCACGCGGCCGAGGAATGGATGTCTCGGCCGAAGGATAGATCTTGCGGCCGAGGAATTGATCTCTCAGGGAGATTTTGCTGGCAACAAGTTGCTCGGGTGAGGGATTGATGCTATGGCCGTTAGATCGATGTTACGGCCGTCAGATGGATTCTCCTAGGCTTCTGTATTTCTGTCTGAAAGGCTGTATGGCTTTGAATTGGGTCCTCTAAGTGGTTCAAAGTTCTCACCGAAAGTCCTAAGGTCCTCAAGGAAGCAATCAGCAATCATTGTATCCATTTCATCATCGGGATTGTCCCAAGGTGGGACTTGAAATAATCGTTAGGCCAAATTGGGGTGTCTACACATGGGAGTTTTGTCTAGAGCTTATCTGCTCAATATATACCTTTTCGAAGGTATCAAGCAAGTCTTTGGCTGCCTCTACATAGGCTGCCATCTTCTTACTCCGGGCTTCGTACTCCCCAGACAGTTGACACACCACTAGCTGGGAATCACAGTAAACTCTAATTCTCTTTACCTTTAAAGTCTTTGCACTCTTAAGGCCGATCAGGAGAGCCTCGTACTCTGCCACATTGTTCAAAGCACTGATACCTAGCCAAACAGAGAGCTCCACCATCACTCCCTCAGGGGGGAATAGAACAACTCCAACTCCAAATCCAGTGTTACAAGTCGAACCGTCAACAAACAACTTCCATTCACGCGGATCCTATTCAACTGGCTTCTTGTTTTTCTTTATGGGCAGCCCAGGTACCCCTTCCCTTCCCATGGGTGGCTGGGGTGCTACTGTCGGTGAAAACTCCGTGATAAAATCAGCCAACACTTGGCCTTTTATCGCAGTGCGCGGCTGGAAATCAATATCGTATTGGCTTAACTCAACGGACCAAGTCGAGATCCGTCCAGAGAAGTTTGCTTTTCGTAGCAGTGAGTTTAGAGGAAACTCAATATAGACCACGACCCTGTGGCTCTGAAAGTAATGAGGTAACTTCCTTGTGGTTGTCCTTAATGCAAGGACCAGCTTTTCAAGGGGCAGATACCTTGTCTCAGCTTCTAATAGTGTCTTGCTCACATAATAAACTGGGACTTGTTCGGATCCCTTATCCCTCGCAGAACTGCATTTACAGCATGCTCAGAAACTGCCAAATATAAAACCAAAGACTCACCTGGGTCTGGAGTTGTCAGAAGTGCGGCCTCAGCTAAATATTTCTTTAAATCCTGGAATGCCTGCTCGCATTCTGCTCCCCATTCAAATCCTTCTCTTTTCTTTAACAATTGGAAGAAGGGCCTACACTTATCACTTGAGCAGTTGATGAACCTATTGAGGGCTGCAGCCATTCCAGTTAGCCTTTGGACCTCCTTTGTTGTCTTAGGACTTTGTAGCCTTTGTAAGGCCGTTATTTGATCAGGGTTTGCCTCAATCCCTCTTAGAGTCACAAGGTGGCCTAAGAACTTTCCAGAACCAACTCCAAACGCACATTTCGAGGCGTTGAGTTTTAACTTGTATTTTCTCAAGATTTCGAAGGCCTCCTTCAAGTCCACTATATGCCCTTGTTGGCTTTTGCTCTTGACCACCATATCGTCTATGTATACCTCCATAGTCTTGCCAAGCAGTTTTTTGAACATGATCGTTGCCAGCCTCTGGTAAGTTGCCCCTGCATTCCTCAGCCCAAAGGGCATGACACTGTAACAGTACAACCCTCGTGGTGTAATGAAAGAAGTTTTTTCTTGATCAGGCTTGAACATGGCAATCTGATGATATCCCCAATACGCGTCGAGGAAACTCATCCATTCATATCCAGCAATGACGTCGACCAACTGGTCAATTCTTGGAAGGGGGAAGCTATCCTTAAGACATGCTTTATTCAAGTCTGTGAAATCCACACAGACGCGCCATTTCCCATTCTTCTTTTTCACAACCACAGTGTTGGATAGCCATTACGGGTAATACACTTCTCATATCGCTTTGGCTTCTAACAAACGATCCACTTCTTCAATAATAGCGTCAACATGTTGTACAGCTGCCCTTCTTTTCTTCTGAATAACAGACTTATGTTGTGGATCAACGTTTAGGTGGTGGCAGATCACATTTGCATCTACCCCAGGCATTTCCTCTGGTACCCAAGCAAATACATCAACATGTTCTTTCAAGAAGTAAGCCAATTCGGCCTCTTCTCCCGCTGGCAGTGATTCCCCAATTAGAAAATACCTCTCAGGATCAGTTTCGTTGATCTGTATCTTCTTTAGGCCTTCCACTACCTTCTCTGCTAGATTTCTTCCGACATCCTTGACAGTCGGTTGATCTGGTACTTCTACCGTGTGAACCTGATGGGCCTTTGGGACTTTTTTGACGATAGAAATTAAGCACTGTTGTGCTACCTTTTGATTACCCCTGATCTTTTCAACCCCACTAGACCCTGGGAATTTCACCATTTGGTGATAAGTAGAGGAAACAGCCCTCATCTTGTGCAACCAAGTCCTCCCTATAATTGCATTATAGGAAGAAGGAACATCTACAACCAGAAAGTCTGTCCTCAAGACTACTGATCATGCCTGAACGGGCAAAGTTACCTTCCCAAGGGGCCAAATTGCCCCTGCACCAAACCCAATCAAGGGTGTTGTTGACTGCTCTAGATCTGTCTAAGCCAAACCCAGCTTTTTGAATGCATCATAATACAATACCTCCGTACAACTCCCTGAGTCTACCAGGATTCTTTCAATGTCATACTTCCCAATTCGTAGGGTTATGACCAGAGCATCATTGTGGGGTACTTGGACTTCTCCTAAGTCCTCATCTGTAAAAACTATGCCCTCATTGCACATGTCGTTTTCTTGCCCTCTCTTGTTTCCCAGTTGCATAACGTGCTGGTCGTGTTTGATTTGCCTTTGAAACAACCTCACCTCACTTCTCGTGTAAGGTGTGGCCAATCCATGTATCATATGGATTACCCCTTTAGGATTTTGCTCGTAATCCAACTCCATGGCTTTCCCTTTATCCTTGGGGTCTTCCTGAATAAACTCCTTGAGGTAGCCTCGAGAGACTAGATCATCAAGGTGCCTCTTATACATCTCACAATCCTCAGTCATGTGACCCTAATCTTTGTGATAGCTGCAATGCTGACCCGTAGCACGTTTCGCATCCTTATCCCCACCTAGACTTGGGGGCCACTTGAAGTATGGCTGATTCTTTATTCGATAAAGAATCCTATAAATGGGCTCCTTCCATACCGTAGTAATTGAAAAGAAAGACTTGGGATCAGGTGCTTGCTTCTCTTTATACGGCTCTTTTTTTAGCCTGCCCGTACTCTTTCCTTTCCCTATAAGTCTTGGGCTCTGGTTTATCCACCTTCTTCGCTAGTGTCTTGGGCTGCTCAGCAACAACCTTGCCATCCTCCCGGAGTATATCATTCTCCATCCTGGCATGTTGTTCAATCCGTTCCATTAGCCTGGCCAACGTTGCTACTGGATGCTTGTTCAACGACTGGCGTAGCTCCCCCCGAATCGGCAAGCCAGTTTTGAACGTAGCAATCGCATATTCTTTGCTACAATTGTCAATCTCATTGAAATTTTTCCAATACTTCTTAGCGTAGTCTCTGATCGGCTCGCTTTCCTCCTGCTTCATCGTGGAGAGGCTTTCAAATGTCTTAGGAGCCTTCCTACTTGTCAAAAATCGAGCAGTGAATTCTTCTGCCAACTGCATCCAACCTCGTATGGAGCGCGGTTCCAACTTATGGAACCATGATAAAGCCACATTTCCCAAACTTGATGGGAACATCTTACACATAATGGCATCATCCCCAACATGCATGAACATAGCCTGTTGGTAGTGTTGTATGTGAGCAACGGGATCCGCATTTGTCTCGTAAAGTATGAACGCCCCGTGCTTCACTATGCTCGGCAACCATGCATCCTGTAGCCTTCTTGCAAAGGGTGATGCTGCTATGTTACTCAAGGCTTGCCTTGCTGCCTCTCGTGCAATCATGGCCCCGTCTTCTCGTTCCTTAGCTTTATGGGGCCCCAGCCCTGTTCCATTCGGTATCAGGTCTCTCGTACCTATCCCTATGGTGTTTTCTAGCACCTTCCTCGGGCGAGGAGCTTCGGCTCTTGCTTCTCCTATGGCGTGGGGAAGCCCTTCACCTGCTTGGACTCCTGGTCCTTCTTTTTCGTGAAGAAGCTCTCTTCCTCCTGGGGGTAGGACTCTTACTCTTGCTCCTTCTACATGAGGGAGCCTCTTTGTACTTCACCAAAGCTCCTCTGTCTCCCCTGGAATTTCTTCGTGAGAGTCCAGAATCTTCGGGATGCTCCCGGATCCGTTCCATTTCTCGGATCTCATGCTCGTCTCCTAATTAATCGAGCAAACTCCTCGATTACCTGTCTTTTTTTATCGAGGATGTTTTCATTGTTGTACACACTCCTAGAATGTGCAACTGACTCTCCTCCATGGTGAGATTTGCTCCTTCGCGTGGAGCCTGTAGCCATTTTTCCCTCCTTATTCTTAGAGTCATCTTGGATGGTCAGGGGATCATCTCTACTTGATGTCCTCCTGCCATGCCCGCCAGTAGGCTTTCTCGGAGCACCTGGTGGGGACTTATCTCCTCCCCCACCCAACTGGTCCTTCGGATTATGTGGCGTGACTAGATCTACTTCCACCATGGTCGTTTTTCTAAGGGAATTCTTTCGTTTCCCACAGACGGCGCCAATTGTAGATGGCAGAAAACAAACAGTACCAAGAACAGTACTGGACTGTAACGAATCCACCCGTTGTTCGATCGGAACCCTAATCTGCAAAATAGATAAGGGGGTGAGCGCACCTTTACCTCTCGTGGCAAAGGCCCTCCGATGCCTAAGTTAGTATCTCGTGCTGTATGAAACCCTAATGATCAGTAGGAAAGTGTGGAACGAATGCAACTTATTGCGTACCTCATGCCTCTAGGTTTATCTTGTATTTATAGATACGAGCATGCTTGCTTTCCAAGCATCTTTATTGCCCAGGTCTCCTGTCTTGTACAGGAAACCTGGTCTTTCCGGGAGTCCTTCTGCCCAATCAGCCGAGATCCCCAACTCACAAGGACTCTTCATGTTCTGGGACTCGTGCCATAACAGGACTGTCTTTTTACTTATCCTGACCGGATACTGGGTTCTCCTTCTGGAATATTCCCACTGCCCTATCTCTTAAGGTTATGTTCTTCCAGAGGACTCTATCTGTCCGGCACGTACCTCAGCCGGACAGACTGTACCAATTAACGACTTCTCATGTCTTTGGTCCTTCACTACCGAACAGACTATACCAATTAACGACTTCTCATTTCTTTGGTCCTTTTCTGCCGTCCACCACCTTGCACGTCATCTTACATTACTTTTCTCATTACACGGATCCGCATATCACGTGTTCGGCCTCCAGTTCTACCTGTTCGGGAATACCTCCCTACAAAAAGAAATATGAACATGTAGAATAACTCGACTTTTATTCCGAAAAAACATACGTTGTTTTGAACTTCCCAAAAAGGAAGAAAGAACGGATTTTGAAATATAAGAAATAATAGCTTGATTGATAGTATTCGTATTTTGATCTTTAGGATGGTTATGAGCATGTATGTTATGATTGTTAGGATTGCTTGTCTTGATTTGTGCTAAAGCATAAGTGGTTTCCACTCCAAAGGTGTCCGTCCATGTGACACTATACTTTAAGTTGTGTGGTAAATGTTTGAATATGATTTCATGAACTTAGGGATAATATAAGCATGATAAAGTAATATAGAGTTGGATAATCTTGCTAGTTTAGTTTAAAGATTACGATAGATGATGCATGTTTACGTGACACTGTATATAGTATACTTATGTGAAAAGTCCTTCCTCGGAGTCTTTTCATGAAAACGAGACACAGAAACCCAAAAAGTAGAAACATGACACCTAGGGTGTGGATAATGATAAGATGTGTTTTTTTTGAAAAAATATTTTGAAACCACAATGTGGCCGGACTTGGTAGCCCATTGTGTGGTGTGTGTTGCCAATGGGACCGGACTTGGTAGTCTCATTAGAGGTGTGACTTGGTTATCCGCAGAGAGGAGCCAAGAAAGAAAATTGTTTTTGAAACCACAATGTGGCCGGACGTGATAGCCCATTGTGTGTGTTGCCAATGGGGCCAGACTTGGTAGCCTCTTTGGTGATGTGGCTTGTATATCCACGGAGAGGAGCCAAGAAAGAAAAATGTTTTTGAAACCACAATATGGCCGGACGTGGTAGCCCATTATGTGTGTTGCCAATGGGGTCGGACTTGGTAGCCTCATTGGTGATGTGGCTTGGTTATCCGTGGAGAGGAGCCAATGCAAATTTTTGTGTGCCAATGGGAGCCCGGAACAGCGGAACCATTGTGAGGATACTCGGGAGCCCGGGATAGCGGAACCGAGGTTGGGTGTGTTAAAAATGCTTTTCGAAAAGTTGATTTGGTAAATGAAAATGAGACACGGTCTACGATGAGTCGCGTAGGAGAAACTCAGATATCACAGACACCAACGTTAGTTGAATAGCGAATGTGGTTATGTCATTGTGGATTACTTTACTGAATATGCATGTGTTATATGAAAACCGTTGGATTTGCATGAGTTAGTATACTATTTCTATGACCTATTGTTTGTAAGTTATGGGTTAGCAGGTATGGGATTATTCTGCTGAGCTTTCGTAGCTCATGGTGTTACCTTTGGTGACCCTAATGAGCCAGACTCTATTTAGATTTTCAATAAAATTGTCTATTTAACATTCCCAAAATTCAGGGCGTTATAACATGGTATCAGAGCTCTAGGTTCAAAACCTCGGCCATGGGTAGAATGAGTAAACCCTAAGATAGTTCGACCGTTGCACAAACGTGAAATGAGTTTAAGTTTAACATCCCAAATTGGGTGGAATTCTGACAGAACAATCTTCGGATTGAAGCAAGGTGTGGAAATTGGCAGTACCACCGAGCTGGGGATTCCCGAACAATTGGATGATGACTTAAATCAAGGATCGAATGTGGAATCTAGAAATTCGAAAGTTTTCTTAGAAGTTAATAAATCCCGGTCTTAAAACATTACTAATTGAGGTTAAATTTTTCCTTATAGATGAACCACCCGAATCTCTACCAAGTCAACCTACTAGCTGAAGCTCACCAACTTAGAAGCACCATAAGATCAATGACGAACCAACTAGTGGGAGATCCCTACTTCCCCCATGACTTCCCCTACATTCATGACTTCTACCAGGAGCATGGTGCCCTTCCACTCCCCGAGAATGAGGAGGAGGAGGATGACGAAGTAGCACCAGTCTTAGTCCAAATAGCACCCCCCCCGATGACGTGGAGTTTGTAATTGAGGGAGTTGAGGAGGAACCCGAGGAAGATCCCAAGGAGGAACCAATGGAAGAGGAGGATCCTGAGGAGAATATGCCTCAGATCGGATGGGAGGAATGGGAGATAGAGCTTGAGGAGGAAATAGAACCCGAAGTGGCCGAGCAGAAGCCAGAAGTTATGGATATATTCTCCGACTCCGGTGATGTTCCACCACCACCATACGAGTCTGACATAGGCATGTTTATGCTCCGAGATTCGGACCTCTTTTAGGCTGGTTGAGAAAAGCTTAGCGATAGTTAAGCCTTGATGTAGTAGGAATGCAGTAGGAAGCTTGATTAGTAGAACTATCTATGTTGTACTTGTTCCCGTCTAGAAATGAAAGACTTGTTGATTCGGTTCTTATATGTTTCTTGATCATTACTCATGTACACGCTTATCCTCGTGCCTATCTACTATTCATAAATGATTGCACCCTACACTGTTAAGTCTAATATATAATTTTCTTTATTGTAGATATGGATAGTCGTACTCTGCTACCCCAACCACCATAGCAGACCTGTTGTACTACAAGGCCCTGCTGGCACCTAAGAGCCTTACCCCCGTACCTCACCTAGGTATCCGCGACCCTGAGACTGGCTGCCAGCTAGACGAGCTAGTCGTGATGACACCCCTTACCAACGAAGACCAACACATGGATGTTGAGACTCAGGAGTTACCATTTGAGGAGCTAGCCGAGCAAATCCACTAGAAGGGAGAGCGTTGGCTCGAATTAAGATAGAAGGAGTGGATGGAACAGTTGAGAGAATTCTATGGACTCATTCCACCCCGCCAGTAGAGTAGTAGTAGTAGTATTAAGGTCTTGATAGTTGTAGTCTGCACTTGTAGTACACTAAGGACCACGTAGTAGGAGTATGTAGGATCGTCTCAACTTGTATTAGAAAGAATCCTATCTTTTGTCCCTACTTGCCATTGTAGTGGAACTCTATGCTATGATTGTATCTTTTTGATTATCTATAAAAATCTTGTTTATTTAAAGAGTACTGTTGCATACTACTTGATAAACTGCTTTTGACCTTTAGAAGGAAACACCATTTGCAAAAGGAAAATTTTTAAAGTAGACTTCCCCCTTTCGATTTCCACTCGTAGATGGTGAACACGTGCCACGGATTAGGACACGATAACGGAAGATCCTCTAACGCAAACCCCGACCTAACCCAAATCATGCAAGCGTTCATAACTGCCTTGAACGCCAACCGCCAAAACCAAAACCCCGACGACGGACCAATGACCCGAACCCGAGCGATGAACGAATTCTGCAAACGCCGACCCCCGACCTTTCAAGGAGATACCAACCCCATCGTGGCCGAGATGTGGCTAAAAGAGATCAAGGTGATCCTTAAGACCCTAGGAATTACTCGAGACGGAGACCGTGTGGCCCTAGCCACTTACCAATTGGAGGGAAAAACCCGCTATTGGTGGGACCTGATGGAGGCGACTCACACTATAGCCACCATGACATTCGCCGAGTTCGAGACCTTGTTTCTCGACAAATACTTTCCCACACCCCTTCGCCTAGCCAAGGAACAAGAGTTCCTGAACCTGAAGCAAGGAACGCTGACTGTCACCCAATACGCGACCAAATACGAGGAACTGTCTCGTTATGCCCTAGACTCCATATAACCAACCCTGGAAGACTGCTACTACCGGACATGGCGAACCATAAAGAGGTGGTCGAGACATAGTGATAGTTAAGTGTTAAAACTGTCAGGCTATGGGCCACTATAGCCGCCAATGCCCACAACCTCAAAGGGAGAGGAATGGGAGATTTGGACCGACCGATTTTGTGAAGCAAAACCCTGGAGGCCCATCGCAGCAACAGCAGAATGGGCAAAACAAAGGAAAACAGCCCATGGGAACCCAGCAAGGCACTGGATGGCGTGTCTTTGCGTTGCAGGCTGAGGAACAAGAGCAGGATCCCTCTGTGATCCAAGGTACGCTACTATTATATAGTACCTACGTACAAGCCTTGTTTGATTCTGGAGCATCACATTCCTTTATATCACTGCCTGCGTAACTGCCCTAGCACTAAAAACAGAACCCCTAAGTACGAGTATGAAAGTAGCATCACCGTTGGGGGGGAGTATAACTGTCCGTCTAGTGTGTAGAGGGTGTGAGCTAGAGGTAGCCAACCTACGTCTGACCTGCGATCTTAGGGTGATCGACATGGCAGATTTCGATGTGATCCTAGGGATGGACTAGCTATCAGCACATCGAGCAGTCATAAATTGTTATCAAAAGATGGTGACAGCTTATACCCCCGAAGGGACTCGTTTCCGTTTTAAGGGGGATAGACAAACGACGAGTTCGATGACGGAAAGATCAAGGTGGCAGAATCAACTGTTTGGATGGCTAGCTAGTCTCCAATTGGAAGAAGCCGATAGGATGAAAGTGGGATTACCACACATCGTTTGCGAGTACGCCGATATTTTCCCTGAAGATCTTCCTGGCTTACCACCCCAAAGAGAGATAGACTTCTCTATAGAACTCCAACCAGGAATGGCACCAATCTCTATGGCGTCGTACCGAATGGCCCCCGCTGAGCTAAAGGAGCTCAAGACCCAATTGCAAGAGCTGTTGGACAAAGGGTTTATCAGGCTGAGTACATCACCATGGGGAGTGCCGGCATTGTTCGTGAAGAAGAAAGAAGGGACGCTTCGACTAAGCATCGACTACAGGAAGCTAAACCAAGTCACGGTCAAGAACCGGTATCCATTGCCTAGGATCGATGATCTATTTGATCAATTGAGAGGAGCAACCTACTTCTCTAAGATCGATCTTCGATTAGGCTATCATCAGTTAAGAATCCTGGATGAGGGTATCGCCAACACAGCCTTTCGCACTAGATACGGACACTACGAGTTTGTAGTGATGCCGTTTGGGTTGACCAATGCTCCGGCAATATTCATGTGTCTCATGAACAAGATTTTTCAACCCTACTTAGACAAATTTGTAGTGGTGTTCATTGATGACATCTTGATATACTCCGCCAATAAGGAAGAGCACGAAGGACACCTTCGGATAGTGCTACAAGTACTCCGAGATAGCCAACTCTATGCCAAAGCAAGCAAATGCGAGTTTTGGCTGGAAGTGGTTAAGTTCTTGGGGCACGTAGTATCCAAGGACGGAATCGCAATGGACGAGAGTAAGGTCAAAGCAGTGCTAAATTGGAAACAACTGACCTCAGTGTTTGAAATAAGGAGTTTTCTAGGATTGGTTGGGTATTACCGTAGATTCATACAAGACTTCTCAATCCTAGCCAAGCAAATGACAAGGTTGACTCAAAAAGGAGTGAAGCTGGATTGGAATGAAGTTTGTGAGAAATCCTTTAGGGAATTGAAAAAGAGACTGACCAGTGCTTCGGTACTCATCATTCCCGAGAGGGGTGTAGATTATACAATCTACTACGATGCGTCAAGTAATGGTTTAGGATGCGTGCTGATGCAGAATGGAAAAGTTGTAGCCTACGGATCTCGACAACTTCGACTGCACGAGAAGAATTACTCCACCCACGACTTAGAATTGACTGCAGTAGTATTCACCCTTAAGTCCTGGCATTACTATCTATGGGGAGAACAATTCGAGGTCTTTACCGACCACAAGAGCCTCAAGTATCTATTCACTCAGAAGGAGTTGAACCTGAGGCAGCGTCGATGGATGAAATATTTGGAGGACTACAAGTTTACACAACAGTACCACCCCGGCAAGGCCAATGTAGTGGCTGACGCTCTGAGCCGAAAGGACAGGGCACAGAAAGTCAAAACGGCCATCAAGGAGTGGGAAATGGTGGACACTCTCAACGAGTTCAACCTGCGACCATCATCAGAGGATGGGAATGCACGTTTGTACGCTCTCGTTGCAAAACCGGCACTCCACCGAGAAATCCTACTAGCCCAAACCTTTGAGCAGGATTGCGAGTTCATACGATCTCGAATCCGAGAGGGAAAGGCACTCCCTGGATGGACAATTGAGAAGGATAATAGCCTGAGATTCAAGGGAAAGGTATTCGTACCTAATATTGGAACCCTTCGAGAAGCCATACTCCGAGAAGCTCACCATTCGAACTTCGCAGTCCACCCTGGCGGTACAAAGATGTATCATGATCTGCAAATGACATACTGGTGGGAAGGAATGAAGAAGGAAGTAGCCCAATTCGTATCTACCTGCCTAGTATGTCAGCAAGTCAAGGCTGAACACCTGAAACCTGGAGGAGATCTCCAACCCTTACCAATTCCGACCTGAAAGTGGGAGCATATCTCGATGGATTTTGAGACTGGACTACCAAGGTCCGCCAAATCCAACACTGCTATTTGGGTGATCGTAGATCGACTCACCAAATCTGCGCATTTTCTGCCTGTTAAGATTACAGAAAATGTAGAAACTCTGAGCCTGCTATATATCCAAGAGATTGTATGCCTACATGGAGTACCTATCTCAATAGTGTCTGACCGAGAGCCCCGTTTCGTGTCACACTTTTGGAAAGGATTGCAAAAGGCATTGGGAACGGACGTAAGGCTTAGTACGGCCTTCCACCCACAGTCAGATGGACAAACGGAGAGGACAATACAAACCCTAGAAGACATGCTAAGAGCCTGTGCCTTAGATTTTTCTCGGAACTGGGAGCAGCACTTACCAACAGTAGAGTTCGCCTAAAACAACAACTACCAAGCGAGTATCGAGATGGCACCGTACGAAGTTCTATACGGTCGACCTTGTCGATCTCCCGTCTGCTGGACAGATGTTGGAGAAACTGGATTAATAGGACCTGACATAGTACGGGATACTACGAAGAAGGTCAAAACCATTAGACAAAGGATCCAGACCGCTCAAAGCCGACAAAAGAGTTATGCGGATAAAAGGAACTGACCATTATCCTTTGAAGTAGGAGACCATGTGTTCCTAAAGATTAGGCCCAAGAAGGGAGTTATCAGATTTGGGAAAAAGGGAAAATTGTCCCCACGCTACATTGGACCCTTCGACATTGTGGAGAGAATCGGGAAGGTTGCGTATCGTCTAACGCTGCCACCGCAGCTAGATAGAGTACATAATGTGTTTCACGTTTCAATGCTCCGCAAGTATCTCGCATTGCCCACACATGTCCTCAACTGGGAAGACGTCACCATCGATGAAGACGCGACTTATGAAGAAGAACCAATAGAGATTCAAGACCGGAGTGAGAAGATAATCCGAAACAAGACGATCAAACTAGTGCGAGTCCTGTGGAAGCACCGTGGATCTGAAGAGACCACATGGGAGAAAGAGGAAACCATAAGAGCAAATTATCACCACCTATTCGAATCCGAGCGTGCACCTAATTTCGAGGATTTAAGGGGGATAGGTTGTAACAACCTTGATTTTTAGTAAATAAAAATCTCTTTTAATATTCAAAAATTCTTATTTAAATCCTTAATTGTTTTATAAAATTTTCTTTTAACTTTAATAATCCGTCATAATTAGATTTGATACTTATAAAATTAAATCTCTTAGCATCGGACAATCTAGTCCTTTTCTAAAGACAAGTATGCTTGTAGAAGCACTCATATATTTTTCCTAATGAATAAAATAAAATCTTAAAATTATATATCTTGGCTAGAAATCCTACTTGGCAAGTAGAATTAGCTTATAACCAATTAGTTAGAGAAACTTAATTACCATTTCACCTAGTTACATTTCCCTAACCCTAGATGAACCTTTCCAAACCCTAATTGAACCTTTTAGGCCTAGAAAAATAATCATTATGCTTCCAAAAGTAGTATACATAGACTTACCATGCATGCAAGCCTAAAAACAATAGCCTTGAACCTAATTACCCTCCAAGATTACTTTCCTAGATTTTCTCTAAGTATATATATATATACACACACTTAGCTTCAGGTGAGGTCGACCTCAAATTGCAAAAATGCGGACGTCGCATAAGAGCCGTTGGATCTCATCCAACGGCTTAGATCAGAGGGGAGATCTCGCGGGTAGAAATAGACCATGGGTCGGGTAAAAACGAGTTGCGGGTCATCCGGAAGACTCCTGTCGGGCCAAACAAAACCCCCCCCAATCCTTCCACTGTACGAATCATTTCAAACGACGAGAAGAGAGAGAGAGAAGCAGGTGATTGAACGACGACGAAGAGACAACGAACGACGACGAAGAAGACAGAAGATGACACGATCGACGACGAAACGAGGTATCTCTCTCTCGAACTCGATCTGAATCTCTCTCTTTCTCTTTGGTCACAACTAGGTCTGGGTCTAATATTAGGGTTTTTTCTGTTAACTCCAACAGATCCACGAAGAAGGAGGAGAAGCGACGAACCAGACGAACAAGGTAACTCCTCATCCCCTCTCTCTCTCTCTCTCTCGAGATCTGTACATTTGTAAATTTTTTTCCGAGTTGGAGTTTTTTTCCGAGCCCAAAAATAAAACTGTGCCCCATTCGATTTGACTAGATTTTAGAGGAATCCCTTCGCTAGAGTTTGCGGGTGCATCTGTGGATTTTTTTTTTCCCGAGTTAGGGTTTTTGGAAAAAATGGGTTTTCCCCATACTTAGCGGTTGAGCTTTGATTGAGATCTATTGAGATTGCAAGACTACTCTTGCATGGATATGCTATGAAACGATTCTTAAAATCTAGTGGTAGAAACATTTGAAAACTTTTTTGGATGCTTGGTGTCCTGATGGAATGTCCCTGTTGGTGGTTCTCTCATTTTGAAAATCAGTCTTGCGAAGGGAATGCATTTTTTTTTTTTCAATATGGATCCTGAGAAACGGGCTTGTTTTGCTCTAACCACTCAACACCCTATTCTCAGTCGCTTTTCATTTTCTAGCCACATAATATTTTCAAATTTATGAATCTTATTGTTGGTGAGAACCAAAGTAGTGCCATCAGTGCATTGGTATTTTTACATCAAGCTGTGGTACTAACTTGAATAGATGTTCCAGTGATTAAGTGGTATTTTGACATCAAGCTGTGTACTAACTTGAATAGATGTTCCTTTCTGAGACAAGGCACTCGTATTGTGACCTATATGTATAAGAATTAATGGATTATCGAGGAAATTTTGCTATCATTTTTTCATGCATGATAAGTACTAAAATCCTATTTCTTTGTTCGAGTTAGGGTTTGTTTGAAAGTTGATCTGAATCTCTCTCACTCTGGCTCAATTTGTTAGGGTTTATTTGCTGATCAATTTGAATTTTTTTCTAGGAATGGCAAAAAACAAGAGGAAAGTAGACTGGTGTTGAAGTCACTGGATGAGAATGCAGATACACAAGAGAATGTGAAATCTCAAGATTGTCCGCTTGCATGAGGCTTTAAGATAGAAGAATTGACTGACAATTATTGGGTGTTTTTCGAAAACATCAACTCTGCTTTGGGGGACAGTGACCTAGCAAATTACTTCCGGTTTCTGCTTTTTGTAACTTATATGTTCTTGTAATGGTTTGTGATTTCTGTTTGACTATAACTGGAAGTTTTGATACTAAGAAATTCTGTTTGTAAGCTACTGGAATATGCCCTTTGATGTAATTGACTTATGGCATTTCTTTGCGAGGTAAAATCAGCTTGTGTCCAATTATAGTATAAGAAAATGTAGCTGTGTTGTTTGTTCCCAGAGTAGCTCAATCAGACCAAAAAATTGAGAGAGAGAGAGATAATTGGCCATGCGAAGGCTTATCAAGTCAAATCAAACACACAAATCCAGAAATTTAAGTTCCTCTATCACGAAATAGAGCTAATCAAATCAAACACACAAATCCAGAAATGGCTTCACTTGATACCATCAATTGGCCATGCTAAGGCAGATTTCCTAACACTTCAAGAAGCACTATTTATACACACAAACTCGGGAGCAACACAAGAATTCCAATTTATACACGCAAATTTGAAAGCAACATCACAAGAATTCCAACATCACAGATGCCGCAACCATGTTCATAATAAATTTTCATTCCATTCATTGAGAAACCAAGACAAAGACATGTCTACAACTAAATATTTGAATGATTTCCCACAAAGTTTTCAAATGAAAATTTGTTATGAGTGATTTCCCACAAAGTTTTCAAAAACTTCCTACGAGTAGAGGAGGCTTCTTGTTCTCCTCGGTCATGCTTCTCAGCAAATACTACCTCGGATTCTATTTCCTGTTAGCCGTCATCACCGGCACAGAAAACACGGACTTTCTCAAACCCTCAAGCCTCTTCGAATCCCTTTTTTTTGCCGATTCGACCTCAACACCAACACCAAGACCATAAACATTCTTCTTCCTCTCATCATCCCCTGTATCCCCCTTCTTCCTCTTCAGTCTCTCACAAACTTTTTGGCATACCTTGAAGAATGTCCACAAACAACCATTAGAAGACATCTATATAAACATCTATATAATCCATTTAGAAGTAGCAATAGTATTTTTTTTTTTTTTGGAAAGCACCACATATTATACATCTGGAAGAACAACAAAATCAAAGTAGCAAGCACGAGTCCGTAGCAGAATAATGGCATTTCGAGACAGAACATATTAAGCAGTGTGGGAAGGGAAAAATAATCCCAAACTAGTCGAAAGTGTGAAAAAGAACTTACAGCAGAAACACGAGATAGGGGGTAGGAGGAGATTAAGAAGAAATGGGATCATTTGACCAGTGTTCTAGTACCCCATAAGCCCTAATTTCTGACATATCAAGCTGACATTTGATTGTCGACTGAATCCCCTCAAACCTACTTTTAGTAACAACTCATATCACCTCATCAACAAAATATAAACCTAAAATTACCACAAAACAGCATCTGCAATTTTTTGACTTCCCATATAATCATCTCACTAATAAAAACCCTAGCTCGAAAAAAAACTCCAACTCGGAAAAAAATTTACAAATGTACAGATCGAGAGAGAGAGAGAGAGAGAGGGGGGATGAGGAGTTACCTTGTTCGTCTGGTTCGTCGCTTCTCCTCCTTCTTCGTGGATCTGTTGGAGTTAACAGAAAAAAACCCTAATATTAGACCCAGACCTAGTTGTGACCAAAGAGAAAGAGAGAGATTCAGATCGAGTTCGAGAGAGATACCTCATTTCGTCGTCGATCGTGTCATCTTCTGTCTTCTTCGTCGTCGTTTGTTGTCTCTTCGTCGTCGTTCAATCACCTGCTTCTCTCTTTCTCTTCTCGTCGTTTGAAATGATTCGTACAGTGGAAGGATTGGGGGGGTTTTGTTTGGCCCGACAGGAGTCTTCCGGATGACCCGCAACTCGTTTTTACCCGACCCATGGTCTATTTCTACCCGTGAGATCTCCCCTCTGATCTAAGCCGTTGGATGAGATCCAACGGCTCTTATGCGACGTCCGCATTTTTGCAATTTGAGGTCGACCTCACCTGAAGCTAAGTGTGTGTATATATATATACACACTAATCTTCTAATGAGGACCTAAAATGAGGACTACCCCATTTCTTCCCTTTCCCGATTGAATTTTGATGATCCGAGCCGCTCAATGTGTTTAGAGCGTGATTTTAAGGGTACCCGCGAGAAATCGGCAAAAAAAATGACCGGGAAGGGCTTGATTTGAGCAGTTTTTATTTGAACCGTTCGATAAAAAATAAATAAAAACTGCTCGGATGAAGCCCTTCCCGGTCTTTTTTTTTTGCTGATTTCAGGCGGGTACCCTTAAAATCATGTTCTGAACACATTGAGCGGCTCGAATCATCAAAATTCAATCGGAAAAGGGAGGTCCTCATTTTATTAAAATGAGGTGGTCCTCATTATAAGGGGACTCATATATATATATATATATATATATGTGTGTGTGTGTGTGTGTGTGTGTACAAACTAGCCTAGCATAATCATGTCTATATATACATATATAGACTTTCTAGGAAAGTTTTAACCATTGGACAATGTATTGTCATTGAAAGCCTTACCATTCATCATTACCTCCTCCTAGACCAAATAAGACTACTTTGTACTTAAAGTATACATATATTAGTCCCCTTCTAATAAGGACCACCTCATTTTAATAAAATGAGGACCTCCCTTTCCCGATCGAATTTCGATGATCCGAGCCGCTCAATATGTTCAGAACGTGATTTTAAGGGTACCCGCCTGAAATCAGCAAAAAAAAAAAAGACCGGGAAGGGTTTCATCCGAGCAGTTTTTGTTTATTTTTTATCGAACGGTTCAAATAAAAATTGCTCAAATCAAGCCCTTCCCGGTCATTTGTTTTGTCGATTTCTCGCGAGTACCCTTAAAATCACGTTCTGAAGACATTGAGCGGCTCGGATCATCAAAATTCAATCGAGAGAGGGGAGAAATGGGGTGGTCCGCATTTTAGGTCCTTACCTGAAGATTTCTGTATATATATATATATATACAAACATGGTGATAAAGAGAGAGAGATAGAGAGAGAGCCGAAAGGAGGGAGAAAGAAAGAGGCCGAGAGAGAGAGAGAGAATGTGTGAGTGTGTGCATGTGTTTTGTACACTCCAACAAGCTACCTCCTTAGCCAACCTTATACTCAAACCTAGCACCACTTTACAACCTTCATTAGGCCACTTTAAACATAAAATCTAACCCTTAATCATCCTAGAAATTTACTTACAACCTAGACCTAGGATTGACTAAATATGGGAAGACTACTTCTTTTAGCATCACTAGACTTGTAAGACTTGCAACCTAGGTTATAATCACCTAGGATTTACTTAAAAGCCTTAGGAAATCTCCATGATTACTTAGCCTTATACCTAGGATGGATTGACAAGGCTTTGGCATGCTTAAAAGGCTTGATTGGACAATACAATGGAACAAAAAAATGAGAGAAAGAGAGAGAGAGAGAGAGAGGACCGGCTATAGAGAGAGAGAGAGAGAGATAGGGAGTCCAACATTTTGCTATAAATAGCACCCCACTCTTGACATTCAACTAACACCTTCAAACCTTCCAACTTCTCTCTCTAGAATTCTTGTGTTTGTTCTTCCTTTGTTCTTGGTGTTCTTGAGTTTTTCAAGAAACTCATCCAAGACCGCCACTAAACCACCACTCGACCACCCTCTCGATCCAAAAATTTTAGTTTAATCAAGAATTAGTTTCAAGAGAAAAAGAAAGTCTTGTCTTTTCTCTTTCGAAGCTACCGTAAGCTTACCGTATGAGGCTGCTCCGTTCGATAGCTGACGTACTTACTTTTTCGTAGCCGTATCCACCGCCAAGAAGAACGGTAGATTTCTCGTATACACTATCTCTAAGTATAAATAGAAATTTGTATATTGCTTGTATTGTTTGAAATGTGTGAAAGAATAGCTAGAAAACCCTTAAGTTTTAAAATAATATATGACTAAGTAGAGTCCCGTATACACTATCTCTAAGTATAAATAGAAATTTGTATATTGCTTGTATTGTTTGAAATGTGTGAAAGAATAGCTAGAAAACTTATGTTTTAAAATAATATATGACTAAGTAGAGTCCCGTATACACTATCTCTAAGTATAAATAGAAATTTGTATATTGCTTGTATTGTTTGAAATGTGTGAAAGAATAGCTAGAAAACTTAAGTTTTAAAATAATATATGACTAAGTAGAGTCCCGTATACACTATCTCTAAGTTTAAATGGAAATTTGTATATTGCTTATATTGTTTGAAATGTGTGAAAGAATAGCTAGAAAACTTAATTTTTAAAATAATATATGACTAAGTAGATTTCCCGTACTCACTATCTCTAAGTATAAAAGAAAAATTATATATTGCTTGTATTGTTTGAAATGCAAAATAGCTAGTAAACTTGTTTTACTAAAATCTCGAAAAGAAATATGAACATGTAGAATAACTCGACTTTTATTTCGGAAAAACATATGTTGTTTTGAACTTCCCAAAAAGGAAGAAGGAACGGATTTTGAAATATAAGAAATAATAGGTTGATTGATAGTATTCGTATTTTGATCTTTGAGATGGTTATGAGCATGTATGTTATGATTGTTAGGATTGTTTGTCTTGATGTGTGCTAAAACATAAGTGGTTTCCACTCCAAATGTGTCCGTCCATGTGACACTACGCTTTAAGTTGCGTGGTAAATGTTTGAATATGATTTCATGAACTTAGGGATAATATAAGCATGATAATGTAATATAGAGTTGGATGATTTTGCTAGTTTAGTTTCAAGATTACGATAGATGATGCATGTTTATGTGACACCGTATATAGTATACTTACGTGAAAAGTCCTGCCGCGGAGTCTTTGCATGAAAACGAGACACAAAAACCGAGAAAGTAGAAACATGACACCTAGGGTGTGGATAATGAAAAGATGTGTTTTTTTTTTGAAAAAATATTTTGAAACCACAATGTGGCCGGACTTGGTAGCCCATTGTGTGATGTGTGTTGCCAATGGGATCGGACTTGGTAGTCTCATTGGAGGTGTGACTTGGTTATCCGCGGAGAGTAGCCAAGAAAGAAAAATATTTTTGAAATCACAATGTGGCCGGACGTGGTAGCCCATTGTGTGTGTTGCCAATGAGACTGGACTTGGTAGCCTCATTGGTGATGTGGCTTGTATATCCGCGGAGAGGAGCCAAGAAAGAAAAATGTTTTTGAAACCACAATGTGGCCGGATGTGGTAGCCCATTGTGTGTGTTGCTAATGGGGCCGGACTTAGTAGCCTCATTGGTGATATGGCTTGGTTATCCGCGGAGATGAGTCAATGCAAAATTTTGTGTGCCAATGGGAGCCCGGAACAGCGGAACCATTGTGAGAATACTCGGGAGCCCGGGATAGCGGAACCGAGGTTGGGTGTGTTAAAAATGCTTTTCAAAATGTTGATTTGGTAAATGAAAATGAGACACGGTCTACGATGAGTCGCGTAAGAGAAACTCAGATATCACAGATACCAACGTTAGTTGAATAGCAAATGTGGATATGTCATTGTGGATTACTTTGCTGAATATGCATGTGCTATATGAAAACCGTTGGATTTGCACGAATTAGTATACTATTTCTATGACCTATTATTTGTAAGTTATGGGTTAGCAGTTATGAGATTATTCTGCTGAGCTCTCGTAGCTCATAGTGTTACCTTTGGTGACCCTGACATATTATACTAGTGACGACGCTGGTATAATGTGTCAGACTTTGTAGATGACCAGGGTGAGCTGTACACCTTGGAGACTTTCGGAGTCGAGGAGCTGGCTCGGATGGAGGAGCAGGCGGAGCTGTAGATAGGAATCTTAGTCTCCCTTCCTTGTTGATAAATGTACTCTTAGGAGAGTTATGCTATAATAATGAGCCAGACTCTATTTAGATTTTCAATAAAATTGTCTATTTAACGTTCCCAAAATTCAGAGCGTTGCATTTTTCCCTTCATTTTTCTTAATTTGTTAGACTTTGCAGAATTTAATTTACATCTTTATATATACTTTCTTCGAGATGGAGAAAGTAAGCTATATATAAAAAACCAAACTTATTAGGATGAGTTGTTTCTAAATTATACTACTAGCTCTCAGCTGGTATTATTTCTTTATTTCTATTTGCTTTTCATAATTTTTTGTGGTTCAATTATTCGTCTCAATTAGAGAGATCAAAATAGTTCTCCTTCCGTTAAAAAAAGAATGACAATTTTTGAAATCCGTCATTTCATTTTTCATCGCTTATATCTTTCAATCTATAATGTTTTTCATGAGTTTGAAAACTTTGTATAATAAAATTAATTGAGAACTTTTAAACAAGATCCATATTGTATATTTTTTTAGGTCCATATTGAAAGATATAAGGGGTTGAAATTAGCACGGATATCAAAAATTGACATCCAATTTGGGACGGAGGAGTTTTAGATAGGATCACACTGGAGACAAAAAAAATCCAACCGTTTCAGACTTTTTTTTTTCTTTAATGAATTCTTTTGTTTGTTTTTTTACTATTCAGACACACACACACGTGACAAAAGTCTAATCCAAAACTTTAAACTTTAAGCCTCCATTTGTTTGGACGTAAAATATTTTACCTATTTTTTGATGTTTGATTGTGTAAAAGATGAGGAAAATATTTTTCATTTAAAACATTTTTTATTAATTAGATGAAATTAAATGACTTATCCTTAATCATCAGTATAATTCTCACTGCTTAGTTTTCTCAATCATCAGTCCTGACTTACGTTCAATTCAATATTCTTAGATCTCTCTACCATTTAAGCCCCCCTCTCTACACTATTTTGTCGATTTCTGAAAATATTTTTTTAGTGTCAACAAAACACCAAAAAATAAAAATTTGAAATTTATTTTCTGAAAAAACATTTTACTTTCAAACAAACAGAACCTAAGAAATTTGCTACTCTTGATAATTTGCTATAAAGAGGCCTTAATAATTTGCTACTCTTGAAGCAGCAAAAGACAAAGGAAGGAGCGGCGCACCCTTTACGACTGTCACGCGTTTCCTCTCGCCATTGACTTTAGTTAACTACTAGACTACTAGTATTCCAAAAACCAGAGAGAGAGAGAGAGAGAGAGAGAGAGACATGAAGACAGGCGGGCGATCGTATGTCGACGTTGTTTCGGCTATGTACTTAGCTTTGTTTGCGATATTTGCAATCGGACAATCACAGAGTAGGGAGCTCCGGCCATCGGCCCACGGACTTGCATACCAGAGTAACTCAACGGCGGATACAGCGGAGGAGTCGTCGGAAATGCAGTCATTCTTTGGGGATACGGCAGTGCCGTTGCCCGCGAGAGAGCCGTTGCCAGAGGCGAAGAACACGAGCGATGCTCCTTGGTGGAAGGATGTTTCCGGCGCTGGACAGAGGAGGGGTCACGTGAGGGAGGCATTGACGGTGGTCGCTGTGGTGAGTGGAGCGACGGGCGTCGGTTGTCTGGTGGTGGCGGCATTGGTTTTCGTCTTTCGGCATCAAAGGCAGAGGTCTACTGGGACGGATAAATAGTTGTTGATGGGTTAAGCAGGAAATTACTTTCATGCTTTGTGCTTTTGGTTATAACGTAGATGTACAGGGGTGCATGTTCTGTGCAAAATTCACGCACTTGTGGGAGTCAAAGTTTTATCCACAATTTTTTTTTTTTGATTTTGTTCTTATTAAAAAAAATTCAAGTTTGTTAGTTTTGTTGACTTTATGGATTTTTCTTGGATATTTCACAAAATATTTGTGTAAAAGTCTCTTCTTTTTTTTTTTACTTTTTCGATTGCTCTGGTCGAACCAAATCTATAATACTTAAAAGTTTGATGTAAAACTAACAAATGTGAATAAAGATAAAATTAAAAAGTCGTGGTCTATAACTTGTTGATAAGTGGAAAGACCTCCTAAGGATGAATTTTACTTGCAAACCATTTTTTCCCAGCGCCCCCGTGAACATCATGAAGTTTACCTTAATGTCGGATACACCTTACATATGAGAAAATGAATTTCATGTACTTTCTATCCGGGTCCTTGTAGTGAGGCACTCTCGCTAGCGCTGCCAACAGCAGCCCCCAAGAAGCTACGTGGTTTTGGGCCTAAGGCTGTGTTCTACAAACCGAATAAGAACTTATTTTTTGTTCAATAATAAGGTATGTTCCACAAAAATAAGAAGCAACCCTGCTGCATTTCAGAATTGTATAGGTACCAATGGGCGTCGAGGAGGGAAATCGTATCGATGGCCGCGCCGGGCTGTCTCCGGCCACCGGACGGCCAATCCGAGCCGTCAAAAAATTCTAAAAAAAAAAACCAAGGGAGCCTTTTGGGAGGAATCAACGGCATCCGAGGTGTGTAGGGTGCTTGATCCGAGCACCCCTTTTCCGTGTATATATGGTATTTCATATATACACGGAAAATGAGTGCTCGGATCAAGCACCCTACACACCTCGAATGTCGTTGATTCCCGCGGAGACCCCCTTGGTTTTTTTTTTTAAGAATTGTTGGACGGCTCGGATCGGCCGTCCGGTGGCCGGAGACGGCCCGGCATGGCCATCGGTACGATTTCCCTCCGCCGGTGCCCATTCTCATAGCAACAGTCTTATTTTTTGTATACGGCAACTTCAAGCTCAAAAATCAATGTGTTTACGCAAATAATTTTCTTATCACTATGGATCTTATTTGATAGATCTCATTGAGATCTTTAATACGGTGCGAATTTTTTTTTTTTCATTTACATTATTTTTGAGTTTGAAAATGTAAAGTAAACTTTGTATTTGAATTTTGTGGAATGACCCTTATTATTTTCGAATAAGAAGTTGCAAAATAAGTACTTGTTTTTTAAAAAGGTTTCCGGAACGGAGCCTAAGTCAGGGAGCCCCATTTTCCTTTTGCTCCACTCTCTTCCTTCGGGTACAAATGGCTGTGTGGAGGCCAGTGCCCACCTTGGAGTCTTATACAAATGATCCAAGGGTATGGTAGAATTATTGGTCTAAGGTTATCTCTAGTTGCATAACCAAAATTAGATAATTAAAACTTGTCTCCGTATATTTTGATTATCCATTTAAAGGTTGCTATGGTTAATAAAGTGAGGTCCACAATGATTCATAATACAAAAATTCAATTTTAGCAGAGAATTTTTCGTAGAGAGATAGTAAATATAGAAAGTTAGGAATAAATATAAGTGGATATCCATTGATAATAGAGAGAGAGAGATCCCATTAAATTTGGTTGTTTAAAGAAAAAATGTTGTTAGATCCATCTGATTATCCAAAAGCTAAAATTTAGTTATTGGTTAAAGTATCGCTAAGTTTAATTATACGATTGTGAGTTATATTTTGAACCCACATTTGAAAAAAAAAAAAAAACTCCTGCAAGGAATAGTAGTTAATTTTTTTTAATTTTGGTTACGTCATTCCTACAAAATACTCCCTCTATCCCCTTTTTAAAGTCCAGTATTCCATTTTGAACTGTCCCTTAATAAATGTCCATTTTGTAAAGTTAGTGGGTAAAAGTTGGTACATTTTTCATTTTGCTCCTAAAAGTAGATTCTATTTTGAAAAATTAGTGAGTAAAAGTGTAATAATGATGTCTTCATAGAGGGTAAGTAGAGAAAGTGGAAGTAAAAGTTGATGTGAAAAATATAGGGAAATGATATTGACACTCCAAAAATTGATGCAGACACTCCAAAATACAAAGAAAAGTGGCTTTGGAGTTATACTGATTTTGGAGTGCTTGTATCAATTTTTGAAGTGCTAATATCATTTTCCAAAATATAATGATATGTTTTCTTAATAAGTTGGAGAGTTACGAAGCGGGACACTTTAAAAAGGGACGGATGTAGTAGCAGTGAAACACATCCAAGGGTGAAAGGCCCAATACGTAGGGTAAAAAATCCCAAATAGGCTTCCGAATTTTAGTAGTAATCGTAAAGAATCCCAAATAGGGTCTGGAATTTGGATAGATGTAAGATTGCGGTGAAAGTACAAAGTCCCACTTGGAGAAATTTCTCTCTTAGTATTTCCAAACCTAGAGAGAATCAACTACGTACATACATCTCATCTTCGCACAATTACCCAACTAGTTACAGTTTCTGTTAGTCGCAGAGAATAAATCAGAACGCAGAAAATTCTCTCTACCAGGTAAGCTCCAAGAACTCGAATTCTCCTCCAAACCCTAATTACCCTTCGTTTTTCTTGTTTCCTTTTTGTAATTCCGTTTGGCTGCTGAAAATTTTCTTTGTGCAACTGCCCATGGGTTGTGTGAACTTTTTTACACGGTAGACGAATGGTAACGGCTCTTGTAGTAATGGGGTTTCGTCCATTGAGGATTTTGGTCGATTATTAGCAAGTTTCATACGGGGTTGTGCGATTTTTCCAAATCCGATTCTGCATCAGCACTAGTAGCTGCCAAGAAGATTTTGGTTTCGGGATTTCTGGTGGTTGCTATCAATTGTTCAAATTCTGTACTCAGAAGGAGTGGGGTTTCTAGGGCACTCCGGGCTTGCTTACGTGATCTATATTACGTAGAGCTCGTCAAGAAGATCATCCGAATGAAAAAAAAATCAAGTTAATCCTGCATCAGTTGATTGTTCTAGATCTTCTGGAATCCTCTAGAACTTTCCTAAACACCTTTCCAATATTATTATGCGCAACCTAATTTTAGACTGTAACTCTAGAGTCTAGAGTCTAAACAATTTCTATACACACCTCAAGTTAATAGTCTAGCCCTATTTTACGATATGTTATGTGCTTAGGCTAAATGAAAATAACATAAATACCCTTACATGCATTACTTATAAATTAAAAAATGCCCATTTGAAAGTAACCAATATGCCACCAAGCTCCATTATGTGACAAAAACGTTAGTAACTTGCTACTAAGTCGAATTGGAACAAGTATACCACAGATTCCCAAGTTTTAACGAGCAAACTATCGCTGTTTGTCAAGAGTGTTAGGGGGTTTGGAAGAGATTTGAACAGAATATTTTTCTGAGTTCTTCGAAAATGGAGTCGTGTTTGTGTGTAGCAATGCCTCCTTTATTTGTTTTATTCCTAAGAAGGAGAATTCTTTACAGATTTGTGATTTTAGGCCCATTAGTTACTTGCATATATATATATATATATATATATATATATTGGATACATCATTCTATTGGGAAAGGGATTCCTAAGAGACTAGGTGCTGTGTTGGGCAATCCTGTATTATTAGCTCAATGGACATTTGTGGAGCCTCGTACCAGTGGCCAAGTGGGTCACTTGATGGCAGTGTCTACCAGTTTGACCCCACTAAAACACCAAAATCGCCCCAATATATCTTTAATAACTTATAAATGAGGTTATCATACGTACTTTCGAAATATGAAAAGTCATCTGGGTCAGTTATCACTTAATCATTTTATGAAGTCAGTATACTTATACTCTTATAGTTTAATCAGATTTTTTTCTTTCGATTATCAACTGAAAAGAAAACTTCTATATGGTTTTGACCCCACTAGCTTAAAATTCTCACTCTGCCCAAATGCTCATCAGATTTTGGATGTTATTGATTGGAAACAAGGTAGTTGAGGAATATAGGGGCAAATAAGGAGGGTGTGATATTCGTAGTGGATTTTGAGGAAGCCTAGGACCTTGTTGATTGGAGTTGTTTGGATATTGAGATGCTTAGGAAGGGATATAGGGAGGGATGGAGGAGATGAATTCAAGGGTGATTCTTGTCTTGATATGTTTGTCATAGTATGGTGGAGCAGGAAATAGTTTTAATGTTTCTGGGAGACTTAAGGCAGGCGATCCATTTTCCACTCATTTTGGTCACTATTGTCTTGTTGATAGATTATCCTTTTGGGTATAATTCTGGGACCAAGTCTTTTTGGGTTCTAGTATTGGAAAAAAAGGCTGGAGGGATGGAAGAGAGGTTTAAGACTCAAGAGGAGGAACATATACCTTAGTTTTGTCTCTTTTGTGCAGTATTGCAAATTATAATGTCTTCGTATAGGTTCCTGCGAGGTTTTGTGACTGAAACACAGAAAATGATGAGGAATTATTTTTGTTTGAAGATTGGGATGAAGGGAGAAGACATCATTTGATGAGTTGGGAGGTTCTCCCCTAGACTGGACTTATCTTGATTCTTAGTTTCTCTCCCCAAGGAGTGTAGGGAATATTGTGGCGAGGCTCATTTTGTGGAGCACAACTAAGGCTCATAAGGCATGTGCCTCCCGACGAGGTGCATGAAGCGTGCGCCTCCATGATTTTTCGTAGATTTGTGATCAGATGTCATAACAACCTTTGTTTGGCAAGCATTGTGAAGGTAGGGCAATCCAGTAGGATAAAACCCTTCAAAGTAAAAGGGCTCAAATTGTGAGCCCCAGCTGAACTAAACAAAATACTATTGGTTGTGCCTTGATCACCTTGAGTCAAGGCACAATTGGTGGACTCTGGAGGTTAGCCTCTTCCTCCTCCTTAGTGTAGTCTGTTTTTTCTCTCCGAGTTTGTTACTCAATTTCTAGACCATCAGTCTTTTTCTTCTTTTTTTCCTTCTCATCATGCTTTACTTTTCTCCTTTTGAGTTTGATATGAATGTATGCTTTTTGTTAGTATTTGGTGAATTGACATATGAAATGTAATGTATACAAATTGGGGACTAAATAAGTAATTGCCTAAGTTGATAATGTAGCGTGTATGACAATTCTATTATTTCCTACAAGTTGCGCCTCGGTCTAAGGAAGAGTGCGCCTCTCCAGAAGACCATGTCGTCTTTGTGTGCCTAGAGCCTTTCAAAACATTGGGTTCAAGGTTGGGGAAGGATTCGATCCAAGTTTGTGGAGTAATGATTACATCACACTCTACGCGCTGAGCTAATTGACCCAAAATAGGGTTCAGACTTCAGCCAACATTGCTTGAAAGAAAGAAGGTTAGTTGGCTCCAAATTAGGAGAACGTTTTCAATACAACAGTTATTTGCAATGCCCCTCTCACATGGGGTGGGACCTACACATACATGGGACCCACCTCATGTGACAGAGCATTACAAATAATTGTTGCATCCAAAAAAAATTCCCCAAATTAGAGAGGCATTATCAAATTTGGAAAGTAAGAAAGTGAGTGACTGAGTGTTATGGGTATGAGCAGCTTTGTTTTGTGAGACTGAGAAGTTGTGATTTTGACATGTAGTGGTGGCATATCTTGATTTATTTGGCTGAGAAACTTACTTATTAGGACAGCTTTAGAAACTTAGCCTAAGAAACCCTGGAAGTGGATCTTTGGTGGGTAAAAGGTTAAGAAAGCTGAAGGATTGGGGTTATGCAAAACAGGGCTAAAGTTAGTTTGTTTTCAAAAGGGGGCAGCTTGGTAGAAATTTACTGAGTCCAGTTAAGGGCGCAGACACTGATAATATGTGATTTCGATGGTCACATTAAAGTCAAATAGGCAGGGAAAGGGGATATATGTGATCTAAACATGGATTCTTGGGTCTTTGTGGGCTAAATAATACACTTTTTGGGATAGCAGACAACCACCGAAAATCAAAGGTCCTGCTTTTCTGAGGAGAGAGGAAGACCGAGGGGTTACCCTCGATTCTTGGGTCTTTGTGGGCTAAATAATACTCTTTTTGGGATAGCAGACAAACACTGAAAATCAAAGGTCCTTCTTTTGTGAGGAGGGAGGAAGACTGAGGGGCGAGGGCTTACCCTCAAAAAGGCCTCCAAAGATATTGGTGTATAGCAAAGATTCTAAGTGTTCCTTTTTCCGGTAATGATAACTTTCTAGCAGGGTTAGGATACAATTTGTTTGGTGCTTAAAAGTTGTCTTCCATTCTTTCAATTACTTCATCTTTTTTGGTTTTGTTTGATGGTTCTGCAACCTGGTCCTGAATACTAGTCCAGTTATCATGTTGTGATTTCTTGTAGTTTAGATATTATTACCTTCTGATTCTGTTTCTCTAGTTAAAAGTAGAAAGTTCCACTTTGTTTTTGCAGTAAAGCATGTTTGGTATGCCTGAATGTTAGCTTAAAAGCATGTTATATGACTATGAAAGTACTAAGTAGTAATCTAATATGATGCTTTTGTATGTACTGACGTGGAATATGCTGTTTTGCTGCCAGATCCAAGTTCGGCATTTGGGTGGGTTGGGTCATAGCAACATGACTTCTTCTGTTGATGATCCCTCCGGTACTGATCCCTGAACGTTTGATAAAAGTTCTCTTTGGTTATCGTTCTTTATGTATTCTCTCTTTTGGTTCTTTGGTTTGACCATGGCAAAATCTCTATGATTTACTGATGGTAAGGGTCTGGAAGACTTGGCATTAATAGCATAAATTGTGATAGCCTAATAGGGTTCAACACAGTCCAAAACTTAGAAGTTTCCGCCATTGTTTTCTTTTCCCTTTCGTGTCACCTGCTGCATTTGCCATTCAGTTCTCTCTGGGGAATGGCAGAAACCTTGCGTAGAATCTATTTTCCTTAATGGATAAACCTTTTATTTTAGCTGTGGCTACAAATGAGATGTTTTGCTCCTTATGCGTAGTCTTGCAGTGCAGATTATAAATATGAAGTGTGATTAGGTCGGTAAAGTTTCATCTTGGAGGTGGTGATTTGAATATTAAGAGATTTAAGTGGGGCTTGACCAGTAATGACTATCTACTCTAGCCAAAAATTTACTGTTTTATTACTCGAGCAAAAAATAGTAATCTAACTTGAATGATTTTATTAGGATGATATTATAATGGTACCGTGTTATAGATTGGCTAGTTATATCATGAATTTGTACATGTAAGCACCTTTATCACGGTATACGGTAAAGATCTTTTGTTGATCAGATTATCGTAAACATCCATGGGCTGATGGAAAGCTTCCATATATGTTGTGTTGCTTCTTTCAGCGACTTAGTAACATAGATTTCACTTGTAGGATATATAACTATCATGCTGGGGATTGGAAGAAGTTTGAAATCAAACAATTGGAGCTCTTATTACACACCCAACGTTTAGATCAAAAGACTGCATTCAATTTTTTTTCCATTTGCTGTTAATCTAAGAAGCATGGATACGCACACAGGATGCGGTACAGAAGCACAGATACGCCATTTCTCCAGAAATTAGGACACAAATATTTTGGGGATTCGCTGAACATATATACTGATTTATATTTTTCAGAGATATATATTATAATTAATTTTATTCATCTCAATACACATATAACAAATATTACTAAATAGTAAAAGATAAGCACATGTCTTTACGGCCCATTAATAAGTGAAGTGTCTTTATGCCCCATTAGCAAAATGCAAAGCCTTCAAGTAAGCTTTGTTCAAAAGGGCTGCTAAACAGCAAGGATTCAATACAGGCTTAGATTTAATGGCCCAAGCCCACTTAAATGGCCCAAGTAAAAAAAAAGGAGAATAAAGCAAGTTGGGGTTTCCATGATGGATGGCCCAAGCCCTCGAATAAAGAATGAAACTCTAAAACCTAGTCTGACCACATCAACAGATATCAACAGCAGCAACATTTGCTGCTTTGAGTGTCGGAGACGATGAAGAGCAGTAGCAGCTACAGCGAACGGTCCTTGGGACGATGTAAATGGTTGGTACCCTTCTCTTTCTATATCCCCCCTTCCTCCTTCGCATTCTTCGTGTCTGAGAAGTGTTGCCGGTATGTCCCTCCCATGTCCTGAAAAGAAAGAATGATATAATAATCAGTTACAGTGAACTTTGTGTCGGACAGGGTTGAAGGCCTGTCCGGGCATGTCCGTGTCCCAGATCTGGGACACAGACATGGGTACGGGAGCCTTGGCGGCTGCATGTTGGTGCCTCTTAGTCTGTTATGATAAATTATTTTCCTGTGAATGCAAGGTGAGTTTCCAAGGTTAGGATGGAGGAAGAGGCTTTGATGGCGTTGCTTTCTAGAGTGTATGGTATCCAAAGACTAAGTGGAGGAGAGGATGAAATTCGGTGGAATTTATCCAAAGATGGCTCCTTTCGGGTGAAATCCTATTATGAATCTTTTTTTGGAAGGGGTACTTCTTTTCCTTGGAAAGCAATCTGGAAGACAAAGGCGCCTTTAAAGGTGAGTTTTTTTGTTTGGTGTGCGGCCCAAGGCAAGATTCTTACCATTGATAATTTGATCCGATTCTTACCATTGATAATTTGATCCGAAGGCGGAGAATCATTGTCAATTGGTGTTGTATGTGCAAAAGAGATGCAGAGTCGGTTGATCATCTCCTCATTCATTGCCCGGTGGCTTGGGAGCTTTGGACTATGGTTCTTTCTTGGTTTGCTATGCAATGGGTCATGTCGAGGAGTGTGATGGAACTTTTAATCGCTTGGAGAGGTGCAAAAGTTGGAAAGAGGAGGAAGCAAGTTTGGTTTTTGATCCCTCTTTGTCTAATGTGGATCATTTGGCGGGAAAGAAATTCGAGATGTTTTGATGGGGTGGAAAAACCTTTATATAGAATCAAAAGTTTTTTGGTGAATAGTTTGTTTAGTTGGGACAAGAGAGAATGTGATCCTTCTCTTCACCAATTTTTAGATTGGTTTGAGCTTTTCTTTTCTCTTGGAAGTGTATAGGGCTTTTTTGTCTCGTGGCCTATTTGTATACAGGCGGCATTCCCTTAATGCCTTCATCTATATATTTATTTACTTATCAAAAAAAAAAAAAATTCTTAGGAGCATCTGAAGAGTGATGGACACGATCGATACCTTGCTTCTTAGCCAATCTTTTCGCAAATGCTTAATTTAGATTATGTTAATTTTAGGAAGCACACCTGAACTGGTTGAATTTTCATTCGAGTTGCTTCTTTCCTGAACATCCTTGTACTTCCCCTCTTGTGCACCTAGGACGGTGTCTTCCTTGTCTCTGTAGAAACCCAGTTCTATTAATTGTGTTGTTGGCTTTTGGAGAGGCTAAGGTCCTATGTAGCACGGACATGGGCACATACACATACGCAGATAACATGGGACAAGGACACGACAATTCTCAAAAAATGGGGACACGGGAACGGGGGAGGACACAATTGTTTGTTTAGTTATGTAGGTGGAGAAAAACAAACAGTACCTAGAACAACACTGAATCTCGTCTCTTTCACGTGCTGTCCAATCGTAGCCCTAATGCCCTCGCCTGAACCCTAACCTGTAAAACAGACAAGGGGTGAGCGCACCTTTGCCTCTCGTGGCAAAGGCCCTCCGATGCCTAAGTTAGTATCTCGTACTATATCAAACCCTAATTATCAGTAGGAAAGTATGGAGTGAATGCAACTTATTGCGTACCTTTTGCCTCTAGGTTTACCTCGTATTTATAGACATATGCTTGCTTGTCCTTCAAGCATCCTTGCTGCCCTAGGTTTCCTACCCCGTATAGGAAACCTGGCCTTCTCGGGGATTCCCTTGCCCAATCAACCGAGATTCCTTACTCGTAGGGACTCTTTTCTTTATGGAACTCGTTCCATCATAGGACTGTCTCCTCACTTATCTTTACTGGATATTGGGTTCTTTTTCTAGAACATTCCCACCGCCTTATCTCTTAAGGTTACGTTCTTCCAAATGACTTTATCTGTTCGGCACATACTTCAACCGAACAGACTGTACCAACTAATGACTTCTCATGTCTTTGGCCCATCTCAGCCGAACAGACTGCACCAACTAATGACTTCTCATGTTGTTGGTCCCTTTAGCCGAACAGACTGTCAGATCCGGCGACTTCTTGTACTACCGGATCTTATCGTCGTCGTTCATCTTGTATGGAGTCCCATATCACCTTTCTCATTACACGGATCCGGCATACCACGTGTTCGGCCACTAATTGTATCTGTTCGGGAATACCTCCCTACAAGTTATGCATATTTATGTTATAGCCACTAAATTTAGGTTAGGGCTCAGATCGACTTCATTATTGACCAATGGTGTATGCCTATTACATACACATGTTTTATGTTACACTTTTGGCCAATTATTTTTGTAGATATGAATATTTAGTCCTGGAAAAGCATTTAAAAATTTTAAAAGCCAACACTTTGTGTGTCACATGCTTATTTAATGGACCATGGCAAATATTAAAATTTAATGGACACGCCACTTGGTGTGTCACGTGCTTATTTGGTGTGTCCTGGCGTGTCTGAGATGGATATGACAACTCCTTGGGAGTTGAGTTTTGTTCACCCTCCCTTTTAAGAGGGTGAACATTACCCTCCTTCCTATTGGTTGAAATGGTGTGGATCCCACCACAAAGTGATGTCATGCTTACCATGCAATTGTAAGCATGACAATCACTTTGTGGTGGGATCCACACCATTTCAACCAATAGGAAGAAGGGTAACGTTGAACAAAATTGCACTCACTCCTTGGTGCATCGATGCTTCATAGCTAAGATCCTTTGGGTCCTTAACATATATGGTTGCGCTAAAAAACTAGAAAGGCATTACGCTCTCAAGATCTCCTCTTGTGCTGCCCAGTGGCCTCATAAATGTCAGAATGTTGCTACATGGAACTTTAGCACCCTTAGAACCAGGTGCACCACATGTCAACTCAGACGAGTCCATCTTCTCTGACCTATGCTGCAAGCTCGCCTCCACAAACCTCTATTGCCACTTGACGGAAGGCCGTCGAGCCAGCCTCAACAACTCATTGGTTGGAAATTTGTTTTCCTCATAACTGATATTCAATACTGGTGGACATATTTTGGCTGACCGGACCTTGAGAAAGTAGCCATAACTCAATCAACTATAGCTTAAACCCCAAATGGAATTCCGAATTTTCTATGCAGATTCTCATTTAAGAGTTGAATAGGAAAATTCAGGGGCTGAATCCACGCCTCATTGGGTGTGCCCATAGACAAGAAATATTGTGCCACCTCTCCAGCTTCACCGGTTTCCATTTAAAGGTCCAATTATCTTTGTGCAATATTCTCTGAGCCTCCTTGTTATATGGAGAACCAAGCAGAAAAAGGCTTCATGGAGGTCAAATATTTGAAGTTTTGAACACCAGAGTGCCCCTTTCGCACCCATCTTGCCCATGCTGCCTCCTTTGACGACTCAGACACCTAAATCTCTAAGCCCCTAAAGCTATATATCAAGCTTCTTTGAAGGAAGTACACCGCCTTTGACACCTCTCCCTACCTCCTTCATAATCAAAATATTACCGTTCAATTCTACACGTCGTTCACTGCTTAATCTTGAAGCTTTTGAACACAGGCATAAGAGTTGTTCTACCGTTAAATTTAGACAATGCTCTTCCTTGATAGCTGTTTACGAAGAATTGAGTGTCCAGTAATTTGTTACCTGGAAGAAAACCTGCATTTAAAATACATGGGAATGTCAATTCAACATTAGTAGGTGATTTTTATTCACTTGTTTGCTTTAGCTATACATTTATTTTGTTGTTTTACCATAAGATTTTGACCAGGACTTCTGTGTAGACAAATTTGTTGGTGCTTTGGTATGAAAGTGTAGACTTATGAGCATAGCTTTAGCTCCGCTACTTGGTCTGCCCTTGCCAAAACTAGAAACTTTACACTTCCTTTATGGTCAAAGTTGATGTACACTGGATTTTTATTAGTAAATTGGTTCACCCTGGTCAAGTGAAATTCCTACTTCTCTAGCTACTGACAAGCAATATCAAGCAAGAAATAGGATGCAATTTAATACGATGAACATAAGGATATATGTGGAAAGCCCTGAAATGGACTGAAATCATTGTGTGCTTATGAGTGACCTTAGCCTTCAATTGTGACTCCTCACCAGTTGACCTAATATCTACTTGCCAAATCGATGCTCATCACACCTTGTGCTTGATTGTGGCTGCCTTGAATATTCAATCCTTCCAGGTGCCTACTGGAAATCAACCAAAGTACTTAACCTCTTGATTGGTGCAGACTGTAAGAAACCTATTGGAGAAGCATAGAAATGAACAAAGATCCATAGATAGACTCCAAGATTAATACAAACAAGCCCTCTAGGTTCCAATCTCAGAAGAACGCAGCCTAAGGAGTTTGTGCGGCGCTCAATTAGGTATGCAAAATGAAGATCGCATATAAATAGTCCAAGTGTATGGACCTGCTCAATTGATTTCAGAATCCACTCGATCCATTCAGAATTTGCTCAATCTATTTGTCCATCGCTCCATTGGTTTCGGATCAATAGAGGAGGCATGATGTGTGATTGAGATCTGGTTTCCTTTGCTTTAAAAATCTTTCTGCAATGATGTCTCGTTCAAAACTAACACTCCTCAAATACAATGTTAAGAATGATGCCTTTCCGCTTTAACCTATACTGACTCAGTGAAGAAGATAAGGAAAAAAAGAATTACAACTTGATAAACTGGGATGGAAATGGAACGTGTGAATTGTCAATGGATTTGCCAACAAAAAGGGAGCTCGACTTTTTGGAGCCTACATCAAGCATCAAGAGTTGAAACCTCAACCCCAACCCTTCTAGCAAGGGCTTTGGCAGCACTTTAGACTCTGAGGTTTTGGCATTAGAAATTGAATCATTTCTACTTTGACATTTCAATGCGTCATGAAGTTTTAATACCTTTGACTCCACAATCCAATGTAAAGTTGATTAATGTTAGCCGGCTTTTCAGCTTTTGCCTCCACACTTTGATTGGGTTCGGGGGTTTTCTTTTGTTTTTTGGTTCTTATCTACTGACTATAATATTATCGTGTTGGGTCTGGATGTCTTATTATTTAAAATAAAGCTTGTTCCATCGAGTTGGCCATCTTTGGGTCATATATCGTGATAAATAAGCACTAAACCCTCAGTTTGTTTATGATGGTAGACTGACCTGGTCATTTTACCAAATTAACACTCTTTTGTCAGTTGACATTTTCTGGGGGTGCACCTTGTCTTCCTAATCTTTGCATCTTTTTTTACTTGCTTGCAATTGAGTACTAAAATTAATATTTTCCTTTTTATATTTATATGGTGGCCTTAATGGTTCTCCAGATAATAGTGAAGCTGACGAGCTGCAAAATCACCCACAAGATCAAGCCCATTCGGCATCTCCAGCAACAGGGATGCCTCATACTGGAATTACAACGCCAAGCATTCAATATGCGACACCTTCTTTAATAGGGCCTGGGAACGCAATGGTACTATTTTAAGTTCAACTCTAATTGTTATCTTACTATTTCGGAAGTCCTAGGAATTATGTATGATTTTTAACCCGTTGTCCAACCAATTAGGATGAACTTTTGTTTCTAGAATTTCTAGGTTCAATGGCTTAAATACAGATATCCTACAAATATATATTTTGTACTTAGGGTTTCTATTTGTGTTTTGCATGCTGCACTTGTTGTTCTGATGCTGATTCCAGACCAATTTTCCAATTCATTAGTTGCTGACATGATTTCCGATTTTCTAAGTTTGTCAGATAGGCTTCACAGTTGTGGAGTTAAATAAAGGCCATTACGTATCGTGTCGGCCGTTACGTAACAGGATTTTGGACTTCCGATACTGTTATTTGCTTACGTATCCGCCAATACGAACCGATATGGTCTGATATATGGTACCGTTACGTTTCCCGATACCGCAATATAAAACCGTGTTATGTGTGAGACTTTGCAACGCCAACCAAGAGTTGAGTCGGCATTATTGACTGTCAGCTTTTTCTTCTGCAAAATTACCCTCACTTCCAACTTTAGCTCCACAATTCACTCCAATCTGCAAGAACCATGTTTTTTTTTCTTGTTCTGGATGAAAAGACCATGTTTCACCTTACTCAAGAAGCCCAACATAAAGCTACAGACCATGACACCAAGCCAAAACTGAAGCCATAGTAGAGAATTGAGTAGGAGACATCAAAGATCTCCATAGCCAAAACCGGAGAATGTAATATCAACCCTAAAGTCTCCACTGATGTACCCCAACCGAGAGAGAGGGTTACAATATTCGCAATTGGTAAGCCGTAAGCGTCACAAGGATGTGGTCAAAGAGAAGAATCTAGTAGAGGTGGTTGGAAAGGGGTGAATGATGACCCATAAATCTTGTTCTGGTTTGATTTCTGGTGAGTGAACTGTAGATAAAGAAGCTGTCCAACCATGGGAAAGGCCCCCTTTGTGCAATGCTACTGACTTGATGCATTTCTAACTTGACTTAACTCTTCCCAAATACTGCACCTGGCTAGATTCATGAACAATGGATTGCTAGAGTTGCAGGATATCTCCCTTTCTTTCCCGTCATAGAAAATGAGATGTATTATTTATGTCCACTCCATTTCAGTGTTTATTGAGTGGAATCTCTGTCAATACCTATATGGCGTTGCAAAGACCAATTTAATTTCATTAAGGTGATTCTACGGTTAAATTTCGTATTGTTGCATGAAATGGACCTTTTTGGTGCTAAGGGCTTCATCTAAATCCATCATTAGCTCTTGGCCTAATCCAAAGTGCAGTCTTCAAAAAAGCCCTTGATTACGTTTTTTAAGTGGTCTCTATCTATGTTATCAGAATCGTATGAGTCATGATACCTAACAACGATTCGATTCGTTACCAAGCCATCGATGCAAACCTCTGTGGTGAATTGATGGAAACAAGAACCATAGTAGAATCATTTAGACCTTGTTTGTTTGGGGTTTTTGAGGGAGGTTTTTGAGAGCAATGAGTGGAGATAGATAAAGAAAATTTATTGGAGACCATGCCCAGTGGTTTTGAGACCCTCAAACGAACAAGGCCATAATTCACAATATGTATGGGAGGAGATGGTTCAATACAACAAATATTGTTTCGTGTTATATACACGTTTCACTTGCAAAATATATACTTCGAAGTCATCAAGTTAGGTGATTCAGACTGTGCTGTGATTTTGGGTATTGTTAGTCGTTTGAGGTGAGCATCATGATTACTTAAAGATTGAAGGATGAGGGCTAAAGACTTGAAGAATTTTTCTTTTTATGTAATTATTGTCTTTTAACTTTTGGTTCTGAATAGTCTTTTTGTCACAAATACAGGCTTGTTCTTGTAGCTCTTTATGATATATGGTATGCATGCACTTTATTGTTGGTAAAGAGTTATTATTTAAACTCATGAAGTTGTGAAGGTACCTATTGTCCTATTCTACTATCCTTTATGAATGCATGTGTTTATTTTTCTTAATGTGGTAATTTGAATTGTTAATTTTTTATCTGCAATCTTAGATCACATTGAGGATTGGACCCCATCTTTTGTATAGAGACAAGTGTCTAACCTGAATTTTTTTCTTCTTCTTCTTCATTTTGATATCTCTAAGTTCTTCTTACATTTATAGAATTATAACTTAATCTTTGGGATTTATTATTCAATTTGGTTCACGAGTTAGAAAATGGTAATATCGATTCCCGATTTGACTTTGGTCAAGCATGGACACTTAAAAGGTCACTTGTTCGATACTCTTTTGTATGTGTCAATTATGAGAGTGACAATCTTAATTCGGACACGTGTCCGACACTCTTTTTGCAACGCGTCCGACTCTTTTTGCAACGCGTCCGACGCTGGTGTGGTGCCTATAACGAAGAAATAAATGTGATCTATGCTTGCACACTTGCTAACATCTGAATCTCTGATTATGAAAAATGTTGACATTTGACATATCCACTATTATGTACAAATTTGAGAATATAATAATTGTTCTGAGTGATCATACTTAAAAAGTTAAAATTAACTCAGAATATATGGTGAATTTATTTAAGGATTCCTAACCGTGCCCATGCCGTATTTTAAGGATTTATTGAGTCCGAGTAAGTCCAAATTTCTTTTCTGCTAAGCCTGTCAGTCAAGGTTGTTCATAACTTATTGTACATCTTATCCATTTTATACTTTGGATGTTAACTTATGATGATAAAATACCAAGACTATATCTATGTATAATACATGCATGTAACTAAACGCATTGATGCAGTAGGATTTAGGGGTATTGTTGTCATTTTAGTGTCTTTAGTGTGTGTAGGGTTTTGAGTCTATAAATAGGTGTCTTGTGCCCTCATTAGTTAGTTTTTTTGATGTATTGATAAAAGAATGTAGAGAGCTTTTGCTCCTTGTATCCCATTTTGGGATTTATTTGATGTATAATGTATTGATAAAAGAATATAGAGAGCTTTTGCTCTTTGTATCCCATTTTGGGATTTATCTCTCTTATGAATCTATTCCTTGATTTGGTTTGCATCATTTATCAAAGCACTTGAGCTCAGATCCTAACGACTCATCTCGCCGGAAACCTAAATCTCGCCGGAACCCTAAACCGGTGCCGGAAAATCTTGCCGGAGACACCATTTCACTCGAAATCTCCAGATCTGTACAACCCAAGGCCATACAACTCGATTTCGAACCTTAAGATCCACAGATCAACCATTACGAAGCTATACAATTGATTTTCTGCACTTTTCGAAGCCCAAAAACCCTCAAAACCCATGGATCTAACTCGAAATCATTGTAGCAGGCTCCAAAATCAGACCTGTACTCACCTAAATCGACACACCCAAGCTCCGAAAACCCAAATCGCACTCACCTGTACGAGCCTGACCCAGTCTGTTCGAGCACCCTAGGGCCCTCATTTTGTCATTTCGAACAAGACCCAGGCAGTTCCGATGTGATTCAGGGCATTTCGAGCACTGTTCAGCCATTTTGGCACTGTTCATGCATGACCCAGAGCTCGAATCTGCATTTCGGTGCTGTTCACGCTCAGATTTGCACTCGGTTTTTCATTTCAGACCTCAAACAGGTGATTTCGCACTTAACCCAGCCCTATTCGAACTCGATTAGACGATTTCGATGCTCGAAATTGTATTTCAGGCCTTCGAAATTCTCTTTTGGCACTTGAATCTGAGTTTTAAGATTGATTTCAGCTGGGTTTAGTCTCGTTTGTTGAAGTTTATTACGATTTGCTTCGGTTTGCTGCGATTAGTTGGTCGTTAGTGTTGATTGCTTGTGATTTGCTGAAGTTTGGGGTCCCAGTTGACTGGGTGTAGATTGTTTGTATACTGAGTTGACTGGGTTTTGGTTTGGAAGTTACTGAGTTGACTGAGTTGACTGGGTTTTCAATATTTGGGTTAATTTGCATGTTTGGAGTTGATTGTGGTATTGTGATGGCTCATGGAGGTAGATTTAGAAGAGGAGGTAGAGGTAGAGGTAGAGATGGTATGAAAAATTTTGGTGATGAAATTGATACTTATGGCAATTCAAATTACAAGAGGAATGAGATTAAAGAGTTGAGTGAACATGTTGCTACCTTGTATGACAAGATGCGGTGTGTGCAACGTCCGACCGAAAGGAAGGACTCCATTCCATTGGAAAATCATTATGGTGCTCCGCATTGGTGTAGAGCAAATTTGGTTAGATTTGAATACACATCGGTGAACGATGTTGATAATGAACTTCCCAAGTTTTGTGGAAACCCACTAGAGTTCGTTGGTTGGTTGAACACCATTGAGAGTGTTTTCGAATATTGTTTTGTTACCGAAGAAAAGAATGTGAAGTTGGCATCTACTTGCCTTAAGGGGAGAGCTTCGGATTGGTGGACACAACTCAAAGTTAGTCGACAAAGGAGAGGTAAAGAAAAGATTGGGGAATGGGGTAAGATGAAGAAGAAACTCAAGGAGGAATTCTTACCTTTCCATCAACATCCCAATGCCGATTCCTTGACTAGTTTTGGTAAGAGCAAGTCTTTAGGGGCTGTCCCAACTGAAAATCAACCTTTAATCGGCACATTGGAGGCTAGAAATCCATCACCTTATGGAATATTCAAATGCTTCAAGTGTGGGAAATTATCTCTTGAGTTGGAAGTTGGTGAAAAGGCTAGTGAGCATGTTCTTAATGCCCTCTTTGTTAGAGAAGTAAGAGAACCATGTTGTGATGATGATTACGAGTATAAGACCATTCCAATCTTTGATGAATATCCTAATGAAGAGTTTGGTGATGACCTTGAAGACGTGCCCGTCTATGATGAGTATCTAGGTGAGGATATTGATGGCAATGAGAGAAAGAATTGAGGGTATTGTGGGTGATAATGAAGAGCAAGAAATGCCTAATCCTTCGATCTTTGAGCCGTGTACGTTTTGGGAAGATAGTAAGCAAGTCTTAGAGGATAAAATTGATGATCGTGACTTCGAGATTGAAGATTTCTCTCAAAACTTGCCGCTTGAGTCGCCTTTAGTACAAGGCACTCAACTTTATGACTATGGGAATGATTTGAAAGTTCCACTATTCAATGGCGTGTTGGTTGAACCAAAGGTTGAGCATTGGTTTGAAATGTTGCCTCATGAGTTGCCCCAATTGCAAGATGTTCAAGTTTGTGTAGTAGCAGTGCCCGAACAAGTTCTAAAGTTGCCAAAAGAGGGGAAAGATGATTTGGGACGCGTTGTTGATCCTTTGGGTTTTGTCTTCAAGCAAGCAAGTTTTGAGCATAGCGTTGTGACTTTTCAACATGCTAAGGTGGATAGTTCTTGGTGCGACTTAGTAGTGAGTATGATGAGCTACTACGATGATATTTTGATTCACAAATGGCATGGTACATGGATGATTTCTTGGCACATAAGCATGGATGCAGTGGATTTACACAAACGGAAGCTCATATTGAAGATGGGTTATTGCATGAGGGTGACGTGGATCAAGGAAATGCAGCCACATTCCTACCTCGGAGCTGCATAATAAATACTTCTATAGTTCTATGTTTTCTTCATTTAATTGTCTCGTGTCTTGTCATCCAACTTGAGGACAAGTTGTTTTCTTTAGAGGGGGTGTATGATGCAGTAGGATTTAGGGGTATTGTTATCATTTTAGTGTCTTTAGTGTGTGTAGGGTTTTGAGTCTATAAATAGGTGTCTTGTGCCCTCATTAGTTAGTTTTTTGATGTATTGATAAAAGAATATAGAGAGCTTTTGCTCCTTGTATCCCATTTCGGGATTTATCTCTCTTATGAATCTATTCCTTGATTTGGTTTGCATCACTCATCACCAATGTTACCTGTATCTCTTACATTTTGTAGAGAAATAACATTTCCGTGTGTATCCATACATGCTATATCCTTGTCCAGTGTCCATATTTGTGCTTCTTAAGTCACCATAAGGAGAGCAATTTTGTTTACGCTCAAGTGAGGGTAACTTTACCCACATTCGGTGAGGTATGTTGCATGCTCTAATTGGATAATCAGAACAACTTATTTTGGATGGATTGATTTGGGAGACCATGCAAAAATTCATCTGGATATCGGTAAGTACTCGATCAAAAAACCCAAATTTGCTCCATCCAGTTCTAAACCTTAGTTGCAGGAACTTCCTATGTGGGTGACGAATCCACCTCGAATCCTCGCTCCCGCGTTCCCAAGTCAGACTTTCCTAGGAACCTCGCTCCCATTGATAAAGGAACCCGCTCCCAACTAGGATAGAATCTCTTAGGCCTATAAATCCCAAAAGAAACAAAAATAAAAGATACCAAGCTAGAGAAAAGACAAAGTAATGATAAGATATTAGAAAAATATTAACTTAAATTTGCTCAATTACTTAATATAACCATAATATTATTTAGGCGCTAAGACAATCTTTGCAATTGACATGAATGACGCATAAAAATATATACTTGCATTACATATTTTCATGTATTATTCCTAAACGCTCCCCGTCCCGAAAGAGGAGCTCCTATAATCCTTCGCCTCCGATCCTACTTCCGCCCCCGCTTCGTGCAACTAAGATATGGAGAACAGCTAGAATCACATATTATATTTATAAATATTTTTATGTCTTGCAATTTAAATGGTAGAATAATATTTTCTTTTTTAACATTTAACTATATTAAAAAACATAAAAATATTTATGGTTTTAATAAATTTTCCTAAACGCTCCCAACGGCTCTCCCACACTTCTATGATCATCCGCTCCCGCACTCCTGCTCTCGTTCCCGCTCCCGCTTCGTTCAACAAAGTTCTAAACCCAAGAAACAGACTTTTCAATCAAATACTTTTTGATGTTCGATTGAGCTGAATTTTTATGTGATCTCCAAACAAATCAATTCATACAACATATGCTGTTCTGATTACCAAATCGGAACCCACAACATACCTCACCGAATGTGGGTAAAGTTACCCTCGCCACAAATTGCTCTCCACCATGGTCCATACCTATTGTGCAGTGGCAATATCTTCTCAAAAGACATGTTTTTGGTATATAAAGCGATTGTTTCTTAACTTAGAAGTTGTAATCATCGGCTGATGTGAGAGAGTTGTGAACACTTTAAAGGAGATTGGATGTTTAGGTTTTCTCCATCTAGAGCGTTATGCCAGTTACTGCTTCGAAAACAATTCTTTTTAGGTAGCATAAATGGTTGGTTATTAGCAGTTGTCTTGGACACTTATCTTGTTCATACTGCTTATCAAAAGATTTTATTTTTTTGAGGAAATAGTTCTAATCTATTGAGGAACTAGCTACCAGAGATATTCTGGGTCTTATCTACTTAGATTACTTGGACACCTATCTGGCTTGAGATTGAAGTTGAAATATTATTTTTGTACTTTTTTGGATGATCTAATTGAAGGGTTTGTGTCTTAGGGGCAAGCAGCTTACCCCTATCCAGACCCTTATTACAGAAGCATATTTGCTCCCTATGATGCACAGCCGTATCCTGCACAGTCTTATACCGCACAACCCATGGTATGCTGCTTTCTTGTCGTCTAGTTGTATATTCCCACATATACTCCTACCCCTCTTCCATTTGGTTTTTCCATTTTCATGATCCCTGCCTTAACTCGATAATATTGTATTGTTGCGAATAATCTTTTCCGGAATTTTTTCCACCAATCAAAAGAGCTAATTGAGATCTTTTGAGTGAGAAATTTTTTGTGAAAATAAAGTTAACGAAAGTACGTGGTGATCCGATTTAAGGCATGGATCTAGAAAATGAACAGACAAAATTGAACAGAGGAAATAGTCTATATGACAGTTGGCATTGTCACTCAGAATGCACACTCATTTATTTAAATCTTGTCATAAGTAGACAATGAGTTGTTTCAGGTCCACCTTCAGTTGATGGGCATCCAGCAAGCTGGTGTTCCTTTGCCTTCTGATGCTGTTGAGGAACCTGTGTTTGTAAATGCAAAACAGTATCATGGTATCTTACGGCGTCGACAATCTCGCGCGAAAGCTGAACTGGAGAAAAAAATGGCGAAGTCTAGGAAGGTGTGTCATCCGCTTTATATTTTTGCCTCCCTTATTTGTTCAGCTTCATTTGCTTTATATTTTGCTTCCTAGATTTGATGGCATATTTTTACCTGTTCTTTCTTTTCTTTTCTGTTTTCCTGTCATTGCTCCTAACTATGGCTTATTTGCTGAATCTGTAGCCTTGGAAAATTGATGTTTGATCCCCATCCTTCTGCATAAAATTAAGATAAAAACTTAGCACCTAGGATGCCTAGATGATTGGAAAAACATTTTTGAGCTTTGTTATCTTCTGTTTAGAGAAATAACATGTCCGTGTGTATCTGTATCATGTCGTATCCGTGTCCGGTGCCCATATCCGTGCTTCTTAACTCACCATAAGGAGAGCAATTTTGTTAGACACAACAAAAACATAATCTAATGACTTGGAGATGTCCACAGTTGGTTATTTAGTTGAGTTATTATCTTTTTTATTTTATTTCTAGAGGTCAAATTGAAGTGAATGAGTGATGGGTAATCCTGACAGTGCCAGTTTATGAATTGCTATTGCAACATTTGCAGCTTAGTAGTAACACTCCTGAGGATAATGTTATATATCTCTTAATAGGACAATGTTCATCATCTGTCAAGGGCAATGTTCAGATAACCATTGGTGGTTTGATAGGTTTGTTGAAGTAGTCTAGGCGCGTGCTTCCCCTTTTTGAGTTAGTGTTGCCTTCGGGTGCTGCATTGTGTGTAATTATACGTGTTTACCTACCCAAAAACAAAGGAAAGGTGTGCGACATTCAACTTAAACTCCTCTGCTTTGTGTCGAAATGTTTCTGAAAAGGATCAAATTGATGACCAATGAAAAGCATAGCGAGTTTCAGCAGATGTGTATTTTGTACTTGATATGTGTGATGTTTCATCTTCCACCATCTTTCATCTTTTTCTTTTGTTTTTTGATGGCCATATTATGTAGTGTTTTTTTTCTCGCAACATTTTGTGTATGACCGACGGAAAAAAAAGTATGCATTTCCAAGTTATGGCATGGAAAATGTGTAAACATACTTGATAAGTGTGTCATTTCAACATGCAGATTTGGGATCCTTTTTTTTCTTCAATGGTGGTATTTTTTCATATTTTTCTCGATGGTGGCATTTTTTTCATATTTGTTCTTGATGGTGGCTTGCATGCTTTTTTTGATGGAGACATTTTGCCTCTTTAATTAGGAATGCATGCATAAAAGATGTATTATGCACTACTCCTTTCCTATAAAGACACATTAAGTTTCAACAGTTATGCCCTTTTGTTGTATGACATATTTTCGTGGAAAGGAATTGAACTTTGTTCACCAATCAAAAGATTTAAATTAGTTCTTATAGACGTGGGCAGAGCTATGTGTGTTCATTGTCAAACAAGCTCAAATATTCTAAAATACCCATTACCCACAAATGTTTGAGATAATTTCGCAAATTGACCACAACGTTTGTTATAGTACTACCAGTCTTTGGCTGGAATAATAAAATTGCCTGACCACTCAATCAAACTAAAAAACTTTTGTCTTGGTTTGTTTAGCCTCACGACTACACCAACCCTCTCTCTTTTGCAACTGAAAGAAAAACAATGGATGAATGATATATTGGAATAAACATCTTTAGTGGTACTTTAACTGATGCTATGGTGCATGGATGACTTTCAATATATGAATAGTTGATTGATCTTTTGTAAATCAAATTCGTATCTTACCACAAATACGAAAAATTCCAAGTTTATCATCTTCAAGAACTGTTTTCTCGACTACATTGAAAAGATATGTCATGCATGACTTCAGTTACAATTTTGACCTCACCGACTCAGACTATTGGCTCTGCCCCTGTTTGTTGACATAAGTTTTTAAAACCATCTAAGACATAAGTTTTTAAAACCATGCATGTCCGGATTGTAAAAATGGACAAACGAAGTAGGACGGAAGGAGTATTATTTGGCTGTGTCCTACGTTCAATCCAATGTTGTCAGTGTGCCTACATTTTGTCATGGCTGTATCTCTCCATGTAAATTAGTTTGAAAGAACTCGAGTATGTCCTTTAGATTATATCTCTCAACTTTGAGGATGTCTCACATGTTTGGACTCAAATGCCCCTCGTTCACTTCAGCAAATAGGCTGACATTTCAAGCTACGTGTGCAGCCATACTTGCACGAATCTCGACATTTGCATGCACTGAAAAGAGCTAGAGGATGTGGGGGTCGTTTCGTCAATTCAAAGAAGAACGAAAACCAACAGCAAGAGGAAGCCTCGGGGGACAAAGCACAAGCCAATACCAATGTCAACTCCGACCAGAACAATCTTGCTCCATCAGAAAGCTCATCCTGATGGTTTTTTTATCCAAAGCATATTTACCATGCATGCAATGGGGACACCAGAAGATACCTTTATTCTCCCAGCGATGCTTGGGAAGCTACAGAAAAATCAGCTTAAACTAGTCTTGGTCTAACCGGTTTATATAGGTTGGTTGCTCTCCACTCTTCGCTCAGTAGTGTGTATAGATTTCAGAGATAGAAGGGTTAAGTGTTTCGGAAGTGCATGGGAGAAATATTCCAGTTTTCTGTGGACGTCTCATTGGGCTTGAGCTTGTGGTGAGATTGATGAAGTTGTACCCTTGCAATTAGAGTCACGTTATTGCTTTGTTGGCTGTTGCTATGTAGCATTAGCCACATTGAATTCCTATTGGTTGTCAATATACTGAATAAGTTAAATTTGGTGTAGTTGAAATTGGCTTTAACTTCCCAGTGGGGCAACCGTTTCTTAGAATTAGAGTATACTTCACTACAATATTGTATGGTTAACAAGATGGAATTTGGTCTTGCATACTCTGTTAAGCTGGTTGAATTTCATCTTATTTGTGAAAACAAGAAGATGATACTTGAAGATTCAGGCTCTGCAGTGTAGAGGTTGGGATTCAGGCTCTGTTGGCTATTGAAGTTATGAAGTGTGTATCATTTGCACATTAAAAGCTGCAAAAAGAAATCTGCATGGAAAGGTTTAAAATCTTAAATTTTTCTGTGTAGAAATAAACTACTCCCTCCGTCCCTTTTTAAATGTCCTGCTTCGTAACTCCAACTTATTAAAAAGATATCTTCATTATACCTTTCACATTAACTTTTTCCTTCACTTTCCTACTTACCTATCATCATTATACTTTTACTCTACTTTCAAAATGGAATTTACTTTTAGGACAAAATAGACAATTCACCAACTTTTACCTACTAACTTTACAAAATTGACATTTATTAAGGGACAGTCCAAAATGGAATACTGGACTGTAATAAAGGGACGGAGGGAGTAGGACGGAAGAACTATTGTATCCATTTTAACTATTCAAAAACTCCTTTAAAATGACTTTTTTTTCTGGTCTTGGGGTACTTATACTGGAGTATATAAGTGATTCGGCCAGAAAAACACTGCCCTTGTGTGGTTTGGACGAAGTACAAAGGCTAATTCCCGGGAAATTCTTTCTGCAGATCTGTCAATCTTAGAGGGGAGATGCATGGGAGACTGGAAAAACTTCCTGAGATTCTTCAACCCCTTTTTTGATCAGGCCTTGTTCCGCTAAGAATTTTTTTAAAATAAGTATTTAATTACAAATTTTAAACTTAAAAATAATATATTTATGAAAACGATACTGATACCGTTATGGAGCCCTGTTAACCTAACCCAAAACTCAACTTTGTCAATCTCTTGTCCTTTTTTTTTGGCAGAATTGCATTTCAGTGGAGGTTGGGGCAAAGAATTGCAAAACCATGGTGAGGTTTGAGGTTTTCTGGAATCATCAAATCATGGGAAGGAAAAAAAGAATTGTGCATAAAAGGTATTGAGATTTTATCTAGACAAAAATACCGTTGTCCCTTTAAAAGTGCAAAAAATGTCATGTAAGGTGCAACATTATTCAATTCAAGGAACAAATGATACATTTCCCAAAACGTAAAGTACGATTTGACATCACATTGTCCATTGGAACTAAATCGGCTGCAATTTAGTTCTATTAAGAGTGCAATATTTTCGTACAAAGGTGCAAGAATGTTAGACTCACAGAGCAATGTTCTCGTTTTTCAATGCATAAAGTTATACTAAGAAATCACAATGACACCCAATGTGTCCTAATTGGGGGTAATCTATTCTATTCAAAGTGCAATAAAATGTAATATAAGGTGCAAAGTTATGTGATTGAAGGAGCAACCGATACGTTTTTCAAAGAATAAAGTATGACTTGACATCACATTGCTCACTTGTCTTGAATCGGGTACAATTTAGTTCCATTAAGCGTGCAATATTTTCGACCAAAGGTGCAAGAATGTTAGATTCACGGAGCAATGTTTCCATTTCCTAATACGTAAAGTTTGACTGAGACATCACAATGACACCCAACTTATCCACACTTACAGTGGGGGTTTTTGTCTTTTCACATAGCCAATTCTATGTATGCGCAATTAATGTTTTTCTTCACATGCCATGCGCAATTTCATGAAAATCTGTCTATAATTCCGCAAATTCATTGCCCAACCTCCACTAAAATGCAATTCCGCTTTTTTTTTTTCCCTTTGATTATCAAGCAGTAGGAGAATTATCCACACATGTCATGAGAAGAATAGACATATTCCGCAAAACATGAAGCGCATTTTCAGTGCGAGGGAGGTGTGGGATTCTCTCCAAATCCCATTGATATGCATGACTTTTACATTTTACATTGCGGATACACCATCTTGTGTAAAATCAGACTATCAATTTAAACATTCTCTAACCAACTATTGGGCGACCATATTTCCTATTGTTTGTTGGAACATTTGGCTTAACAGGAATCAGAGAAACAACAACATAGGACGAAAAAGACCCGGAGTTTCTCTCTAAAGTTTCCCCCCTCTCTCTAAAGTTTCTCTTACCTTAGTCTTTTCTCACCGTCGTCGCTGCCTGGGAGGGGGAGGCGCCCCTCTCCCCTCCTCCCCCAGGCTCTCTCCTCCCTCTCCCATTACCCTCTCTCTCTTGGATGCTCTTTCTCCCCTCCTTCTTTCTTCGCCGGCGTCTTTTTCCCGTCCGTTCTTCATCCGCCCCATCGCTTCTCCCATTGGATCCATTGCTGGGTGGTTTCGAGTTGGTGCCTAACGGTGGTGTGGCGTGTTGGTGGTTGATGTTTTGGGCGTCGGGATCCCATCGATTGGTAGCTCTTGGGCCGATCGATTTCGTGCTTAACGGCTAGGGCTCCTCTCGTTGCTGGCGACTGCAGTTTGCTCTCCTCTTGCTTCAGATCTCGATGATCCGTCCTCTGCTTTGGTTTGTTTGGTGGACTGGAGCGTGCGTGCGAAACCGGCTGGGTTTTCTCCAGCCGGCAACAGTGGCTGCAGATGGCGGTGGGTTGTGGTTGGTGGCTGTTTGGGCGGCAGTTTGCTTGTTTCGATCTGCGGCGGTTTGGTTGTTGTGGCTGGTGTGTTTGTCCGGCAAGTACGGCATTGGCGACGGCGGGGGTTGTGTGCTGTCCTCTAGGGTTAGTTTTTTGTGGTTTGGATTGTAGTTAGGTTTTTGGGCTTTGCCCTTTGGGTGTTCGGGCTGTTTGGGTGGTGTTGGTTTCTTTGTTCGGGCTTTTTGGGTGGTGTTGGTTTCTTACCAACCTGGGCCTTTTGGGTTTTTGCCCTAGTTTGGACTCAGTCTGTTGAGTCTAAATCAGTTTCCTCCGTGTGGTTAGGAGAAGAGGGTCATGAATGGTCAGACCGGTGTATCCATGACCCTATTAGCTCTGTACTTCATGTTATGAGTTAATAAAATTTTTATTTTGCCGATAAAAAAAAAAAGGAACCAGAAGGCATTCGATCAACATACTATCATTCGGGATAGCATCGTAAACTTGATCTTAGCGCGAGCACAAGAATGGGAATTTATGGTTGGAAATTGGGTTAGTAGTAGAAGACCAATCTGGATCAACGCAGGGTGGAAACCTCCTAAAGTTAACGGCTTTAAGTTGAATTCGGATGACCGAATTCTTCTAAAGCTACCTCGGGAGGCCTTATTAGAGATCACCATGGAAACTGGGTGGTTGATTATTGCCGTAACATTGGAGTTGTAACAAGTCTAGCGGTGGAGCTTTGGGGGCTTATGAGACGGCCTTCAATTAGTGGATAGACTACGGGGTTGTTTGATAACCTAAATTCAGCACTTAAAACTGAATCAATTAAGTAATAAGTGATTCAGTAGGTTTGATAACCACATTTTACATTGCTTAACAAATTAAGTGCTACTTAAAATGTAGGCTAAAAAGTTGAAAAAAATTGTAGCTTTGAGTTATTTAATTCTGGCTGAATTTTTGTGTATTTGCATTCAACCACCATACCACCACTTCTACAACCACTCCATCACCACCACCTCCACCACCACTAAGACCACCACTTCACCACCATAACCACCACTCCAGCCCACCACCACTATCACGCCGCCGCCTCCATTGCACAACCACCACCTCCATTACTACCACAACCTCCACCACTCCACCACCACCACCACTACTACCACCACCACCACTACTCCACCACTCCAGCCCACCACCACTACCACGCTGCCGCCACCACCACCGCCACTACTACGCCACCATTGCACAACCACCACTCCACCGCCACCACTCACTGTCACCATTACACCACCATCACTCCACCGCCACCCTACCATTACGCCACCACCCTAACACCACCACCACCACTCCCACTCCATCCCCACCCTCATGACCACTCCACCTCTACCTCCACCACCAGCACCATCCCCCTCGCTCCATCACCACCAACCCACCACCACCACCACAATCACCACTCCATCATTACCATATGTACATTGTGATCATTAGTAATTTAAAAGAGAATCGAAACTAAAATTAATTCATCATTTTTTTAATTCAGTGCTTTATATATTTATCGAACAGCTTTTCAGCTTAAAAAATTCAACATTCAGCTTTCAGTTTTCAATTTTATCAAACAGCCCCTACGTCTACCGAATATTGAAATTGAGACAGATTCGATGGTTATGGTTAATTTAATTGCTAAACCATGTGAAGATACCCATGCATCAACTTAGCGCACTATTGAACAATTGCAGGTACCTCTTGCGGAAATTGGGAGTCACAGAGGTGATATATAGCTATCGCGAAGGCAATGGATGTGCGGACAAATTGGCTAATTTGGGGTTCCAACTTCCAAATGGATGTTGGGTTTCACTTTTTAGATATTATGCCTAATGTTGTTTCTTTTCAATTAAGGGCGGATGGGGTCCTATAATCTAGATTATTGTATTCAATTTCTAGTTAATGCAAATTACATTCCAATTTACCAAAATGAAATAGACACATATTTCATGAAATTACAATAATTGAACACTATATTTATATGATTCAAAAAAAAAAAAAGAACACTATATTTATAGTAATAACTAAATTAAGCTCAATAGATCAAGAAATATCCTCATATGATGAGTATGTCACCAAATAATTAAGATTCATATTAAATACTTATTTTTGAAGGTCCACATTGAAGGTATAGACAATTGAAACAAAAGAGAAGAAATAATGGACAAACAAAATGGACATTTTTTTGGAATTGTAAGGTTGTGCAATCACACATAATCAGGAACTTTAATTCCAAGGAACAAAATGTTACAATCAACCTCTCTATGCACCTTGTATTTCTTCTCAATTATTATTATTTTTTTAAAAAGTAGAAAAAGTATCATAGCAAGATTAATCTCTGTTTAATTGTGTTTGTCAATCCGGTAGAAATTTCCTTTCTTTCTTTCTTTCTTTCAGTGAAGAAGAAATCATCCATTGCAAGGTAATTGAGTTTTGTTGTTATTAAATACAAGTCAAAAGAGTCGGGCTTTACTATTGACCACAGTCCATCAATGTCGTATTCGAACAACATGATATCCCAATTATTTCTCCATCAAAAGGTAGCTAATTAAACCAAACACAGTTATCTGAAAATATCCCAAAGTTTCAACTCCTGAATCATTTCCATTTTGTAATTGTCAAATAAGGTATAATTCTACCAGTCTCTTGGATTTGTCTCTTTTAGCTAGTTTTGGACCTGGATGATTTTTTTTCTAAATTGGGTTGTTGGCCAATGGACTAGATCCCAATAGGATTGTAGGGGTTGTTTTTTTTTTTTTTGCAATATTGTTTACATCAGTGGGGTTAGCAGAGTGTTAAACAGGGGGTCAGAGGCTGTCCATAGCCCTGAACTCCAAATTCGCCTCCCGTGGGGCTCGAACCTCCGCCTGCACTGTGGAGGGAGAGTGAGACTACCAACTTCACTAGGAAGGAGTATATATATTTATATCAAGTCCACACCTCTTACAGTCCGCACCTCCCCTTTTCCGATCAAATTTTGATGCTCTGAGCCGCTCAATGTGTTCAGAACATGATTTTAAGGGCACCCACAAGAAATCGGTAAAAAAAAAACACCGGGAAGGGCTTGATTTGAGCAGTTTTTTATTGAACCGTTCAATAAAAAACTGTTTGGATGAAGCTCTTCCCGATAATTTTTTTTGTCGATTTCTCAGGGGTATCCTTAAAATCACATTCTGATCACATTGAGTGGCTCGGATCATCGAAATTCGATCGGAAAAGGGGAGGTGCGGACGGTGCAGACCGTAAGAGGTGTGGACTTGATCCAGACTCTGTGTGTATATATATATATATCAGTCCGTCTCCCGTAAGGACCACCTCATTTTAATAAAATGCGGACCTCCCATTTTCCGATCGAATTTCGATGATCCGAGCCGCTCAATGTGTTCAGAACGTGATTTTAAGCGTACCCGCGAGAAATCAACAAAAAAAAAAGACTAGGAAGGGCTTCATCCGAGCAGTTTTTGTTTGTTTTTTATCAAACGGCTCAAATAAAAATTACTCGGATAAAGCTCTTCCTGGTCTCTCTTTTTTTGCTGATTTCTCGCGGATATCCTTAAAATCACGTTCTGAACATATTGAACAGCTCGGATCATCGAAATTCGATCGGAAAACGGAAGAAATGAGGAGGTCCGCATTTTAAATAAAATGAGGACCCTCTCATGGGAGACTATATATATATATATGTCACGCCATCGATTTTCAACATAAATAAATAATCTGTTTCAATGAACAATCTCTGCATAATATGGATATTACCCAAAAGCTTCCAAATTGTCACTTACAAAACCAAGTCCCCAAGTTTAAGAATTTCAATATTGGCACTACGGCCCAAATCTCATTGTTGGTCAAAGACGGTAAATTTAGAGGTTACATGATATCAAAAGTTAAAAGAAGTTCATATGAATTTACAATTACATCCTTTCAAAAGGTCATACAAAATAATGGCAGAACCGCTTCTCAAGGATAGAAACTTTCAAAGATGAGAGGTCAAGCATGCACTCCATGCACTCCGCATCTAGATCCTTGCTTTTTACCTGAAAATGATAGGTTGAGCTACACTAGCCCAGTAGAGAAATCTATACACAAGTTATAAGAAAATGTAATGAGTTATGCATCCAGAATGAGTGAACTACGACGGATATGCCCAAGGTACGTATGATTATCAAAGAACAACATGCTATGGCCAAAAGACTCTAAAAATCCTACGTGCAATACTCAACAACTCACATGTCTAACTCGAACCATTAACTTTCTCACTTCAATATATCATAATAAACCAAATATCGAGTTCACAATCGTTTTACCACATCACACATGATTCCACAACAATTTCTCACTTCTTTATCACTCGTCATCAAAATCCGTTTCATCCATCATCGTAATCCTTCTTCAAAGAATTCATTTATTTTCAAATAGATATAATGTAGAGAAATACATGACCCTTAATGGTCAAACTCCGTTGATTCGAGCTTGAATAGCTGGGATCCGTTGATTTGTGCCCAAATACCGGAACCGTTGATTCGCTCAGGAATACCGGAGGATTTTCAATAAAAATCCTTTTTCCAAAACCAAATTTATTTCTTTTCAAAAAACTTCGATAAAATCAATCGTTATCTCTTTCTTTAATGATCACAATCTCAAATAGTAAACAGTCTGAACAACGACATGAACTTCTATAGTCAAACATAATTCCCTTCATCATGCGAGACATTCAACTGTACTACCACATCTTGCGTTACAGTGAATTCTCTCCACCTAGATTTCCGCATTACCACACCTTGCGTAACGGGCCTTCTAGAGTTCTCGCATTACCACACCTTGCGTTGCGGGACCCTCTATTTGAATTCTCAACTCAATCATACATACACAAAACATCGTTCAATGTACAGGCGGATAACATTTTCCAAATTTACAATGTAATACAACTTGTAAACATGTCACATCGTACGTTGATAAACACCCTAGAATCACTTATTCCTCTAAGTCTATCATGACACCCTTCATTACGTACCAAACCCACAAATAACTCTACAACGCACCACCCACTAGGATTTAAACTAGAATCTTATAGAACGATCGTCAAGGAATCTAGAAAGATCAACGAGACCAATCATGAGGACACGAATTTCTACGATACCCTTCGGATCACTAGGCAAGCTCATATCTACCTATTATACTCACCTCAAAGCCCCACATAGCCTACCGTACTCTTAAATAACCTTACGACACGTATTCCATTTATAATGACACTAAGATTACGTTCAACGAGTATCAAAGGGATTGGAATGATTAACGAATCATTGGAACCCAAGTAATCAAGTTTAGAGATGATTAGAATGTGTTTGGGGAGTGTTAGAAGTGGTTGGGGATCAACACAATTGACGAACAGTCAACGAGGTTCAAAACAGTTTTCTGAGTCATTTGTACCAATACCTCAAAAAGTAGGTATCAGTACCAAACCAATCCAGTGAGTAATCAGAGTCAAGGTATCGGTACCTCAAAATTTAGGTATCGGTACCAAAGGTACCGGTACCTCAAAAAAGTGGTATCGGTACCACTGCATTACAGCAGGCGATTTTGCAGAAAACGAAGAATGAGCACCAAGTCAAAATCCCACGAAATAAGGCACGAATTAGACACACAATCACCACATAAACTCATAACAAGAGTAAGAAATCCCTACCTCAAGTGATTCGATCGAAACCCAAGCGATTGATCAAGCCCTAGACTCCGAAAACTTCAAAATCAACCGAATCCTCCTCCTCCGAGCGAAACCCACGAAATTCAAGCTCAACAACGTGGATAGAAGGTCAAATGGAGGTGGGTTTGTATGGGTTTTGGTGGATTTTTGAGTGAGAGAGGAAGAGATTGAGAGAGAGCCGAGAGAGAGAGAGGGATCGGGAGATATAGAGAGAGAGGATTGAGAACTTTGTTCTCCTACACACACACCCACCCTTATATACTAGCACCCACACAAATCACACTTGCACTCCCTCAAGTAATAATCCTAACACATTAACCCCAAATCAAATAAACCCAATAAATTTCACATTTTTCCTCATTTATAATATTGAATAAATCCTTTTAAAAATTTCCAAAATTACGGGTCCTTACAATATATATATATATCATTATCGTAGTTCTGATGATAGCACTATGTGTCTCCCCAATTAAAGAACTTTGATGATATTCTGCTAGTTGTACTAAATACAGTCCCAAGTAAAAAATAAATAAATAATTGTCACCCAGCATAAATAAAAAATCATCTCTAGTAATGCGCGATAGCTCTTGCAAAAATCATATCAAGTAGCTAGCAATGTGCAATTCTAACTTCTGTTGAAGGGGTTAAACTATATATTTTGCGTTTTTAACTTATATTGTCCACAACTTATTTTGGTATTTTATATTTTTTACTTTTCGTAATTCTTTGTTTTGCTTTTCACCATAATTGTTAGAATTAATCATTCATCTCGACGAGATGAATCGAAAAAGTATAAAAATATAGACCGATGTTGAAAAAGTTCATATAAGATGACACTTTAGAGAAAAAAGATAGTTGTTTGATATATTTTTTCGTCTTTAGTTAATCTTTTTTGCTTTTGGTCATAATTTTTAAACGTGGACGGAGGGAGTATAGAGAATGAGAGAAAAGACGGAAATAGAAGAAAAGAGGAAAAAAAGTATAGAGAATGAGAGAAAAGTCGAAAATATGAGAAAAGAGGAAAAAAAACATTCAATGTTGTTGATGAGGATAAAAACTTCAAGTTACATAAATAATCGTGGCATTAATAAAAAAGATTGTCGTGTATTTAACATTACCCTAGGGTGGTCTGCAACAACCATTCAAAATAGAATGATTTTTTGATTTGTTGTCTCTATTTTAAAAAAAGTTTTCATTTTTTTTTACCTTTTATATATCCTTCTTGTCAAAGACGATCTAATAATTCACAAAAATTAGTGCAAAACTAATAAATACAAAAGATTTAAATAAAAACAAAAAATAAATTTATTAAATTATTAAGATAAAACAGCCTGTTTAGCCACACAAAAAAAATAAAATAAGAAGAAGCTAAAACATGCCTCAATTGGATGTGAATAAAATAAGGCATGTTTTACCTTTATAGGATTAAGGCATGTTTAGTTAAAACCATAGTAATTTATAAAATTTAACGCAAAATTAAGTAAAGACAAAACTCAAAAGTTTAAAAAAAAAAAAAATCCCTATAGAGGACCAAGGCCTAATTAAACTTTCCTGCCTATAGAGAGAGAGAGAGAGAGAGAGAGAGAGAGAGAGAAGTATGGACAAAAGCAGAAGACAGAAGTGAAAGTACATCCACGCGGGAACAGTCTTTATGAGTACTGCTAAAACCTGGTCTGGAGAGAGAGAGAAAGAGTGCACGAGGCTCAAAAAACAGGAGACTTTCGGACTGGAGAGAGAGAGAGATCGAGTGCAGGAGCCTGGGATTTTCAAATGCAGGAAAAGGAAGGAAGTAGAGCAGTCCACAGATTTTTCCCAAAAAAAAAAGTAGTCCACAGACTCCACACAAACACAAAAAGTCACAAACCCCGCAAATGCAATAGTACTGGAGTAATAAAAAAACCAAATCCTCTCTCTCTCCTCTCCTCTGCGAGAATCACACATACACAAAAAGATGCTACTCCTCCTCCTCCTATTAATCCTGGTGGCTAGCTAGCTAGCAGCTGCTACTACTACTACTATTCCTTCGCTTGCTTTGCTTTGCTTTTCTTTTTAAGTTTAACCCTACTCGCATGCATGCAGGCTACTTTAACAGTTCTTATATATAGCTACTTATGGTGCATGCATGCATGGGTAAATATTGTGGATGCATGCATATATGCATGCGGTTTTTATTACTACTACTACTAATGTTCATTCGATCATCGTCATCCTCATCCATCATCATCATCATGCATGATGATGCATCCTCAATATCCATCATAATATAAATTCGGGCAAATTTCACTGACCTCCCTTGAGGTTTCTGACACATGCAAAAACCTCCCTGAGGTTTCTGAAATATCACTGACCTCCCTTGCTTTTGCTGACAATGTTAAGCCTCCCCGCAGTCGTTAACTTGCATCAGATGGCATTAACTGTTGTGTTTAAAAGACCAGAATACCCCCTAATAACAATGCCTAAGTAATTGTGCAGGTCACTTTTTCATATTATCTTTCACAAATATTAGTCAATTGTAATTACAAATCCATCAAATCAAAAACTAAATAGACATTGTAACGGAAGTAATTGGTTGTTTTCTTAAGAGAGGTGAAGCAATTGTTTAACCCATTTCCCTCTTTTTGAATTTGTATTAGATTCGATTAATCATCTTTTTTGGCGAGAGGAGTCTAAAAAATAAAATGTCATTACCAAAAACAACAAAAATAAAAAATTTACTTAGACGAAAAAAATACTCCACCAAACAGCTAGCATTGTTAATTTTTTTACTATCTTATATGAGCTTTTTCAAATTGTGGTCCACATTTTTTATTCTTTTTGTCGAGACAGACTATTAATCCTAAAAATTACTATAAAACCCTCAATAAAAATTTACAAAAAGTAAAAAAATACTAAACAAAACATTTAGGAAGAATGTCCCCTACAGATGAACTTGATGGAGAAAACTAGAGTAGAAAAGATAATCATAATACTTCTCTGGGCCACTATCTACTACTATTTTTTTTATTATTACCACCATTTTTTTTATAATTCAGGTGTTCGGGTCAGCTTACGCGCATCTCGGCTAATCTTGGGGGTTCAATTCAATCCTACCACCCACTTGCACAAAGCCCAATTAAAGCCGAAACAAAGCTCCATATCGACTGGCCCCAAAGGAGTTGATAGCACCTGAGAGATTTCGAACCCGTGGTCTTAGGAAGAAGTAGTAAACCTATAAGTCTCAAGTTTTAACCACTGAGACAACCTATTGGGCTTTATTTTACCATTATTTGACTAATCCAAGCATCCAGCACCTCCGTTACCATTATTTTCATATCAACTGGTAATGGTATACATTTTTATCACATGCATTACGCAACCAATCTCTATAACCACAATCTCCTCTCCCTCTGTTTTTTTTTTTAATTTCTTTTCATATTAAGGGGGCATCAACGTGGCGCAATCGCAACACAAAGGTCCAACACAATTGGGACTACAATTGAGTGAACCTAGTCTCTCCTATTCCTGCATCATTCATCTTTCTATCCCCGAACTTAGAAACAAGTAAATCCAATCACCCACCTCATTTCGTCGCCCCAGGTGATTTCCTCTTTCAATTCACACAAGCAAAGACTCAAACGCATCCACCACCATGATCTCCATGACAAGGCACAACCCACCGATCTTGCTTTGAAATCATTCAGGTCGAAGCCCGTTGAAAATCAAACATAGCTTCCAAAATTGGGATATGCGTCAATGAATTTTTGGTACTCCATCACTAATATCAAAGCTAAACTTCACCAATTTTAACTTTATGGTATTTTATTTTGATTCCCAAGTAGAACTGCTGGGGACATCAATTTTTTCCCTAAATGGATTTCTCATGGACGAGTTAGTGTTTTTCTTTTTTTCGATTGGGCTAAATTAAGGTGAGTCATAAGGGTCAGCTCAAAATTTGATTGAATTAGATATATGGTGGTTGGGTGACACAGTTTAGTTTTTTTTTAAAACTTATCAAAAAAGAAAGAAAAAGAGATTTTGTGAGGTGGGAGAGAGAGAGGAAGGAAGGGTAAAATAGGTATCGTATTGCTATAGAATGCTGATATCATCACACATGATCAGCAGCTTCTGTCAACTTTTATAACGGTGAAGTCACGGAGGGGGCAATATTAGCTAGTATTGTCAGCAAAAGCAGGGGAGGTCAGTGATATTTCAGAAACCTCAACGGAGGTCTATGCATGTGTCAGAAACCTCGGGGGAGGTCAGTGAAATTTGCCCTAATAATTCATACATACATACATACATACGGTTAGTCTGTACGACGCACTCCTACTAGCCTATGTACTACTACTACTATGTGTAATGTGTGCAATGGGGGAGTGGGGCCCACTGGAGAGGACTTTTATTTATGAGTAGTATTTTTATTATTACTACTCCTACTAGTACTAGTAGTATCTCATGCAGTAGTTAATTTGAACAGGGGAGGGGACACTGCAGAGAGTACTTGAATTTGTTCACTTTTGTTGCCAACCAACCGGACACTGAACCGCACCACTAACGTTGTTGTCCGATGTGCTGCTTTGCTCTCAAAACTAGTGGGAGTGGAGTCAATAATAAAGAATTGGTCATTAGTAAAGCTCATGGAGGTCATCTGTCAAAAGACCAAATCATAGGGAGGTAATCCGCACTTTACCCTTCGCCTCCTCCGACTCTTTAAATTTCAGTTGTTTTAGCTAAATCATTTTTAAAATGCCTATTGTATAAGCTTCTCTATTTTAACTTCAACCCATTATAATTTTATTTCTTTATTATTTGTATACTCTTTTACTTCTCTATTTAATACTCCTACTACATTTTTTAAAAAATTTTCCAATTATCGTTTTTTTTTTTTGTAACGACTATATTTCAAGAGGATGGGTGAATTTCATTTTTGTGATTTTTTTAATTCTAAATTGATATTCGTCAAATTTTAAATTGATGCAATGTTGTTCCTTGAAAAATCATCATCAAAATATTGGCTTTTTTCGTTAAAAAAAGAAGAAGGTGAATGATCAAAATATATGCCTTTTCACATTGATCTTTATTGTTATCTATTTATTTTCTAATGATCACTGTTGTAAAACTTGTAATTGCAACAAACAAACTATTTTTTTGGTTTGGATAGATGTGGCAAAATAGATCAGGCGAAGACAGAAGCAATTTAAGTCAAAACATTAAAATAATGCTTAGTGAGGGAATAGGCCTCGCTACAAGAAGCGAGCACTTGTAGCAATTGTAATTTGCGGATTCCTAAACGAGGCTGATGCAGCCTGACTTTGAGTTTTTTTTCTCGCTATTGTGTTTTTCAAAGTCAGGTAGCAAGCTTGGTGCAGATGTTCTTAGGGCTTCAAGAAAATTTGTTAGCCCTTTTTTCATTCTCTCTTTTTCTCTTACATTATTCTGCTTTTTGCTCTCCAAAACAAAAATGCAGATTTTTTCAAAGGTGAAAAATACAACCTCTAAGAAAAATTACAACCCTAGAGCACGTTAAAAATAAAAAAATTGGGAATGTGTTTTTCTCCTATTCTAAAAAGAGTACGTACATATGTTTGATACACTTCACATTTTTAGTTTTCTTAAATAAGGGAAAATGTTGCTAACAATACATTGATAGCAACTCCATACAAATTTATTTTAATTTGTCTACTTGGTTATTAAAGTCTGAATGACTTGTTTTTAATAGAAGGCTATTCTACATGTCAATTAGCTTTACGAAGTGAACGACTTGGATGATCACGTACGTTTTCAGACATGCGATGGTACATTACAAAATTTATTTCTTTAGCATTTGCTCAAATTTGTTGTACTACTTTTTAGTTCATCAAAATAAAGGAAATAGTAGGTAAAAACAAAAGTCACATCTGAAACAAATCTCACAAAGGACAAAAGAAAGATAAAAACGTGCAAGGAGAAAGAAAGACAAAAGTGTGCAAACTGAAATCCAAAAGGACCAAACAAATAAAACTATGAGTACACCATTTGGTGTACATCGGGTTCTGTTGAATTTTTTTTATGATGCCCAAGTATGGTACGTATTGGGGCATTGATGCTCCACTAAATCTCAACCATTAGATCAAAATGAGTGAATTTGAGTCATTGGACCAAAATCACACACAAAAAGTAGGGTGAAATTGCTAAAAAGTAGGCGGTTTTGCGGTCGCCGCCACTAGACCCCCGGCCAGCAAATCCATCTGCTCAGTTTTTCGCTGTTTTCTGTTATTTCTTGCATGGCGTCCCTTCCCCTGTCTTAGTGTGTTTTATTTACTGTCCCGGCTCACCTATTAATTGTTTAAAGGCTTAATAATTGATTGTGTGTGGAATTAAATAAAATAACAATTAATTATGTGTTGAATGATTATGGGTCAGCCTTATGGCTGAGTGGAGGGGGGTGCCTAACATCTTCCCCTAACCGTACTTTTGGTAGTACTTCAAAATCAGTAGTTTAGTGTTTGAGAGATTCGTAGTGTTTTAACATATATATATATATAGTGAGCTTCTAATAAGGACCTTAAAATGAGGACCTAAGTTAAGAACCATATGTTTATGTCTATTAGACTATAAGACTATTAGGTTGAATTCTTGACGGACATGTGAACTAGATCGATCATGGAACAGATTATAGATTATTCTGAGTTTTGAATTTAAAATTTAAATTATTTTTATCGTGATAGATTGTAGAGTAAAAAATAGATTATGCAGTTAAATATAGTGTTTCAAGATGGGAGCTTTAATTATTGGTCTAATTGGGTTAGCTGTAATTATTTAGCCGGGAATTAGACCAAATGAATTTTAAAGTAATCTACCTTTTGTCTGAAGTTAGCCAGCAAAAGGAGTAGTACTCTTGATTGAGAGAGATCCGAGAGTTTGTTCGTTTCGCATTTTAACTTTGTTCTTTTTTTTTGTTTTTTAATCATTACCCTATTACTCTCTCTAATCATTATTTTATTTCTTCAATTATTACTTTTATTTATCGCTATTTCCAATAATTACCCTATTTCTCTTTCCACCCACTACCGAAACTAAAATACCCAAAACTAGCAAACGAACAAGGCCGAGTCATCTCCCCCCACAAATAAATGTCTATCAAATAATTATATTATTAATGGATCGTTATGTTGTGGTTCTTGTGAACATGAAAAGCACATATATCAGCTACTACCCCCTAAACCTCTCCCTCTTTCTTTAGTAGATTATTACTCCATCCGTCCTAATTTGTTTGTCCATTTTTTGACTTTGACTTGTTCTAATTTGCTTGTCCGTTTGACTTTTAAATGGATGAAATTTTTTTTCTGCCCTTACTTTTTTGAAATAAAGTAACTTTTCAAAAAAAGGTGAAGGGTAAATATTGAAAAGTAAATAACTTTTAGGTATAATCATTATGCTCCTTAAATAAATTAGATTCTCAACATTGGAAAAACAAATTGGAACGGAGGGAGTATTATTTTTCTTCGGGCAATGAAGAGTATTCCGATGAATCGGACTAATCTCTCCAGCTGAGCTCCTTCCACAATCGTTTCCACGCTTTTGCATGAGGTGAGGTAGCCCCAAGGGCAAATCGATGTCTGAGACCTTCGGGGTGGTAAGTCCCGCCAAGACAAGTCGATTAACCACTACAACAACCCCTTGCAGTTAATGCTTTTCTGATCCATATTCTAATACTTCTCTGATTCCCCTCGTTAAAACATAACTAAAACTTAAAAACAATACTGGCTTTAATTTACCAGTGGTGCTGGTGCATGTTGAGACACCTCTCTCTCAACACTAAACATTTTGGTTGAGGTTTTTTTTACACTTTAATTGAAAGAGTCCACAAAATGTATAGTATTAATAAGAAATGTTGAGCACTACCACAAGAAAGTACCACAAGAATTGATATCCAACAGATTTCCCCTCCATTTAGGATGGGAAATTATTCGAGTTTGTTTCATTGGATGTGACATCCATATGTATACTTATGTGTGTGTGTGTGAGAGAGAGAGAGAGAGAGAGAGAGAGTAATGGGGACCAATATTTTGGCAGACCCTCAACCGCTCTACCTTGTATTTATGTGTGGATAGCATTTGATGATTATTGACCTCTGCCAGAAAAACAGACACACACACAGATTAAACAGATGACTTCACCACAATATTATTATTATTATTACTACTACCATATCACAATGATCAGGAGGAGATGGGAAAATAAATATCTCTAGGGTTTGGCCCACCTTGTTGACTTTAATCTCCGACTACTCTAATTGGCTTGTTCGGTTTAGTAAGTTATTTGGCTTCTTTTTTTTGTGTGTCCTTATTTAAGAAAAATTCACATTTATTAGTTTTTTGCCATTTTTTAAGAATTATTGCTTCGCCGTGACGAGAGGAATCTAAAAAATAAAAAATTACGATCGAAACCCATTTTTTTAAAAACAAAGACAAAAGTAAACCAATAAGTCAATTTTGTCTTTATTTAAAAATAAATAGATTTCAATCGTAATTCTCTACTTTTAAAATTCCTCGTCATAACAAAGCAATAATTTTCAAAAAATTGACGAAAAACTAACAAATGAGATAAATTTTTTTGAATAAGGACAAAAAGAATAACTCAAATGACTTATTAAGCCAAACAAGCCTACATGTGTACTACCACTACTACTCTACCCTGCACTTCCCCCAATTATTGCTTCTCTTGATATTATTTCTCTTCTTTTCTCTTTACATAAATACTCTCATGGGAGCAGAAACTTGCACAAAATATGAGGTGAATGGGATTTAAATTAAGGCCGTGGTTCAGAGAGAAGGAAAAGACAAGCAAGAAAAAATGGAAATGAAGATGCTAAATAATACTACCCTTTTGTTGCACCTATCATTTTCTCTTCCATTTCTACACACGTATAAGCCAAAAACCGCCGAAAGACTGCAACAAACAGCTTTAACCGTATCCGTAAAGCTAATAAATCTGGGATACAAACCATGCAAACACAAGTTGGTATACAGATAGATAGACCAGGTTTTCACCAGATACTAACATGATCTAATTCACATGTCCATCGATAATTCAACAAAATAGGCATAAAAATAACTTAAGGAGTTAGCTAATGCTGAAGTCATACATATATATAACTTAGAGAGAGAGAGAGAGAGAGCTAATGCTAGTCTTAGAAGATAAGTTTTTCCCTTAAACAAAAGACCAGTTCAGGAACATGAAAGACAGACAGTGATAGGAATCGTTGTCATCGAGAACTTTCCATGCAATGGCTTGCTCATAAGACACTGGCCTCCCCATGCTCGATACACATATCCCCGCTGGTAAATAAGCAAATCCCTGCACACACACACACACGCAAAACGTACGAAAAAATGGTTCGTCATTGCATACCATTGAAGACCGATCTCAGAAACTCATGTCACAATGAAAAATAAAGGCATGAAAGCAGTGAAAGCAAATTCAGTTTCCAGGTCGCACAGGGTGAAAAGGTTTTCGTAACGGCTTGTAACCGCATAGAGAAATGTTGGTGGTGCTTTAGTTGTGGAACTCAAAATTTAGAAATACGAACACCAAATGTCAATAGTCTTACCTGTTGCATGATCTTTGGAAACTCGGAGAGTAGAATCTTCCGACCAGCTTCATCGAGAATCTTATCGAGCATTATGTCCTGAAGGGACACAAGAGTAGTCTCAAGCATATCAAGCCCTGCCTGGTTTGCAAAAGTGAAAACTGCAGATGCCTGCCAACAACAAATTTAAATATCCTGTTAGGAGTGATAATTTCCTTTGTAGAAATAGCAAAACCAAATTTCAGAACCACCACCTCATCAAAAGAAACAGAAGACAGAGTCCTGTTTTACTGCTGTGTGAGGATAAGCTTTATCATAATTCGGTTCTTTGAAACCCAACCACTGTAATCGAACTGAGTACTTATAAAGCGAAGTCGTTTTGTAAACTTGAAAACATATCTTCGGTATTTTCTTAAAATTCGGCTCTATTCAACAAAATTCCTTACGAAAATTTGAAATCCGTTAACCAACCTAGTTATGGAAAACTAATTCTGAAACAACCAAGCAGGGGATTAAAAGGATAACAATAAGATATCGTAATTACCTTTGATTTGACAGAGCAGCACATTATTGCATCTGAATGGTGCCAAAGTTGTTTCAAGACAGCGTCACCCCTTTGAGAGTCAACCTGAAGGAGCTCTCCCCCAGTATGAATTCTGTATTATTTACACATTTACCGGTAAGCAAAAGATGAAGAGATTCAAATAAAAAGTAAGAAACAGATGTATAGGTACTCTCCATTCAATTCCAGTTATGATCATAGCTAATGGCACTAAAATTCAGCCTTCTACACATCATTTCCAGGGACCAAGATTGCTTCAAACATTTAGTTGAAAAACAAGTACTACTATAAACTCTCTAATTAAGGTGAAGGGTTGAAGGCACACACAAAAGTACATTGAGCCACATTATATGATTGGTTTCTCATCGTTATCATAGCTTTTCACTGGTAGTTAACTATGACACGGACACGAACACGTACACGGGATTTCTTAAAAAAAATGGGGACATGGGCAACGCAGGGGACATGGCAAAAATAACTAGATAGTAATTTTTATTTTCTACAATTGGAAATATAGTTAGATGTATAAGACGAAGCTTTAATATAAACAAGCATCATATTACACTTTTAACACTATTTGAAGTAATGCACAGTAACCACCAAATTTTGCAAAAAAAATTGCATATTTAACCCCTGCCATGTACCCATACGTGTCCCTCGTGTGTCCCCGTGTCCCCCTAAAATGATTAATTTAATTTATTGGACACGCCATGTGGCGTGTCCCATACGTATTTTGCCGTGTCCGATCGTCGGACACAGGCCTATAGGAGTGTTGGTGCTACATATGTACTAGGGGTGGCAAATTGAACCCAAACCCACTTATTAAAAATTAGACCCAACCCAACCCATTTATAAGTTGGGTTAGAATAGGTCTCAACCCATCTAACCCATCTATTAATGGGTCGTCAACATAACCCACTAAACAAAACACCCCCCTCTCTCAAGTCTCGTCCGTACCTCTCTCGCAAAAAAACCCTGTACACTCCAGATAATCTAACGGTCAACCCATGCCAGCCCCCACTCTCTCTCTTCTGAAATAAACACTGAACCAAATTCTCTCTCTCTCTCTCTCTTCTGAGTTGCTTTTTTTTTTTTTGTTGGGGGAGGGGGGGGGGGGGGGGTTTGGAAGTTATCTCTGTATTTTATATCCTCTCAACCACACCATACCCATAAAACAAACCCATTTCGAAAGCAGTGAAATCCCTTGTTCAAATGATTTGATGGTGTGATGAAACCCTTTGCTGAGAACTTCACAAGATTTTTCTAAGACTGAGAGGTCGAAACCCAAAACAAACAATTAATGAAAGGAAAATAAAAATTGGAAGCTCGTGAAGGACACACAAAACTTTGTTTTCGCAGGGGTTCTTGGGTGGGAAAAAAAACATTTAATTTGGTCATTTTTGTATGTAGGGATAATATGATAATTTAAGTGGACATGGGCATTTTAGTCATTTAGATGTATAGTGGTAACATAGTCATTTCAGTGAACATGACTCATGTAATTGGGTTAATGCTGTTCGGGGAAAAAAAAAAAAGTAATTGAGTTAATGGGCGGGTCGGGTTTGGTTTGGTTTTAAATAAACGGGTCGGGTACGGGTACGGGTGCTTAGGCTCATAACTAATGGGTTTTAAATGGGTCAATGACCCATTAAAGACCTAACCCACTTACAACTTACCCAATTTGGCCCAAACCCGCCCATTTGCCACCCCTAATATATACTACCTAATATGTACTAGTTAACAATTCATTAAAGAGATGAAGCTTCACTCATAAATGGAGAAAAATAAGTATAGGAAACTGTAATCTTGCATAAAATTTCCATGTGTCTTTGGCTGGAATGATGCTGCAGTGACATTTTTAAACTTTGAAGTCATCTAAATGGGCAAACTGCAAGCAAGTGATAAAATCAAGATTTGTCACATTCATCTGTATTGATTTCCATTTCTAATCTAATTTTTCAGTTTGCCTATGATTACTAACACATGCATCCATACATTTAGTTAATGTTGAAAGATAATTCAAACTCATACCTGTAACTCCTGCAAATCCACTGGGCCAAAGTAAGAGCCTCAGGAGAACCAGGCAGTGGTTTTGGCCCCAGATGGGAACCGCACGGTGAGGGAGAAATAGCCATGGCTACCCTCTGAACAGACCCCACCACACTACGTACATATTGGCGAGCCATTGCCACCACATTGTCCCGAAAGTGGTTTTCAAAAGTAAACTGAAACGCAATAGTCAGAACTGACCGCTGATTGTAACTGCCCGAATCAGATTCACCTGCAGGACGAACTCCACCATGGCCGACTTCGAGGGTAGAAGCTAAATCCAAAGTTCGAGTTGCAGTGGGCCCATCCTGCTAAGAAAAAGAGAAATTAATAGCGGAAGATGAAAAGAACAAACAAGATCTCAACTGCTGAGAGTATTGTGAAGTTGAGTGCCAGATCTCTGTAATAAAGTTCAATTTAACCAAAAAGATATAGCGCTACAAACAAGTAGCAATAAAAGCTAACATTTTGAGTTTTGCAAAATAGTTTATTAATGAACCTACTACATTCTAGAACTACAATATCATAAAAAAGTTGAGATGACACTAAACTGATTTAGGATCCAATGGTATGACACGGAAACCGGAAGGCAGCAAAGGAGCATCATCAGCAAAAGATTCATCAATAGGAGCAAAGACAAGCTGAGCACAGGCACCAGCTGCGTTCTCATCAACCCCACTGCATAACTACCACACAGATGGAGGAAAATTTACAATCAGGGAGGAACAAAAAACAAATATGAGATTTCCGGAAACCATCGAAAATTAAGAAAACAAGAAATAGTCAAACCTGTAATAAGTACATATCTCGTGACAGAGCTATATCCTCGGGGGAGAAGGCATGACCCTCTAGGCGTACGACCTCCAGAAACTATGTAGAGAGAAAGTCGATAATCAAAACACTAGGCTTCAGTCACAGCACAAGGGGAAAAAAAGTTTGATTGCCGTTTCAGTATATCAAATTTCTCGAAACTCGCCAGGCCAGCAGATTTGGAACTTAATTTTTATGATTCTTTCTCAAGAAATGCTCCATACATCTGTTAAGCTGCGAAGATATTTCTAAATTCCACCAAAATATTTCCTCTGAAAAGAAAACCAATAGAGAAGGATAGGTACTTTTGACTTGGAAATCTGTTTTTCTTCAAAACTGATTCTGGAGAGTCTAACCAAACAATTCTTCACAAGTACAACATATATGTTGGATGGGTTTGTTACCTCCTCATGTTCCACAGTATGGGCAAGAGGTAATATAACCGGGTTACTAGCGAAGCCGCTAGGTCTTGCACAAGGAACCGCATAAGGACTCGTTTTAAGACACGCAGCAGAGTAAGCATCAACCCCATAGTCAGCCCACTCAGCCCTATGCTCCCTTAGGAAACGAACAAGCAAAGCTGGGGGAACATTCTGAACAACCATGTCATTAGTTAGCAACTACTATACAGAAGTAGATTGGAAGTTATAAAAATACGGGATGCAAACTAGTACATTCAGCCTGTAAAGAGTATAACTATTGAATACGTATGTCCAGAAAAGGGTCCCACAAGCCTTTTAGGTTATTCGAGAAGTACCTGCAGAAGCATCGAGGCTTTTGCACACAAGACTCCACCAAAGCTTGGGAGCATTGCCAATGAGTTATATTGAGATCCCAGAAATTTGTTTGGAGAAGAGTTTATCGCAATGGTCACATCCTCCACACCATCACCGGTGACTATCGACCAACCATCATCCATAAACCCATTAATAGCATCATTAAAACCCCTGAAGAAGAAAACCAAGAATTTCATAGTCTCAGAGTGGTAATACAAATCTAAGTAGCAATTTCTAGCAAACCAAACAATTTTACTCCCATTGCAAGTGGATTGGTTACTTCAAAACCATGGAATGCCTTTACCTGCTCAATCTCTGGCTAAAGGTCCTTAATACAGCAGGTTGGCGGCCCCCACTATACTGAATTTCGCCACTGGTTTCCTGGGCAATTTGTCGAATGTGTCGCAAGGCCTGCATATAAGATTCACAGCATAAGACTAAAGCAAGAGATGACAGAATTATTAAACATGCAAAGGATGAATTTCTCACCGCCATTGTCATTTTCTGTGCAAGGATTTTGGAGGACTCATAGAGTGGCCTCAGAACTTCAGGGACACTCCAAGCCTAAATCACATAACAGGTAAAATCAAGGAACTTTGCTCACGAAGAAATCAAAATCCCAGTACTAGACACACTACAAACAACTGTTTGCATTTAATCCTTACATCCAAGTCAATGTGATCTACAATGTGAATAATGGAGCCCCCACCATCACACGGGCGTATCAGATAACCACTAGGTAGCATTTCAGCCCTTGCAAAACATGTAGCAGGAGGCCCCGTGGGCCCACCAGTGGAAGAAGTCAAAGACCTCTCACAAATCTGCAAGATTAAGCTAGAAACCATCAAAAAGACATGACAGCAGCATGAAAAGCACTTTTACAGATCAACTGATTCCATAACTAATAATCCAATCTGATTCGAGAATGTCCAAACGTATAACCCAATTTAACTACTCCCTCCGTCCCAAAAAGGATGATAATTTTTGAAACTCGTGTCATTTTTCATTGCTTATATCTTCCAAATTGTTTTTCATGAGTTTGAAAACTTTGTATAATAGAACTAATCGAGAACTATCAAACAAGATCCATATTGCATATTTTTTGAGATCCATATTGAAAGATATAAGGAATTGAAATTGGCACGGATATCAAAAATTGACATTCAATTTGGGATGGAGGGAGTACATAAGACATAAGAGCAGGGAAATAAAACTACGTTTTACGGATTTTGAACTTGGGAAACAGAATTTGAGAACATGGTTTCCCCAGACACAATGTGCTATCCAATCTCATATTTAGTCTCAAATGAGTGCTGACTATATTACATCATTGGTATTTTGGGAAAATTTTACCTTAAAAGGAGAAGTAGTAATTGCTATTGTCCACAAAAGCAATTTTGTGACTGACAAAACTTCAAGCAATTATTTCGTCTAAAAGAAGAACAAAATGAAAAAACACAACAGGAATTACCACAAGACTGCCATCTGGTAAACTTGTAGTATATCTTAGTGTCCAAAAGTCACGAGCCACAGCCAATGTTGTTGGTGCGTAAGTCTGTTCAGATAAAAATTTCAACACATGAGAGGATTTACATCCATAAAGTGAAAGATCAATATTTTGTACATCTAAAATACTAAATTAGACCAACTGTCAGTTAGCAAATAGGACAACCTGCATATATATTAGCTCCATCATCCCTCCATTTTCAGTGGGGATTGCCCCCAATACATCAAGACAGCGGCAGTCGCGAAACCAAGATGGACGATCTTTAAGGATTTCAGCAACCTGAAGCACAATTGGTTTTAGAAATCATCAAAAACAAGGAAATGTTTTCTTACGACAAAACTAAAATTGAATTTTCCCTTTAATCCAATGCTTGAAGCAAAAACAAAATACAAACCTTTGTGGGCTCTAGGCTCACAAGACCGCAGGCTCGTGCTGCTACCCCACTACAGTTGCGGGAAACAGCAACGATGCCAATAGAATCCGGACCAGGCTACAATGAAGTAAAAAATGACTAGTGAGTTGTGAAGCTTAAGCAAAATAAATAAGACTAAAAAGTGATATGCCCAGAAGAAGAGATTAAAATCATGCCTTCATCCCAATCATCTGAACCCAATCGACAGCAGTTCCGGTAGCCTTAGAAAGGAACTCTGCCAAAGTCTCCTCAGCTATTGCGAGAAGACTAACACAAAAACACAGGCCTGAGCCAAGGAAAAGTACGAAACTTTGAAAAAGAAGAGTGAGTTTTAAGAGAAGAGTTGGTTACCCAGCTGGGTTGTTGGCATCCCTTTGAGGATGCTGAGGCGTTGGGTTTTGCTGTTGGTGTTGATCGCTCACGACCACAGACTCACAGCTACCGTCAGTGGTTGCAGTGGTGGATACCTATAATGACAAAATTTTAGGAAAGATAAGGGAAGAAAAACAATTGTAGGCCTTAAACACCAGGAGTTGGTATGCCATGTCCCTCACCAATTGCTTTCACAGAATCTCGAACATAATTTTGCCTAAACACACCCACAAACCATTTGAAGGCTTGAGGGATAGGTATGTTGTATTGTTGTGAAGGCATATCGGGTAATCCACAGAGACACCCATATACATATTTTTTGTATGTATATCTTTCTTCATTTTCTTATCATAATCACTATCCCAGCCAAAACAAGCATAGGCTACATTCTATACATCTCCCAGCCTCTCTGCATATTCCAAGGGAGTCTATATCATATTCCAAGGGATTCTATATCATCTCCCAGTCTCTCTACGTATTCCAAGGGATTCTATATCATCCCAATGCTCCCATTTATCTCCAGTCAAACATACAAATTGTTGGGACTGTAAAATGTGGATATCAACATTATTACTAGTAAAAGACCAAAGAAAATATATCAACTAGACGTAGTGAGAGAGAGAGAGAGAAGCCAAGTGTCAAAGATGGAGAGCTTACAGTGTGCAGTTTCTGGCGCATGTATCCATTGTTATAAACAAGATGCGAGACCTGCTTCTGTAAGCGATCATTCTCCTCCATCAGCAGCTTGTTCATTGCAGTCAGCTTCCTGTTTACAGTCTGGAGACGAGAAGATTCCTTCCTCTGCTTTTCACGGCATCTGTTTAAGAAGTGCGTGTGAAACGTTACTCGGAAAGGGTCTCCATATTTTACTTAAGCATAACTACATATAAAAGGAGATGAACCTTCTCTCCATATTAATCCCTCCAGGTAAAGCAGAAAAGGAACAATTCCTATTAACTTTATTTGGATGTATTCCCTCTGATGCAACCGTTCAAATTGCTACCAAAGTTTCCATGTAATTATTTGCATTACAAGAACTAGATTCATCAAAACAAAAATAGTAAAGTCAAGCACTTTCATACAATTCAACAGATGCCCACAAGAACTGACAAGAAGTTCATTTTAAGTGCCACAACAAGATTAAAAAAACAAACATAAATATTGAAAGATGGACACCAAATAACATCGTTAGCTAACTAATTTTGATAGCATATCTGAAAAAAAGTATAGCGAGAGTGAACATCATGGTTTCTTCGGTGTACTATCATGATTTTAATATGGCAAAAAGATGAGCTGCCATTATCATTCAAAAATTGATTTCAGATCCAACTAGATAAATTACAGGGCAATATCCACCTAAAGAGAGAACAGTTATCACTACAAAATAAGCCAAAGAAATCAAAATGTCGAAAAATAACAGAATGATGATGACACAGACCAAACTGTTAAGTGACATTACCATTAGATTCATCTCAATACTGCCGATAAACACAATAAACCACACTATCTATTACCAGGGCTGCAGCATACATTCCAAAAGGAATGAAAGAGAATTCTTCTTTCTACGCCTCATATTTGGAAGATATACCAAATGCAAATGCAAATGCCAAAAACATAATAAAATGTAAATGGTAACAAAAAGAACCGGTAACAGGATGTGTGACAAAGAAGAAAGCCACTGCCAACTCCAATAACATAAAACGAAAGCCAAAAACATAAGGAAAAAGAAGAGACAAGAAGATTGCATTTCTATCCAAACATAAGAAAAGAGAAAGAAAGCCCTTTCAAACAATCCACTTCCTCATAAAGCAATGAAATAAAGTGAAAGGAAAAACGTTGGAAGAGGGATATTCTAGAAATGTCTCAAAAATACTTGGGGGAAAAGAAAAAAAACATAGTTAGTGACAAACATAATGGGGGGAAAAAGCAAAGACATTAGGCCCAAAACATAAACAAATCGGGAAAACAAACAACCGAACCTTCGCAAGCTTCCAATTCCAATTAGAGCCTAGAACTTTACTCGGGAAAAAAATTAATTAGCCAAATTCCGTTTGGTGGTAGAGTACCGGTTTGGAAATTCCACAAACACTTACTAAGAAAATGCATAATGAGATGAAAAAAAGGCCAAAATGGAAACCATTTCTCCCATTTCATTTTCTCCCAACCTGGCAACCCATGCGAGGAAATAAAAATAACAGAAAATAGAAGATAAGGGTCAGAAACAGCTGTGTGCTCATAACAACATCCTTTTTCTGAAACATATATGCAAAATAAAAACAGGAAATTAGAGTACCCATTTAACAAATCCTCCTACTCACAACCCCAAATGAAAAAATAGAAAGAAAAGAAAACAATGAAGAGAAAAAAAAAAAAACAGGGTAAAAAACAACAGAAGACACATCTTTGTCACTTACCAAAAACAAGCCCAGTTTTTGTGAAAATATAACCAAAAAAAATACAAGGAAAATACAAGCTCGCTCTTAACAATCTTCCTAGTCACAAGTAGCCCAAGAACAAAAACATCCATCTTACTAGTATCCTTTTCCTCCGAACCACAGGAAAAAGCAAATCCCAACAATAGACACAGATTTCAACAATAGCTCGTATGAGAAAAAGCCCATTTGATTGAAAAATAAGACCCAAATTATTTTTTTATTGCAAGTGTTTATACAGCATAAGAGAAAATGATTATGGTAGCAAGATATGTGTGAAAAATATGCAAACAGAGAGAGAGAGAGGGGGGTTTTCTTTCTAGACTAGAAGAAGACTCTTAAACATTACCTGCGGTTCTGAAACCAGACTTTGATCTGTTTAGGCTCAATGTTAGAGAGAATGGGACACTCCCTAATAAGCTGCTGCCTTCTCATAGAGCTGGGTTTGGGGCATTCAGTATAAACCCTCTCTAATGCCTCCACTTGCTCAGGCGTATACCTCACGTACTTGCTCGAATCCATCTGTTGTCGGTTCCCACTACTGTTTGACTCTCTGTGCATCGAAAGTGCCATTTTTTACAGAGATCAACAAACCCAGAAAGAAATCTTTAAGAAAGTTTTTAGAGAGAAATATTCTGTAGTTTTTGCATGACCAGGTAGGCTCTCTCTCCTCCAAGAGAGCCTCCTCTCTCACTCATCAGTTTTGTGTTTTATCTCTCTCTGTTTCGCAAAAGGGATTTGAGAACTGTTTGGGAAAAAAAAGGCCAAGTTGAAGAAGAAGAGTTTTGAACAGGGATTTGCTGGTCTTTATCAATACCTCAATCTCGAGAATTTAGAGAAAGCGAAGGGTTGAGAGAGAAGATGTAAAGAGGAGAGAGAGAGAGAGAAACAAATCAACCCACAGAAATAGAGACAGAGCCAACGACAAAAACAAAAACCTTTTTATGAAGAAAATATATTTAGGCCCCGTTCCGCTTTCTCTTAAAACCTTCTTTTTCAAGAAGAAGATAATTTCAAACTCAAATATAACGAAAATAAAAAATAAATTTTTAATTTTTTTTGCACCGTTTAAAAGATCTCAATGAGATCTATTAAACAAGATCCATATTGGTAGAAAAATTATTTGCGTAAATACATTATTTTTAACCTTAAAATTACCTTCTTTTTCAAAAAGTTTTTTTTAGAAAGTGGACGGCCATTGTCACTCTTTTTCATCAAGATAATAGTAAGAGGGTCAGGTCCTATCCAGTATTTAGGGCTCGTTTGGATGCGAGAAAAGGATTGAGAGTATTATTTATGAATGAGCGATAAAATAGTAGGAGTTATTGGTTAATAATAGATGACTCACGTTGATGTGATATTTATGGAGGAGATTAAATAGTGGTTGGTTTGGATGAGATATTAAAAATAGGGATAAAATAGTACTTGGTTTTGATGAGGGATAAAATGGGGAATAAAATTATTTTGTAGTTAAAATGGGGGAGGAGGTGGTATTATTTCAGCCTTATCCGGGGTATTAACTAATAACACCCAAAAATCCATCCATAAATAATCTCCCCGTAGGGGGTATTAGGTGGTGTTCCACTTTAAGAAAAATGCTTTTTTTTTAAACGGAGGTAATTTCAAGCCCAAAAATTATGTGTTTACGCTAATAATTTTTCTACCAATATGGATCTTGTTTGATAGATCTCATTAAGATCTTTGAAACGGTGCAAAAAAAATTGAAAAAATATTTTTCATTTTCATTATATTTGAGTTTGAAATTACCTCCGTTTGAAAAAAAGCACTTTTTCTAAAAGTGGAACACCACCTTAGCCGGTACAAAAGAAGAGGGGAAAATCCTAATACTCCTGTGTTTTTTGAGTTGCCAAACCAGGTGATAAATCTTGGTCCATGGTCTTAGGAGAAGGGAAAACTTATACTCCTTCTCAATATCCAATCCAAACAAGCCGTCTAATTCGGTTCAGTTTTGGGCCGTTGTGGGCCCGGGAATGATCGAAATAGTTTATTTTATAGAATTCGTCAAGTACATTATTCACGTAAAAAATTAATTTAATCGAACATCAATAAATACATAAACAAAATATATAATTATTAAATTCGAAATATTCCATCCGTACCTATTAATAGGTAGATAAACGAAATATATACTGTAACATATTTGAGTGACACAAAAATTAGGACTATAACAATTTGGGAGGAATAGTATGTATAAAATAGAAATAGAAAAAGGAATGCAGAGGGTCTGTTTTAATTTTGGCAGACTGCCAGAGACTGTTTTAGACAAGAAAATGGGTATGGGCCTATGTGGTAGCTGTTGGTGTTTGCTGTAGCTTTATCCCCTCTCTCTCTCTCTCTCAAGGAAAATGAAAAGGTAGTAGGTCTGCTCTCTCTCCGGCCTGCATCACTTTCTCTCTCCTCTGTCTCTCTCTCTGATGATGATGCATGCAGTGGTGGAATATACATGTTGGCTGTATCATGTATGTGTATGTATGTATGTTTTGTATGAATGTGGTGAATCTGTGGGTATGGTGCGCATGTGTGTTCGACATAGTGCATGCATGAGTGGCGTGAGGAGAGAGAAAAAATTGTCACTGTACAAACCAGTGCTTTGCTCGTTAACCCAGAACCCAATAAGATCAAAAAGAGCAAAAAAAAGGGACCCAGGGACCCTGCCGAGCGGCCAATCCGGCCGTTCATCTCGGAATCAACGGTCCGGATCGAAACATCTTTTTCCTTTTCTTTTTCTTTTTTTTTTAAATCCGTTCGGTACCTTTGCATCCGGGCCGTCCAAAACACTTTTGGACGGCCGAGATGCGCTCGGCACCCCTGCCAAGCATCCCTGCTTGGCAGGGTCTCCCGGTCCAAAAAAAAGACCAAGAACCCAAACTCACGGTAGTGTTTACTTATATTTTAGGCATCAGTTTAGAGCATCTCCAACCGCCTCAAGCATAACATAATCAAATTCGGGGACGGCTCTAATTGGAATCCAAAGGGTTTAAGCGAATTCTCTAGGTTAAAAAATTGCACTGAAACTTTTGTTTTTTTATATAAATTAAATTTTTCTTAGTATTGCCGGTGTTGATGAGTTACTCGTGCAAGGTAAAAATATGAAAGTAACTAAAATTGGACAAATATTATAGTCCATTAAAATAAATAAGCTCATCCCAAGTAAGTTTGACTATTTAAAAACCTAAAACTTAAAGCGGTGGAAAAAAAAAAACCGGTGGAGTACTATTCTTCTTTAACGTGAGTGACAAATTTCTCCTTATTTTTATGACAAATACATCTAAGGTCTCGCTCCAATCATATAATGTAAGCATGGGCGGCTTTACTAGTACTTTATGGGCTTCAAGCGAACCTATTGGGTTAAAAAAATACACTAAAATTTGTATTTTTAATATAATTTGATTATTATTTGTTATTGTCACACTAGTCACTCGTGCATAGCCAATGTAAGTAAAAATCTATTTAAATTTGTGAGTAAATAGTTAATATATGACAACAAAACAAAATTAATAAGGCTCAGTTTTTTTAATCAAATAAAAATTTGTATTTAAGTTAGAGTTTTGCATTGCAAAATTTTCTACACAATTTTGTCACCGTTGAACCAAAATTCTAGAGCTGCCATTGACCAAATTTGTATGGGGAAAATGCATTTCTCTACTTTGACTAGCCACCAAATTCTTGCACTACCCAATAGCTTAGACAAAATCCCTTTACCATTTTTTTTATGCAGAAAAATTGATACAAACAAAACACAAAACCCCTTCTCAATCTTTTCACCGCCACCACCGGCCCCCCGTCTCCGGCACCGGCAACCACCAGATCTAGCACCAATTGATTCTTTATATTTAGATGACCAAAATAATTTTTGGGTCTCCAAATCTCTAAAAAAGGCGATAGATCTCTTTAAGATTCTTCTAGAAATACGAAAAAATGGAATAAATTACAAAATCTCTCATTGACATGTCCCATCCGTACTCTCAAATAAAGATATAGATGTAGAGACCCCATAATTAATTTATTAGATTTTAATGTTGGGTATGTGTTTGGGTTATTTAAAAATGTGAATGATGATGTGGATATGTGTTACGGGGATAATGTGTAATGGCTTGGTAGTTGTGGGAATTGGTGTAGTGTTATAATGGTGGAGGGGGCATAGTGTAAATAGCCTTATATAAAAGCAAAAGCTAGGAGAAACTTCACTCTTATCCTCCCCACCTGCCATGTTACTCCATCCCTCTCTTCTCTCGGCTCACCCTCTTTCCTTCTCACATACGACTCTCTCTCTCTCTCTCTCTCTTGAAACTCCCTCTACAACATTAAACCCATATAGATCCAATCATATTTCATCGTATTTGGGTGATCTCGGCTTGTAGATCACGTGGCTAAGCTTGGAGTGAGTTGTTCTTGGTGGACTTCAAGCATTTGAAGTCTAGAGCTTGGTTGATCTTTGGGATTTGCTCAAAATCTTTGAGGTAGGGATTTCTCACATTCTTTATGTGTTGATTTGGTGCTTAAAATCGTATTTGATTCTTTGTTTTGGAGTTGGGCATAACCTATCAAAAATTTGTCATTGCGCTGGAAATCTCTAGGTGGCTACTAGTACCACCCTTTTTGTGGTACCGGTACCCCCTTCTATGAAACTAGAATATTTACTTTCCCTTTCGGTACCACACTTTTTGTGCTACCGGTACCACTTCCTATCGGTACCCCTTTTTCCATGGTACAGGTACCTATGGTCCAGAATTGGATTTTGATGTTCTAGTACCGGTACCACTTGTAGAAATTCTTGAAATTGGTCCCGTGTGGATTCTAAGTCTATGGTTCATTTAAATTGGATTGTTCTTACCTATTAACATAAGATTGAGTTTCTAAATAAGTAGTTGACATGTGGGAGCATGATCAGTGATTAGACGGTGAATTTATTGACGAGATAAGAACTTGTGTAATATAAAAGCTGGTTAACTTACGAAATGGAAATGTGGGAATCAAATGAATGATGAGAACATGTGTTGTCACGCCCTGCCCCGGAACGACACCCGGAGTGGGCCCAAACCGACACGGCCACGTGGCATTCCACACAAAAAAACAACTAAACGACAACCAAACAAGAAACAGAGTAAAAACCCTAACGAAGACTTAACGTTAATATAAACAAGGTGTCTACGATAATTACAAATTTGCATTGTACAAAAAGATGCCTAATATAATTACAAACTTGAAGTCATAAAGTACTTGACAACATTAGTCACAAAGTGAGTTTAGCAAAAGTAAGAGTTTGACCCTATAGAACAACTCGACCACAAACAGTAATACTCGATGCAAAACCAAGTGTCCCCAAAACACCGACCTGTAGTGAACCAACTCTACGACCACCTGCTTAACTCCGAAACCTCGCCTTCGATAAGGTGTGAAACCCCAAGCGTAGGGCTAAGTCGTTGGAAGCATAATATCCGGAAGTCCGGGATCGTACCCATAGAGAATCGTATTCAGCTTAGATCGGATTGAAGGTTTATGTAATGGATGGTGGCGTTTGAGACGGCCAACTGAGTTTTTCCCTTGAACGGAGTAAAAAACTAAAACGAAAGACTAGAAATAAGTTTTTATGAACTTAAAAAGGCAAGTCTAGGGATCATCTTTCCTGTGACTAAGGCCGTTACCGATTCCCAATTATAACTCAAACAAGAGTCACGACCGCGCGCTCTTACCCGGAAGATTTAACTATAAAACTATGTTTATCAAAAGATGAGATTAACCGGAGGCGAACCAACTTGATTAAAGACTTTTATCAAACACATAGGAGGCCACAATCCCTTGGTAAGCCGCTTGCCAAGACCGCTTGACTAAACACCTTACCGAGTAGTTTACACCCCTAGTTTAGACCAAAAATACAAGTTAGGCTCTATTCCGAAAACCATGATTTTAAGCCCGAAAATTTGAGAATCGAATAACCACCTAAGTCCTTGGGAAAGATTAGCCCAAGACTTAGCCAAACGACTACTCACTCATATTGAAAAGACTAGAAATTATGCTAGGAAAGGTAAACATATTAAACCGATAGAATCGAAAACGAACTAGATATTATAAAGGATCTAAACCGTAGCAACAACTTTAATACTTGAAAAATTAACAAACAACTTAAACTTACCAAGGTTCTTAAAGGAATTAGGCTAGAAAAGCTTGGAAACTCAAAAAGACATTAATGGAGGAAAGTTTAAGGAAAGTAATTAGCTAGCTACCAAAGGAGGGAGAGAGGTGGTCCTATTTATACAAAAGTGACATTCTCTCTCCTCAAAAATATCTCAGGTATGCATAAAGTGGAAACTTGCCACTTAAAGAAAGTTAACAGCTGTCAAAAATGTAAGTCGGTCAGCCCCCGTATCGATACTCCCATACCGTATCGATACCGCGCTGCTTTGCTTTAAAATCCAAGTTTTTCCGTAGACGAACCGTATCGATACGCAGGAACTGTATTGAAACGCTGAAGGCCGGGAATTTCTCTGTTTTCAAACCGTATCGATACGCTGAATCCGTATCGATACCGTGTCTTCTTCAGGCAGATCAAGCCCCTTGAGCCTTGTCTTGACACCTGACGGATGAATTCTTCAAGGCCTCGCCTACTCGCTTGCCCTCAAGGTTTGTCCAATCATCAAAACAGGCCCTCTTATTCGCGTATAACCTGAAATGCTCAATAGAAAACCTTACGCGCAAAATCACTAAAAATGGCAACTAAACAAAAACCAAAAGACATAAAACGGGACTAGGCGCACCAAATATCTACAATATTGGGTGCTTATCACACCCCCCCAACTTGAACGTTGCTAGTCCCGAGCAACAAAAAAAACATACTATTAAACTAACTATTCAATCCTTTCGATAAAACAACTCATCACATGCGCATTCCGTATCCAACTAGCAAGAGTTCCAAAAATAAATTTATTTCACCCTCGCAACTAACAGTTGAAAACTTAGATGGATAACTAAGCATTGAGCATGTTCCAAACCAAGTACGAAAATCCGTATCCTTGACAAAAAAGAAGGATACGGCCAACACATATGCATTTGCACGCTACAAATCATATCCCTAAGGAAAAAGGGCTCGAAGCTAGGCAGTGGAGAACAACAAAAACCATGCCTAATATGATGAGAGCACCTTTAAACAGATTTCATAACTACGAAGCCGAAAACTAAAGTACCGGAAGAAAGAAAGCATGCCACGAACTAAATATGCATCTTATCAAGAATTGAATCAAAACGGAATGAACGCGCACTACGGATCCACTAAGGACTTCATTAGCTTATATTGACCTTGGATGAACAAAAGAACGGTTAGCAAACAACGGGTGACGGCCATATGCTGACTTGGTTTAACTACCCTTGGCCATCACCGACTACAAAACCACCCAGTCAATGGCCACATACAGGCCTCAACAAAAGCTTCCTAAAACTACTAGGTACGAGCTAAACTAATGAAAGTAAAAAACAAGATAGGATAGGTGGGCTGTCAACCACCACGCACCCCGACCAAGTATAGGGATTTCAACCTGAACCTCCAACTACTCCTCGTCTCATGACTCCGGCTCCTCTCCTCCAAAATCATCACTGTCCTTGGCATCCACAATCGGTGGCGGTACATACGGCTCACTAGTAGACCCCTCTTGCCTTGACAACATGTAATCCAATTTGTGGTCGATCCTCTCCTGCCTCCTAGCATTCTCCCGGATTTCCTTTTTCAGCTTGCGGTGGCTATTCATGGTTGCCACTCCTTGGCAGAAAAGCAGTTTTTGCCACACTGATTGCTTGGCACGTTTGGGCGGCATTGTAGTAAGGTAACTACCGCCCGGCACACCCTCATCTCCTCTAGCTCCCCTCGTCTGTGAAACACTCTTTGTCAAAACGCTACTATTCAGAATCCCCGGCTCAAGTTTTCCCCACTCCTCATAGTTCTCTCTCGGCACACCCTTTTGCAAACAAATCTTGGTGACCATGCACAGATAAGGCATTCTCGTATAAGTTGGCGCATCGGACTTGAATTCAACCATCTGACGGAAAATGTACTTAGCCCAATCACACACATTCCCTGGCTCCATGAACAAATAAAGGGTCCTTCCCTCACCCGTTGCCGGCTTGTTCTCGGTGCCCCTTGGATTCAAATTATGGTGCACAAATTGATTGATCAAACGGTATTCCTCCTTAAACTTTCCCGAAACATGAGGACGTTTAGCATTTGCCGGGTTAGTGTACAAGGCTTGGTCAACTTCATTTCTTGAGGCAAGATTATCCCTCGGTACATTAATAGACGCAGCAGGGGGCGCTGATAATCCAAAGCCTTGGCAATGATATCAGGGTCTACCACAACGGTGACCCGACCTATCTTAGAAGTAATCCGGGCTCCCTTGTCAAACATCTTCCCCAACTCGGGGATTTTCATATTTTTATAAAAATCAGCTACTATTCCCTTAACATAACCAGGATTTTCGCGAAAGTAGTAAGCCAAACCTTGTTCGGTGATCCGCCGGACACATATATGATTCGGCCCAAGACTTTGCACGTCGACATGCCGCTCGTTCTTCACCCCCCTTTTCAGAAAACTCTTCTCCCACCTCGCTTGTTTATCAGCCTTCACTTCTTCCGAGGTCCGTTTCCTCCTCGAACCCACCTGGGCCTGTTCCGGATTCTCCATCATTTCCTCTTCTTCCTCAAAATCTCGAAGAACCTCATCCTCCTCCTGAATTTCGGGTTGGCGAGAGGAGGATGCCACATTGGCAACCGGGACCCTTGGAGGTTTATTATCAGCCCTCTTAAGCCTTGGCATTTTCAAAATTTCCTTGAAAATTTCGGAACTTGGACAGGGGAAGTTAGGGTTTCGGCTTTTTGGTAAGTGGGGGTGAAAATGGTGGTAGGAATTGGTTGTAGGTGGTTTATATGGTGGAAATATAGAGGTTTTGTGGGTTTTAGGTGGTGGGAACAAGGAAAAACAAAGAGAGAGAGAGAGGGAGTACGAAATACCTTGATTTTTTTCGAGGGATGAGGTGTACCCACGGATTGATGCTTGAAACTTGAAGAGAAGGTGATTTGGAGTGGATTTGGTGTAGGATTTGTGAGATTTGGTGGTGGATTGGAGGTTTTGGAGTTAGGGTTTGTGGTAGAAGTGGCGGCTATGGAGGTTTAGAGAGAGAAAAGAGTGTGGGAAGTGAAAAGATCCAACCCCGATCGGTTTTTAAAAAAACACAGATTTTCTATCCGTATCGATATGCTCATACCGTATCGATACCGAGACCTCTTCTCTTGCAAACCGTAGATGAACCGTATCGATATGCTGAAGCCTCAAAAACCCTCTGTTTCCAACCCGTATCGATACTCAAACCACAGTATCGATACGGTTCTGCTTCCCATGCACTCCTTAATTCCAACCCTTTAGCTCATTTCCAAAGCCCATATGCAACTCACAAACACCCAAAACATTGTCGAAACCATGAGAAACCAGTAATTCAGCCGCCGAGAAGCAATCAAATCCAACCAAACATCCGGTTCCCTAAGGTTAAAAGTAGGAATGACTCGGACTTGGCTTATTCAAAAGGAAAATGAGACTCATATGTGGTTCAATCATACAAAAATGCCTTGTATCATATCCTAAGTGCGCTATAGATTCCACCTTCGATTCAAATTAGACAACACACGTATCTAGGTATAAACATGAGATTATTTATCTAACTATGAATGCAAGAAGAACAAAAATGGGATATGAGCCAAACTTGATCAAAACATACTCAAACGTCGTGAATTCCACCTTAGTCCATTCATGCAAGTTATGGTATACAAGATTTGCGTTAACGAACTCTTGCAAAATAACACCTCATGAGCATGTACCAAGTTGTTTTAATCCACTAATTTTGTAATAACGGAAGGATTGTTCTAGAAAAAAGAAAAAAGATAACCGAAAAACAAATAACCATATATATAGCATTTATATATAACCCTCCCCCCAACTTAAGATATGCTATTCCCCCATAGCATGAAAAATAACAGCATGGAGAGGGAATAAAAGATGTTACCTACGGGGGAATGTCAACCCCCTGATACCTCGACCAAGTTGGAGGCTTTGATGCCAATTGCCCGTTCCAATCAGGTTTGATGCTTCCAGGATTTACTCCTTCGGTTCTGCCCACTCGAAACCACAGCTAGTCACACTGGGCCATGTCCAAAGCTTTATTGGCCTTACAACTGCGGCACATAGCCGCACCCATGCTTAGGGCTCCTGAATGCCTTATTCACCCCAGCGTTAGACCCAAGCTACCAAGGCTAGCGTGGTAGCACATAAACCCTGCAAGACTTTAGAGAACGACTTTCCACAAGACAATTGACATTAGAACCGCCCGGCTCGTGTTATCCGGGCACCAACAAACATAAATAAAAAGAAGAGACAAAAAGGACACCACCCGATGTTCACGCAATCTCACGAGTCATACTTTTCTTCCCGAGTCTCACCGACGAGATAAGACACGGGTGGCTATACTAGACCCTCAAGTTCGTTACATCATGCCCGAAGTAAAATTCACCGCTTGACCTCGCCAAGCAATTAAGCCCAGCGTTCCCTATGATCTAAACAAGGTGAGACAAAACAGAGCCTAGTGCCAAAGCACGGGAATATCAAATCTCACCCACAGACCTAAACCGCCCCCGATAGGGACATATCTGGAAAGCATGGATCATAAACGGTAAACTACTACAAAGAAGGACTAATTAAAGCCCTAACAATGATGCATTAGTGTAATCTCATAGTGTGAAAATCCCAGAACTAAGGAAACATGCTAATATGTACAATAAACTAAACATTGCCCTTACTAACCGGAGCTGGGCACACGATCCTTGTTTTAGTAGCGGCATGCGAAGCTACAAATACCCAAGTCAATGGTGGGTACCCCCTACCCGGGGGCCGGGTCCGACAAACAATTAAGTTCAGCGGTTACGCTTTCGCTCCCCGTGCAAACATAGTTTAAACCAATCTAAGAAACAAGAGTATCGGAATAAACGGGATTGCCCAATTCCTCATCGGGCTCCCCAACTTCAATATAACCAAGAAACGGCTTAAGCCGTTGTCCATTAACTTTAAACACATTCCCATTGGACTCATTCTCAATTTCTATGGCTCCGTGATGAGCGACAGATTTAACCACATATGGACCGGCCCAACGGGACCTTAACTTGCCAGTAAACAAATGCAATCTAGAATTGTACAAAAGCACTTTTTGGCCTATCACAAAATCCTTTCTAAGAATGTTTTTATCATGCATGGCTTTGACTTTGGCTTTATATGAACTAGAGCGATCATAAGCATCATACCTTAGCTCCTCAAGTTCATTGAGTTGAAGCTTCCTCTTGGCACCGGCAAGCGGAATGGAGGCGTTCATCTTCTTTATCGCCCAATAAGCTTTGTGCTCCAATTCCACCGGAAGATGGCAAGGCTTTCCATAAACGAGCCGATAAGGCGACATTCCCAACACCGTTTTATAAGCAGTACAGTAAGCCCACAAGGCGTCGGTCAACCGAATGGACCAATATTTGCGGGTAGGGTTAACCGTTTTCTCCAAAATGCCTTTTATCTCCCGATTGGCTAGCTCGGCCTGTCCGTTAGTTTGAGGATGATAAGCCGTTGAGACCTTGTGCACAATTGCATACTTCTTCATCAAAGCTGCGAATGATCGATTGCAGAAATGCGTGCCTTGGTCACTAATGATTGCTCTTGGCATCCCAAACCGTGCCAATATGTACTCCCGGAGAAATTCAACTACAACTTGGGCATCATTGGTGCGAGTGGGAATCGCCTCTACCCACTTGCTAACATAATCAACGGCAAGCAAAATATAAAGGAAGCCAAATGATGTAGGAAAGGGCCCCATAAAATCTATGCCCCAGCAATCGAAAACTTCAATGATAGGATGGGATTTTGGGGCATCTCGTTGCGCCGAGTGATTTTTCCCAAGGCTTGACACCGTTCACAAGTCCTAACAAACTCGAACGTGTCCTTAAACAAGGAAGGCCAATAGAAACCGCATTGCAAGACTTTAGCTGCAGTTTTCTTGAAGGAGAAATGGCCGCCACAAGCCTCCGTGTGGCAAAAGTTCATGATACTCTGATGTTCGGAGTCAGGAATGCATCTCCGGATGATTTGATCCGCACAATACTTAAAAAGATACGGATCGTCAAAAGAGAACCGCTTCACTTCCGCCAAAAACCGACGCCTTGCTTGTACATTCCAATGAGCAGGCATCAAGCCGGTAACCAAGTAATTCACAATGTCGGCATACCACGGGGTTGTGGAGATTGCAAATAGATGCTCATCGGGAAAAGAGTCACCGATAGGAATGTGAGAAGTGTGGTCTTCGAACTCCAATCGAGACAAGTGGTCAGCTACCACATTCTCGACACCCTTCTTGTCTTTAATGGTAAGGTCAAACTCTTGTAGGATTAAAATCCATCGAATCAATCTCGCCTTAGCATCTTGCTTTGTGAAAAGGTATTTAAGGGCGAAATGATCCGTGTACACAGTGATCGGGGCTCCAACTAGGTAAGAACGGAACTTGTCAAGTGCAAAGACTATAGTTAACAACTCCTTCTCGGTAGTCGAATAATTCATTTGGGCCTCATTCAAAGTCTTGCTAGCGTAATAAATGACATACGGCTCCTTCCCTTAGCGTTGTCCCAACACGGCTCCTACGGCATAGTCGCTTGCGTCACACATAAGTTCAAATGGTAACTCCCAATCCGGAGACCGCACGATAGGTGGAGAGGTAAGACTTGACTTGAGCTTGACGAAAGCGGCCTCACACGCCGGTGTCCACTCAAACGGCACATCCGTTGCGAGCAAATGGCACAATGGTCGGGCAATGGCACTAAAATCTTTGATGAACCGCCGATAGAACCCGGCATGCCCCAAGAAGGATCGAATGTCCTTTAAGCACTTCGGTGTCGGGAGGTTCCCAATTAAGTCAATCTTGGCCCGATCTACTTCAATCCCTTTAGATGACACAATATGGCCAAGCACGATTCCTTCGGTCACCATGAAGTGACATTTTTCCCAATTCAAGACCAAGTTCTTTTCCTCACACCGGGCTAACACGAGCCCCAAGTTGGTAAGACAAGCTTCGAAGGAATCACCAAAAACGGAGAAGTCGTCCATGAATACCTCCATGATCTTCTCCACCATGTCGCTAAATAGGCCCATAATACACCTTGAGAACGTACCAGGGGCGTTGCAAAGCCCGAACGGCATACGACGATAAGCAAAGGTCCCGAATGGACACGTGAACGTTGTCTTCTCTTGGTCCTCCAAAGCCACCTCTATTTGATTATAACCGGAGTACCTGTCTAAAAAGCAATAGAACTTGTGGCCGGCCACCCTCTCCAAGATTTGATCTATGAAGGGAAGAGGAAAGTGGTCATTTCTTGTACTTGCGTTCAACTTTCGGTAGTCTATACACACTCTCCAACCGGTTTGAACACGCGTTGGGATAAGTTCATCATTGTCATTCCTCACTACCGTCACCCCGAACTTCTTGGTACCACTTGTATTGGGCTAACCCACTTAGAATCCGCAATCGGATAAATTATGCCGACGTCCAAGAGTTTGAGCACCTCCGCTCGCACGACGTCCTTCATGATTGGGTTCAATCGCCGTTGAGGTTGGCGAGATGGCTTGACATCATCCTCAAGGTAAATATGGTGGGAGCAAAGGGATGCATCGATACCCTTAATGTCGGCTATAGACCATCCGATTGCCTTGGAATGCTTCCGTAACAAAGCAAGCAATTCTAACTCTTGAAGTTCGCTTAGAGCAGAGGATACCACTACCGGGTATGTTTGGCCATCGCCAAGATAGGCATACTTGAGTGTATCCGGAAGCGGCTTTAGCTCGAGCGTCGGTGATTCCACACTAGACGGAACGGCTCGCTTCTCAATAGGGGGTAACTCCTCAAATTTTGGAATCCACGGGGTAATTCCACACACCTCCTCCTCATCTAGCAAAGAGCACAAATACGCCACTTCGGGTGCATCAAGAAAATCAGCCTCGGCGGATGTGAGTGCTATTTCCAACTCGTCTTTGCAAATGAACTCATTGACATACAAGTGAATCAATCATGCTCACTCTGTAAAGATCCTCATCATCCCCCATGTGGCTCCCGACATGGAACATATTAACTTGCATCTTCATATTACCAAAACTCATGTTGAGTCGACCATCCCAACAATGAATCACGGCATCGGATGTTGCTAAGAAAGGTCATCCGAGAATAATTGGAACGGATGATTGAGCCGCCGGCACCGGACAAGTGTCTAGAACCACAAAGTCAACCGGGTATACAAATTGGTCGACTTGAACTAGCACATCTTCGACCATCCCCTTGGGAACTCGAATACTCCGATCCGCCAATTGTAAAGTCACCCGAGTTGGTTTCATCTCGCCCAATCCAAGTTGCTCATAAACCGAGAATGGTAAAAGATTAACGCTCGCCCCCAAATCAAGGAGAGCTTTCTCAACAACCTTGCCTCCAATAGTGATGGAAATAGTAGGACACCCCGGATCATTATACTTGGGCGGAAGGGTTGACTCGAAAAGTGAACTAACTTGCTCAGTCAAAAACACCTTCTTTTGCACTTGGAGCTTCCGTTTGTGAGTACACAAGTCCTTCAAGAACTTGGCATAAGACGGAATTTGCTTGATAGCATCGATCAAAGGGAGGTTGACGGTCACTTGCTTTAACACATCATAGATATCGGTATTGAGATTTGGCTTGGCCGGTGTCCTTAAGCGGTTGGGATACGGTGCGGGAACAATGAAAGCTTGCGGGGCATCTCACTCCTTTGATTTTCCTTTCTCTTCTTCCGAAGGAGCTTGCTTGGGAGGTTCCCCACTTGGTATTGTTGGCTTTGAGGGTGCCGGACAAGTTAGGAAACTAGGAGTGACCGGCGGTTCCACTTGTGCATTGTCTACTGTCCTCCCACTCATCAAGGAAATAATGGCCTTTGCTTGCTCGGGGAAAGGCACCGAAGAGCTTTGCGCGAAGTGTTGGCCTTGTGGATTTGCCACAGGTTGAGTAGGGAGTTTTCCTCTTTCTTGTTGTAAAACCCCAATGGCCGTAGTCAATTTACCCATTTGATTCCGAATGTCATTCATTGCTTGAGTAGTTTGCTCGTTGGTGGTTATTTGCATTTGACAGAATGTATTCATAGTGTCTTCCAAAGATCGCCGCGGAGGAAATGCTTGTGGTTGTTGAAACTGATTTTGCCCTTGAAATTGTCCCGGGGGTTGAAAACCGGGCGGACCTTGAATTGCAGGAAACCATGGTGGACCTTGGAGTTGAGGTTGTCACCAATTCTGATTCTGAGCGGGAGGAGGTGCTTGTGAAGTCGATGAAGAACCTGCTTCATTCTGATTATTCCAACGGAAAGCCGGATTAGACCGCAACCCCGGATTGTGAGTATTAGAATACGGATCCCAACGTTGGTTCAATGCACATGCTTCTTCCGGAGGGAGTTGACTAAAATGGTGCCGAAGGGCGGGAATTGTAGGACAATTATCGGTAGAATGACCCACGGTCTCGCAAATCACACACACTTCCTCCATTTGTCGAACCTCTTTCACTTCCTTGACGTGAACCGCATCCAACTTCATCTTATCCAATTTTGTTGATAGCTCATCTAGTTTTGTCTCAAAAATATTATGCTCGCTCACCGAGAACTTGCCGGAGCCACCCGGTCCTTGATTCCTCATAGCTTGATCACCCGGATCTATGTATTGCCAAGTTTGAGCCCTTTCCGCCAAAGCATCTAAGAACTCCCAAGCGGCATCGGGATTCTTCCCCATAAAGTCACCGCTTCCCATTGTATCAAGAAGTTGCTTGGCCTCCCGATCACAACCCAAATAGAAATGGTTGATCACTAAGTACATGGGAAGATTGTGGTGTGGAATGGCCGCGAGCAAATCCTTGTACCGTTCCCAAAACTTGTAAAAAACCTCCCCATCCTTCTGCTTGAAATTCTGAATTTGGTCCATAAGAAGCTTGGTTCGACTTACCGGGAAAAACTTTGTTGTAAACACATCCTGAACCTCGGCCCAAGTTAGCAAAGAGCGAGGCTTCAAGGAATGGAACCATTGCTTGGCCTTGTCCTTGCGTGAGAAAGGGAACAATTTCAAACGGGCTTGGTCAAGCTGTCCAGGCCCCGTCACAAACGTGCCAACAATGGTCTCGAATTCCCGAATATGAGCATAAGGATCCTCAAGTTCACGGCCCCGAAACTCTGGTATAACCCGGTGATATTCTGGCTTGAAAGCAAATGCATTGGCAGCGGTACAATTCGGAATAGCTATAGGTGACACATGCGGACCTCTTTCCGGTGTCAGGTAATCACGTAACGTACGGGCTGGTGGTTGATCTGCCATTGGCCTTAACAGAGGTGATAACTCGCGTGGTGGAGAGTATGCCCGAATGATATTACAAACCCTCGGAGGAGAAGCAGAGCGATGCAACCGTTTCGATAAAGGACTACGATAAATGTTGAGCATACACCTTGCACAAACTAAGTAAACAGACTAGAGGGGCTATGCCGCCGCCTCGTTCTCAACACAATTCCGTGGGGTTATGCCACCGCCATGTTAAACAACTAAAAAGTAAAAGCAATAAAAAGGGCACTTGATGCTCAACGTAGCTGTAAGTGCAGAAAAACCGTGAGTGGTTTAAACAGCACAAGAACGTAACGGCTACTTTGAGGTCCTCGCCGGAACCCTAATACGTCGCCGGGGCCTTTATCTGCAAAACAGACAAAGGGTGAGTGCACCTTTGCCGCTCGTGGCAAAGGCCCTCCGATGCCTAAGTTAGTATCACGTACTGATCGAAAACCCTAATTCAAGTAGGAGAATATGTAAAACTGTAGTGTATTGTGTACCTTTTTCCTCTAGGTTTGCCTCGTACTTATAGGTTTATGGATGCTTGCTGCCCAAGTATCCACGTTTCCTTAGGTTTCCTATCTCGTATAGGAAACCCAGAATAACTTGGATTCTCGTTCCCTTATCAGTTCATTACCTTAGTCCGTTTAGGACTCTTTTCCACAGCTGGCCGAACTTCCCATTCCCGTCGGGTATCCTCCCAAGATCCTTTTTTATTGGAATCTTATAGTATACACGGAATATCCCTGTTTCTATAACCTTCTGGAACGTTCCCTGCATCTGGGATTGCTTTTCGTACAAATCCCCTCCTGTTCGGCCCCTTTTCTGCCGAACAGACTACTTGGACCAATGACTTCACATGTTATTGGTCCTCTGTCAATTCCTTGGTCCAATACTCTTGTTTCACTGGACCTTGACCTTGCATAGACTCTCTGGACCAATGATTTCTCATATCATCGGTCTCTGTCGCCGACCACCGTTATGCACGGCGACTGTCCCTATCATAATCATATCGTGGTCCCACGTACCACGTACCTGGGCACAATTTGTACCTGCTCGGGATTTACTCCCTACAATTGCTCCCCAGCTTTACTCGTTATCTCTTCATACATGACGAGCAAAGCTATTTAGGGTCCGAATAACATTTGTTTCTGTTCATGCACTCTTCGTTTCTCAAAAACTGGTGTAAATATCATCATTATACCAGCCCAAAATCATCTCGTCGTTTGGGCTGGACAAGCCTTTCCTGCCCCAACCTTTCCACGTGGCACAAATCGTACCGCCCGTATTGAATGCGAATGGACATTTCTTCGGAAAACGGAACGCCCAAACGGCGTTGGGATGACGTTTTCGCATACACCACCCCACTAAGCCTGGGGCAATTTTGGATTTTCCCCTTATTTCGAAACCCCCTTCTCTGTCTCGATTCCCTCTGCAACCAGAACTCTCAAGCACATCCGCCATTGGAGCCTTTTTCACCATCTCGAGGTTTCCTCCTTGTGCATCTAGGATTCTGATCACCATAATCGTAAGTCATCGTTCCTTCTTCCGCCCTCTTTCTCTCGTTACTGTAGGATTTCTCGGATCATATTTAGGGTTTCTTCGCGCCCGTGATCTCCCACTGCAATAGACCCATTCTTTTTTTTTCAAAAATGGGGAGGTTCAGGCGTCACTGCAACACCCCTCAAACCATGGCCTCGTTTAGGTCTCGCTATGAGATCCCCGACGATGTGGCCATTAGCCTGGCTCCTGTTGACGCTATACGTCAGAGCCCTGACAACGACACACTACACATTCCGGTGGTCGCCGTTGTAGAGGGCGGTGTTAGATTCCCCCTGGCGCCACTACTCCGCCAGGTTCTGGCTTACTACAGACTATCCCCTATGCAAGTGTCTGCCAATTTTTTCCGAGTGGTTATGGGTATCAACACCCTAAACCAGATGTTAGGCACATCCTTAGGCCAGTACGATATTCATCATCTGTACAGCATTTCTCGTACGAAAGACGCCCTCACCTACTACCTAAAGAGTAGAGATTCCAGGAGGCGGCTGGTGCTTGAATTGCCCGACTCCGCTCGAGGAGACGACGACGATTTCCTCGTCGTTACTGGAAATTTCGAGCCCAGAGACGAGGACGGCCAAGTGATAGGCTTTCACGCCCCTCACAGATTTGGGCAACCACGTCAGTTCTTTCTTCTTCGTAAAATTCATTCACCTAGCAATTCATTCATATTGCGTATTCAATTCCATCCATCTTATGACTGTCAACTTTTCGTGTTGCAGCTGAAAATATCAACCAGGGGTACGCTATCATTACGCCCCAAGTACATGTGGCACACATCACCCAGGCTCTAAATTTCAACGGCGAGGGTACCCACTTGGCAGGCCGAGCAAGAGCAGCGCAGGTGCTCCTGAGTTACAGAGCATCTTACGGGGGCTTCATTGATCGGCGCATCCGAGCAGCAGACGACCCACCAGTCCCTGGTCCTGCCGCTGCACAACCTGCACAGCCCGAGCAGATAGAAGAAGAAAGGCGTTCTCAGACCCCTCCCTTCCGTAGTGCTTCTGTGGAAATTGTCGAGGACGCATCTACATCGTCAGACGGTTATTCCCCATCTCCACGTTCCCAAGAGATGAATCAGCCAATCAACCTCGAAAGTCTCCTCACAATCCCAGGAGCTGGCCGAGGAAGGAGCCGCGGCACCGCTCGTGGCCGAGGTCGCTCCCAGAGTCCTGCGCCGTCACATGGCCGCCGAGGAATAGCACAACTCGACGCTCCCCCTGGATTTTCTCCCGAAGAACTTGAAGCTAGCCACAGGGACAAACGCCCACGTTTGGAAGCACCTGGGGGGACCTCGACTCAGATACCCATAACCCAAACTCCAATCTGGGCTCCCCAACTTTCACATGGCAACAAGACTGTCACTGTCCGGGATAGTGTGGAGTCTGAAGGGACCGCACTGGCCCTATCCCAGGCTCTCATGCTCCCCGGGGACATGCAGAAGGAGGTAGTGAGCTCCCCGGACAACTTGCTTGGATCATTTATGGTGCACAGCTTCAAGGTAAGCCTGTCTTACCCTCTTTATTTCCTAGTTACATTACTACGTCCTCTTCTTACTTGTTGTCACTGAACCATCAAAATATGTTCAGGCTGCACAAAAAATGGTGGCCATGGCCCAAAAGTTAGGTCACTCAGAGCCCCAGCGTGCAAAGCTGGCCAGCGAAAATGCCAAACTCCTGACCTCCGTAGCCCGGCTTGAGAGAGAGAGAAACCAAGCTCGAAATTTGGCAACTGAGTTGAAGAACAAGCTGGATGGTGCTGAAGATAGCCTGAACCAGACTCTGATAGAGCTGGAGGCGAGCAAAAGCGAGGCGAAGACGTCTTACCAGCAGGGATATAACGAAGGGATCAACGTAGCCACTGAAAGCTACAAAAGTCAGATGCCCAAGATCCAAGATCAAATATTTGCTGCTGGTTGGACTGCTGGCCTCAGGAAGACCGGTACAGCTGAATCTTCTTCCCTGTGGACGGAAATTGATCTTCCAAGCGCTATGGTAGATGAAGATGAGATCGAGGAAGAGGAGGACAATCTGATCGAGGAGCCCAGCGTGGATATTCCCGAGCAGCTCGGCGCTGATGCTAATGATGAAATGACCAACCCTGGCCAGAAGGAAGCCGGTGGTGGTCCAATAGATGGAAGCACTGCTGTGAAAGATGTTCCCGGGCAAACACCTGCTCCTGTCCCTCAAGATCAGACCCCAGCTTCAGTCACTCAAGACTCAACCCCAGTCACTCAAAACCCTATCGTTGATCAACAGGTATAAAGTCTTCCTCCCTTGGAACAATATAATTTTTGATACGTAGTGGTGGCCCTGCGCGGCTGTAAGTTTGCCCTGTGCGGCACAGATACATTCTCAAAACTTTGGTTTAAGTATTAGGCCCTCCGTGGCGTCTAACTGTGTTTTGCCCGGCCCTTCGTGGCCTTCCGACATTGCTGGTGGCCCTTTCATGGCCAACTGTTTGATTTAGCTTTTTGCTTTGTATGTTTTCGAATGCTTTCTGAATTTTCCTCGTAATTCGGAGGTGATTCTAAGTATGTTCGTACTTAGACGATTTCGTATTCGTTCATGTATTGCCCAAGTTTTCCTCGTACTTGGAGACAATTCTTAGGCGTATTCGTACCTGAACAGTTGTTGCATATATTCGTATGCTGCCCATTTTCGTTGGGTTGGAATATAACCCTCTTAAGTTTATTCGTACTTAAATTCCCAAATGTCTTCGTATTTGGGGAAGCTATGCATATTTTCGTATGCACGCCAAATGTTTGTTCGTAAGTCTAAGTGTATTCATACTTAGTCTATCCAAATGTTTTCATATTTGGAAAAAGTGTGTATTTCCACGTATACATGCCTGGTTTGTTCATACCTATATTTGTTCTTGCAAAGTTTTGAATCCGCTCAAATGTATTCGTATTTGGCATAAACCTATCCCTCTGCTCCCCAATACGAAGTGAGGAGCAAGGACCAAATTTCGTATTCTAATCATAATGAAGACAAAAGAAACGATGTCTTAAATCAAAATCAGAATTTTATTCATAATTCAAAAAACTCAGGGAGGCGTTATTCGTACCCCTTGCAACTAAATAAATAAAAGAACAAAGGAATTGTACTCGTAATTCCCACACAATCACGATGTGCAACCTAAAAAAAAATACGCTGAAGTTTTTTCAAACAAAAAACTTCCTCAAGTTGTGGACATTCCATGGCCTTGGCACCGGGTTCCCGTCCAGGTCCGCCAAGCGATAAGCCCCAATGCCCGCAATCTCCGTAACTCTGTACGGGCCCTCCCAGTTTGCTCCCAACTTGCCCTCGTTGGCCACTTTGGTATTGCCGAGCACCTTACGAAGTACAAGGTCTCCAATACCAAATTCTCGGGGGTGGACCTTTTTGTTGTAGCTCTTCATCAGCTGCTCTTGATATGAGGCTAAGTGCACCAGAGCCCTTTCTCTACGTTCCTCGGCAAGATCCAGTTCTATTTCCAAGGCTCTGTCATTGCCTCCACTTTCAACCAAAGTGGTCCTGTTGGTCGGCAAACCAACCTCTAATGGGATTACGGCTTCTGTCCCATAGGCTAATGAGTAGGGGGTCTCTCCCGTAGACCTCCTAGGCGTTGTTCGGTGCGCCCAAAGAACAAGTGGCAATTCATCGGGCCACTTCCCCTTTGCTTTGTCCAATCTCTTCTTGATCCCATCAAGTATAGTTTTGTTGGACGCTTCCGCTTGCCCATTACTCTGTGGGTAGGCTGGGGTAGAGTAATAATTCCTTATCCCATACTGGGCACAAAAAGCCTTAAACTTTTTCTGAAATTGGGACCCATTATCCGTAATCAAGGAATAAGGGACCCCGAAACGGGTGATTATACTTTTCCAAACGAACCTCTCTATCATAGGCTCAGTGATCTTAGCCAGTGGCTCAGCTTCTATCCATTTGGTGAAATAATCTGTTGCTACCAACAGAAATTTCCTGTTCCCAGTTGCCTTGTGAAGTGGACCCACGATGTCCATCCCCCATTGTGCGAAGGGCCAAGGACTGGTCAAAGGCACCAGATCCTCGGCTGGTGTCCTTATCATTGGTGAGAATTTCTGGCACTTCTCACAAATCTTTACATACACCTTTGCGTCTTCTTGCATGTGAGGCCACCAGTACCCTTGGGTTATTGCTCGGTGAGCAATGGACCTTCCCCCAGCATGACTTCCACACGTTCCCTCGTGGATTTCGTGGAGAAACTTCTGCACCATTTCGGGGTGCACACAAAGTAGGTAGGGTCCAGTAAAGGATTTTCTGTACAGCTTTCCTTCTGGTGACAGCCAAAACCGTGCAGACTTTGTTTTAATCTTGTGAGCCTCCTTTTTATCTGTGGGGAGTATCCCATCTCGTAGGAACTCCACTATTGGATCCATCCAACTTGGTCCTTGGTTCACGTCCAAGACCAATTCCACACTTCTTCCGATGCTCGGCTCAGCAAGATAATCTACTGTCACCCTTCTCTTAAATTCTGTTGGTACAGCGGCGGCCAACCAGGCAAGAGAATCAGCATGGGCATTCTGCCCAGAACTTATCTGCTCGATGTATACTTTCTCGAAAGTGTCAAGCAGATCTTTGGCGGCTATCACGTAGGCAGCCATCTTTTCGTTCCGGGCTTCATACTCCCCGGACAACTGGTTTACCACGAGTTGCGAGTCACAATGCACTCGTATCTTTTTCACCTTCAGGGTTTTTACACTTCTTAATCCTGCCAAGAGTGCCTCATACTCCGCCACGTTATTTGAGGCACTGAATCCCAATCGAAGGGACAGTTCCATCATTGCTCCTTCAGGAGGGAAAAGCACCACACCAATTCCCGAACCCGTGTTGCATGCAGAGCCATCGACAAATAATTTCCACTCCGTGGGATCCTGTTCGGCCGGAGCTCTCTTTGTTTTCGTTGATTGCTCCTTCACTTGCTCCTTTCTCGGCTCCTGTCTCATAGGAGGCTCGGGAGCCACCGTAGGTGAAAACTCAGCTACGAAATCCGCCAGCACCTGCCCCTTTATTGCGGTGCGCGGCTGATAATCTATGTCGTACTGACTCAGTTCGACCGACCAAGTTGAGATACGTCCCGAGAAATCTGCCTTTCGTAGCAGAGATTTTAACGGATACTCAGTATAAACCACAATTCTGTGACTCTGGAAATAATGGGGCAATTTACGTGCCGCTGTTCTTAATGCCAGGACCAACTTTTCGAGGGGCAGATATCTTGTCTCTGCATCTAGCAACGTTTTGCTGATATAATAGACAGGGATTTGCTCGGATCCCTTGTCCCTCAGTAGCACCGCACTTACAGCATGTTCGGAGACTGCTAGATATAGAGTTAGGGACTCGCCTTGTTCGGGAGTGGACAGAAGGGGGGCTGCTGCCAAGTACGTTTTCAGGTTTTGGAACGCCTGCTCACATTCTGCTCCCCATTCGTATCCTTCCCTCTTTTTCAGCAGCTGAAAGAAGGGTCTGCACTTGTCACTAGACCTGCTGATGAATCGGTTTAAAGCCGCTGCCATCCCAGTCAACCTCTGGACTTCCTTCGTGGTCCTTGGACTTTGGAGCCTTTGCAACGCTGTAATTTGATCGGGGTTCGCTTCTATCCCTCTTATGGTGACCAAATGCCCCAGGAACTTTCCTGAGTTTACTCCAAACGCACACTTCGAGGCGTTGAGCTTCAGTTTATATTCTCTCAATATCTCAAAAGCTTCTTTTAAATCAGCGATGTGGTTTTCCTTCTCTCTGCTCTTGACCACCATATCATCTATGTAAACCTCCATGGTCTTACTGAGCAACTTCTTTAGCATAATCGTTGCTAGCCTCTGATATGTTGCACCGGCATTTCTCAGACCAAAAGGCATGACACTGTAACAGTACAGCCCCCTTGGCGTGATAAAAGATGTCTTCTCCTCATCGGGGCCGTACATGGCTATCTGATGATAACCCCGATAAGCGTCAAGGAAGCTCATCCGCCCATACCCAGCCGTTGCATCGACAAGCTGGTCTATCCTGGGGAGGGGGAAGCTATCCTTGGGGCATGCCTTGTTCAAGTCGGTGAAGTCGACACAAACTCGCCACTTCCCGTTCTTCTTCTTTACCACCACAGTGTTGGACAGCCATTCCGGGTAGTATACCTCTCGTATAGCCTTTGCTTCGAGCAATCGATCCACCTCCTCGATAACAGCATCCACGTGTTGTACGGCGGATCGTCTCTTCTTCTGCATCACAGGCTTATGCTGTGGATCCACATTCAAGTGGTGACAAATCACGTTTGCATCCACTCCGGGCATCTCTTCGGGAACCCAGGCAAACACATCAACGTGTTCTTTGAGGAACCTTACCAATTCTCCCTCTTCTGCTTCATTCAGATTTTCCCCAATCAGAAAATACCTTTCTGGATCATTCTCGTTGATCTGAATCTTCTTCAAGCCTTCCACCACTTTCTCGGCGGGATCTCCTTCGACATCCTCAATGGTCGGCCGATCCGGAACCTCGATTGCTTGAACTAACTGGGCCTTTGGTGCCTTCTTGATTATAGAAACCAAGCATTGCTGGGCGACCTTCTGATTTCCCCTAATTCTTTCGATGCCATTTGACCCAGGAAATTTTACCATCTGATGGTAAGTGGAGGAAACCGCCCTCATCTTGTGCAACCATGTCCTTTCGATAATCGCGTTATAGGAGGATGGTACATCTACCACCAAAAAGTCGGTTCTTAGCACAACTGTTCCCGCACGAACAGGGAGAGTTGCTTTGCCCAATGGCCACACTGCTCCTGCACTAAATCCGACCAAAGGGGTTGTTGACGGCACCAAATCTGCTTGTGTCAGCCCTAACTTCTTGAATGCGTCATAATACAGTATCTCCGTGCAGCTCCCCGAATCTACCAGAATTCTCTCCATGTCATATTCCCCAATTCGTAGGGTTATGACTAGGGCGTCATTGTGCGGCACCTGGATTTCCCCCAGGTCCTCATCTGTGAAGATTATGCCCCCAGTGCATTCTTCTCCTTCACGTCCTCGTTTCTTTCCTAACTGCATCACGTGCTGGTCGTGTTTTACTTGTCTTTGGAGCAACCTCACCTCACTTCTCGTGTAAGGCGCGGCCAATCCATGTATCATATGGATTATCCCTCTTGGATTCTGCTCATAATCCAACTCCAATGCTTTCTCTGCACCCTTGTGCTCCTCCTGAATAAATTCTTTCAAGTAACCCCGTGAGACCAGATCGTCGAGGTGTTGTTTGAACATCTCGCAATCCTCTGTCATATGCCCCCAGTCTTTATGGTAACTGCAATGCTGACTCGTAGCCCTCTTCGCATCTTTGTCCCCCTCCAGCCTTGGGGGCCATTTGAAATATGGGCGATTCTTTATTTTGTAGAGAATCCGGTAGATCGGTTCCTTCCAAACCGTTGTCACCGAAAAGAAAGACTTGGGGTCTGGGGCGTGCTTTTCTTTATACGGTTCTTTCTTGACTTGCCCGTACTCTTTCCTTTCTTTGTAGGTCTTGGGCTCTGGCTTGTCCGCCCTCTTCGGTAGGACCTTTGCCTGTTCGGCAACCATCCTGTTGTCCTCACGCAGTATGTCATCCTCATTTCTGGCATGCTGCTCGATTCGTTCCATTAGCCTCGCCAGTGTGTCTACCGGGTTCATGTTCAGGGATTTACGCAGCTCTCCCCGAACAGGCAATCCTGTTTTGAACGTGGCTATGGCATATTCCTCGCTGCACCCTTCAATCTCGTTGAAAGTCTCCCAGTACTTCTTGGCATAGTCTCTGATCGGCTCACCCTCTCCCTGCTTCATAACAGAGAGGCTTTCAAAGGTTTTTGGTGCTTTCCTGCTCGTCAGAAATCGAGTAGTGAATTCTTCGGCCAACTGCCTCCATCCTCGCACGGTGTTCGGCCCCAGCTTATGGAACCATGACAAGGCCACTTTCCCTAAACTCGATGGGAACATCTTGCACATGATTGCATCATCCCCGTCGTGCATGAACATTGCCTGTCGGTAGTGTTGTACATGTGCCACGGGATCGTTATTTGTTTCGTAAAGTACGAATGCTCCGTGCTTCACCCTGCTCGGAAGCCTCGCCTCCTGCAATCTCTTCGAAAAAGGGGATGAGGCTATATTGCTGAGGGCTTTCCGCGCCGCCTCTCGTGCAGATATGGCTCCCTCCTCTCTCTCTTTTGCTTTCTTGGGAGTACTCTTTTCCCAATCGGAATCAGGTCTCTCGTACCTATCCCTGTGATGTCTTCTAATCTCTCCTTCTTCGGGGGTGAGGCTTCTGCTTCTTCTTTTTCGTGAAGAAGCCCTTTTCTTTTTCGGAGTGGGACTCCTGGACCTGCTCCTCCTTCCTCGTGAAGGAGCCTTCTTGTGTTCCACTATCGCCAACCTTTCTCCTCTGGAATCTTTTCGTGACAGTCCAGAATCCTCCGGATATCCTCGTATCCGCTGCAATTCCTGTATCTCATATTCTCGTTTTTTAATCAAACGAGCGTACTCTTCGATCTCTTGTCTCTTTTTATCCAAGATATCGTCACGGTTGTGTGCACTCCTTGAATGCGCCACTGATTCTCCCTCACGATGGGATTTACTCCTTCTCGTGGAGCCTGTGGCCGTCCTTCCCTCCTTGTTCCTGGAGTCGCCATGGACAGTAAGGGGGTTATCCATGTTTGTGGGCTTCTTTGCCTGCCCACCGTCGGGCTTTCTCGGAGGATCCGGTGGGGAGTTGCCACCTCCTCCCCCCAACTGGTGTTTCGGATCATGTGGAGTCTTTGGATCTTCTTCCATCATGGTCGCTTTTCAGAGGGATCTCTTTCGTTTCCCACAGACGGCGCCAATTGTAAGTGCAGAAAAACCGTGAGTGGTTTAAACAGCACAAGAACGTAACGGCTACTTTGAGGTCCTCGCCGGAACCCTAATACGTCGCCGGGGCCTTTATCTGCAAAACAGACAAAGGGTGAGTGCACCTTTGCCGCTCGTGGCAAAGGCCCTCCGATGCCTAAGTTAGTATCACGTACTGATCGAAAACCCTAATTCAAGTAGGAGAATATGTAAAACTGTAGTGTATTGTGTACCTTTTTCCTCTAGGTTTGCCTCGTACTTATAGGTTTATGGATGCTTGCTGCCTAAGTATCCACGTTTCCTTAGGTTTCCTATCTCGTATAGGAAACCCAGAATAACTTGGATTCTCGTTCCCTTATCAGTTCATTACCTTAGTCCGTTTAGGACTCTTTTCCACAGCTGGCCGAACTTCCCATTCCCGTCGGGTATCCTCCCAAGATCCTTTTTTATTGGAATCTTATAGTATACACGGAATATCCCTGTTTCTAGAACCTTCTGGAACGTTCCCTGCATCTGGGATTGCTTTTCGTACAAATCCCCTCCTGTTCGGCCCCTTTTCTGCCGAACAGACTACTTGGACCAATGACTTCACATGTTATTGGTCCTCTGTCAATTCCTTGGTCCAATACTCTTGTTTCACTGGACCTTGACCTTGCATAGACTCTCTGGACCAATGATTTCTCATATCATCGGTCTCTGTCGCCGACCACCGTTATGCACGGCGACTGTCCCTATCATAATCATATCGTGGTCCCACGTACCACGTACCTGGGCACAATTTGTACCTGCTCGGGATTTACTCCCTACAGTAGCTTCGTTAAACCTCAAGTCGAATTGATGGCTCAGTTAGAGGTATCCGCTAGTTTGAGTTCAACACACCAAAGAAAAGAAAGTAAATGGAGTACTTACAATGGTTTGTCGATCCTCCAAAATAAGCTATAATAAGAATCCCCGGCAACGGCGCCAAAAATGCTTAACTCCGAAACCTCGCCTTCGATAAGGTGTGAAACCCCAAGCGTAGGGCTAAGTCGTTGGAAGCATAATATCCGGAAGTCCGGGATCGTACCCACAGAGAATCGTATTCAGCTTAGATCGGATTGAAGGTTTATGTAATGGATGGTGGCGTTTGAGACAGCCAACTGAGTTTTTCCTTTGAACGGAGTAAAAAACTAAAACGAAAGACTAGAAATAAGTTTTTATGAACTTAAAAAGGCAATTCTAGGGATCATCTTTCCCGTGACTAAGGCCGTTACCGATTCCCAATTATAACTCAAACAAGAGTCACGACCGCGCGCTCTTGCCCGGAAGATTTAACTATAAAACTATGTTTATCAAAAGATGAAATTAACCGGAGGCGAACCAACTTGATTAAAGACTTTTATCAAACACATAGGAGGCCACAATCCCTTGGTAAGCCGCTTGCCAAGACCGCTTGACTAAACACCTTACCGAGTAGTTTACACCCCTAGTTTAGACCAAAAATACAAGTTAGGCTCTATTCCGAAAACCATGATTTTAAGCCCGAAAATTTGAGAATCGAATAACCACCTAAGTCCTTGGGAAAGATTAGCCCAAGACTTAGCCAAACGACTACTCACTTATATTGAAAAGACTAGAAATTATGCTAGGAAAGGTAAACATATTAAACCGATAGAATCGAAAACGAACTAGATATTATAAAGGATCTAAACCGTAGCAACAACTTTAATACTTGAAAAATTAACAAACAACTTAAACTTACCAAGGTTCTTAAAGGAATTAGGCTAGAAAAGCTTGGAAACTCAAAAAGACATTAATGGAGGAAAGTTTAAGGAAAGTAATTAGCTAGCTACCAAAGGAGGGAGAGATGTGGTCCTATTTATACAAAAGTGACATTCTCTCTCCTCAAAAATATCTCAGGTACGCATAAAGTGGAAACTTGCCACTTAAAGAAAGTTAATAGCTGTCAAAAATGTAAGTCGGTCAGCCCCCGTATCGATACTCCCATACCGTATCGATACCGAGCTGCTTTGCTTTAAAATCCAAGTTTTTCCGTAGACGAACCGTATCGATACGCAGGAACTGTATCGATACGCTGAAGGCCGGGAATTTCTCTGTTTTCAAACCGTATCGATACGCTGAATCCGTATCGATACCGTGTCTTCTTCAGGCAGATCAAGCCCCTTGAGCCTTGTCTTGACACCCGACAGATGAATTCTTCAAGGCCTCGCCTACTCGCTTGCCCTCAAGGTTTGTCCAATCATCAAAACAGGCCCTCTTATTCGCGTATAACCTGAAATGCTCAATAGAAAACCTTACGCGCAAAATCACTAAAAATGGCAACTAAACAAAAACCAAAAGACATAAAACGGGACTAGGCGCACCAAATATCTACAATATTGGGTGCTTATCACCACCTGTGACCTGGCAATCCAAAAAGGAAAACCAGAGTGTGTGAGATATAGAATACATTCAATAAAATACCATAATACCCGAAGGAATATCTCACTTGAATTTAATTCACACAATTTAGCATAAGTACTCAATTGCACAACCACATGTATAATCACCACACATGTAGTGGCACATCTGCCACATCTCATGTACCCAATGTATTGTGTCCCGCACACCATGCTCCCAACCACCGTTAATTAGACGGTATGACTTACGACATGGTGTGACTCACTCCACAAACCTTCAATGGGTATAATCAACACCCAATAAGCATGCATATCATTAAATATAACCATGCAATATCTCATTAAATATAACCATATCAAACACACTCACCTTTTTATAGACCGAAGTATGCCAAACTATGGTTTCGGCACCTCCTGAATGACCGATTCTTCACCTAGCCACAAGCTAACTCATATTAGTTACGAATTCCATGAATACTAGGCACAACGTTATAAAGCTAATAAGAAGTTAAATGATGTCCAACAAATACAAATATGTCCATATCAATACCTAGAAGTGTCCCAAAATAAGCTCAAAGCTCAATCACAACACAACACCCCCAAAACGGTAACACATTTACAACCAACCTGTCTTAAAATGACCATAACATCTTATAGGTTAAGAATTAAGTCATGAGACCACCACCGTTAGAAAGTACATTTTCAGTACATCAATTTTGATATATAATATGCCCCAAATGGAGTTCGGATGAAAAAGTTATACTCATCCGAAGTTTTACAAAAATGTAGATTTTGCAGGTTGAACCGGTACTACCAAAACCTGGTACCGGTACAGGTTCAATAATTTTCCAAATGACAACTTCTGATCAACTTGTATTGGTATAGCCAAAAACCTTGTACCGGTACAACCTGGGTTTTCAGCAAAAACACAATGTAACGCCCCGATTTTCCAAGAAATTTTGAGCGCATTACTCTTAAAATATGCTGAATTTTACAAACTTCTAGGCCCCTATTTATCCTTATACAAAAATTACAATTTCAAAATAATACAAAAATCTATGTACATTTATTTAATAAAAGCAACTCCAGAGCGACTCTAGTTTTGACACGAATTCCAAGCAACGTTGGCCCAGACTCCGTTCCAGGGGTCCCACCTGTATCAACTGCTCCACTATAGAATCCTGCATGCTCTGGCAAATTGATCGCCGAAGCAAACAATTTGCCAGGATACAAACGTATTCTGAGTGATATGAGTGATAATTCACCAAGTAGAAATCCTAAAACCCAATACTACAATATGCAGTTTCAATGAAAATAACACAAAATTAAATAACAATACATAGTCACACGTAGCCTTTTATGAATTTAAATTTTTTTTTGAAGAACATAACTCATCATCTCCTTCTTACTATCCATTAACTTAAGTGAAATCTAAGATCTTCTCCACAAGATCTTTTCCTCCCACATCCACTAATCATGACTGTCCCATGGGTTCACTCCCTCTTGTTCGTCTTGCACTGTGGTCCTAAGTGAATACATCTAAGTTATGTACCTCGCCTGGATTCACCTACGACCATAACAAGGGGGGCAGCTTACCATGCCGTTCTATGACTAGGGTTCACGCAGCACTACTTCCATCTCACAGGGTATTGTACCGTATCCGAGGCCCCTTTACCGTTTCCCCAGATACTATACCCGAGCAATCTCTGCTTGCCCAACACTTCAAACATCTCACACTGGGTACTGTACCGTATTCGAGGCCCTTTACCGTTCCCCAAATACTGTACCCTGGGTCCTTCACCGTACATCCCCCAACACTTCAATTCTATTTTACCATTTTATCCTTTACTTATAATCGTCTAGGTGATCCTCTAATCGTATACCACATCGGAAACCTAATTGTCCAATCTACAACCACAATAAAATATCACACAGTTCAACATTTTAACTAAAAATACTAACATGCTAACAACACATAACCATGTGATAAAATTAATTATGTGAGAAAATAAATCTTGTCATGGAATTAATCATGCGATAAACAAAATAAATATTCGGTCAAACAATTAATTACTTCACTTAAATTTAAGTCTATTTCTCACATTTAGAAATTTTATAAAACATTTCTACTATTTAAACATTATATTTAACTCTCATATTATTCATAGATTTTACAAACTAATTTTTATTGGAAAATACTTATTGCTAAATTTAGTATTTACCAACTCTATTAAATATTAATATGAGATTTTCATAACGACAAAATTATGCGAGGCTATTCTAGTCAATATTTATTAGGGTTAAAGATTAACTAATATATAATCTAAAATGTTTCTTGTTTACCATCTAAATAAATTTTTACTAGTAAAATATTCTTGTTAATATTTCATAAACATTTATCTACCCCAAAAATTTATTAAACACGTAAACGTCCACTCAAATACAAATCAACAATGCATCATCAATAGTAATTTCGCAATCAAACACTTGTTAAACGATCATAAATTTTCAAAGGGTATAACGCTAATTATTCTAGCACAACCAAACTGAATTTTAATATAAACAAGCTTAAAAATGAATTAACAATTTAACAGCAAGTCATCATCTTTAATAAACTTTAAATCTAACTCCTAAGTCCTAACTCCATTAAAATGCAGATTAATGTTTTGGGTTTCCGAAAAACTACCTCAAACGCGATTCTAAGATCGGGTAAATGTTGTACGGGGTCTGTAGATCGCTGTGGTGGTTCCGAAATCTCGGGGCGACATCCGGCGACACTCCGTCGGGCCCATGGCGGCAGCATGGGCATGAAACCCACTATTTTTCTTTAAAACCCTTGAATGGGATTTTGGGGAGGTGAGGGGGGTGCGGTGGTGGCTCGGTGGTGATGGGTACGGTGGTGAGGAGGTGTGGTGGTGGAGGGGCCGAGGTGGTGGGGCTCGGTGGAGGCTGGGCCGAATGGTGCGGGGTGGAGGTGTTCGATGGTGGGGAGGGAAGGCCGAGAGGTGAAGCAGGCCGGTGGTTAGCAGGAGGTGGGTCGACGACCGAGAGGGGGGTGGGGGACGGAGGGATAGCAGGAGGGTGGTGGGTATATATATAGGCGTCCAACTAGGCCGCGATTCGCCGAAATAGGAGGTGGCCGTCTTTCTTAATGGCCAAGTTTGGCCTTTCAGTCATGGGAGGGCCAAGAGAGGGAGAGAGACTAGCTGGAAGGGGAGACGAAGGGGCAGCCGTCACGGCCGTTTTATTTAGCGGCGAAGTTTGGCCCTTCGGCTATGAGGAAAGCAGAGAGATACGGCAGAGAGGGAAAGGGGGAGTGTACTGTGAGGGAGGGAGGAGTTGGGTGTGGGAGGGTGTAGGAATTAGTACATGTATGCGGGGGAATGTGCCTCGCGGTGTTTGGTAGCCCGGATTTCGATTTCAGAAAATTACGAAATTAATACGGTAGTCTAAATAAAATATTTTGAGACTAACCGCGGTCTCGGTTTACGAAAATAAAATCTCGTTGATCAAAAATAGATTTTTACGAATACGGATTCACCCGATTCACTTTAATCGAACTAATTAGCTAGCTAATCAATCTAATTAAATAAAACAGATTATTATTAACAAAGAAAATAATTTTTGAAAATAATATCACAAAATTTTTATTTAATAAAAAATTTGGGATATTACACACAGCTCGTTCTTCTTTCGATTTCCAACATTTTCCTCTACTCAAATCACATCTAAAACTACACCAAATCATGCTCAAACACTAAGAATTCGAAAGCTACTCCAAGAACATAAGATTCAAACATCAAATTCATAACTTTAAACAAGTTCTAGACATCAAATCCATGGGATTCAAGGCTAACTCTCATGTTCACTAAGAGTTCAAACTAAAACCCAACTCAACTTGAAATCTCCCCTCTAAATATGAATTCAAGTTCAATAAGCACAACTTCAAGCAAGAGAAGCATGAATCAAGGTAAGAAAAGCATGGTTTACCAACTTAGAACTTCAAACCAAGCAGAGCAAGAAATCCCTCTTCTTCTTCTTCTTCTTCTTCTTCTCTCTCTCTCTCTCTCTCTCTCTCTCTCTCTCTCTCTCTCTCTCTCTCTCTCTCTCTCTCTCTCTCTCTCTCTCTCTCTCTCTCTCTCTCTCTCTCTCTCTCTCTCTCTCAGGAAATAAGATAGAAAGGAAATATCTCCCAGGATATTTTGATAAAGGCTTAAGGAAAATTATCCAATGCAAGTAAAACCATGTGCTAACTTATGCTCCACACATAAATCACACACAAGACCCTCGAACTTCCATTACATGCAAATCAACCCCATAAACATATAATTAAATTAAAACGTGAATTAAACACTAAATATTCGGAATGGGTATTACATGTGTGGTGTAATGAGGATATTGCGAGGTCCCGAATACTCGGCAAGGGATAGTACAAGGTCCCAGACGCTCGGCCATCCATCACATGATGATGGATTGGAGTTGAAATGGAAAACCAAAAAAAGAGTTTGGACTGACGTTATAATGGATTATAACTTGAGATATGAAATGTTGATCGGTGTGTGTGTGTGTGTAAGTTCCTTGGAGCTATATTATTGGAGTTACTTGAAGTATTGATACTCGCATTCAGTTTCTTCTCGTTACCAATCATCTCATGTGCATATAGACTTTGTAGAGATTTTCTTATTGGACTAATGTAGCTCAACCTTTCATTTTTCAGGTACGAACTAGGGGCAATAACATGTAGTGCTTGACATGCATTTTGGATATACCTTTGAAAGCTTACACTGAGGAGTCATTTGTTCATCTTTGTAAATCATGTTTTGGTGATGAAAATGTAATCTTATTCTTATTTATTTTAACTTGGAAAGATGTAAGCACTTAATTCTCTTTTCACCCTCAATGACTTATGAAATATTGGGCCGTGGTGCCCGGGATGTAGTCTTTTGAACTATTAGAACCTAACTATGATTCCAAGAAATGTGTATGGCAAACCTTTTGTGGGTATTTTTTGGATGGGATTTGTTAGGGCATTATTTATGAAAAATCACATTATTTATGTTTAAAAATCGAGGGCATGACAATAGAGGTGGGTTAGAGATGCTTTGAGTGACCTGGTTTCGCTCAATTTATTACTCCCTTCGTCACTTTTTAAGGTCGACTACAATTCTGCATGCCATTTTTAATTGCCTACATCTCTCAAATATATTGTTCCAAATATGCAATATGAATCTTGTTTGATAGATCTCAATTGTTTCTATAAGACAATGATTTTAAAAATATAATATAATACACATTGAGAGATATAAGTCATTAAAAAGTGCACACAGAATCTTAGTGGACACTCAAAAGGAGAAGGAGGTAGTAATTTCATATATTATCTGTCGCGCTCGAGATTTTACCCCTCGCATGCCAGATGTCTCATTTGCCTTCCTCTTCCCGCTGGGAGGGGGAAGAAAGGAGCGAGCGAGAGGGAAACGGTTGGAGATAAGTGATCTAGTTCCTATGGATTGCGACGTGGATTTTGAAAAGAAGGGAAAATGAGGAGTTTTATGTTCTATAAAAGGGCTTTGGATATTTTAGAAAAAGGCTTGAATTTTAGAAAATGAAGGGGGTTTTGTTTATAAAGGGGACCGAGCTTTCATCAAGTTGCCTACGTATCTCCGGGGAAAGGAGAATCAGATTCGGCCGTAGTTCAGTCCAAAAGGGGGTTTAGAAAATAACTCAGAGTCGCCACTGGACATAGAGTTTAGGTGTGCCTGATCACCTCTTGAATATCCAAAGAATAGTTCAAGTATTTTAAGAAAAAGAACCGCGGGCCAGAGAAATCGGTTTTTAGAAAAGAGTGACTCCATTTTGCTTTTTAGGAAAAGGCTTTAGGTCTGTGAGGTTATAAAAGAAAGGGTTCAGTAATTCACTGTTACGTGTAGGGAAGCCAGAGCACCATACCCTGCCCTTGCGGTACTCGCTTCCCAAAAAGTTTGTCCATACAGATTTTATGTGCACCAATTGTGCACAAATTGGGATGTGGGACCCACTACGAATTAAAATATGAATGAAGAGTTAGAAGATTTGATCGAACATTTATAGTTATCCGATTGAGTTGATTTTTTACAAGGGCACTCGGAAAAACATTTCAAATTCAAGAATCGACTCGAATTGTTTGTGTGGAACCCGTAATGGGCCCCACATCGCAATCTATGCACACTGTGCACAAAAAATGGTCCAAGTTTCTCCTTGTTACGAGTCTTTTTTATGGTGGATCAGCTACAATGGCAGTTTGTTAATTTTGAATCATTTTGGTTGTACACATCAGCTCCACATCACATTCCCTTAGACATGTCACTTAATTTTGTCATCAAACTCATGGGAAGAACAAAATTGATTAGCATATCTTATATTAGGGACTAAATCGAAACAACTAAAATCGCAATGACGAAGTTGAAACTCACTTAATTTTGTAGGGATCAAAAAGTAGATAGCCTTTTTCTTTTTGGGTACGCGAGCGGGAGTATATTTCTTTTGAAACTGGGACCATTTTTATGGGTTCCTCCCACTTGACGGCCCACAAATAATTGATTTTATTAGAAACTTTTTCCCGAAAACAAAAAATCAAAATTTTGTGCTCTTTCTTCTTTAAGGTCTTCTTAATAAGAGATAGATAATATGCAAATAATTTCAAATAAGTTTGGATTTTAATACATGTCTCACGAATATTAATATATTTTCATAGATATCAATTCACTGTTCTTGGATGTTGATCCAACTTTACTTATTATCCTCCGCTCTTATGGTCGAGGTTAGCATTTTCCTTCTTCCCGAGATGAAACAAAAAGTTAATAAATTTTGGCCAACAACTAAACAAAAACTTCCGAGCTTTTTAAAAAAAAGAAAATTAGATCTCTTTTACATATCCAAAATAGAGTCTCAGACTTCCTTCTCTAAGGAAAAATGGAAAGGAGTGCACTGATAAAGGAGTTTTTGGGTTATTGCAAATTAGAACAGGGATTGGCCGGGTTATTATATCAGCTGGATTCGTTAAATTTCAGGATGTGGTTAAGGGAATGAATTTGAAAATGAAGAAGTCCCCTAATGAGATGCTATAATTATTTGGGAGGACAATAAGTAATGTACTTGATTTTGTTAGTTTTGTGTTTTGTTTTTACGTTTTTTTGTTGGTACGGCGCCCTTATCATGCAACCATGTTCGGAGATTGGTGAACACATGATATATGTCAACCTAGTTAGGAATATATTTCTTTAACAATGATGTTCAATTTGTTCGCGTTGTAAGAAACATCTCCTCACCAAAGATTTTCTTTCTTCCAATTAGCTTGTTGTATCTATTACTCAAGTTCATAGAATTTCTTTGGCATACTAGGAAAAAAAAAGAGCACTCTAAAAGTTATGGAGATGAAAATATACTAATAACTTACATAAACAAACTCATGCTGCTGATAATTAAAAAAAAGGTTATGTTATTACAAATGGACCAGCGTTGACACGACCCGATTTTCTTTAACTGATTATATCATTTTTAGATGTACTTAACTATAATCTATGTGCAAGCCAAGATTATAAGTACCAATGGAAACGACCTTCATTGTTCACCTAAGAACAAGAATCTTACAAAAGTTCTATTTTGATTATATAAACCGCCAAAGAACCAGCTTCAAAGAAACTAGCTATAAACACAAGTTAATACTTAAGGGCCCGTTTGGATGTGGGATAAGGATTGAGAGTATTATTTATGAAGAGGGATAACATAGTATGGGGTATTATTTATGGAGGGTGGACGCCCCACATTGATGTGGCTTTTATGGAGAGTGGATAAAAAAATTAGTTGTTTTGGATGAAGTATTAAGAATGAGGGATAAAATAGTACTTGGTTTGGATGAGAGATAAAATGGGAGGATAAAGTTGTTTTGTACGGAGTAGTTGAAATGGAGGAGGATGGGGTATTATTTAAGCCTTATCAGGGGGTATTAATTAACAACACCCCAAAATCCACCCATAAATAATATCCCTGTGCCTACGCTTGGATAAACTAATCCCCCGCATCCCTTGTACCCCTTTTCCAAATGCTTCCCAAACCAAGGATAAGAGTGGCCCCACCTCCTTATCCCCCCACATAACTAATCTCCCTCCCTTATACCCAATCCAAACGGGCCCGTTTGGATGCGGGAACATAATTTGGGGTATTAGTTAAGAAGGGGGATAATATAGTAGAGGGTATTGGTATTGGTTAATAAGTGATGACCCACATTGATGTGATGTTTACGGAGGGGGTATTAAATAGTACTTGGTTTGGATGGGGTATTAGAAATGGGGGATAAAATAGTATTTGGTTTGAATGGAGGATAAATTGGGGGTATAAGGATGGGTGGATGATGTAAAAAGTTGTCAAATGACCCTTTTGCCCTTCTGCAGTCCCTAACTTAATTATGTATTACGTTATATATATAATTGCAAATATAATTAATCTTTCACATGTTAAGTCGTAATATTAAATTTTACTCACAAATTAACTAATTTAGTAATATTACAAAAATAAAAAATGAATTTTTATTGGATAAATTCATTTTTTTAAAAAAAATTCGGGTCTATTTTTTTTTTGGGAAAAACACATTGTTTGGTAGTTGGAAATGTGTCCATCAAATTAGTTAGGTGAATTCCCATGTGACCAACAAATTTTTTTTCTTCTTATAAATTGTTCCCATGTCTCTTCTTCTCATCTCATCTTCATTCACAAAATTAGTTCTTTCTTTTGTTTTTGAATAATTTCCATGGCATGCCGGGCTTGGACCAAGGCGGAGGAAGAGGTGTTACTAACAAACGTTATGACCCTTGTAGATCAAGGAATTTGGCAAGGCGAGGGCGGTGGGTGGGTGGGATCCCGCCTACTTGGGACATCTTGAAAACCAGATGCAAGCTTCTTGTCCCCAAGCAGGTATCCAAGGAAATCATATCGTTGGGAAGATGAAGAAATGGAAGAGGGATTATTGGTATCTTTCCATTATGGTTCGCCATCCTGGGTTTGGGTGGACTGCAAATGAAAACAGATTGGTGGTACAAGATGAAGTTTGGAATGAATTCGTCCGAGTAAGTAAATATTTTATAAAGTCTTGTTTAGTAAATTGAATTTTACATAAAGTATAATTCAATAAATGTTCTAAATGTTGGGAAGAGTATTAAAATTAAGTAAATATGGGTGACTAGAGGGAATATTTAAAATGGAAGAAGTCAAACAATTGAGCACGAGTGTACCTGAAACCAACTCCATCTACTGTATTAGTAGTTAGGAGGGACATGCTCAGGCCTTACTTGGAGCATGTTGTAAAGGCGCAAGACAGCTTGGAGTACAACATTGAAATGCCTACTTACAGTCTCGATAGATCTCCAAAACTCATATTTCGTACGCCTCTGCTTTGTATGGTGACCAAGGATCCACAAGAATATTGCTACCTTCTCCTCCAGACATACGTTACGTGAGTCCCCTAACCCAACACCTCGAACTAAACAACACAATCTCAAAAAAGTAAGCCTATTTACCCTCAACTGGTCGTGGTAGTCAACGTTATTACCCCTTACAAGTCTATTGATATTATTTATGTGTGTCTGGTAAAAGTTTGGATTTGGAGACAACTCGGGACGAGGTTGTTGGTGCGACGTGGACATGATGAAGAGGTAGAGGCGAAACATACCCATTGCATTAGTAATAAAGGCATGTAATGCCGTGACTGCCTCTTGCTCTTCTCCTCATTTGTTTTTTGTTTAATCTTGGTATCCTAAAAACGCTAACAAGGGTTTCATCTATTAAATATGAACTACAACTATTTATACATCACTCCAAATTTGAACTTTTGTGCAAAGTTTAAGCATTTTTTAAAACACATGCAATCATATTAACAAACCTAATTTGGTTTATTAAAGACTAAATTGTGATTAAAGACTAATTATTGATTACCAACACATGCAAGAATTTTTAACTTCTAGCCATATGATTAAAGACTAATTGGTGGTTGTCCAACATATTTTCTGCATTTTCTTCCTAATATTAGGGTGGGTTAGACAAATCTATGAAATACTTGAATGAAACAAGCCAAATAATCATTCCCAATGAAAACTCTTTCCCAAACTGATTTCCTTGCGCTCAAGTCCTAAACGAACGAAGATCTCCAAAACAAATCCTTAGTGTAGCGTACAAACCAAATTCAGAGCACTGACTGTCCAAACATACTTGATCACCATCTAAATAGGAAAAACAGAAACTTCACAGCGTACAAGCCAGACATAAGTTTTTTGTTTTCTAGGCGTAGATAATACATAAGTTTTTGGGCAAAGTACGGATTATCTCCCTGAGGTTTGGACGTTTGACAGATAACCTCCCTGACGTTAACTAATGACCACATAACCCCCCTATGATTTTGGAGTAAACTGCAACCGTTAGGTTTTTCATCCAAACTAACAGAAGGTGTAACACACACCCCTATTGAGGGAGTGAGAATGAGAAAAAAAATTAAAAATCACACCGAAAAAATACTGGAATTGCTTAGAAAAAAAATTACTAGAATTGATATTTTTTTGTTACTTTATTTAATTTTTTTTTTCCCATTTTCACTCTGACAATAGGGGTGTGTGTTACACCTTCCGTTAGTTTGGATGGAAAACCTAACGGTTGCAATTTACTCCAAAACCATAGGGGGGTTATGTGGTCATTAGTTAACGTCATGGAGATTATCTGCCAAACGTCCAAACCTCAGGAAGGTAATTCGTACTTTGCCCTAAGTTTTTTTTATTCCTTTTTAAGACTTTTCTCGTAACACTCCTACCATTTGAAATTCAAATTTCAGGATTGACAATAGATTCACAACTTCTCTTCAACAATGTCGTAAATTAGTTTTACTAATAGCATTGAGATATGAGTTTACACGCCCAAATCCACAGTACACAATCACAGTACATAAAACCCACATACATTGCAGATACACAATCGCAGCTACACTCAAACCCATGGAGTTTACACTCCCAAATCACAGCTACACTTACAGATCCATGGAGTTTACACCCCCAAATCGCAGCTACACTCAAAACCCACATATCCATGGACTCGAAAATTGTAGAAAACAGAACGTACAACTTAATCGAAGCCATACCTAACTGAATCAAAGCCCAAATCGGTTCAACTGGTCCAAATCGTCACAAAACCCTCTTTTCTCTTTGAACAAACACAGAAGTAGGGTAGCGACAAAAATGGCAAGCTGGGGCTGGGAGAAGGGGGATAAGGAGGAGTGTTCTCGTCAATTTTTGAGAGGGATTAGGGGGTATAAGATATGGACACCTCAAACCGTAGCTATCGGCAACACCCCCGAATACACTCTTCTCCGGTGTTAGGGAAGAACGAGAGAAAATAATCCCAGCCTCAAACGGCTTCCCAAACCAGGGATTAAGCTGTGGGACCAGGTTTCAATGGGGGTATTACTTATCCCCCTTCATAAGAACGCTTCCAAACGGACCCTAAAAGTCATTATATATATATATATATGTATATATGTGTGTGTGTGTGTGTGTGCAAAACTTGTCATTCCATCAAAATCCTTTATTGTGGTACTAAATATAAATATCCATAATTAAGATTTAAATCTTGGAAATCTAAAACCCATTTCTAAATTCATCAAAAGTCATGCGATGCTAATGAAATTTCCTTCTCTTTTTTTTTTTTTTTCTATCATGCCATAAAATGTAAATTCAACTAAATGAATAGAAAGAAATAGTCCGCTTTTAATTTACCAAAGAATTCAAATTAACCACCAAGGCTCTCTGTAACATACCATAATCTTTACAAACTCCAACTACAAAAATACAAGTTTTTCTTTCCATTCATCAAATACATATAAACATGATTCTAGAGTAAAAACTAACACTATCATTACATGTCCAAGTTAAAAACATACATGTTGTCGCAATGGTGACCCAACCACACTTAACAATAAGTCCTCTGACTACGAAATATAAGAGTTAGTTCAACCATCGGCTCCATTAAGCTTGCGCTAGCCCTTTAAACCTGTAAGGTATGGGTGAGCACAACCGCCCACCTATAATCTATTAATTAAACACTAAAATATGCAAGTGAACATGTTTTTAAAATATAAATGCTTGTACCCATGTACCCCATTTTATTAAACTCCAAAATATACTTGCTTGACACAATTCATAATGAATATAACCAAGTCTGAAAGATGAAACCAAAATTTTTCAAACATAAAACAAGTCAAATTATTAAACTCAAATACGAGAAAATAAGAGCACATAAAACCGAAAGTCCAAGTTATCAGAATTGTGTACCAATCCTAGGCCACTAAGTAGATCCCTAAATCATCCAAATTTATGGGCTACTAACCCAAAGGCCTATGAGGCATCTTATCCCGTGCAGGTTTACAGACAAAATAAACCGACAGACATCTCTACTGGTTCAAAATGCTCCTGGATCAAAATATGAGTTTTGAGGTTCTGCTGGTAGAGAAAAAAGCTTCTTCTGGTAGAAAATGGCTCTGAATTAGGTTTGAAATTGTGGTCATCTCTTTATTCTTGGCCCTTCCTTGCACTCTTCAATGCTTCTCAAAATGATTTCTATTGTAACGCCCCAAATTTTGGGAACGTTAAATAAATAATTTTATTGAAAACCTAAATAGAGTCTGGCTCATGATTACAACATAATTCTCACAAGAGTACATTTATTCAACAAAGGGAGAGAAACTAGGGTTCCTATCAACTGCTCCGCCTGCTCCTCCTGCTCCTCCATCCTAGCCAGCTTCTTGGTTTTGAAAGCCTCCAAGGTGTAGAGCTCACCCAACTTCTCTACAAAGTCTGACACATTATACCAGCGTCGCACCCAGTATAATATGTCAGGGTGATAACAGTAACACCGTGAGCTACAAAGGCTCAGAAGAATAATCCCATACCCGCTAACCCATAATTATAAACAACAGGGCATATAAGTAGTATACTAGCTCATGTAAATTCAGCGATTTCTAAATAGCACATGCATATTCAACAACTTCCGGATAAGCAGTTAATATTAACACATGCACATTCACTATTCAACTGGCGTCAGTGTTCGTGTAATATGAGTTTCTCCTACGCAACATTTTGTAGACCGTGTCACCATTTTCACTTTTTTTATTTTCCAAATCAATATTTCCAAAATCGTTTTTACACACCCAATCAAACTATTATTTCTTACATTTCAAAAATCCATTCTTTCTTCCTTTTTGGGAAGTTCAAAACAACATATATTTTCTGGAATAAAAGTCGAGATATTCAACATGATCATATTTCATTTCAAAATTTTAGTAAAACAAGTTTGCTAGCTTTTTTTTTTAGTACTTTAACTTAACATGCATTTTTAAATACATACAAAAATATAACTAAAATTTTTACTAGAGAAAGTGAGTAGAAATATTATACCGTTCTTCTTGGCGGATGGTATGGCTACGGAAAAGAAAATACGTCAGCTTACGGAAGGTGAATGTGGCTATCGAACGAAGTGACTCCTTACAGTAAGCTTACGGTAGCTTCGAAAGAGAAAAGAAAGACTTTCTTTTTCTCTCAAAACTAAATCTTGACTAAACTACTAAACTTTTTGGATCGAGAGGGTGGTCGGGTGGTGGTTTGGTGGCGGCCTTGGGTTGAGTTTCTTGAAGAACTCAAAACACCAAGAACAAAGTAAGAACAAAGAACAAACACAAGGTTTCTAGAGAGAGAAGTTGGAAGATTGAAGGTGTGAGTTGGAAGGCAAGAGTGAGGTTCTATTTATAGGCAAAAGGTGAAGCTCTTCCTCCCTCTCTTATGGCCGAAACATCCCCCTCTCTCCTTCCTTGTTCCTTTGCTTCAATGATGAGTCAAATCTCACTCATTACAAGGCATGGTCTTCCCCTCTCTTGTCATTTCAAAGTCTAAGTAAAGTCTAGGTCATGATGAAGGGTTCTAATGACTTGTCTTGTCAAATCTAGGTACTCATTGGATTATGGCAAGTCTTACAAGTTAGGGCAAAAATGATGACTAACTAGGAATGATGGGTTGCTAGCACAACTCTCCCTCCCATCTATCTCCCTCTCTCGATCTCTCTCCATCCGAATTCTCTCTCTCTCTCTGGTCAAAGCTTGCATGTGATTTGACAACACCATGCAAGAAGGAATGATGATGAATTATGAACTTTGGACAAGACAATACTATGCAAGGCTTAACTTATGGAAGAAAAAGATATGATAATGAATCATGGCCTTTTTGATGTGACAATACATAATCATGGTTGTTTGGAAGAACAAACTTGGTCTTGATTAGACAAGTCCATGGTAGCACTATTTTCTAGACAATAGGAAGTCTTATTTCTATTACTCAAACGATAAAAATTACCCTACGAACTATTATTCAATGGGTAAAGAGGTAATGATGGTTTGGAAGAAATATCTCCTTGAAAGTGACCTTTCAATGGAGAGAAAGAACAATGCACTTTCTAGGAAAGTGATTTGTTTGACTAAGAAAGCATAATGATGGGCTTGATTGACATGAGTGGGGAAAATAACAAGTCAATGGAAAAGTGAAATGATTAATGAGTTGGCTTTGGCTTTTGAAAATGACTTGTCAATGCAAAAAGAATGAATAAGGCATCAAAGTAGCATTTCTATGAAATTTTAGGGTGATATATATATATATATATATGTATATGTACATGCATGACAAGGTTACTTATAGAAAGAAGAAAGGAAGTGATGATGGCTTACATATATTGAAGAGACCATTCAATGAAAAATATGATTAAAGGTTTCCAAAATGTGTGAAATAGCCTTTTAATGAGTGAGGTAGACTTTCTAGGAAAAACTAGAGTTTAAAAAGGTTTGGAAGGTTCAAAAATGGTTAGGGAGATTTAACTAGGCTTAGAATCCAATTGATTTGGTTAACTAATTGGTTGTAATCAAATTATTCTAGGAAAGGTAGGATTCCTAGCCAAGAAATGTAATTTTATAAATTAATTAATGAAATTCAAATATTTGACGAAATTTTTACTTACTAAAAATCAGAGTTGTTACATCTATGACATCACAAAGGACCACCACGGACTCTTGGGATCTTGGGCACTCTCGGGAGTTAAACGGACAAAAACATACCTTGCACGTAGGGCCGGCTTTGAGATTCTCGAGGTCTAAGACGAACTTATGAAGGAAAAAAAAAATTCATATGAGGAAGAAAAAAAGAGGCCCCTAAGACTTGTACCTGTAGACACCTCCCAAACGAGGCATCGCCATACAGATTGATCACGCTTGTTTGGTTCCACTTCATAAACCAAGATCGTGGACATTCCCATGGCTAGGAACATCGCCACACGATAACGGTTATCATCAAAATAGAGTCGCCACCTAGTTTATTAAAACTAGGAAAAATGGACAGAGATTCCGGGTACGGGAGCCAAGAGTACAATAAGGGGAAGGTGTTAGACACCCCTCTTTGTCCAGTCGTGAGACTGGCCCATAATCGTTCGACATACAATGTATATTTGCTTTATTTAATTCTAACACATAATCTGGTTTTTAGCCTTTAACAGTTGATAAGGTGAGTCAGTACGATAAATGAAAGCATGCATCAGAATAAACAGAAAACAAATATGTCCCAGCAAATAGATCCCTCGGCCAGTGAATTGATGTCATGGCTGAGGAATCCCACTGGATCGATATATCGGCCGAAGGATTGATTCCCCAACCGATGTTCTTCCTCACACCAGAATACGAACAGTTAATAGAAAGAACTAATTAAAAGCGAGAGACGGAAATTAAATCAAACCATAGGCCTCTAGGCCTCACCACCTTGATCCCTCAGAGATTGATTGCTTGGATTGCGATTGATTGTAGATAATAGTGGTTGATTGTGGTGGTCAACTTCACAAAACCCTAGAACAAAGTGAGTTCTTTTGGGGTTTTTACTCTCGGATGCGGCTACTCATGGGAGGTTAGGGCTTTTGTAGAGGATTGATAGGAGATGATTTCTGTAGAGTTTGGGGGCGGATCATGGAGTGGAGAGATGTGTATTTCGTGGTTGTTATTTCAGAACCCTAAGGCCCTTTATATAGGCAATTGGTGACTCACTTCGGCCAATCAAATGGTGTGAATCAAAGTGGAGTTCTAGGGCAATAAGACCTCTATGGTAAGTGTATTCGTAGCCCCGAAGTAATGGTTCGTGGCTGCTAGGGTTTGGGCGAACGGATTGAAAAGCTGCTGAACATTCCAGAATCTGGAAAACATCGGTCTGCCGGCCGCCCAAATGATTTCACGGCCGAAGAAAGGATTTCGCGGCTGCGGAAAGGATTTTCCAGCAAAAGGCCAAACTTTGCGGGCTTGCTCCGGACACTCCCGAACTCGGTTTTGCGTGTTCTTTGGACCGTTGGAAAGCTTGTTGAGTCTACTTTCTAACCCAAGTGGCTTGGATCAAATATATTTAGTACATAAAAAGATATGACGATTTTACCCTTAGTGGGTCAGAAAATGGATTATTTTGGTAAAATTCTTGTATCTCCCTTGTTTCAAATTGGTTTAAGGCTTATTATATATCAATAAAGAGGGTTTTGAAAGTATTACAAGATGATGGAATCCAACCACCAAAATAAGGAACTTTAGTTTATGAAAAATGGGCTGAAAGCAAACTTAATTGAAGATCGACGATGCTACTAAGGCTAAAACACGTGTTAACACATTTCTATCCACTCCAAGTGTCGCTTGGCACTCCTATTACCTATTCCAAAGTGTTCCTTAATCCCTTAAGAGTTCCACAAAGTTCCTAAGGCTTTCATGAAGTCAACCACAACAACCACATATCATATTCATCATCGGGATGGTCCCTAAGGTGGGACTTGAAATAATCGTTGAGCCAAATTTGGGTGTCTACAGATGCCCCTCTTTGACTGAACTTGGATAGACCGCGAGGCGTATTCAAGTAAAAGTCAAAGCTGTAAAAAACAACTCAATTTGGTCCAACCACTATTCCAATGGTTTTTGAAAAAGGTTTTAGTTATGGTCGGGCCGGGAGGCTGCCTACATATTCCACAAAGGAAATTCAGACCAATCGTAGTTTGGGACAACCAAAAACAAAAGCGCAGAGCTTTAGAGGAGGAATTTGCCATCGGGCCATACCAAGCCTTCGAGCGATGTACCTGAGCTATGCCAGGATTTTGGCGGAGAGTAGTTGAAGGAGCGCCGAGCTGCCGGGGAAATTCTTGCGGAGAGCATCTTCAGTATTTTGGGGTAGATCAATACACAGCGGGTGAGTCGTTTGCTTTTCATGATCATCCTTACTTTGACTGAGGGGAGCTCGGTAGAGTAGCCTATCTTTGCGAATGAGCTTGATGGAATAGATGTAATTGGGTGGAATCCAACTATCTTCTGGAGATAATCGGACGCCGGTTCTGAGATGGGAGGGCACAAGGCCAGTAACTGGAGCACGAAGCGTTTGGATGGGAGAACCGAGGCACGGAACCGGTTGCAATCATGAGGCAAGAGTCTGAGGAGTCGGAGCTTGGAGCTTGACGTGATGTAGAGCCGGTATCAATCATAAGGCAAGAGCCTGAGGAGTCGGAGCTTGAAGTGATAGAACCGAGGCGTAGAGCCGGTTGTAACCTATTTCAAATGCAAACACATGGTATATTTGATAGCAAAATGCACTCAACTAGTGAATCCTATGAGTGTAGCACCAGGTTTCATTCAAGGGAATGTTCAGGCAAAATAAATCTAGTGACTCACAAACATCATCATAATGTATCAAGAGATATAACGCGCGTACAAGACGAGAGACGTAATTTTGATATCTGTGCACTCTATTTGAAATTTAGAATGTAACACTCATTATTCTTCGAATCGTTGGACATGTGATTAGCTTACGTCAAGTGACATGCAACAAAGACATCAACCACTGCAAGCCACATTATTCAAGACAAAAGTGCATTTGGCGAGAAAGTACATTTTTTGTAGCCAAAAGTGTAAAAGATAAGACGACGCTATTTTTCATTGCCAAAAACCATTTGGTGACGAACTTTGATAACGAAATATTTTTTTCGTCACCAAATAGTTATCTTTGGCGACGAATAATAATTTTGTCTCATCTTTTACGCTTTTGGCAACAAAAATATATTTCGTCACCAAATGAGTAACTTTGGTAACAAAATTTATGAAAGTTGTGTTTCGTCGCCAAATGTATTTCGGGCATAACTCTTTACTCAGAACTCTGATTGAGATAATTCAAATTGAATTTGAACAATAATACAAAGGCTACAAGTTTCATGTTTATCAAAATTGCTAATCTTAATGTTTAAAGGTTCAAAATGACGTTCAAAATATATTTTAATGTTAAAAGTACATATTATATTAGATATTTCAAATATGGACAGGAACACCGAAGGTATCTCCCAAGCAAAAGGGGACACTGTATCCTCCGATCGAACGATTCAGATGATACCAAGGATGCAATGTTTGACCAAATATGACCAGTCATCCCAACAGGTCATCCACTTTTGTGTAACGAAACCACTTTAACGCCATAACATATTACACCAAAAAAAGGCATAATAGCAATTTAATGGGCGTAACAAGAGTATAACATTACCATGAATAGGTATAACATTTAGACAAAACAGACATAACATGTAAAACAAAACCAATAAGTGGCATAACAATTGAGTCGTAACATTGGAGGAAAAAATGGGAATAACAAAAACCATTGACAAGCATAACATGAAACCATTACAAGGCATGACATAAAACCTTTAAAAAGTATAAAATTTGAGGAAGCCCCTTAACGATCGAAACCGTTCAGATTGTTTTGCTTTAAGTTATGGGAGATTTCGGTGTCTCAGGTCATTTTGGGGACACCATAACTTTTGGTATAACAAAACCATTATGAGTATAACCAAAACTCATTACAAGCATAACAGAACCATAACAAGGCATAACTTGTTTGTTATGCCTTGGTTGGTTTTTTAGATATTCCTTGGTTATGCCTTGTTTGGGTTCTGTTATGCTTGTAATGAGTTTTAGTTATGCTTAAAATGGTGAAGTTATGCCAAAAATTACGGTGTCTCCAAAATGACCGGGGACACCATAGCATCATCTGTTATGTTATAATTAGCGTCATAATTTTTTTGGGTCTATGGGTTTTTTTTTGAACAGAAGGTCTATGGGTTTGAGGAAGCCCATTATTGAGATGCAAATCCATGTATAAACTAACATTTTAATTTGTCCGATCAAGTATCTACCAATACTCAACATAGTTCATACTTGATGAGAATGATGTTATTGATATTAACCAAAAAGTAGATTGTTTTGATTGCCAAAAATTACCTCAGACGGTGCTTGAGTGGTATACTATAAGACTTAAATACCTCAGGAAGCAGATATGGATTCCGATCATGTAGTTGGCAGCATTTGATTATCACCATTTTTTGTGGCAATGATATAATCGGTAAAATGTGAAATCTTAACAGTTCGAATCAATAATTAGAACAAATGACTTGGTAACTACCTTTAAAATCTATACGTTCAACCTCATTGTTTGTAAACTAAAGTATTGTGCTTTAGTATAATGTATGATAGTCACATGACCATAACACAATCACAACGATCGAGACCGTTCACTTTGTTGTGCTTCTTGTTGTACTCATTCTCGTAATTTTTTAGGTCTATCGGGTTTAGGAAGGCCCTTCATCGGGGCACAGTTCTATTATTAGAATGTTTTTTTTTTAATCTGATCAAGTGTCTATTGATCAAGTGTTTATCGATATGTGATAGACTTTATTGACAGTAAAGATTTAATCCCTCATATGTTGCAGATAAAAGATTCCCATTGCCAAATGATATGACATGTGGGGCTTGGGTGGTGCACTATAAGGCTTAATTCCTCGGAATGCATTTAACGTGTTATGGTCTGAACATTGTTTATATCAAAAAATTACAATCCTAGTGATGAAGTTTAAAATTTGTATGTAATATGGGTGCAACTGGGTCCATACAATAATTTTCCAAATTTTGAAATGAGACTATGAACTACACACACCAGTGACATCGCCACCATGTACCACCATCAGAGTGTACTTCACCGATGATTTCGCCCAAATCTTGTGAATCTCCCTCACTGTCAACATTCCACACCACCGATTGCCATCACCATCCACACCCCCCACCGCCATGACCATCTACACCCCATACCGCCATGACCATCCACACCACTGACGTGGCCACCATCCGCCACCATCAGAGTTTACTGGAACGAGGAACCTGATTAATTTCGCCCTAATTCTTGTGACCTAACTCTAGCTCATCTTTCAACCCATGCAGATGAGTCACCTGATTTTACCCATGCAGATGAGGGCAAACCAAACCTAGTTCTTGTTAAGAGGATAAAAAACGGAGCAGGAGGAGGGAAAGGAAAATGGTTTTGGCCGATTACGGAGAGAGAGAGAGAGAGGTAACAGCCTAAACCATGGGTTAAGGGGAGGCCAAGTCCCTGCAGTGCTCTCAAAGCGCTGCAAACAGCAGCCAGAAGAAAACGACGCCGTTTCTTAGTTAATAGGAGTAACACCTTTTGCTCTTTTTGTCCCTGGCTCACTCTTTATCTCTTAGACACCATTACCAATAAAAGGGGGGCTTACTATTTGCAGCCACAAATTTTCTGAACGTAGTCTGTGTACCATATTATGAACAGGTGTGTACCATAGTATATACAGACTACGTTCAGGAAATAAGTGGCTGCAAATAGCAAACCCCTAAATAGGTAAACAACATCATAAAAACAGTGCACTGTTGTTTTTTTAATCATTTATTCTAAAGAGTCATAATTAATTATTATCTCTAAAGCTCTCATAATTAAGTATTTGTTCTTTATTTGAGATCCTATAGAGCAGAAATATAATTGTGAGAGTTGTAGAGACAAATTAATTATGATTAAAAAATTAAGTGCTCCGATTTTCAATCCGCTTGAACTGGTGCGAAGATCATATTTTTATGATTATTTTATCCTGAAGGATCATAATTAATTTTTCTTTGTAGGGCTCTTGTAATTAAGTTTCTGCTCTATAGGATCCTAAATAAAAAACATATACTTAATTATGAGAGTCATAGGGACAAAAATTAATTATGACTCTTTAAAATAAAATGATCAAAAAAATATGATCTTCACATCGGTTCAAGCGGATTTATATAAACAGTCTAAATCAAATTAAAAAGAAGTAAAGTGTATATTTTAATTGATGTTAGATAAAATATATAGTGTTGATGTAGTTGTGAAAGAAAAAATTGATAGCTAAAACAAAAATATGCACCGTTCATGAGATTGGGTATTTTAATTATTGTACATATTCTAAAAAAATAGAGAGAAGAAAGAAAAGAGCAAAAAGGTAATTGGCTTGTCTTACGACTCTTACTTGGCACAAACGGTGCCGTTTGTTGTGGCTGTTGTTTGTAGCGCTTTCAAAGCATTGCAGGGACTCGGCGTCCGGGTTAAGGTCGTTCTTTTTCTTTTTTTTTGGAAGAGTCACCGGTTCAAAAAGTAAATAGTACGTATTATGCAATATTAAATTCGATGACTGCGATGAATCCGACGAAAGATTTCGTCACCGATGAGTCGCCAAAGGAATAATTAGTGACGAAAATTTTCGTCATCAAAAAGCACAATAGGTGAGGCAGAATTTTCGTCACTAGTTATTCATTTTTAGCGACAAAATATTTCACCATCAAAAGCAGTATAGGTGACGAAAAATAGATTTCGTCACTAGATGAGAATCCTTGACAACCTTTAGTCAACAAAAAAAAATCGTCACTCATACTAATTTTTCGTCACCCATACAATTTTGTGACGAAAAAATATGTAATTTGTGACGATTTTCATTCGTCTCCAAAGACTAAATTTCTTGTAGTGTAAACCCCATTTATTTACACTATTAGGGCCTGTTTGGATAGGGTGAAAAGAAGAGGGGAAAAATAAGAGGGGGTGAAAAGAGAGGGGCCCACCGTTTCAACCCCGTTTGGGACGAATATACCCCTCGTTATCCCCTTTTCCCATCCCCAGGCCTCGTCGTTTCCCATTTCTGTTGCCGCCCTTTCTGGTCTGTGGAAGATAGGGTTTTGGTGGCGATTTGGTGGCGATTTCGTCGATTTGTGCCTCTGCGAACTCAGGTATTGCTTCATTTCGCGATGTACGCTTTGTCACGCTCTCATCTTCATCTCCTGATCTTGGTTTTGTCAGATCTGTTTGTGTGTGTGTGTACGCGATTTGGTGGCGATTTCGTCGATTTGTGCCTCTGTTTTTGTGTACGCGATATGGTTCGCATAGCTGGAAAAAAATAACAGGTCCATTTGTGTGTTTTTGTTCGTGATTTTTGTACGGTATATGGGTTGTTCAGGGTGATCAGTTTGTGTGTGATTTTTGTGGGTTGATTTTCATCTTCCCTGGGTTATCCAGCCCTACCATGAGTACTTGCATTTGTTTATATTTTCGGTTGATCTTTTCAATGCTGGTGAGACGCATGAGGGAAAACAGAAAATTTGATGGAAAAAACCATCGAATCTTTGCTGCAGAAAATGATGGATTTATGAGATACGTAAGTTATTTGCTTTTGAAAATCCTTGGAACAGAGAAATTGTAACAGGTCGTTCAGATTGTGAGTTATGTGTTCTGCATGTCTTATTTCACTTCATAATACTATCTAGTATCTAATACGCACCATAAAAACCAAATGAAATAGCTGAAATAGTATATCGATGAAAGGCCTAAAATATATGTATATATATACACACACTCTATACGTATATAGTATATAACGATGAAATGCCTAAAATAGTATATATAAGCATAGAACCGTTGTACGTTTCATAGGTTTCAATCTTTATGATTATGCTTCATAACGGATATGTATAAAAGTATTGGTAAGTTGGCAGTGTAATACAAATCGATATGTACTAACTTGAATTATAGTAAAAGTATTGGTAAGTTGGCAGTGTAATACTATAGTTAGTTTTTGTCATTGTGAAAGAGTAGTTAAAACATTATTTGTGCAGATTCTAGGTTAGGAATAATATTTTGTGGCTTAGTTATGTGTATTTGTAAGCACCATATTAGGTTTTGTGACCCCCGTTACCTTTTTCATGCATGAAATTCCGAAATCACTGAAAATAAAAGAAAAACTTGTAACAGAACAGAAATAAAGCTTATATAGTATGTGTGTGTGGTCTAAATTGCATGAAGCCCTTTTTAGGTGTTTTACTATGGCAAGATTAAACAGAACGGAAATAAGGAGAAGAGAAGAGAAAGAGGCATTCATCGCGTTAAACATGTACATTCGTGCTTCGATGGGTGTGTTTCGGCTTTATTGCTTCATAGTGTCGACGGCCCATTATCCCCGTTCGGAATTGTCTCCAAATCCAAACTACTACCAGACCCAAGTAGATGCCGTGAATAGGCTCGTGAATGGTAATGAAGTTGATTGCCACGAGCAGTTGAGGGTAAATAGGCATACATTTTTTAGGTTGTGCTGTCTACTACGAGGTGTTGGGTTAGGAGACTCGCGCAATGTTTGTCTTGAGGAGAGGGTAGCCATTTTTTTGTATATCCTCGGTCACCATACAAAACAGAGGCGTACGAAATTGCAGTTTTGGAGATCAATTGAAACTGTAAGCAGACATTTCAATGTCGTACTCCAAGGTGTGTTGCGTCTGTTCGACATGCTCCTAGTAAGGCCTGAGCCCGTACCTCCTAACTACCACGACAGTAGATGGACTTGGTTTCAGGTAAACTTCATTTGAATTGGTTGTAAATCTTCCATATGGTTTTCTCTACTCCACCACATCGAGATAGTTGCAATAATGTATTTCTTTTGTCGTAGAATTGTCTCGGGGCATTGGACGGGACGTATGTGCCAGTTAATCCCCCCGCCGTTGACAGGCCACGCTATAGGTCAAGGAAGGGTGAGATTGCCACAAACGTTTTAGGTGTATGTAGTCGAGACCTAAAGTTTGTCTTCGTCTTGTCTGGTTGGGAAGGGTCGGCCACTGACTCTAGGATCCTGGCGAACGCCATTTCAAGACCCGATGGTTTCAAAGTCCCCCGTGGTATGTGCCAATTCCTTAGTTCACCTTCCTTGCACTCAATTCCTAGTATGAACCCTTCCTTTAATGCCTTAACTTCCATTTCGTACAGGACATTACTATCTTGTTGATGCCGGATACCAAAATGCCGAGGGTTTTCTAGCACCATACCGCGGGCAACGATATCACATTAACATATGGAGGCAAGGTCATATGCCGACTACAAAAGAGGAGTACTTCAACATGAAGCACTCCGCTGCTAGGAATGTGATTGAGAGAAGCTTTGGTGTGTTGAAGATGCGGTTTGCAATATTGAGGTCTCACTCGTATTACCCCATTAGGACTCAAACACGTATCGTCACAGCATGTTGCCTTGTCCATAACCTTATCAAAAGAGAGATGCCCAACGATCCCATTGAGAACGAGTACACGGCATGGGAATGTGACCACATACACGAGGTCGAGGCAGATGATCACATCACTACCATAGAGACTTCCAATCAATGGACCGGGGAGAGGGATGCGTTGGCTACAGCCATGTACAACCATTGGCTAGGAAATGGTGGGGGACAAGAGATTTTCCCACCATGACGAAGTTTGTTTAGTGTATTTGTAATAAGTATTTCAAGAACTTTTATGATGTAAACATTCTAATTGCGGTTTCCATAACTTTTATGATGTAACCATTCTATTTGAACAATATTGTAGTAACTTCATCGTAATTCAATTCCGGTTCGTAATTCATAATAGACTTGTTAAGTAATCCTTTATTGTCCATCTTAACATCCATTTTCAGCAATGGATACCCAAGACCAAAATGGTGTGCCTACAAGAAAGGCTACAAAGCCGCGTAGGCCGTGGAGGAAACACGAAGAGGATGCCCTCATCAAATGCATGATGACTGAAATTTGTGATAGATGGAGGGCGGAGAATGGGTTCAAACCCGGGTTCTTCACCCTACTTGAGAAAGAGATGGAGAAGGTCATGCCGGAAAGTAAAATTAAGGCCTCCCCCCACATTGACTCCAAAGTCAAGTATTGGAGACAAACATATGCGAAATTATGTGACGTTCTCAAACTTAGTGGCTTTGGGTGGGACCATGTCAACAAAAGAATTGACGTGGATGATGAGGTGTGGAAAATCTACGAAGAGGTAACTTCAAATGCTTTAACGTAATAAGTTATATGTTAAGGCATTGGATCGTGTACTAAACTTGTAATGTTCGTGTAGGCGTCCCCGAAGAAGGCAAAAGAGATTGGTGGGAAGCGTTTCCCTTACTTTGAAGATTGGGAATTCCTATTCGGAAAGGATAGGGCCAACGGGGAAGGAGCGGAGGTTCCTTCGGAAATGGCGCGAACGCCACAAAATGAAAACGATATCCCAAATGAACAAATTGAGGAGAATGAGGATTGCTACTATCCATACTTCGGTGAAGAATTTCATCACAACCCCACAAGTGGACTCACGGGGATTGACAATGAAATTCCTTTGGGATCGACACCTCCACTCTCCACGCCTCCGGTCTCCACACCTCCGGCCTCCACGACTTCTAACTCCGCACGTCGTACGTCACTCCCGACGTCCACTCCCTGGACCTCCACACCTTCGGCCTCCACGACTTCAAACTCGGCACGTCGTACGTCACTCCCGACGTCCATTCCCCGGACCTCCACTCCTCCGGCCAACTCCGGAACTCAAAAGGGGAAGAAGAGGACACGGATGGGTGATGTGGGATCCCTTGCTGCAAGCATGGAGGTGTGGCTCGAAAAGAGTGATAGCCATATGGAGAAAATGACCGACGCAATGGGTTATTCGAACAAATTATCCGCTCGCCGCACACAAGTGCCTCTTGAGCTTGAGAAGCTTGACCTTACAGATACCCAACGATTTAGGTTAGGTGCCATCATTTGTGCGGCTGAAGAAAGGTTGGACCTATTCTATGGCATCAAAGAGCATCAAAAACAAGCGTGGGTTGAGGCCGTCCTGGATGGTCTCATCTTTGGTCCCGTTTAACTGTGAGGGGGAAGAAGTACAAGTATTGGAAACAAGTTTTTTGTAGTGGCATGATCTTTAACTCTTATACGTATGGCCCATTTTTTGAAGTGGCCAATCGAAGCACTCCTATACATGTGGTCGCTTGTAAATTTAAGAGCCTTTTGTTCTACAAACAATGGTAGATAGCTCTTGTAATGTAATGTACGTATGGTGTCCAAACATTGGTACAATTAGGCTTTTGTACTGCTAAAACAATGTCTGTACGTAGTTTGATGTTCGTTCAGTTTATGGAAATGCATGTTTTATTGCTTACTCATGTTGCATTGTACTTATGTTGTGGGAATAAACTGTTTGCATGGTTCTGTTTCACTGCTGCAGGTTTTGGGTGGCTATGATGAATCATTTCTGAGCCAAATGGGTTCAGTATTGTGCCTGCATATTGGTTCTTTTTGTTCATGCATGTGATGGCCACTATTGGTGGGTTAAAGCTGCAGGTTTTGGCCACTGTAGGTAGGTTAAAGCTGCAGGTTTTGGCCACTGTAGGTAGGTTAAAGCTGCAGGTTTTGGCCACTGTACGTAGGTTAAAGCTGCAGGTTTTGACCACTGGTTTCTATATGTGTGTGTGTGTGTGTGTGTGCCCGTGATAAAAATAATCTGCACAGAAACTGAACCAAAACCTGCACTGCTTGTGTTTTATGGCTGCATGTCTGGATTCCTAATTTCTGCCTGTATGAGGAAGCCAAAACCTGCAGTTTTAAGTGAGTGGCTGTGATGTGAAGCCAAAACCTGAAACCTGTATGTGTAAGTGAGTGGCTGTGATGAAAATTGCATAAGACACAATAGGGACTTAGGCGGGGCAACATGAGAGGGTCATTTGGCAACTCATGTTGCAGCCTAGTTCCCTCAACAAGTTGTGGACAACTCTGAGCCCAATGCCTTAATTATGTGCACAATTTGGTTCATTTAGTGTGCAGGTTTTGGTTATGTTAGTGTGCAGGATTATGGTTCAGTTTCTGTGCAGTTTTTGGTTCAGTTACTGTGCAGGTTTTGGTTCAGTTTGTGTGAAGGTTTTGGTTAAAGTTAGTGTGCAGGATTATGGTTCAGTTTCTGTGCAGTTTTTGGTTCAGTTAGTGTGCAGGTTTCGGTTCAGTTTCTGTGAAGGTTTTGGTTCAAGTTAGTGTGCAGAATTATGGTTTAGTGTTCTGTGCAGAATTTGGTTGATTTAGTGTGCAGAATTTGGTTCAGTTAGTGTGCAGGTTTTGGTTCAGTTTCTGTGCAGGTTTTGGTTCAGTTTTGGTTCTGTTATGCCTCTCCTCATCTGTCTGCTAGAGTTTTGGTTCATTTTTTCCTCTGCTTGTCTGTTTCGTTCCGTTTTGGATCAGTTACTCCAAATGTGGGTTAAAGCTGCAGGTTTTGGCCACATTTGGTAGGTTAAAGCTGCAGGTTTTGCCACTTTTGGTGGGAACTGCTGTCTAGTTAGTGGAGAATTGCTGTGATGAATTCTGTGCAGGTTTTGGGTTGATTTAGTGTGCAGAATTTGGTTCAGTTTCTTTAAAGGTTTTGGGTCAGTGTTGGTTCAGTTTGGGCTCTGCTTGTTCTCTGCATTTCTTTGTTCTCTGCATTTCTGGATTTGAGAGACCAAAACCTGTATGTGTAACTGACTGGCTGTGATGAAAATTGCATACGACACAATGGGGACTTAGGCGGGGCAACATGAGAGGGTCATTTGGCAACTCATGTTGCAGCCTAGTTCCCTCAACAAGTGGTGTACAAATCTGAGCCCAATGCCTTAATTATGTGCAGAATTTGGTTGAGTTAGTGTGCATGTTTTGGTTCTGTTTGTGTGCAGGATTATGGTTCAGTTTCTGTGCAGTTTTTGGTTCAGTTAGTGTGCAGGTTTTGGTTAAGTTTCTCTGTAGATTTTGGTTCAGTATTGTGCATAGGTTCTGTTTGTGCTCTAAAACTGCAGTGCTTGGTTCAGTTTCTGGTTCAGTTTGTGCTCTAAAAGTGCAGTGCTTGGTTCAGTTTCCTGATTCTGTTTGTGCTCTAAAAGTGCAGTGCTTGGTTCAGTTTGTGCTTTACAACTGCAGAAGTTGGTTCAGTTTGCTGCAGGTTTTGGCCACTGTTGTTGGGTTAAATCTACAGGTTTTTGCCACTGTTGGTAGGTTAAAGCTGCAGATTTTGGCCACTGATTTATGTGTCCGACCATGTATGTGTGTCTGGCCGTGATGAACAAAAAACCTGCACAGAAACTGAACGGAAACCTGCACTGCTTGTGTTCTTTGTTTGGGTGGCTATGATGAAATCTTTCTGAGCCACAAAGTCTAAGGCTTTGGGTTCAGTTTCTGTGCAGGTTTTGGGTTCAGTTTCTGTGTTGGTTTTGGTTCAGTTTCTACGGCTTTGGTGCCTGCATTTCTGAGTTTGCTGAGCATGTTTTCGTGCCTCTGTTCATGTGTGTGTGTGTGTGTGGCTGTGATGAAAATTTAAGAACACCCGTCGGGGACTTAGGCGGGGCAACATGAGAGGGTCATTTGGCAACTCATGTTGCAGCCTAGTGCCTTGCAATAGTTGTATACAAATTTGAGCCACATGTTTGAAGCTATTTGACTACAAAAGTCCTCATATCCATGGCTACATTGTTACTTGTGTCCTACTCTGTGTCCTAAGTGTGTCAATTGGCGATGATGAAATTTGAGCCAAATGCATTTATTTTGGTTTTCAGGTCTTTATTAGCGAATAAGAGGCATGTGATGGTTTATTCATTAGATATTGGGAGGTAATCCTCCTGATCTTTTTTGAATAACCCCTCATATGTCTCTCGATGATCAACGGAGACTTAGAATGTTATTTTCAAATAGATTACGGCCATCTTTTATCGTAAAGTTTGTGGTGACTTATAATATATTTTTCGAATAGATTACCCAATGACAGGTGAAGGAAAAGACTATTATTGGGTGGTTTTCGTTGGGCATGTGCCGGGCATCTATACAAGTTGGGAAGAAGCTCAACTCCAAGTGAATGGATACTCAGGAAGCATGGCGAAAAGGTACAAGACATTCGATGCAGCCGAAGAAGCATTGCTAAAGTTTCACGAGGAGAGCTACGCCCTGAAGAAGTTGGAAGGCAAAAATTTCACATCCACAAGTGCATTGGGAGTTGAACATCAAACCAATAGGTGCAAGACGTTTGTTGTATTTTTTTTCTTAGGTTTCGTAGGTTGTATTTTGTTGGCACTTATTCTCGATTCCGAATGAAGTTCTACGTTGCAAGATTATGTAAAATTAACACATTATGAACGCAGACAAGTTCTAATATATTTTAAATGAAGACGTTCCAACATTACATTCCAACATCATTAATTAACAGATACGACAAATGACACAACATCCATAGGAAATGCTATTTATTTGGAAAGCCATCTTGACCTACTCCTCGGGCTCCTCGGGAGGGGGAATGAAGCAAACACGCCAATCATCGAACAGTGGAAATTGAACATCTCTTGCCTCCCTAGCTTGTTTGTTAACCTAAGTCAAAATGAAAAAAATAAGAACAAAAAATAATTTCACCTATAAAAAGAATTAAAACACTTTATTAAGGCTTACTTGGAGGAATGCAGCCCAAACGTCGTCTTCAGCCACCACCATGTTTTGACTTGCATCCCATTCAAACCCCGGATGCTCAAGTAGGTTCACAATGATGAAGCAAGTACGGCGCCACTTCTTTATCTTCGCTTCAATATGCCATTCTTCAATGCCAGCATCAGAAAAATCACTATCCGTGAAACGTTTCAAGTATCTCGCGTAACCTGGACGAAAGTGTCCACTACTGGTGGTCCACAATTGGGACTCCACCATTGATTTCAGTATCGAAATCAACTGGATCTCCTCAGCCTGGACCCAATTGTGACGAGGAGGCGGACGACCAGCCATACAACAAAAATGAAATGTGAGACTTGTTTTGTAATTGAAATTTGTGAATGAGTTTGACAATGAATCAACTTGCTATTTATAAGCAAAATTTACCAAGCCAACAACCACATATCCACCATTCAATAACATATCCACCATTCACCATTCAACCAACTTTTACTCTCTATTCTAACCCAAAATCATACTTTCCATTCAAACCTACCATAATTTGTCTTTTCTTTTTCAAAAAATTCACTTTCCAAATTAATTGAAAAATAAATACACCATTCATTAAAAAAACGTTTTTTAATATAAATTTTTCATAATATACATTTTTTTTTTCATTTCGTTTTTTATACTTTCAATTTTCCCAAGTTGATTAAATATATTGATTTTTTAATTAAATATACTTATGTTCATACATAATCAAATTTCACACTGCACATGGGCAAAATAGTCATTTGACAGCTTTTCCCATCATCCACCCCTTCTTATCCCCCCCATTCTATACACCATCCAAACAACGTCAAATTTTATTCCCCTATTTAATACCCCATCCAAACAACATACTATTTTTTCCCCCCTCCATAAACATCAAATCGATGTGGACCAACCCATCAAAATTAATACCCCCTACTATCTTAACAAGGGTAGTGTTAACACCCCTTGGTAAGCCAGCTTACCAAGGGGTTTTGGTTCAGTTTCTACGGCTTTGGTGCCTGCATTTCTGAGTTTGCTGAGCATGTTTTCGTGCCTCTGTTCATGTGTGTGTGTGTGTGTGGCTGTGATGAAAATTTAAGAACACCCGTCGGGGACTTAGGCGGGGCAACATGAGAGGGTCATTTGGCAACTCATGTTGCAGCCTAGTGCCTTGCAATAGTTGTATACAAATTTGAGCCACATGTTTGAAGCTATTTGACTACAAAAGTCCTCATATCCATGGCTACATTGTTACTTGTGTCCTACTCTGTGTCCTAAGTGTGTCAATTGGCGATGATGAAATTTGAGCCAAATGCATTTATTTTGGTTTTCAGGTCTTTATTAGCGACTAAGAGGCATGTGATGGTTTATTCATTAGATATTGGGAGGTAATCCTCCTGATCTTTTTTGAATAACCCCTCATATGTCTCTTGATGATCAACGGAGACTTAGAATGTTATTTTCAAATAGATTACGACCATCTTTTATCGTAAAGTTTGTGGTGACTTATAATGTTTTTTTCGAATAGATTACCCAATGACAGGTGAAGGAAAAGACTATTATTGGGTGGTTTTCGTTGGGCATGTGCCGGGCATCTATACAAGTTGGGAAGAAGCTCAACTCCAAGTGAATGGATACTCAGGAAGCATGGCGAAAAGGTACAAGACATTCGATGCAGCCGAAGAAGCATTGCTAAAGTTTCACGAGGAGAGCTACGCCCTGAAGAAGTTGGAAGGCAAAAATTTCACATCCACAAGTGCATTGGGAGTTGAACATCAAACCAATAGGTGCAAGACGTTTGTTGTATTTTTTTTCTTAGGTTTCGTAGGTTGTATTTTGTTGGCACTTATTCTCGATTCCGAATGAAGTTCTACGTTGCAAGATTATGTAAAATTAACACATTATGAACGCAGACAAGTTCTAATATATTTTAAATGAAGACGTTCCAACATTACATTCCAACATCATTAATTAACAGATACGACAAATGACACAACATCCATAGGAAATGCTATTTATTTGGAAAGCCATCTTGACCTACTCCTCGGGCTCCTCGGGAGGGGGAATGAAGCAAACACGCCAATCATCGAACAATGGAAATTGAACATCTCTTGCCTCCCTAGCTTGTTTGTTAACCTAAGTCAAAATGAAAAAAATAAGAACAAAAAATAATTTCACCTATAAAAAGAATTAAAACACTTTATTAAGGCTTACTTGGAGGAATGCAGCCCAAACGTCGTCTTCAGCCACCACCATGTTTTGACTTGCATCCCATTCAAACCCGGGATGCTCAAGTAGGTTCACAATGATGAAGCAAGTACGGCGCCACTTCTTTATCTTCGCTTCAATATGCCATTCTTCAATGCCAGCATCAGAAAAATCACTATCCGTGAAACGTTTCAAGTATCTCGCGTAACCTGGACGAAAGTGTCCACTACTGGTGGTCCACAATTGGGACTCCACCATTGATTTCAGTATCGAAATCAACTGGATCTCCTCAGCCTGGACCCAATTGTGACGAGGAGGCGGACGACCAGCCATACAACAAAAATGAAATGTGAGACTTGTTTTGTAATTGAAATTTGTGAATGAGTTTGACAATGAATCAACTTGCTATTTATAAGCAAAATTTACCAAGCCAACAACCACATATCCACCATTCAATAACATATCCACCATTCACCATTCAACCAACTTTTACTCTCTATTCTAACCCAAAATCATACTTTCCATTCAAACCTACCATAATTTGTCTTTTCTTTTTCAAAAAATTCACTTTCCAAATTAATTGAAAAATAAATACACCATTCATTAAAAAAACGTTTTTTAATATAAATTTTTCATAATATACATTTTTTTTTTCATTTCGTTTTTTATACTTTCAATTTTCCCAAGTTGATTAAATATATTGATTTTTTAATTAAATATACTTATGTTCATACATAATCAAATTTCACACTGCACATAGGCAAAATAGTCATTTGACAGCTTTTCCCATCATCCACCCCTTCTTATCCCCCCCATTCTATACACCATCCAAACAACGTCAAATTTTATCCCCCTATTTAATACCCCATCCAAACAACATACTATTTTTTCCCCCCTCCATAAACATCAAATCGATGTGGACCAACCCATCAAAATTAATACCCCCTACTATCTTATCCCCCCTTCATATTTTTTACCCCCGATTTTTTCCCCGCATCCAAACGAGCCCTTAGGGGCTATTTGGATGCCAGCTTACCAAGGGGTGTTAACACTACCCTTGTTTTAAGCCTGGTCCCATAGCCGAAGCGCTGGTTTGGGAAGCAGTTTGACGCCTGGGAAGCAGTTTGAGAAATAGTATCTTTGCACTGATTCAAACCGATTGAAAATTGGAACATTTAATTTTTCAATCTACAGTTATATATTAAAAGATATGGTTAAAAAATTAAGTGCTCTAATTTTCAATCCATTTAAACCGGTACAAAGATTCTATTTCTCCGATCATTTTATCTTAAAGGGTCATAATTAATTTTTGGCTCCAGGGCTCTCATTAGTTAGCCCTAAAAGATTTCGGTTCTACGACTTTCTTAGGGCTAATCAACGAGAGCCCTATAGTCAAAATTTAATTATGACCCTTTAGAATTAATGTTGTGTTTGGTTTTTGAAATTTTTTTTGAAAAAATAGTAGGGGTAGTAAGTGGGGAGAGATAGAAAGAGAAATGTTGGAAGTAGGGGAAATCTAGGAGGAATTTTTTGAATTTTTTTTTTTGAAAAGGTAAGAGAACACAATATAAATGATCAGAAAAATAAAACCTTCCCACCCATTCAAACAGAGTGAAATTTGGAACACTTAATTTTTTTTTGCTCAACACGTATTTATTCTAATTATAATGAAACTAACAAATTTTGTCATAAAACACTGCATAAGGGCAAAAAAGTCATTTAACAGCTTTTTACATCAATCCCCTTTCCTTATACCCCCAATTAATCCTTCATCCAAACCAAGTACTATTTTATCCCCCATTTCTAATACCTCATCCAAACCAAGTACTATTTAATATACTCTCCCTAAATGTGGATCATCCCTTACTATCAAATCCCCCCTTCTTACATAATACCTCCAAACCTAATCCCGCATTCAAACGAGCCCTTATGGGCTTATCACGAGCATATTTAACTTTGTTTTCTTTGATGGGAAAACTGGCTTTATTTGCAACATGAGGAATGGGAGCACCATTTAGCTTGATAGAATCCGTTTTCCCTTCCTCCTGGTGTTGAAGCACCTCCCGCATATCCAAGCCCTTCTCTCTTTGAAGTTACCCTTTGAGCACTTAACACTTCCTTCAAGACTTGTGTACCTGTGTTCGATTTCTTAAAAGTAGTATTGGCTTTGTTAAGTTCAACTTACAATTTTGCTACTTTTGATTCAAGAAGCTTGTTAGCCTAAAAAAGAGTATACATATCATTTTCAAGATTCATATATTTGTGTTTAAGCAGATCAAGTTCACTCAAGGCATCCGTTCTCTTTCTCACACTGTTTGAACTTGGTGGCTAATCTTAAATTTGTTTTGGATGATCTATAATTCATTTTATAAAGCTCCTTAAAGGTATGTTGAAAAGCCTCACCATATTCTTCCTCTCCATCACTAGCTTGGTTAGTCTCAACCTCACAAAAAGAATTACTTGTACTCTCATAATCAGATTTAGCACTCTTCTCATTGAAAAACATAGATGTAGCACATGCTACATATTTGGAGCTACTGAAAATCGGAAGTTTGATTATAAAACTGTCTCCTCTTGGTGAATCTATACTAGCAAATCAACAAACAAAACTTGCTTGTCGCGCCCCGAATTTTCTGTTGCGGCATTCCCCGTGTGAAACGGCAGAAGAGAATACTTAACTTTATGCGACGATTTTGTTCAAATGAATTTGACACCTATGACTTGTTGAAAATTAGAGTTACCACTTAACAAAGTTCGGGTGTGTTAAGTCACCCCAAAGATACTTCCGAAGAAAACATCTTTAGAAAATCATTTGCTTGAAAATTTATTTTTATTTGTGAAGGACTCCTTTTGAGTTGTGGTCTGCGAAATTAATCAGAGATGGGCCCGAGAATTTACTGTTACGAGTGGAGAATGTGTTAGGCACCTCACATCGTCTTTTCGGTACTTATTTTCCAAAATTAACCCTTGGTCTGCGAAATTAATCAGAGATGGGCCCGATAATTTACTGTTATGAGTGGGGAAGGTGTTAGACACCTCACATCGCCCTTTTGGTACTTATTTTCCAAAATTAACCCTTTTAAAAATTAATCTCTGGCCGAGAAAAAAAAGTCTTAAATGGACAATATATATACAGTGGTGGATTCGAGAGTATAAGCGACAAGATAGCAAGGCCTAATTTTTGTCATGTATACCCTCGCCTCAATTTGAAAGTTGTGATAATTTAAAATTAAAAAATCCGTTCGCATTAAATTGGTTAATGAAAATCGCACATAGGTACAAATTTCATTTTTTTATACCAACAGCGGCTTACTAACTTCGACGGTTGTCGGGACCCTCAATTCAATGCAAACATATCTCAGGCGCGAATTACAATAATTATTTGGAAAAAACTTTAAAAAATTCAAAATCGGTTTACATTGAATTGGTTAATGAAAGACACACGTAGGTGCAAATCTCATTTTTGATACCGGCGGCGACTTACTAACTTCGACGGCCGTCGGGATCCTCAATTCAATGTAAATAGATTTTCAAATGGGACTTATTTGTTAAAAAGCTTTTGAAAATTCAAAATCGATTTGCATTGAATTGGTTAATGAAACACATACATACACGTAGGCACGAATCTCATTTTCGATACCAACAACGGCTTACTAATTTTGACGGCTGTTGGGATTCTCAATTCAATACAAATAAATTTCGAACGGGAATAAGAATAACTATTTTGTGGAAAACTTTCAGGAATTCGAAGTTGATTTGCATTGAGCTGGTTAATGAAAAACACATGAAGGCAAGAATCTCATTTTTATACCAACAGCCGCTTACTAATTTCGATGGCTGTTGGGACACTCAACTCAATGCATATATTTCTAACGGGAACGACAATATAGAGATAACACTACTAGAAAATACCACTCCCCAAATTTATGGGGAGTGGCAAAATCAATTCCATATAGGGATTGATAATGTCACTCCCCAAATTGATAATCACACTCCCTTTGGGAGTGACATCATAAATTTGGAAAGTGACATTATAAATTCCCCCCCCCCCCCTTTTTTTTTTCTTCTAGCCTTTGAACCAAAATCCAAATACTTTTTCCGGCGAGGGTTTCATGAAGAGAAACACAACTTCGTCACGGACACCATGAACCATCGCCGTCCACCAGTGTCTGTGTTTCTTGCCGCTGGCCACCAGCTCAAACCATACTCAGAGGACGTCCATCTTTACTTTTTCGGAACAAACGTCTAACCACGAGGCATTTCAAGCCCATATGATTGTCAAATCTCTCTCCTCTCGTCATCTTCTCTCTTGAAAAAAGAAAATTGAATTCTACACTCCATTTTTTAACATCTACACTCATTTTTTTGTCTTCTAGTAAAAAAATTACATACACTTTCAACACTAAAATCCAAAAAAAGGAGTGTAAATGTTAAAAAAGAGAGTGTAGAATTCAATTTCTTGAAAAAATTGGGGATTTTAGACCTGGGGCTTTTTCAGTTTAGGGGTTTGGATTTGGATTTTTTGTTTTTGAAATTTGATTTGTTGTTGGAAAGTATGCATTCAATTAGTATTTTTTTGTGCTATTGTTTGAAGAAGATGGTGCATGGAATGTGAATTTTACATCAGTTTTTTACCACTAAGTACAAAAAAGTGACATTTAATTCTCATTAAGGAAAGATGAAATACTTAATTACCATTAGGTCCATGTAGAGACCCGTATAATTTTAATTATTGAAATTATTATTAAATGCCTAATTGGAAAAAAATATAGTTTATTAGGTGATTAAGTGAATTGAGGGCTAAAGTGAATGAATAAGAGATTGAGGGAGTGGATGTGTAGTTTGAAGTTATGAGAGTATATAAGGTGTGTGTGTGTGCATTGTAGGAGATCATTTATCTCCATCTCTCTCTCTCTTCCCAGCCGATCTCCCTCCCTCTCGGCTCTATCTCTCTCTCTCTTGTTCTCTCTCAAAACCCACCAAAATACCTCAAAGTTCTCAAGAACCCACCCTCATTTCACCTCCTCCACGCAACCCCGGGCTTGTATCGCGTTGGGTGAGGCTCGGGAAGTAGATCTTGGTTGATTTCAAAAGTTGGAAGCTAGGGCTCGTTCGAATCCATTGGGTTTTGCTCCTTGCTTCTTTTATGTGTTTGTATGTTGGTTTGGTGTAGAATCATGCTTTGAATCATTGGATTTCGTTGTCGTGTTTGCCTTGAGTTTTCTGCACTGAATCGCTGTTCGTAATGTCCCCGTATCGATACAATCGTTTGCGTATCGATACGCTGAAGGGATCTGCATTCCAGTAGCATCAGAAATCTGTCGTAACGTAACTGTATCGATACTCCTTCTCCGTATCGATACTCCAGACTCAGCCGTATCGATACTCCGATTTTCGTATCGATACTCCAGACTTTGCCATATCAATACTCCGATTTCTGTATCAATACTCCTTGGCTTTCTGGGCAGTTTTTCCCTCCTTGCTTATACTTCGACTGTTTGATCCCCGATCACTTCTAAACCCTTTTGGACACTTCCAAACCTATCCCTAACATATTCACTTGTTTTTCTATGAATCATTGATGTTATCTTTGATCCGTTGATCTTCCGTTTGTAAGGGGCGAATAGGAGTTCACTTGATTAAAATCGTGTTAAAATATAACTTGTTGATTGATAGATGACTTGAGAGTAGTTGTGGCATTATTGGCATAATGTATGATGTTTCATGCTTGAATGTGGTCATAAGAGAGTCCTTGTTTGCACAGTGAGTAAACGGGTAGTCACGTGATTCAAAGGTTGGGATAGGGAGTCTCATAACGCAAGGGGTGAAAATACGGAGACTCAAGTGGATCTCGTAACGCAAGGGGTGGTAATACGGTGATCCAAGTGGTTAGGGTTCTTCGTAACGCAAGGGGTGGTAATACGGTAACCCTCGTGGTTTATTACTGTAACGCAAGGGGTGGAAATACAGACGGTTGAGTTTGGTAATGAGTGCTGCTATGGGTACATACAAAATGTACATACAATGTACATATAGATTTTGTGAGGCTCAAATCGGGTCCCACAAAGATGATCCAAACCGTCCATTATTTTTAAAATATATTTTTATGGAGCCCTGTAAAAAATCAGCTCAACCCGATATCGGTAAGGATTTTTTCTGAATTTGTGGGGGCGACGAGTAGTTTTCGCCCCCACAAATTCAGAAAAAATCCTTACCGATATCGGGTTGAGCTGATTTTTTACAGGGCTCCATAAAAATATGTTTTAAAAATAATGGGCGGTTCGAATCATCTTTGTGGGACCCGATTTGAGCCCCACAAAATCTATATGTACATTGTATGTACATTTTGTATGTACCCTTAGCATTTTTGTTTGGTAATAGAGAGTCGTATCAAAATTATAGGGTTGCATGAGTCTTGTGAACATTGTGGCTAATTTTGTGATGACGGCATGTCGTAGGACGATTGTAACGAATGATTGGCACCCCAATGAGTTGATTTCTATCCATCGGTTGAACTATGTCCCCATGTCTCATTCCTTTACACTTGGCATCATATTTGCACATAGAATTGGTAAAAGATTTTCCTACTGGGCTAGTGTAGCTCAACCTAATCTTTCTTTTCAGGTTTAAATGCGGGATAGTGACTTACATGAAATGCGTGCATGGATGTGAAAAGGGCTTTTGGGAAGCTAACACTGATTTAGTTACATCGTCATCTTTTGTAATAGACTTTCTTTTGGATAAAGATGAGTTTGTAACTTAATGGTTTGTCCATACAAACACTTGTAATCTATTTGGGGCCGGAGTGCCAAATTTGGATATTCTTTGAAATTGGGACTTGTTTTGTTAAGCTTAACAGGTGGGAACTGTTTGGGGTATTAATTACAATATACGAAGGTCTTTTGTTGAGAAAGCTTTATTTAAATTATGTTGAAAATCTGGGTCGTGACAGTCCACTTTTACAAAAATACATTTATCATTAATGGAAGTGTCACCCTAGGGTTTTAGGGTATACCAGGGTTTTATGGTACCTACTTGGGTACCCTAGGGTTTTAGGGTACCTTAAGATTTTAGGGTTGAGGTTTAGGCGCTTTCATAGAGCCTTAAGGTTTGGGTTTAGACACTTTTATAGGGATTTTAAGGTGCATTTTTCTATTATAGGGTTTTAGCAGTTTAGACACTTTTATAGGGTATCCAAGGGGTTTAGGCATTTTTATAAGGTACCCTAGATTTTAGGCATTTTCATAGGGTGCCCTAGGGGTTAGGCACTTTCAGTATTTATGATTTTAGGCACTTTCATAGGGTTTTAGTGTTTCGTTAATTAGAAGAGATCTGGTGGAAATTATTTTCTATTTTCTGGATCTAGAGGTAAAATGCCCATTTTACATTTAGGGCTTTTTCAGTTTACGGTTTTGATTTGGATTTTTTTTGGGGTGAAATTTGACTTGTACTTGGAAAGCGTGTAGTCAATTAAAAACATTTTCGTCTAGTGTTTGAAATAGATGGTGGAATGTGGATTTTATTTTGGTGCTATTTTTTGAGCTTCAATACAATCTGTGCATTCTCCATCAACCGTATTCCTGCATAAAAATCAATATACAGAAAACTGATGGAGCTGCATTTTCATTGTAAAATGAAGGAGCACCTTCTTTTGTTCAAAGGCTGAAAAGAAAGGAGGAATAAATTAATATTTAATGAGTTAGAGGGTGGGGCCGCAACCTTTTATGGATGGAGGACCAAGGTGTTATTATTCTGGATTAAAGTGTTATTATTCGGGATAATTTTTGGGTTTCAAATCCGGGTAAGGTGTTATTGTTCTGGACTAAAGTGTTATTATTCGGGATAATTTTTGAGTTTTCAATTCCGGGTAAGGTGTTATTGTTTTGGACTAAAGTGTTATTATTCGGGGTAATTTTTGGGTTTCAATTCCGGGTAGGTAGTATTTCTGTTTCTTGTATTAGCACGTACATTACAATGGTGAAGTTGTCGGACTTTGAAATATACTTTCGTGATGAGCGACCCGTGGATCATTGCAATTGAAGTACAAAACGGTCCTTTCACTTGCATTTTTATCGTGCCTCAAAATGCGATCTAGAGCGGCGGGGCAAAAATAGGGTATCAACAGCTGGGCTTCTTTTCTTTTTCTTTTTTTAATAACACAGAGTGTCCTCGAGTCAACTTACGCATATCACGGGACTAAGTCTTTATGGCCCTCCACCAACCTATGGGGCGTTCTTATGGGAGTCCATGGGGTGGCCCTTAGGGATTTCGAATCGGGGACTTGGGGGAGCAAACCCCAAGCCTTAACCAATTGAGACAACCCCTCTGCGCAGCATTAATTGTTCAGACAAAGAATAAAAAGGAATGCGTCATTTTCGCTTCGCAAATTGCTTTCCCCCCACCCCTACCCCCCGACCCCACACCCATTTTCCCGGACTACCCCCGCCCCCCATCTCTCTCTCCTTCCTTAAAGTACCCGCCCCCTACCCGAATGCACAGTAGCCCCTATCCCTAAAACGACAACGTTTGATTTTAAAAAAAAATTCTTACCATCAATTTGCAATCTTATGGAGCAAAAACGTGATTATGAGAGCCCTAGAGACAAAATTTGATTATGTCTCTTTAGAATAATATGATCTTCACACCCGTTCAAACGGATTAAAAATTGAAGCACTTAATTTTTTAACTATATTTTTTAATATATAAACGGTCTCAAAAAATTAAGTGCTCAAATTTTCACTTCGTTTGAATCGGTGCAAAGATTTTGTTATTCTGATCATATTGAAAAATATAGTTAAAAAATTAAGTGCTTCAATTTTTAATCCGTTTGAACGGGTGTGAAGATCATATTATTCTTAAGAGACATAATCAAATTTTGTCTCTAGGGCTCTCATAATTACGTTTATGCTCCATAGGATTGCAAATTGATGGTAAGGATTTTTTTTTAAAACCAAACGTTGCCGTTTTAGGGGCTGGGCCCGCTCCCCCCTACCCCACCTTTTAATTTCTTTCTTTCTTTAATTACTTATATTTTATTTATTTAATTTCTATAAATACACCCTTTCTATATTAAAAAATATAATTCAAGAATTAAGTGCGCCAATTTTCAATTCAGTTGAACCGGAGCGAAAATCGTATTTTTTTTAATCATTTTATTCTAAATGGTCATAATGATTTTTTTGCTCTTAGGTCTTTCAATGAACACCTTAAGGCTCATTATTTAATTTCAGGGCTCTCTAGAGTGTCTATTGAAAGGCCTTGGAGCAAAAAATTTATTACGACCATTTAGGATGAAATGATCAGAAAAATAACATCTTTGCACTGATTCAAACGGATTGAAAATTGAAACACTTTTTTTTTCTCTCAATTAATTTACAAAGCCTAGAATTAGACTTGAACCTATTAATTGTCTTACAAGTAGTCTTTCCTATTAATTGCTATTGCCCGTGTTGACAATCATTTCGTGCAAGTTTTCTTACAACCTCATTACCCTGTACCACTCATCCCAATATGGTGGCAGGATCATGCATCGGACGAAGCTAAAGGATGGACTGTTAGTTATGAAACACGTATTCTATTGTGGTACGAAATAATGAGTATAAGCGCGTCGGGAGCAACATTTGGAGGAAATATTGATTAGAATTTGTGTTTTTATGTATTTTCATGTTTTGACAATATATACTCAATTATAATAAAATGAAATTTTGTTTAAATTTATTATTGTTCATTAGAAGTTATTTTTATTATTTCATTGTTAAGATAAATTAATTAACTAATTAAAATAATATAAATTTATTACGTATAAAGTCAATTTTAATTGAAAATAGAATTTGACTTAACCAAAAAAAAAAATAAGGGAGGTAAATGGGAAAAGAAACAAATAAAGAAAATAATTGAAAATTAAGAAAAGAAATAAAAAAGATTCTAACTGGAAAGAAAAGGAAAAAAAGAGAAAAAAAATTCAAACTGGAAAGAAAGAAAAGGAAATAAAGAGGAAAAAAAAAACTGAAAATAGAGAAAAGGAAATAAAGAGCTAAAAAAAAAAAAAAACTGAAAATAGAGAAAAGAAAATGGAAGTAAGACTCGAAATGTATTCGATGTCTCTAAGAGACCATTTAGGAAAGCTGTCTTCACATCCATTTGATGTATCTCAAGATTTCACAGAGCTGCAATTGCGATTATCATTCGAATGAATGTGATCCTGATGACAGGAGAATAAGTATCAAAGTAGTCTAGGCCTTCCTTTTGTCTATTCCTTTTAATGACAAGCCTAACTTTGTACTTATCTATTGATCCATTTGCCTTCATCTTCCTCTTGAAAATCCACTTGTAGCCCAAAGGCTTACTACCAAGAGGATGATCCACCAATTCCCATGTATGGTTTTGCATAATGGAATCAATTTCACTCTTAATAGCCTCTTTCCATAAAGGACCCTCAGGAGAGCTCACAACTTCCTTGAATGTTCGAGGCTCACTTTCTAACAGATACGTTAGGATGTCTAGACCAAAGGATATTGATGTTCTAGCCCGTTTGTTACGTCTTGGCTCAACCTCAACTTCTTCCTCTTGGTCTTGACTGCTTTCATATGCAGTCTCCAAAATCCGCTTCACGGAACTTGACTCTTTTATGGATCTATAAGGAAATATATGTTCAAAGAATGTCACACTCCTAGACTCCATGATAGTGTTCTTGTGAATATCCAGTATCTCAGATTCATACACAAGAAACCGATAGGCAGTACTGTTTCGTGCGTAACCAATAAACACACAATCAACAGTCTTTGGCCCTATCTTCTCCTTTTTAGGTGGAGGTACAGCTACCTTTGCGAGACACCCCCACATTCGAAGGTAACTGTAGGTAGGCTTCCTACCTTTCCACATATCGTAAGGAGTCTTATTGACTTTCTTGCGAGATACCTTGTTAAGTATGTAATTTGCGAAGAGGATAGCTTCCTCCCACAAGTTCCATGGTAACCTAGAACTTATCAACATAGCATTCATCATCTCTTTCAAGGTACGATTTTTCCGTTCAGCAATTCTGTTTTGCTGAGGGGAATAAGGTGCAGTAGGGCCGTTTCTCTAGACTGATGCTTCTTCGTTCCCGAAAACTGGCCATGTTCCACAACATTAGCCTTGGCGGCGTAGGTGCTCCCTACCCTCCTTTCAGCCATCTTATTGTCCACCTCAATGCGGAGCCTAACAATAAGATCCTCCATAGTCATAGCCTTTCGCTAGTACGTCAAGTACAACTTGAAGTCTTTCCAACCAGGGGGCAGCTTTTCTATCATGCATGCCACTTGGAAAGGATCACACAACAGCATCCCTTCGGTAGCGATTTCGTGCAAGATCACTTGGAGTTCTTGGACTTGACTGATCACAGTTTTTGAGTCCACCATCTTGTAGTCCAAAAACCGGTTGACAACAAATTTCTTTGATCCGGCATCCTCGGTTTTTTACTTTCTGTCTAGGGACTCCCATAGTTCCTTAGCCGACTTCTTCACACAGTACACGCTGTAAAGTGCATCGTGCAAGCAATTTAGAACATAGTTATTGCACAAATAGTCGTTCTCTTTCCAAGTGATTTGGTCCCTCAGGACTTGCATGTCTTGCTCATCTTCAGCAACGACAGGTACATCCTCACTCAAAAACCTCACAAGGCTCAGAGTCGTGAGGTAAAACAGCATCTTCTGCTGCCACCTCTTGAAATCCACACCAGTGAATTTCTCGGGTTTCTCCCCGTGGTTCACAGGAACCGCACGCACCGCCATTGGGATTGGAGGATTCTGAGCCAAAGTCACGGGAGTTTGCCCATTGTTGCCATTGGGGGAGTTTGCCCATTGTTGCCATTGGGGATCCCATTGCCACTTCCATTTCCAGTTTCAGTTGACATCCTTTCGGTGCTGGAGGTTGTGTTGGTGTTCGTCTCTCAGGGTTGACTCGGTTACCACTCAGCCGCCGGAGTACCGCTGTAAACTGCCCGTCGAACCAACTTGTGTCTGTACTCTCTCTCTCGAAAAGAACAATAGTATTGTAGAAGTAGTAGAGATGCTATCCTCTCCACAAATTACATACTTAGCAAGGTACATCGCAAGAAAGTCAATAAGACTCCTTACGAGATGTGGAAAGGTAGGAAGCCTACCTACAGTTACCTTCGAATGTGGGGGTGTCTCGCAAAGGTAGCTGTACCTCCACCTAAAAAGGAGAAGATAGGGCCAAAGACTGTTGATTGTGTGTTTATTGGTTACGCACAAAGTAATACTGCCTATCGATTTCTTGTGTATGAATCTGAGATACTGGATATTCACAAGAACACTATCATGGAGTCTAGGAATGTGACATTCTTTGAACACATATTTCCTTATAGATCCATAAAAGAGTCAAGTTCCGTGAAGCGGATTTTGGAGACTGCATATGAAAGCAGTCAAGACCAAGAGGAAGAAGTTGAGGTTGAGCCAAGACATAGCAAACGGGCTAGAACATCAACATCCTTTGGTCCAGACTTCCTAACGTATCTGTTAGAAAGTGAGCCTCGATCATTCAAGGAAGCTGTGAGCTCTCCTGAGGGTCCTTTATGGAAAGAGGCTATTAAGAGTGAAATTGATTCCATTATGCAAAACCTGTAACGACCCTGATTTTTGGTCAGTAAAAATTTCGTTAAAAATTTGAATTTTATTTTAATTACTTGGACTTCTTTTAAAGTTTCCTTTTAAATACCCAAAAATCCGTCGTTACTAAACTTATAAAATTAGATTTCTTCACTCCGAGCAATAGGGTCATTTTCTAAAGACAAGTGTCTGGTTTATTTTCCTAACTATTTAGATAAAGTCTTAAGAATCCTATTTCTTGACTAGAAATCCTACTTAGCAAGCCTAGTTAGCTTCTAACCAATTCGTTGAGGTAACCTAACTACCAGTTTCATTTCCAACCCTAGTTGAACCTTTTGAAGCTCTCCAAACCCTAAAGGAACCCTTTGGACCAAAGTCATATTTGACCTTTACCCATTGGACGATAGAAGTTAGGGAAATCTTTATCCATTGGACAATAGGCTTTCCACCTAAGATATTTTATTAGATTGACCAAGGTACACTTATATAATATTATATAGGCTTATGTACACATATTTGGAAGATGTATATATAATATTCCAATATTATACTTTACTTTGTTATCCATTGGTCCATAAAAGTTAGGGAGAATATTACTCATTGGTCCATAGCTTAGTCTTGCCACCAAGTACTAGACCAATTAGTTTAATAGATTCACCATGAGTCATTGTACTTATATCTATATATAGTACCTTCCATCTTAGACCATTGGTTAATAACTACAAGGGAAATGGATGACCTTTGGATAATAAAAGTTAGGGTAAATATTGTTCATAGGATAATAAGTTAGTCTTTCTACCTAGTACTAAGACTTATTAGTTAATTACTTATTAGATATGACATATGGCTAAAAGAATAAAGAAATAGATATGATATCTAGCCCTAGGATTCTCTTGTACTTTAATATTAAATGGTGTAAAGACATGTGTCAATTTGACATTGTTTAATAAGGAATTTTGGCTAGAAATCTTCCTAGATCACATAAGTACCTTATGTACTTTTATACTAGGTCAAAAATCTACATATATATTATTTTGCTTCTTTAACCTTTGGTCCATAAATGTTAGGGAAAATATTGTTTATTGGATAATAGAATTAGTCTTCCATCAAGTACTAGGGTTTATTAAATAAATCATTTCTAGATTTTCCCATGGGATTTTATTATAGATATGTACCTAGTAGATTTAATACCCTAGATTTCCTAAGTACACTAGTTCAATATTTTATAATAAGGACATGTGCCTATTAGGCTAGTTTAATGGAAAATCTATTTGACTAGAAAAATCCTATTAGATTACATAGTACCTTGTGTACTTCTTAGAATATTACCTAAAGGACATATAGATTTACTAGGAAATCTTTACTTGTCACCTTTTCTCTTTATCCATTGGATAATAAAAGTTAGGAGAATTGTTAACCATTGGACAATAGGTTAATCTTTCTACCTAGTACAAGATCTATTAGTTTAAGTAGACTCACCATGAGTCATGGTACTTGTATAGATAGATTATATAAGCATAGTACTTCCATCCATTAACCATTGGATAATAAAAGTTAGGGGAATTTTGGTCCATTGGTCAATAAGGCCAAGTCAAGCCATAGTACTAGGTTTATTTTAGTTAATTACTTACTAGATATGATACGTACCTATTTACTTAAAGTATTAGATATGATTATGTCATTCTAAGATTTTAAAGTCCTAGAATATAGTATATAAGTACATAGGTGGCATTTAGGCTTATTCTATTAGGAATTTTGACCTAGAAATCTAGAATAAGATCATGTAGTACAAGTGTCCTTTTAAGTTAGTCATCCTTTATATGCATATTCTAATCAAGGGAGAAAGAGAGAGAGAGAGAGGGGGGAGAGAGGCCGAGAGAGATGGGAGAGATAGGAGAGAGAGAAAGAAAGATATGGAGTACCATCTTAGTCTTTCTTCTACCCAACTCAATTGTATATTCACCTTATGTACATGTACTTGTGTAAGAATGAGATAGGATGATATAGGAGAGATTAGAAGTACATGAGATCTCTTACAAAACCTTACAACCCAATCCTTACTCTTTCTCAAGTTAAACACCAACCCTTTGTCCATTCATGCTTAGGTGTCCATTGTACCAATGAGAGAGAGAGAGGAGAGAGGCCAAGAGAGAGAGATGGAGGGAGAGAGAGAGAGAGAGATAGGCCGGATGAGAGGGAGAGAGAGAATGTGATGTGTGTGCACTTGTACTCTTCCAAGCCTAGTCATGACCCTTGACCAATCTTCACACCTCATCATGTACCACCAAATCTAGGGTTTTCTTACTCTTTCAACTCTAAGGACAACCAACCCTAGATTTCTTACTCTTTCAAGGTACTAGACAAGACTAGGAAACCCTTAGAATTGCCTACACTTGTCCTAGATTTAGAAGAAAGCACAAGGAAGATCTTGTAGTCTTTCAACCTTTGTACTTTAGTACATTGTACCATGGAGAGAGAGAGAGAGAATAGCCGAGAGAGAGGGAGAGAGAGAGAGGCCGGGAGAGAGGGATAGAGAGATTGTGTGATGTGTGCAAGTGTACTCTTAAGCCTAGTCATGGTCCTTTGGCCAACACCTCACACAATCCTAGTACCATCAAATCTAGACAAATTTTTATCCATTGGACAACAAATGTGTAGACACCTCCCAAGCGGGGCATCGCCATACATATTGGTCATATTGTATTTGCTCGATTGGTTGCTCACTTCATAAACCAAAATCATGGACATTCCCATGGCTAGGAACATCGCCACATGATAACGGTTATCATCAAATATAGTCGCCACCCAGTTTATTAAAACTGGGAAAATAGATAGAGATTCTGGATACGGGAGCCAAAAGTACAATAAGGGGAAGGTGTTAGGCACCCCTCTTTGCCCAGTCGTGAGACTGGCCCATAATCGTTCAATATAAGACGTATAGATGCTTTGTTTAATTCTAACACATAGTCTGTTTAGTTATTCCTTTAAACAGTAAGCAAAGTGAGCCAGTGCGATAATTGAAGCATGCATCAGAAAGCAGATAAAACAAACAAAATGTCCCAGGGAGATGGATCTCGCGGCCGGTGAATAGATGTCACGGCCGAGAGATCCTCCTGGTTTGATGTACCGGCCGAGGGATCGAAGCCCCGGTCGGTGTTCTTCCTCACACCAGACAGAAAGATTGACAGTTAATCAAAATGCTACGATTAGTAAGAAGGGACAGTAAATAAAGCGAACCAGAGGCCGTTGGGCCTCACCACCTTGATCCCTCAGTTGCTTGATTGCTTTGGATTGGGCGTGATTGATTGATTGCTTGATCGAGAACCCTAGAGTTAGGGTTTGAACTTCGGGGTTTGATCGCCGGATTGACGGCTGCCTTCGGAAGGTTAGGGCTTTTGGAGTATGGGATTGAGGGAGTATTTCTGCAGAGTTTCGAGGTTTGATTGAGTGTGTGGGTATCTCAATTTCTGTGTGTTTATTTCGGAACCCAAAGGCTCCTTTATATAGGCATAGGGATGACTCACTCCGGCCAATCAAATCACGAGATGGCAATTGCAATTGCAACGCATCTCTAACTCTACGTCGTGATCTCCGAACGTAGCCCAAACGCATCGGAAAGGTAGTGTAGTTGGATCAAACCAAACGTCTGACAGAACGTTCCAGAGTCTGGAAAAAGGTCGATCTGGCGGCCGAGCAAAGGATGTCGCGGCCGTGGAATGGATGTCTCGGCCGAAGGATAGATCTTGCGGCCGAGAGATTGATCTCTCAGGGAGATTTTGCTGGCAACAGGTTGCTCGGGCGAAGGATTGATGTTATGGCCGTTAGATCGATATTACGGCCGTCAGATGGATTCTCCTAGGCTTCTGTATTTCTGTCTGAAAGGCTGTATGGCTTTGAATTGGGTCCTCTAAATGGTCAAAGTTCTCACCGAAAGTCCTAAGGTCCTCAAAGAAGCAATCAGCAATCGTTGTATCCATTTCATCATCGGGATTGTCCCAAGGTGGGACTTGAAATAATCGTTAGGCCAAATTGGGGTGTCTACAGATGCCCCTCTTTGACTGAACTCAGACAGATCGCGAGACATGTTTGAGTAAGAGTCAAAGCTGTAAAAAGCAACTCAATTTGGTCCAACCACTATTCCAAGGGGTTTTCGAAAAAGGTTTTGTTATGGTCGGGCCGGGAGGCTGCCTACGTATTCCACAAGGGAAATTCAGACCAACCGTAGTTCGGGCAATAAAGAAAAGCAAAAAGTTTGGAGGGTTAGAGACAGAAGACGTACCTTAGGGCTTAAAAAGCCATAGTGTGACGTACTTAGACTGAGCCAGGGTTTTGGCGAAGAGTAGTTGAAGGAGCGCGGGGCTACCGGGGGAACTTTTGCGGAGAGCTTCCTTAGTTATTTTGGGGTAGATCAGTACACTGCAGGTGCGTTTGCTTTTCTTGATCATCCTTACTTTGACTGAAAGGAGCTCGGTAGAGTAGCCTATCCTTGCGAATGAGCTGGAAGGAATTGATGTAGTTGGGGTGGAATCCAAACCATCTGCTGGGGATGAGTTGGACGCCGGTTTGCTTTTGAGATGGGGGGAGGCGCCGGACCAGTAGCTGTAGCACGGAGCCGATTGTAGTCATGAGGCGAGAGCCTGAGGAGTGTGAGAGAATCGAGGCGTGGAGCCTGTTGTAATCTTGAGGCGAAGGCCTGAGGAGATTGGATAGGACCGAAGCGCGGAGCTGGTGTTGATCATAAGGCGAGAGCCTGAGGTGGTTGATAGGACCGAAGCGCGGAGCTGGTGTTGATCATAAGGCGAGAGCCTGAGGTGGTTGATAGGGCCGAAGCGCGGAGCTGGTGTTGATTATAAGGCGAGAGCCTGAGGTGATTGATAGGACCGAAGCGCGGAGCTGGTGTTGATCATAAGGCGAGAGCCTGAGGTGGTTGATAGGACCGAAGCGCGGAGCTGGTGTTGATTATAAGGCGAGAGCCTGAGGTGGTTGATAGGACCGAAGCGCGGAGCTGGTGTTGATTATAAGGCGAGAGCCTGAGGTGGTTGATAGGACCGAAGCGCGGAGCTGGTGTTGATCATAAGGCGAGAGCCTGAGGTGACTAGATTGAGGCGTGGAGCCTGCTGCGGTTATGAGGAGAAGGCCTTGAGGTGAGCTTAGAGCTTGATGGGACCGAAGCGCGGAGTTGGTATTGATCATAAGGCGAGAGCCTGCGGTGTCAGAGCTTTGAGCTTGACGTGATGAACCGAAGCGCGGAGCTGGTTGTACTCTGATGGTCTGTGCACGGAGCTTTCTCATCATAAGTGTTGACGTGGAGCCGAAGGATCGAGGCGTTGGGCCGATCAATAAAACCGAGGCATAGAGCCGGTTGATTGCAGGATTGACCTGTTTCATGAGAGATATGCAGAGTGTATATGTGCAATGCTTGTTTGTTAGATGTGAACAGATATGATGCAGACTCGATGTGAAAATATTGATGCAAATGTGCACGGGCCCGTGCGTGTGTGTTTGTTTTAAGCTTAGAGCTTCTATCAAGTTCCGGACTTGAGCATTCAGAGCGTAGAGCTCGAGCATTCGGACGGCAGAATCCGAGCATTCAAAGTACAGGCTTTGAGCGTCCAGTACGCAGTGGTTGGGCATCCAAGCGTAGAGCTTGAGCATTCAAGTGTATAACTTGAGCATCCAGTACACAGTGGTTGGGCATCCAAGCGTAGAGCTTGAGCATTCAAAAATGTTAGATTTTTGAGCATTCAGGCATAGAGCCTGAGAATAAATGTCTTGATTGTTGGGGCGGCTTAGAGCCTGTTGCTTGTTTACGGCTTCGAGCCAGTTGAGGTGATGGGCTTCGAGCCGCTGAGTTGTGATAACAGGCGTAGAGCCTTTTGATAACGGGCTTCGAGCCGCTGAGATTGGTTGTTTACGGCTTCGAGCCATTTGAAACAGTGGACTTGGAGCCGCTGAGTTGAATGAATACAGGCGTAGAGCCTGTTGCTGTGATAGCGAGCGTAGAGCTGCTGGGATGGTAAACATAGGCTTCGAGCCAGTTGAGATAGCGGGCTTGGAGCCGCTGAGGCGGCAGATATAGGCTTCGAGCCTGTTGAGATAACGGGCTTCGAGCCGCTGAGGTTGCTTGTTTACGGCTTCGAGCCAGTTGAAACGATAGGTACAGGCTTCGAGCCTGCTAAGAACTTGATTGTGTACGGCTTCGAGCCAGTTGAGACAATGGGCTTAGAGCCGCTGGGCTGGTTGTTACGGCTTTGAGCCAGTTGAAATAATGGGCTTGGAGCCGCTAAGTTGAGTAATTACAGGCGTAGAGCCTGTTGCCGTGATAGTGAGCATAGAGCTGCTGATTCGAGGGCTTCGAGTCGCCGGGTGATAGTAGATGAAGGCTTCAAGCCTGTTGAGGTAATGGGCTTCGAGCCGCTGAGTGGAAGGCGTAGAGCCGCTTTGGGTGAGATAACGGGCATAGAGCCTGCTGTGTTGAGGTAATGGGCTTCGAGCCGCTGAGTTGATGGCTTCGAGCCAATTCAGATGGTAGGCTTGGAGCCGCTGAGTTGTGTGGAGATAATGGGCACAGAGCCTGTCAGGATAGTGGGCGTAGAGCCGTTAAGATTGCTTGTTTACGGCTTCGAGCTAGTTGAAACGATAGGTACAGGCTTCGAGCCTGCTGGGTGGTAGTAGATATAAGCCTTGAGCCTATTGAGGTAGTGGGCTGCTGAATTGGTAGGTGGGGGCTTAGAGCCACTGAGTTGCATAGGGATGATGGGCTTTGAGCCTGTCAGGATAGTGTGCGTGGAGCCGTTGAGTTGAAGGCATAGAGCCGCTGAATGAGTTGATATGGGCGTAGAGCCTGCCAATAATGGGCTTGGAACCGCTGAAGTTTTGAGCTTAGGGCTGCTGAACGTTTTGTTGGTCAGCAGTTTGTGGAGGGAGATTTTCCTCATGCTTGGGCGTGCCCCCAAGGCTAATTTTGATCACATTGTATTGGCTCGGGGATGCCCCCGAGGCTACTTGGTTGATTGAGGACTAGTGCACTGAGCAAAATCTGCTGTTGCTGAGGGAATTTGATTAAGGGGCCAGGAGATCGATCCCTCGGCCGAAGAATTCATGTCTCAGTCGAGTAATGGATGTATCGGCCGTGAGAACGCCAAAAGCCAGGAAATCGATTTAAGTTCAGTTAAATCGATCTCACGGGTCACATCTTTCTTTCCGTTCCTCACTCTTTCCTCTCGTCTAACCGATCGCCGCCGTCGCCTCCTCTCTCTCCTCATCGTTTTTCACCTTCCCGCCGCCGATCCTCCGACCACCACGGTTTAGGCTGCCATGGCTTCGACACCACCTCCTCCTCCACCATCCGATATTCCCGCCGTACCTAGAGATACGGGCAAGGCTCCGGCCGTCGAGGCCGAGATTCTTGGCGGGGTGTTCGAGTCGGCGCAGGGCCACTGCTGGAGGGAGTTCCTCGCAACCCATTCCTCCCGGGGTTGAACCCGAGGTTCCTACTGATGTGGGTGGTGATATTCTTCCTCCTTTTGACATTGCCACTTACGCTCCTCAGGTTCACTTGGTCGGGCGTGGTGGTTCTTTGCGATACCGTCCTCCCCTCAGTGACATCCCACCTGAGGTCTTGCACAGGGAGCCAGAGCAGCACTTTGGTTCTACCAACAGGAAGGTAGAATTTTATCTTGTCAAATGATTTTCGTATGTGAGATTTTGCAGAATGATAGCTTGATATTTTGATAGGGAGTTTGAGGTCTAGAAGTTGCTCCCTGTATAGGCGATATCTTGTGTATTTGATTTCTTCTTCGTATTTTGTCAGGCAAACGAGAGGCTGCGCGTGTGGGGAAGCTGCCCCCAGGTGTTTGAGTGGTACGAGAGGCTCCCTCAGGAGGCCAAGGATGCGGTTGCTTTGGCTGGCTTTGAGCCCTTGATACTTGGTTTCCATCTTCCGAAGGCGGAGTTGGGATTGACCACATCCTTGGTCGAGCGGTGGTGGGATACCACCAACACTTTCCACCTTCCGGAGGCTGGGGAGATGACGATCACTCCGGGCGACTTTGCTTTGCTCACAGGCCTGAGGGTTGGCGGCGATCCTCTTCCAATTGACCCACGGATTCATGAGCGGAAGGGTGCCCTTGGATACCTCTTGGGGAAGGTTCCCATTGTATCCGAGAGTGGCCATATCACATACACCTAGCTTTGGGACGAGTTTGATCAAGTTGATATCTTGACGGAGATTCCCCTTTCTCAGCTGGTACGAGCTTTCCTGCTTTATCTCCTTGGGCAAACTTTATTTTGCAACAAGGAAAATTCGGTACATGTCCAGTTCTTGGCTGCTTTGGTGCACTTAGAGACCATAGCAGAGTTTGATTGGGGAACTCCTGCCCTAGCCACGTTGTACGGACACCTCAGTGCTTGTTCCCGGGGAGTTAGTTTGTCGCTTGGTGGACACCATCGTATTCTCGAGGTATACCTTTTGATTTCTGCATTATTCTCTTGTTGTTTCCATCTTTGTTATTCATACTCTTCGTCTTTGCTTGTAGCTCTGGGCTTTTGAGCACTTGTTGCAGTTTCCTCCCCCGATTGGGCAAGGAGAGCCTAGGTTTGTTCTGCGGGCAGCCCGTTGGTTGAAGGGAGTTCGGAAGTCACGGTCGCCTGCCACGGACTTGCTGGCTTGGAGACGAGTTTTGGATCGTCTGACGGTGGATCAGGTATGACATTTTCTTCGTCTTCTGATTTTCGTGCAATTGCCTCATTCTGTCATTTTGATGCTATTTCCCTTGTTATAGGTGCGTTTTGACCCATGGGGCGTGCTACTTGACGATGCTCCTTTAGAGTTGACCTCAGCTCGGGCGTTGGACAGCCAGCACTTCCTTCTGGAGGGGCCATTTTCGAGAGCGTGGTATCTCGGGGAGAGGGTAGCGAGCCAATACTTTCCACATTCTGAGGCGTTGCAGCTTGTTCCTCTCCCTCCTCCTGTTGGCATGAGATCGACCCATCTTTTGACCGGGGAAAGCTTGCTACTGTAGACACCTCCCAAACGGGGCATCACCATACAGATTGATCACACTTGTTTGCTCGATTGGTTGCTCGCTTCATAAACCAAAATCATGGACATTCCCATGGCTAGGAACATCGCCACATGATAACGGTTATCATCAAATAGAGTCGCCACCCAGTTTATTAAAACTGGGAAAACAGATAGAGATTCTGGATACGGGAGCCAAAAGTACAATAAGGGGAAGGTGTTAGGCACCCCTATTTGCCCAGTCATGAGACTGGCCCATAATCATTCAACATAAGACATATAGATGCTTTGTTTAATTCCAACATGTAGTCTGTTTAATTAAGCCTTTAACAGTGAATAAGGTGAGCCAGGACTGTAATTGAAAGCATGCATTAGAAAGCAGAACAAAACAAAGCTGTCCCAGGAAATCGATTACTCGGCCGGTGAATGGATGTCACGGCCGAGTAATCATACTGGTTTTATGTACCGTCCGAGGGATCGAAGCCCCGGTCGGTATTCTTCCTCACACCAGACAGAAAAGTTAGTAGATAATCAAAACGCTACAATTAATCATAAAAACAGTAAATAAACCAAACCAGAGGCCGTTGGGCCTCACCACCTTGATCCCTCAGTTGCTTGATTGCTTTGGATTAGTGATGATTGACTGATTGCTTCTTTGGAAACCCTAGGATTAGGGTTTGAACTTCGGAGTTTGATCGTTCGAGATGTGGCTGCCTTTGGAAGGTTAGGGCTTCTATAGAGGGAGTACGTGAGATGATTTCTGCAGAGTTTTGAGGTATGAGATGGAGGAATTGAATGTAAATTTCGGAACCCAAAGGTTCCTTTATATAGGCACCGGATGACTCACTCCAACCAATCACAATGCACGATTAAAATTGGAGTTAGAGAGTGATTCTAACTCTTCATGGCAATCCTCTGGCGTAGCCCGAACGCATCGGGATTTGGCTGCTAGGGTTTGGTGAACGGATCAAACGTTTGACAGAACGTTCCAGAATCTGGAAAAAGGACGATCTGGCGGCCGAGGAAACGATGTTGCGGCTGAGGAATCGATCTCTCAGGGAGATTTTCTAGCAACAGGTTGCTCGGGTGAGGAAATGATGTTAAGGCCGTGAGATCGATGTTACGGCCGACAGATGGATTCTCCTAGGCTTCTGTATTTTCTGTCAAAGGCTATATGGCTCTGGATGGGGTCCTCTAAGTGGCTCAAAGTTCTTACCGAAAGTCCTAAGGTCCTCAAGGAAGCAATCAGCAATCACTGTATCCATTTCATCATCGGGATTGTCCCAAGGTGGGACTTGAAATAATCGTTAGGCCAAATTGGGGTGTCTACAGATGCCCCTCTTTGACTGAACTCAGACGGATCGCGAGACATGTTTGAGTAAGAGTCAAAGCTGTAAAAAGCAACTCAATTTGGTCCAACCACTATTCCAAGGGGTTTTCGAAAAAGGTTTTGTTATGGTCGGGCTGGGAGGCTGCCTACGTATTCCACAAGGGAAATTCAGACCAACCGTAGTTCGGGCAATAAAGAAAAGCAAAAAGTTTGGAGGTTTAGAGACAGAAGACGTACCTTAGGGCTTAAAAAGCCGTAGTGTGACGTACCTAGACTGAGCCAGGGTTTTGGCGGAAGATAGTTGAAGGAGCGCGGGGCTGCCTGGGGAGTTTTTGCGGAGAGCTTCCTTAGTATTTTGGGGTAGATCAGTACACTGCAGGTGCGTTTGCTTTTCTTGATCATCCTTACTTTGACTGAAAGGAGCTCGGTAGAGTAGCCTATCCTTGCGAATGAGCTGGAAGGAGTTGATGTAGTGGGGTGGAATCCAAACCATCTACTGGGGATGAATCGGATGCCGGTTGTTTTTTAGATGTGGGGGGGGCGCAGGGCCAGTATCTAGAGCACGGAGCTTTGGTGATGAGGGAACCGAGGCACGGAGCCGGTTGTAGTCATGAGGCGAGGGCCTAGAGAGTGATAGAATTGAGGCGTGGAGCCTGTTGTAGTCTTGAGGCGAAAGCCTGAGGAGATTGGATAGGACCGAAGCGCGGAGCTGGTGTTGATCATAAGGCGAGAGCCTGAGGTGATTGATAGGACCGAAGCGCGGAGCTGGTGTTGATCATAAGGCGAGAGCCTGAGGTGACTGGATTGAGGCGTGGAGCCTGCTGCGGTTATGAGGCAAAGGCCTGAGGTGAGCTTAGAGCTTGATGGGACCGAAGCGCGGAGCTGGTATTGATCAGGATGAGAGCCTGTGGTGTCAGAGCTTTGAGCTTGACGTGATGAACCGAAGCGCGGAGCTGGTTGCATTCTGATGGTCTGCGCACGGAGCTTTTCCATCATAAGTGTTGGCGTGGAGCCAAAAGATCGAGGCGTTGGGCCGATCAATAAAACCGAGGCATAGAGCCGGTTGATTGCAGGGTTGACCTGTTTCATGAGAGATATGCAGAGTGTATATGTGCGATGTTTGTTAGATGTGAACAGATATGATGCAGACTCGATGTGAAAATGTTGATGCAAATGTGCACGGGCCCGTGGGTGTGTGTTTGTTTTTAAGCTTAGAGCTTCTATCAAGTTCCGGACTTGAGCATTCAAAGCGTAGAGTTCGAGCATTCGGACGGCAGAATCCGAGCATTCAAAGTACAGGCTTTGAGCGTCCAGTACTCAGTGGTTGGGCATCCAAGCATAGAGCTTGAGCATTCAAGTGCATAACTTGAGCATCCAGTACACAGTGGTTGGGCATCCAAGCGTAGAGCTTGAGCATTCAAAAATGTTAGATTTTTGAGCATTCAGGCGTAGAGCCTGAGAATAGATGTCTTGATTGTTGGGGCGGCTTAGAGCCTGTTGCTTGTTTACGGCTTCGAGCCAGTTGAGATAATGGGCTTGGAGCCGCTGAGATTGTTTGTTATGGCTTTGAGCCATTTCAGATGGTAGATACAGGCTTCAAGCCTGTTGAAGTAATGGGCTTCGAGCCGCTGAGTTGTGATAGCGAGCGTAGAGCTGCTGAATGAGTGAATATGGGCGTAGAGCCTGTCGATAATGGGCTTCGAGCCGCTGAGATTGATTGTTACGGCTTCGAGCCAGTTGATATGATGAACACAGGCTTCGAGCCTGTTAAGAACTTGATTGTGTACGGCTTCGAGCCATTTGAGACAATGGGCTTAGAGCCGCTGAGTTAGTTGTTACGGCTTCGAGCCAGTCGATAATGGGCTTGGAGCCGCTAAGATGGTTGTTATGGCTTCGAGCCAGTTGAGATAGTGAGCTTGGAGCCGCTGAGATGGTTGTTATGGCTTCGAGCCAGTTGAGATTTGCTTTTTTTTACGGCTTCGAGCCAGTTGAGACGGTGGGCTTCGAGCCGCTGAGTTGATGAGATGATAGATATGGGCTTCGAGCCGCTGAGATGGTAGACATAGGCTTCGAGCCTGTTGAGGTAATTGGCTTCGAGCCGCTGAGATTGCTTGAATATGATCAATACGGGTGTTGAGATGATTGTTTATGGCTTCGAGCCAGTTGAGATGGTGGGCTTCGAGCCACTGAGTTGATGAGATGGCAGGCTTGTAGAACTGCTGAGCTATTGAGTATTCCATCTTCCATCTTCCACGGGGATGCTTGGGATGTTTCCAAGGCTAGTTTTGAGTATGCTCGGGATTGCCCCCAAGGCTAGATTCCATAGGCTCGGGATTGTCCCCAAGGCTAGTTCTGAGTATGCTTGAGATTGCCCCCAAGGCTAGATTCCATATGCTCGGGGTTGTCCCCAAGGCTAGTCCTTGACCATATTCCAATTTGTTTAGGGAGATTTCCATTACTTTCACTGCTGGGAGTGCCTTCCAGAGTCCAAACGCCTTCTAGCGAATCAAATGTCTTCTGGTGGCTAAATGCTTTATGCAAGTTGGCAACATAAACGCTTTCTGGAAGCTAGCAATATAAACGCCTTCTGGAGGGTGCATTGAGTGGAAGTCACAGGATTGTTCTGCTGAGCGCGAGGTTGTGCACATGGCGTGGCATAGAGCTGTTGAGGTGTGGGCGTAGAGCCGCTGAGCAGCACTTGAGCGTCCTCAATGTTTCGGTAAGCTTCCTGAAAAGCAAAAAGTTTGCTTTAGTTCGGAGTTTTTGATTTTGTATAATTTAAGAGTGAGTTTTTTTGTTTTGATTTGCGGGATGAGATCCCTCTTAGCCAGGGGCGTGAATGAGAAGGACCCGTGGTTGGGTCGAAGTTGTTCTGTTTACAGAAGCTAAGATAACTGTGCCCCCTGTTTAGGCAATGCATGCTTTTTAAACGTCGATTTGATGCCCCTAGCTTTTTATTTGTTTATGCAATCGTGAGATTAACTCCCTTTTTGTCCTTGGCAGAGAAACAGGAGACTGGAGGTTCGCGGTGGAGGCCTTTAGTGCACAAGTGGTTTGTGACGTTGTCGGAGCAGGCTCGGGAGTTAGTACGTGCTGCTGGTCTTGAGCCGTTTGTTTTGGGCCTCAATCTTCCGAAGATGGATTGGTCGTTGATGACCTCGCTGGTTGAAAAGGTGGTGGGATACTCCCAACACGTTCCACTTTCCTTCTGTTGGCGAGATGACGATCACGCCAGGTGATTTTTCTTTGCTTACTGGCCTATGAGTAGGTGGAGCTCCTCTTTGGGTTAACCGTAGGCTTTGGGAGTGAGTAGGGGATTTGGAGTGGTTCTTGGGCAAGGTGCCCCCTCTTCACTCGCGTGGTCATGTTGACGTCTCTTGGCTGATCAAGACTTTTATGAAGGTTGATATCTTGACTCAGGTGACTGTTGAGTAGTTGACACGGGCCTTTCTTCTCTACCTCGTTGTTTGTCAACAAGGATAGTTCAGTGCATAGGCAGTCTCTAACCCCTTTGCAGTATTTGGAGGCTGTTTGGGAGCTTGATTGGGGAGCATCTGCCTTGGCCACCTTGTATGGCCTCCTTAGGGCTTGTTCATGGGATAGGACTCTTGGCGGCCACTACCGGGTACTTGAGGTATATCCTTCTTCTTTTCTCGTTGTGATTTTTCCCTTGCTACGAGCGATGGTTGATGGGGCAACGGAAGCCACGGTTGCCAATTTTGAGCTTTGGCGACGAGTTTTGGACCGATTGACGGTTGACCAGGTACCCCCTGCATTCCTTGTTTTTAGATCTCTATTTCTCTGTGCTGTGGCTGATTTAGACTTTGTTCGTAGGCGAGGTTCGACCCTTGGAGTGGTGTATCAGAGGACACCCCTCTTGCACGTTCCAGGGTTCCAGATTGTACTCGTAGCCTGTTCGAGGGTCCCTTTTGTTAAGCTTGGTACTTATGTGATCGGGTGGCCAACCAGTGGCGCCTGCGTGCTGAGGATCTTCAGTTTGTTCCTCCTCCTCCTCCGGCGTTGATGAGGTCTACTTCTTCGATGTCTAAAGTAGACTTGGAGAATGCTCAGATCTAGGCGGATTTACTTCTTTAGGCAGGTGACTATATGGAGTACTGCCATTTTTCCTTGGTTCTGCCTGCTGTTCCTTCAGTTGCTCTTGTTTGGCCACGGGCCCTTTCCTTTGTCTCCTTCCATTTTGATGACGGAGAAGAGGCGCTTAGTGCTTGCCTCTTGTTTTGCATTCTTTTCCTTGTAGCTTGAGGTTGAATGAGCACCAACTGTCAGTGAGGAGGATAACCAGCAATCCCCTTCTTCATCTCAGAGATCCTCTTGAAGACGGCGTCACGACCAGCTTTAGGATTTTCTTTTTCCTTCCTGTTCATGGTTAGTAAAGAGAGAAGCAGAGACTGTATTTGTATAGTGAAAGCAACCACAGTGATGATTTGGTAGGCAAGCTTTTTTGTTCATAAAATGAGAAATGCTTTTTATGCCCCTAGATGTCTTGAGTTTGCATGCGATAGTCAGAACATGGCTTTTTAAACAAGTATCTGCTGATAGACAGCAATTTGTGTGAAAATGAAATATTGGCCGAAGAATCGATTACTCGGTTAAAGAATTGATATTGTGGCCGATGTATTGATCCTTCGGCCGTTACTTTGATTTTCCAAAGGTAGATTTTGTTTTGGCCAAGTGGCATCCTCTTTTCTCTTCCTTCTTATGCTTGGTTTTGATTTTCTTGCCTTTTGCTTTTGCCATGTTCCATAGTCCGATTGCCAAACTCGAGAGTTTTCGAGGTATCCTGCTCATTGTGTTAATGACCTTCAGGTTAGAGGGGATGAGCAATAATTCTCGTGTCTATTGCTGTTGCCAATTCTTCGAGAAAAGCATACTCATCTTTTGCGAGCTCAATACGCAAGGTTAGCTATGCCTATCATTGAGTACAAACTTGTTGATGTTTTTTTCTTCTCTCCAAATGTTTGGGCTGCATCTCGATGAGAGATTGCCTACGTATCCCTAATCAAGGAATCAGGCCTCTTACGTAGTTCCAAAATCATCACCTTTGAGGTTGAGTTTTCACTCTTGGTTTTTCTTCTCACATGCTCTTGATTTTGCTTAGGTTACCTAATGGAGGATGAGTCCCTAGCGAGCTTTTCTTTGAATGCCTTAACTTTTGCCTAGGCTACGTTTTTGCATTTTCTGGCCTAGCAGGCTTTGCTCTTACTTTTGCTTGGGTTTTCAGGTTACCCAACGAGCACTTCTCTCAAGAGGGTTTCTGCGTTTCGGAGAGGAATCTGATGGAGATATTTTTCTAAATCTCCCTTGTGTTTGTACCTTCATAATGAGCGAGCTAACCCTAAGTGTTCTCGCGGAGATAGTGTCTTCTTTCTAAGTTTTGACAAAAACCTAATTTCTTAAGCAACTAGAGTTCATCCTTTCCTTCCTTTTTATCAGCGACACAAGGAACTTGATTCCTTGAAATTTCCCTTATTTGGCAAAGAGACTATGGTGTATTGGTAATTGCAATTTAGGAAATAAATCATTGAATAAGCATAGTCTAGAGGATGAAACAGGAATTCACTTGGTAGAAATTAAATGCCCAAGCAGGGGCTCAAAACATGTTTTAGCTTGATAAAAGCAATGTTTAATGTTCTTTGCCATGTTGTAACTTCTTAGCTATTGTAGCATTTCGAGGTCGTTTTCAAAACCTTTGCCTTTCGCAACTTTATACTCTTTTCCACCCTCTTCTTTGCCAAACAGGGCCTTTGAACTGGATTCATCTTCACTGGTGGCTACTTCTTTGTGACATGAGTAGTCCCCAAATGGAAGTATTGGTCTAGGTTTTCATCACCCTTTCTTCCCCCTTATTGATTGTGTAGTCGTCAGCCATTTCCACTTGATTGAATAGTGATGCTAAGGAGATTCCATCGAGTGGATCATTGTATTCTCCTTTCATTTTGTCAAAGTCATTTTCCCCTTTGCTTGTTCTTCTTCATTACTTTTGTCAGACATGTCGGGATTGATCACTTCCGATTGATCGGACTCATTGTTTTCTTCCTCCTTCATCATGAAACATTCATCCTCCTCTAGGAAGGTAAAGGTTGGCTTGGCTTGATTGTTTTGGACAATGTATTGGCCAGGATTGTATGTGGGGTTGTGAGGTAGGTTTATGAGATCAATGTTTCGGGGTGGTGGTTTAGCATTGTGAGTAGGAAGTGGATTGGCTTGCACATCAGGTTTTGGAAGTTTTATAGTTCGGCTATCAATGAGATCTTGCATGCGGTTATCTGTTTCATGCCTAGGGTGTTGGTGGTAGGCGCACTGTTTGTTAGGATCATGGTTTGGGCCATAGAGTGGCTGAGGAAGTGGTTTGTTTAAAGGTTTGAGATGCCCCTAACGGCTCAGAATGGCTGAGGCTGGAGATGAGGTCATATAGAGAGGGTCAAAGTTGTGACCGGGGCGATTTGAGCTTCGGGATGAGCTAATTTGAAAAGGGTCTTATGGTAAGGTTGAGTTAAGGGTGTTGACGGAGGCAGAAGATGTACGGGTTGGGAATGTTTTCTTGGGTGGAGGAGTTTCTTCTTTCCCAATGAGGCCTAGCTTGATCCCCTCTTCAATCTGCAGCCCAGTAGCATGCAGGCGCTTGAAATCAGTGATAGCCTGAGTGTAAATGTGCGTGAGGTACTTGGGCTGCAAACTCTTGACAACTATTCTCACTTGATCTTCCTCAGAGGGGCGGTTCTTCATCTTGGCGGCTTTTTCTCTCTATCTAGCCAAAAAAAATGCAAAGTCCTTGTTTGACTCCTGTTTAGTCATTTCCAAATCTCGAGTTGTTAACTCAATTTGGACGTTGTATGCATATTGCTTGACAAAAGCATTGGCAATTTCTGGCCAAATATGATAGTGCACAAACTTCAAAGTGAGAAGCCAATCGAGAGCACTTTCAGTAAGAGCCCTTTGAAATAACTGAACAATGAGCTCATCATTCAAGCCATTGGCTTCAGAGTGTTGATGACATGGCGGACATGGTTAGTGGGATTGCCAGTTCTATTGAACTTCTCAAGTAGTTGAGAATCTGGAAAAAGGCAGAGTCCTTCAAAATCTAGAATTTGGTCCCCTTGTGAACGGGCCAGAGTACGTTTGATCTCCTTGACTTGTGTGGGCTACCAGCCCGAAAAAATATATCATATTTTTCCCGCGTTTGAAGAAAAATGTGGTTTGAAGAGTTGAAAGAGTCGCCACCCGGATTTGAGGTATATCACCCGAGAAACCGTTTTGTTTTGAAAACCATTGATCGACTTGAAAACCAGAGATTCGTTTGAGGGTTCGGAAGCCATGTTACGAGGGGGGAAGGGTTTTACGGCACCCCCCTCGCCCGACGCGATGTCGGTCTCTACTAAACGTTTGTGGGATTTTGAAAAGGGATTTTGTTCATTAAGCATTTAGCACGTATCCGCAAGTATATCACATAAGAAGGTGTATACATGTGCATGTGTACGATGGATGATAAGATAGCAGTAGAATGCAAAATAACAGGAAACTGAAGCCCTGTAACTGACTCCACTCTCGAGCGCTCGGGAGTGGTCCCGAGCGCTTGGGAGTTCTGTTGTCCCACCTGCAAACTTGGTTAGCCACAAACAGGATGTAATGCTGAAACTGTAAACTGAAACTATGTTAAACATATGGAAGGCTCATCAGATGGCTTTGGAGGCTAATATTGGGCCTCAACCTCTCCAAACCATGCGTCCTTGCCTTGAGGGAAATGGAGCTACATGACTTTAAGAACAAATGAGCACAACTATACATGCAGGAATTCAGACAACACAACAGACTGGGGAGAAATGAATTACAGTAGCATGCATGCACCTTTGTTTTGATCTTTCCCGGGAGGAAATCATCTTTTTAACTTTGGGGAGGCCTTGTTCTTTCATGGAAACTTGTAAGAAATGTTTCTGTTTCCAAAAGAAGTGATTTGCTATGTCTGCATGCCATGATAAAAACATTTATTTTAAGAATGCGCCTCACCCCAATCTGCTGTTTAACAAAACGCCATGCATGGGACTGGAGACAGTCCCGAGCGCTCCAGAGTACTCCCGAGCGCTCGGGAGTGCTTCCAGTGAGTTTATTCTGAAAACACTTTCATGCCCCTTTGCTCTTGCTTTTACACTAAGGTGTCCCAACCACGTTCCAGTATTGAGGACTGGAATGGGCTAAGACACCTCCCTCAGAGAGGAAGAACAGCCCTTTTTGTCTGAACCAAAGAGATAGAAATCTTTCTACCTCTTGAGAGTCCTTGCTTCTTTGAATGACCTTGAGGGATGAGGGAAATGGGAAAAAAATGCAAGAAGTCAGAGGCCTAGAATGCTCTGGATTTTCTTGGTGTTTTGATCCTTACCAAGCTTTGTTTTGAAAATGTTTGAAGTTTGAAAACAAGTTTGAGCTTGAGAAAGAGTTTGAACAGAATAGGGGGTTTTAGAGAGAGAGAGAGTTCGTGGTCTCCAAGCCCAGCCTCTCCTCTTCTTCTGCCTCAGCTGAAATCAGGCCTTTTTATAGGCAAAATAACCTATGGTTTTTTAAAAAATCATATTGATTTGAAAAAAAAACATTTTTAATTGGTCAAACCCTTTAGCCTGAAGATCTCAGACTGTGATGAGTGCTTGAAACGAACCTCAGCCGGCTCAAGGCGACCGCAATGATGGATTGCATGGGTAATGAGGAACCCTGCCATCCATTGGGCAGCGCAGGAGACACGAGCGCTCGAGAGAGGTCTCGAGCGCTTGGGACTTAACTCCCGAGCGCTCGAGAGTGAGCCAGGCCAGAGGTTTTTTAAAAATGGTTTGGAGCGCTTGGGACTTCTCCCAAGCGCTTGGAAATGATTTTGACCATTTTTAATTTCCCTTTTAAAATCCTTCAAGGAGCAAAGTTTCACATGGTTCGAGGCTTGTTTAATCCAAATTCATCATCGGGGAGCCTCCGGGCCACGAATCAAGGAAATTTGAAGAGTTCAAATTGGGGTGTCTACAGTTGCCCCTCTTTGGGCGATGCTCGGCATCATGTCTGGATACGAGTGCCGTCCAAAGATCGAGACAGCCCAATTCAAGCCAGATCAAATCCTCAATTCAAAATCAAATGCAAGTAAAGACACCAACATCTGATGCATGTGGTCGCGTCTTTTCAGACTGCCTACGTACCCTTTTCTGCAAGGATCAGACCAGCGTAGTTCTTTGGGGCAAATGCAAACATGTAGACATGCAGACATGCAAGCAAATGATAGAAAGGTGTCCCTCAGGACAGCGCCAAATCTATGGCGGCGGAGAACCTGGAGAAAACCGGGGAGATGTCCCTTAGGACGGTGCCAAATCTATGGCAGAAGATGAAAGGGTGCCAAATCTATGGCTGGAGACGATTGAAGGGTGCCAAATCTATGGCAGAAGATGATTGAAGGGTGCCAAATCTATGGCAGACAAGAAGGGTGCCAAATCTATGGCGGCGGAGAAACTGGAGAGGGAAGAGACCTGAATCTGAAAAGCTTGAATTTTTGAAAGAAGCTTGAATTTTAAAAGAAGCTTGAATTTTGAAAGAAGCTTGAATTTTGGAAGAAGCTTGAATTTTGAAGGAAGTTTGAATTTTAGAAGAAGCTTGAATTTTAGAAGAAACTTGAATTTTTGGAAGAAGCTTGAATTTGAATTTTTGGAAGAAGCTTGAATCTGAAAAGCTTGAATTTTGAAGGAAGCTTGAATCTGAAAAGCTTGAATTTTTGGAAGAAGCTTGAATTTTGAAGGAAGCTTGAATCTGAAATTAAAGGGTGTCCTTCAGGACAGCGCCAAATCTGTGGCAGAATATGAAAGGTGTCAAATCTATGGCAGCGGATGATTGAAGGGTGTCCCCTAGGACGATGCCAAATCTATGGCAGCCGATGAGCAGTCATGTTGACGAATATGAAGGAAGAAGGCGACCGTGAGAGGTCGAGGTTAGAAAGTGAGACCCGTGTTTCGACGTTTGACAACAACGATGATTTTTAGTTTTGAAAAACAACAATGGACATGTCCGAGTACCCTTTCTGCTTTACTGCTTTTGGTCAGCGGGCTGGTATTTTCAGGACCTTGGGATTTGGGATGGAGTTCGTCTTTGGATGGAAATTGGGTTTGAGCTGGAGCTGGTGCTTGTGTTGAAGCTGGTTTGAGGTTGACTTTGATCAGGGCTTGAGCTTTGAGCATGCATGCCCCAGTCTTGAGGTCGGCTGTACGCTTGCAGTGATTGATGGCATTGTGCTGATGTGCCCCAGTGAGTGACAGATCTTAGTTCTGATATCTTTTCCTTGATTCCACTGATAGCTTTGGTGACCAGTTTCGTCATGCGCACAAGTGCGGGCTCTTCCATGTACTGGAGTTTCTCTCACGAGTTGGGACCTTAATGACCTTGTGAATTTGGACAAGGCCCAGATGACTCAAAGGACAAGAAAGACCCTTTTATCCGAGGACTGACTCAATGATGAACCAGACTGGACAAGGAGTTTGATTTGACCGGACGAGTGGTTTGATTACTTGAAGATTTGATTGTTTGAAATTGTCATGATAAAATCAAGTTTTGAAGATTTTCCCATTTGGGGTTTTGAAATTGTTTTAACTCCATCAAGTGATGCTCATTCATAATTCTCTTGTTTTGTCAGAACACGAGGATTTTTACCGTGAACCATGCCCCAGGTTGCTGATGACGACCCATGGATTTAAAAAAATGCCTTGGCGCTCCTTCATGTTTTCTCCTATTGTCTAGGATTTTTATTATCAAGTTGTGTTTTCCAATCTGAAAGGACTTTATCAGGGTTGTAACGTGGCCAAGGTTTTGGCTTAACAAAGAAAGGATAACAGGCTCAAACTTTTTTCATTTTCTTGGGGTTTCGAGAGCTAGCAGCCATCTTGAATAATTTTGTGCCCTTTTTGCTTCTGATGGGCGCCTTCTTTCTCCTGCTTTGCTTCGCCTTTTGTTGTGCCCGATGCGTTTGGCACTCTCGTTGATTCTGAGCTTTTTCTGATTTTTCTTCAATGTTTTGCATCCCAATGTGCGTATGCATTTGGCACTTTTGCGCTTTGAATTCTGACGCGCCGATGATGGTCAGGTGTTTGGCACATTTGTCCTCCCCATTTTACCCTGGTGTGGGGGATAGCTGTCTAGCTGGGTTCTTTCAAAGAAATTGATTTAAGCTCAAAGGGGTTATCAATGGATATATATCTTCAAGCGTGTGATAAAAGAAAAGAATGCCTTTCTTCATTTTGAATTGCACAACTTGATAACTGGATCCTAGATGCAAGTTAAGAGATTTGTGTGTTCTAATCTTTTGCCTAGATCAGATTTTGAGGTTTTTGATCTAGCGAGCTTTTTCTCATGCCAAGGCGTTGCTTCTTGATGGTGTCAGGGAATGGTCCCTTGAAATTCTCCTTCTTGCAAGGGCAAAATATCTCGTGTTTTAATTCCTCAATTGATGGTGAAAAACAATTCCAAGTTAAAGGATTATCACAAAACGCGAGTTTATTATCACAATTTCGACTCAAGAGGTTTGACATCAAAAGACGGGACGGACCGACAAAGGATTGACTCGAAAGATTGTGACTGAATTTTGGGATCGACTCGAAAGAACATGACCGGGCCTCGGGATAAGGCTGCCTACGTATCCTTCTTGCAAAGGAATCAGGTCATAACGTAGTTCGGGCCTACGAAACTGACTCTCTTTTGGTTTTTCTTCTTCTTTGACTACAAACTTGAATTTGAAAACATAACGACACGAAAGTATGAAAGACTCGAAGTACAAACTGACTCGAATTTGAAAGACTAGGACTTGACTTGAAACTCAAAGGCTTCCCAAACTCGTGAGAAGTTCCATTCGTGGATTGACTGCATTCAAAATCCTCCTCCAGATCTGAGGTCCGGTACTGGGATGATTCCATTGTCGATTAAGTCTTGGATCTCGTGGCGGAGACGGAAGCAGTTATTGGTGGGATGGCCGGTATGTTGGTGAAAGGCACAATAGACGTTTCGGTCGTGGGATGCCGGGAGCTTTCGAGGTAGGGGAGTTGGCGGGAGCGGCTCGATGAGGCCGGCTTTGAGGAGCTTCTCATAAACTGAGGACAAAGGTATAGGAAAGTGGGAGAAGATCCTTGGTGGGGTTTTGTGACTGGGTTGAGGGTTCATGGTGGTGCCAATTGGACCTTTGGTGAAAGCTTTGCTTGCTTCGCAACTGCATAACACCCTTTTGCTCTTGGGGTTGATTCCATCAATGCGCACATCTTGCCTTTCAGCACCAATTTTAGGCAAGGATCCAGTATTCTCATATGAGTGAGCTCTGGCATCATGGAATTCGGCCAAGTCATTGAGCATGTCAGAGAGCTTCACTTTTGAGCGTGGTTTGGTTCCGATTGTTGGAGGGTGGTAGGTTTGTGGATTTTCTCTGATCCTGGCCTTATCAGCATTTTGTCCCCGAGCTGGATTCGACATGGCGGAGGTGAAAAGGTCAATTAGCTCCTGTAACAGGGTCATCTGCTTATCCATTTTCTGAGTCATTTCCTCCATAGCCTTTTTCAGCTCAACCAGCTCTGTTTGCTCTGTCATTGCGAGGTGGTCGGAGAAGGCGGTATGGCTTTGAATGGGATGGGTGGCCCTAGTACTGACAGTAAAGCAGAAAGTGAACTTAGAACGTGCCCCTGTTATGATTTATTGAAAAATACGTGTCAAATGAAAGAATTGTTGTTGATGTGTTGTCAATGTCGACTCAAAGGGTCAAACTTCATGGATAGTTCCAGCAGTCACGGGTAGGTCGGTGTCAGGCAGGTTGAATTCCGCACGTTGGGAATCAGAGCCAATCTCCTTATCTAAGACCATCCGAGGCAGAGCAATAAGACTGCTGGTAGATGCACTTGAGGCTAGATGGAGCCGTTCGGGCACGGCGAACACCGGAGGTATCTCAAACTCCATGGATTTACGGTCTCCTAGACCCTGACTCAAGAAATGACATCCTATGAAGGATTGCCTTGGTCCTCAGAGATTCTTTTGAATGTGTATCCTTTGATTAGGAATGACAAGATTCGAGAGATATCAAGACAAATTAAGTCTTTAACATTTTTCACTCAAAATTTCTGTTTTGGTTTCAAAAACCGATTAACGTAAATGACACGATACCGTAACCGGGGCGGCATAGGTGGCATGGCGCCATTAGCCTAAGTGGTGTAAAGTGACTTCGCACTATAACCTGGATGGTGTGGGTATCACGACATTGTAGCCTAATTGTTTCGTTAATTTTCATTGAATCCATGATTTAAGAATATATTGAAGACTTAATGAATTTTGATATCCCCAAAATCTCGTCGTTCCAAGGACTATTTCAACAACGTGCCCTTAAAAAGCACGACTCATCATCGGTCCAGGCAATCCTAAACAAGCTGCGCAAGCAAGTCTAAGAGTTCTAAACGCGATACGAAAGCGAACGGACGGCATAAGATGCAAGGTGCGATGTGCAAGCGGGATAAGATCACGGTCTTTCGAAGGTTGCCTAATTCCTCAGAATTTCTTTTAGGGTGTATCCTTCGTTCAGAACGACAAATTCTAAGAGATGTCAAAATGAACTAAGTATTCAACTAGTCCTCGTTCAAAGTTTCAATTTTGAACTTGGAATAACTTAGTATAGACGACGTGATACCCCAACCATCGTGGTGTCAGTGACATGGTGCCATTAGCCAGAGTGGTGTAAGTAAAGTGGCATCACGGCGTCGTTTTCCTTGTTATTCCTTATTCTCCGTTGAAATTTTGATTAGGCATTAGTCAAGGACTTAGTATATTCTGATTTCCCAAAGTCTCCTTGTTCTAAGGACTCATGTAGTTTAGACAACGTACACCGGGGTGCACGACTCATCATCGGGCCTCGGCAACCTTCTACAGACCGTGCGAGCGAGATTAAGAGCACATGAATTGAAATTGAATAGACAGCATGATGGCGTGACATGGATGAGATGCATGGTGAGATGCAGAAAGCAGTAACATGTAGGCAGGATATAGCACATAGTCCTACCCTGCGAGTCCCTGTCCTAGTTTGGAAGGATCTATGGCTTGCTAAGCATGTACAAAGGCCGGTTTTGGCTTGAAGAGGGTTCCCCGGACTAGAGTCAAAGTATACCTCCCACTATTGAGCGTACACCCAATAATGGTACAAACGGTAGGGATGACTCATCACGGTCGAGGGTTGCTGAGCATTCCGGGATTCCCCATCACCGGCAAGCCGGGTAGGATTGCCGAAACACAACAGCGAGGTTGCACAAGATATATGCAAGAAATAGACAATGAAACAAAATTCCTTTTGAAAATCCCACAAACGTTTTTCAAGCTTGGCTCACAAGTTTAATTGATATTCAAGAAAAGCGGCTCGTTTTATCAACAAATCAACTTTTTCTCAAGTATTAATTAAACATCCCCAGCAGAGTCGCCACTGTGGGCTACCAGCCCGAAAAAATATATCATATTTTTCCCGCGTTTGAAGAAAAATGTGGTTTGAAGAGTTGAAAGAGTCGCCACCCGGATTTGAGGTATATCACCCGAGAAACCGTTTTGTTTTGAAAACCATTGATCGACTTGAAAACCAGAGATTCGTTTGAGGGTTCGGAAGCCATGTTACGAGGGGGGAAGGGTTTTACGGCACCCCCCTCGCCCGACGCGATGTCGGTCTCTACTAAACGTTTGTGGGATTTTGAAAAGGGATTTTGTTCATTAAGCATTTAGCACGTATCCGCAAGTATATCACATAAGAAGGTGTATACATGTGCATGTGTACGATGGATGATAAGATAGCAGTAGAATGCAAAATAACAGGAAACTGAAGCCCTGTAACTGACTCCACTCTCGAGCGCTCGGGAGTGGTCCCGAGCGCTTGGGAGTTCTGTTGTCCCACCTGCAAACTTGGTTAGCCACAAACAGGATGTAATGCTGAAACTGTAAACTGAAACTATGTTAAACATATGGAAGGCTCATCAGATGGCTTTGGAGGCTAATATTGGGCCTCAACCTCTCCAAACCATGCGTCCTTGCCTTGAGGGAAATGGAGCTACATGACTTTAAGAACAAATGAGCACAACTATACATGCAGGAATTCAGACAACACAACAGACTGGGGAGAAATGAATTACAGTAGCATGCATGCACCTTTGTTTTGATCTTTCCCGGGAGGAAATCATCTTTTTAACTTTGGGGAGGCCTTGTTCTTTCATGGAAACTTGTAAGAAATGTTTCTGTTTCCAAAAGAAGTGATTTGCTATGTCTGCATGCCATGATAAAAACATTTATTTTAAGAATGCGCCTCACCCCAATCTGCTGTTTAACAAAACGCCATGCATGGGACTGGAGACAGTCCCGAGCGCTCCAGAGTACTCCCGAGCGCTCGGGAGTGCTTCCAGTGAGTTTATTCTGAAAACACTTTCATGCCCCTTTGCTCTTGCTTTTACACTAAGGTGTCCCAACCACGTTCCAGTATTGAGGACTGGAATGGGCTAAGACACCTCCCTCAGAGAGGAAGAACAGCCCTTTTTGTCTGAACCAAAGAGATAGAAATCTTTCTACCTCTTGAGAGTCCTTGCTTCTTTGAATGACCTTGAGGGATGAGGGAAATGGGAAAAAAATGCAAGAAGTCAGAGGCCTAGAATGCTCTGGATTTTCTTGGTGTTTTGATCCTTACCAAGCTTTGTTTTGAAAATGTTTGAAGTTTGAAAACAAGTTTGAGCTTGAGAAAGAGTTTGAACAGAATAGGGGGTTTTAGAGAGAGAGAGAGTTCGTGGTCTCCAAGCCCAGCCTCTCCTCTTCTTCTGCCTCAGCTGAAATCAGGCCTTTTTATAGGCAAAATAACCTATGGTTTTTTAAAAAATCATATTGATTTGAAAAAAAAACATTTTTAATTGGTCAAACCCTTTAGCCTGAAGATCTCAGACTGTGATGAGTGCTTGAAACGAACCTCAGCCGGCTCAAGGCGACCGCAATGATGGATTGCATGGGTAATGAGGAACCCTGCCATCCATTGGGCAGCGCAGGAGACACGAGCGCTCGAGAGAGGTCTCGAGCGCTTGGGACTTAACTCCCGAGCGCTCGAGAGTGAGCCAGGCCAGAGGTTTTTTAAAAATGGTTTGGAGCGCTTGGGACTTCTCCCAAGCGCTTGGAAATGATTTTGACCATTTTTAATTTCCCTTTTAAAATCCTTCAAGGAGCAAAGTTTCACATGGTTCGAGGCTTGTTTAATCCAAATTCATCATCGGGGAGCCTCCGGGCCACGAATCAAGGAAATTTGAAGAGTTCAAATTGGGGTGTCTACAACTTGTTTGGCCAATTCAGGGTTTTCTGCCAATACCACTTCTTGAGGATTCTCATCTTCCACCGATTTCTCTTCGTTCTCAGCATCTCTTGCTGCTTTCTCTACTAGTAAGGTAGCGACTTTGAGCTTGGTGATTAGCAATGATGGCGTCGTTATCTGCCATGAGAGTGGGAGGATTACTTGATGAAGCTTAGGGTTTGATAGATGATTGAGTTTGTTGAGGAGATGACCGCGGAGTCCCTGGAAGTGATTGGGACCGTAGCAGTGTAGGTGTTTTGGCCGGTGAGAGTGACAGACGGGACGATTGCAAAGACCTCTGTTTGGCATGACTTCGGGTGTTGTAAGAGTATAAAATTGGCTGTGGTTGCTTCTTTGTTTTACTTATTGTGTCTGCTTTGAAAAGTAGAGTACCTGTAAGTCAGTACTTGGCTTGTGTAGGGTTAGGATTTGGGCTGGAAATCCCAACCCTTCTGCACAGAAAGAGTTAATTACAACAACAGATGGTACAAGGTGTGAGGAAGAACTTGGAAGCGAAAATGCAAGTAGGTTCCTAGCCTGTAGGTTCCTGTCTTAGTTTGATAAGTTCTATGGCTTTCTAATACATGCAAGGTTTTGGTAGTCTCAGGGTGCTCCGTTGTCAAAGGGCACCAATCCTCTCACCAGCCCATCATAGGCGGTGATTGGGTGATTCCCTTTTTGATATACCACTAGGTACGAGTGACTGTGGAGTTTGCTGGAACCCCCAACATAGCCCGTGTCATGCCGGGATATCAGGTGAACTCAACGGGTTGCCCGCTCGATGCATATGATAGATGAATTAAACAAGGCATGTATTAGTCTTATGTTGAACTTTTTGGTTATGGCTCTCATATTCCCCAGCGGAGTCGCCAAAAACTGTAGACACCTCCCAAACGGGGCATCACCATACAGATTGATCACACTTGTTTGCTCGATTGGTTGCTCGCTTCATAAACCAAAATCATGGACATTCCCATGGCTAGGAACATCGCCACATGATAACGGTTATCATCAAATAGAGTCGCCACCCAGTTTATTAAAACTGGGAAAACAGATAGAGATTCTGGATACGGGAGCCAAAAGTACAATAAGGGGAAGGTGTTAGGCACCCCTCTTTGCCCAGTCATGAGACTGGCCCATAATCATTCAACATAAGACATATAGATGCTTTGTTTAATTCCAACATGTAGTCTGTTTAATTAAGCCTTTAACAGTGAATAAGGTGAGCCAGGACTGTAATTGAAAGCATGCATTAGAAAGCAGAACAAAACAAAGCTGTCCCAGGAAATCGATTACTCGGCCGGTGAATGGATGTCACGGCCGAGTAATCATACTGGTTTTATGTACCGTCCGAGGGATCGAAGCCCCGGTCGGTATTCTTCCTCACACCAGACAGAAAAGTTAGTAGATAATCAAAACGCTACAATTAATCATAAAAACAGTAAATAAACCAAACCAGAGGCCGTTGGGCCTCACCACCTTGATCCCTCAGTTGCTTGATTGCTTTGGATTAGTGATGATTGACTGATTGCTTCTTTGGAAACCCTAGGATTAGGATTTGAACTTCGGAGTTTGATCGTTCGAGATGTGGCTGCCTTTGGAAGGTTAGGGCTTCTATAGAGGGAGTACGTGAGATGATTTCTGCAGAGTTTTGAGGTATGAGATGGAGGAATTGAATGTAAATTTCGGAACCCAAAGGTTCCTTTATATAGGCACCGGATGACTCACTCCAACCAATCACAATGCACGATTAAAATTGGAGTTAGAGAGTGATTCTAACTCTTCATGGCAATCCTCTGGCGTAGCCCGAACGCATCGGGATTTGGCTGCTAGGGTTTGGTGAACGGATCAAACGTTTGACAGAACGTTCCAGAATCTGGAAAAAGGACGATCTGGCGGCCGAGGAAACGATGTTGCGGCCGAGGAATCGATCTCTCAGGGAGATTTTCTAGCAACAGGTTGCTCGGGTGAGGAAATGATGTTAAGGCCGTGAGATCGATGTTACGGCCGACAGATGGATTCTCCTAGGCTTCTGTATTTTCTGTCAAAGGCTATATGGCTCTGGATGGGGTCCTCTAAGTGGCTCAAAGTTCTTACCGAAAGTCCTAAGGTCCTCAAGGAAGCAATCAGCAATCACTGTATCCATTTCATCATCGGGATTGTCCCAAGGTGGGACTTGAAATAATCGTTAGGCCAAATTGGGGTGTCTACAGCTACTTGCTCTTGAGAGACAGCCAGCCTTGAGTTTTCTCGTAGTAGGAGACTACTCAGCCTTTCGTTTAGCCTCCTTGACCCTTCCTATCACTACTGCTGCTGCTGCTCCTCCTGTTTGGCCACGGGCCCCCAGTTTCATTTCTTTCCACAATGCAAGTGGAGAAGAGGAGCGTTTGCCACTGACACCGTGTACTACGCAGTTCTACGTGCTTCCTACCGGGATCCAGCAGGTAATATTTGTAGATTCTACTTTGGTTTCTCTCAGCATTCCTTGATTACTTGATTGTATATGCAATTGCTTCCTCTGTAGGTGCCCGCTGGGGTGTTTCAGGAATGGTTGCGTGCTTTCCAGAGTGCAGAGACTTTGGCTCGGCGGCAGCGTGGCCGAATAGCTGCGGTATGCATCCTTTGATCTCTTCTTTTTCCATCTTATGTTTCATGTGAAACTAAATGCCTATATCCTGTGTTTCTTCAGCTTGAAGCAGAGCGAGTACCGACAGTGTCGGTCACCCAGAGTGCTGGAGTTAGCGAGGGTGGGAGTACTGAAGCTGGTGATGGAGGTGTCGCGACTGGCGAGGGACAAAGGATCAGTGTCCCAGTTCCTGAGCGTTTTCGTCCCGCGCCCAAGAGGGGTCGTGGGCAGTAGCTAGCCTTTCCTCTCTTGTACCTGTTGTTAGTTCTAAAAACAGATAATTTGACATTTGTATTTTCTGTTTGTATTTGAAGCATCCTCAGCATGTATGGGAAATTAAATATTTATGCAATATTTTTCAAAGTTTCGTGAATGCCTGGATTTAAACTTGGGCCGAGGAATGGATCACTCGGCCGAGGGTTCCATTCTTCGGCCGCTACTTTATTTCCTAAAGAAGTTAGGTTTTTGCTATTAGCCAAACGGTTTTTTTCTTTTCTTCTTACACTTGCATTTGATTCAAGCTCTTTTATTTGCTTTTTGTTATTCCTGCAATCTCTTTGCCATGTTTTTGTTAGAATGCTTGGTCCCTTATGTCGACGACTTCTGAGTCAGAGAGGACGAACGATGATTCTTGTATACCTTTGTTTTTGTCAATTCCCTGGAAAATGACTAACTCATCTTTTGTGAGCTCAATACGCAGGGTTAGCTATGCCTATCATTGAATACAAACCCTTTTGGTATCATCTTTCTTCTCTCCAAATATTTGGGCCGCATCTCGACGCGAGATTGCCTACGTATCCCAATCAGGGAATCAGGCCTGTTACGTAGTTCCAAAATTACCACCTTTGGGGGTTGGGTACTCTTAATTTTCCTTTCTCTCATGCTCTAGATTTTGCCTAGGTTACCTGATAGAGGTTGAGTCCCTAGCGAGCTTTCCTTCAGATGCCTTAACTTTTGCCTAGGCTGCGTTTTTCGCTTTTTCTTTGTCCTAGCAGGCTTTGCTCTTACTTTTGCTTGGGTGTATATTTTACCCAACGAGCGTTTTTCTCTCAAGAGGTGTTTGGAGAGGCATTTGATGGAGATGTCTTTATGAATCTCCTATTGTGTTTGTACTTTCACAATGGGCAAGCTAACCCTAAGTGTTCTCACGGAGATAGCGTCTTTTTCTTGAGTTTTAATAAAAAGTCTAGTTCTAAGTAACCAGGGTTCGTCCCCTCTTTTCCTTTTGGTCGGTAACATAAAGAATTAGATTCTTGAAATCCTTTTATCTTTGGCAGAGAGATTGTAGTGTATAACAATCACATTTTAAAGATGGAATCATTTGTTAAGCATAGAAGTGATAAAATGGGGATTTATTCAATCATAGATAATGCCCAAACAGGGGTCCAAAATATGTCCTAACTTGTCTTTAGGAAATGAAAGCAATGTTTTTGTCATGCGATTTACTGCGATATTTCAGGAGTGGTTCCTTTTCCTTTTGCAGTTTTATACTCTTCTTCACCCTCTTTGCCAAACAGAATCTTTAGGTCAAATTCAGCTAGCACTTCAATCCAGTCTTCGGGAGTAGGGGATGAATTAGTTGGCTCTTCTTCCAAATCACTATCGGTCCATTCCTGATCAAAGAAGATTTGCATTCCAGGGTACCGTTGCTTGGTAACTTCGTCTTCCCATGTCTCTGCGAAGCCGCAGAATGGAAAGTCTTCTCCTTCCCTCACAAACCAGCCATTGAGCGTTTTTGGGATCACGAGTTTCTCTTCTTTGACCCTGCTTCCTCTCGCCTTAGCCTTTTCCATATTTTTCTTCCTTTTTATCTCGGCTTCTGTCGGGGTGTAGCCAAGACCAAAGGCGTATTGATTATGCGGAGGATCAATCATTTGCGAGATGCCTTGTGATCTTTTGCCTAAACCCAACCCAGGGAGGTATTTTTGCTTCTTCATCATCCATATGGCGGGGGTACTTACATAGAAGTTTCTCTCAGCCATTAAGGCTTGCACAGCAGTGGCTTCCTCAAGACTGAATCCAGTAAGGAAGGTTTCCTCGGTTTCTACCTCTTGGACAGGCGTATCAGAATGAGCCCGGATTGATGAATCCCCCAGAATGGTTATAACCCTTCCATCTACCGCGAATTTGACTTTTTGATGCAAAGTGGAAGGTACTGCCCCAGCGTCATGTAGCCAAGGCCTTCCTAATAAAAGATTGAAGGTGGCCGGTATATCCATCACATGGAACTCCACATCCCTTTTGATCTTCTCCACTTCTACTGGCAGTGTGACACACCCAACCACTCTTCTCTTTGAATTGTCATATCCTCTTACTCCTTGGCTTGAAGGGCGTACGTCGGTGGCGTTTACCCCTAGCTTGTCGAGGGTTCTTTGGGGACATACGTTTAAAGCAGACCCATTATCTACCAAGACCAACGGGATCCATTTGGTGAGACATTTAAGTGAAATGTAGAGAGGTTTGTTGTGTGCAGGCCCTTCAGGGGGTAGATCCTTGTCAGTGAAAGCTATCGTTGGTTTTGGAGCTTTTGACGCCATTATGAAACCCACGAGTTCTTCGGGGGTGATGTCGATGGGAACTTTGGCTTTCTCCAAGGTTTTGAAGAAGGAGTTGCGATGTTCGTAGGAGGACATAAGCAATCCCCAAATAGAGATATCAGCTTGGATTTTCTTTAGTTGTCTTAGTACTCTGTCTTCCTCAGGTTCGGTCCTTTGGCTTTCTTCTCCTTCTTCTTCTTCCATTACTCGTGTTGAAGTTGAACTTTCCCCACTCAGTTTAGGCGGTTTATACACCCTTCCGCTTCGGGTGAGGTGACCCACTTCTTCTTCTTGGGTACCCCAAGGGTCAACAGGCTCAATTCTTCCAACTTTCGGCAAGGCTTGACGCATGTCTAACCACCAATCCCCATCATCAATGGCATAGATGTTGGGTTCTCCTTCTGTTGTAAAGCATTCCTCGCTCTTGGAGAGGATTAGGGATGGTTTAGCTCGGGTATTTGGAATAATGTGTAGGGCAGGATTATATGTGGAGCTATTGGATAGGCTTATGAGATTGATATTTTGATGCGGTGGTTCGCTGTTGTGAGCGGGAAGTGGATTGGTTTGTACATTAGGCTTAGGAGATTTTATGGCTTGACTATCGATGAGATCCTGGATGTCATGACGAAGACGCATGCAGCGGTCTGTCTCATGTCCAGGGTGTTGATGGTAAGCACATTGCTTATTGGCATCATAGCTCGGGCCATAAGGTGGCTGAGGAGATGGATTATTCAAGAGCCTAAGGTGCCCTTGACGGCTTAGGATGGTTAAGGCTTGGGATGGAGTCATATAGAGTGGGCTGAAATTACGGCGAGGGCAATTCGTGTTTTTAGATGAGCTAGTTTGGAAAGGGTCTTGTGGCAAGACTGAGTCAAGGATGTTGACGGAGGCAGGAGCTGCACGGTTTGGAAAGGTTTTTCTGGGTGGAGGGTTTTCTTCTTTTCCAATGAGGCCCAACTTGATCCCATCCTCGATTTGTAATCAAGTGGCGTGTAAACGTTTGAAGTCGGTGATAGCCTGGGTGTAAATGTGAGTGAGGTATTTAGGCTGTAAGTTCTTGACAACTATCCTCACTTGATCTTCTTCGGAAGGGCGGCTTTTCATCTTGGCAGCCTTCTCTCTCCATCTTGCCACAAAGGTAGCAAAATCCTCATTGGATTCTTGTTTAGTCATCTCCAAATCTCGGGTAGTAAGCTCAATTTGGACATTGTACGCATACTGCTTGACAAAAGCGTTAGCAATTTCAGGCCAAGTTTGATAATGCACAAATTCCAAAGTGAGAAACCAATCGAGGGCGCTTCCAGTGAGAGTTCTTTGAAACAATTGAGCGATGAGCTCGTCGGTCAAGCCCATAGGCTTTAGAGTGTTGATGACATGGCGGACATGGCTGGTAGGGTTACCAGTCCCGTTGAATTTCTCGATGTTTGGCATTTTGAACCGTCCAGGCAGCTGAGATTCTGGAAAGAGGCAGAGTCCCTCGAAATCTAGAATTTGGTCTCCTTGTGAGCGAGCCAAAGCGTGCTTAATCTCTTTGACCTGTTTGGCCAATTCAGGGTTTTCTATAATTTCATGAGGATTTTCTGCTTCCTCCTCGTTTTTCTTGTCTTCAACATCTCTTGCTGCTTTCTCAGCTTGTAAATAGGCAATTTGGGCTCGGAGCTCGGTGATGGTAGCATCATTATCTGCCATTTTTGGGATGTAGGTAGGGAGATTGTTTGGTGAGGCTTGGAATCTGGTAGATAATCGGTTTTGTTGGGGAGAAAACCGCGAAGTCCCTGAAATTGATTGGGACCGTTGCAGTGAGGGTGTCTCGGCAGACGAAGGCGACTGATGAGATGACTGTAAAGACCTCTGTTTGGCGTGACTTCGGGTATTGTAAGAGTATAAAACTGGCTGAGGTTGCTTCTTTATCCTACCTATTGTGCCTGCTTGAAAAATAGAATACCTGGAAGTCAGTATTCGGCCTGTGTAGGGTTATGATTTGGGTTTGAAAATCCCAACCCTTCTGCACAGAAAAAGTTAATACAACAACAAATGATACAAGGTGTGAGGAAGAATTTTCGCAAGTAGAATGCAAGTAGGTTCCTAGCCTGTAGGTTCCTGTCTTAGTTTGATAAGTTCTATGGCTTTCTAAAGCATGCAAGGTTTTGGTAGTTTCAGGGTGCTCCGTTGTCAAAGGGCACCAATCCTCTCGCCAGCCCATTATAGACGGTGATTGGGTGATTTCCTTTTTGATATACCACTAGGTACGAGTGACTGTGGAGTTTACTGGAACCCCCAACATAGCCCGTGTCATGCCGGGATATCAGGTGAACTCAACGGGTTGCCCGCTCGATGCATATGATAAATGAATTAGACAAGGCATGTATTAGGCTCCGTTCCGGAAACCTTCTTAAAAAATAAGTACTTATTTCCTTCACTTCTCATTCAAAAATAATCCACCCTTCTTATTTTTCCCAAACAAAAAGTTTCTTTCACATTTTCAAACTCAAAAATAATGTAAATGAAAAAAAAAAAATTAATTTTTTTTTCACCGTATTAAAGATCTCAATGAGATCTATCAAACAAGATCCATTGTGATAGGAAAATTATTTGCGTAAACACATAATTTTTTAGCTTGAAGTTGCCTTTACAAAAAGAAGACTGTTTTTACCAAAATGGGCGCCGGCGGAGGGAAATCGGTCCGGCAGCCGCGCCGGGCCATCTCCGGCCACCGGACGGCCGATCCGAGCCGTCCAAAAATTCTATAAAAAAAAACCAAGGGGGCTAACGCGGGAATCAACGGCATCCGAGGTGTGTAGGGTGCTTGATCGTAGCACCCCTTTTTCGTGTATAATCCAATTCAATTTTCGTGTATATTATACACGAAAAAAAGGTGCTCCGATCAAGCACCTTACACACCTCGGATGGCGTTGATTCCCGCGTTGGCCCCCTTGGTTTTTTTTTTTAGAATTTTTGGACGGCTCGGATCGGCCGTCCGGTGGCCAAAGACGGCCCGGCGCGGCCGCCGGACCGATTTCCCTCCCGGCGCCCATTTGTACCTATATAAATTGTTCCCAATTCAAACAAAGCCTTCTTATTTTTCCGGAAGAGGGCTTCTTATTGGACAAAAAAGAAGAGCTTATTCCCGTTCTGGAACGGAGCCTTAGTCTTATGTTGAACTTTTTGGTTATGGCTCTCAAATCCCCAGCGGAGTCGCCAAAAACTGTAGACACCTCCCAAGCGGGGCATCGCCATACAGATTGGTCATATTGTATTTGCTCGATTGGTTGCTCACTTCATAAACCAAAATCATGGACATTCCCATGGCTAGGAACATCGCCACATGATAACGGTTATCATCAAATAGAGTCGCCACCCAGTTTATTAAAACTGGAAAAATAGATAGAGATTCTGGATACGGGAGCCAAAAGTACAATAAGAGGAAGGTGTTAGGCACCCCTCTTTGCCCAGTCGTGAGACTGGCCCATAATCGTTCAATATAAGACGTATAGATGCTTTGTTTAATTCTAACACATAGTCTGTTTAGTTATTCCTTTAAACAGTAAGCAAAGTGAGCCAGTGCGATAATTGAAGCATGCATCAGAAAGCAGATAAAACAAACAAAATGTCCCAGGGAGATGGATCTCGCGGCCGGTGAATAGATGTCACGGCCGAGAGATCCTCCTGGTTTGATGTACCGGCCGAGGGATCGAAGCCCCGGTCGGTGTTCTTCCTCACACCAGACAGAAAGATTGACAGTTAATCAAAATGCTACAATTAGTAAGAAGGGACAGTAAATAAAGCGAACCAGAGGCCGTTGGGCCTCACCACCTTGATCCCTCAGTTGCTTGATTGCTTTGGATTGGGCGTGATTGATTGATTGCTTGATCGAGAACCCTAGAGTTAGGGTTTGAACTTCGGGGTTTGATCGCCGGATTGACGGCTGCCTTCGGAAGGTTAGGGCTTTTGGAGTATGGGATTGAGGCAGTATTTCTGCAGAGTTTCGAGGTTTGATTGAGTGTGTGGGTATCTCAATTTCTGTGTGTTTATTTCAGAACCCAAAGGCTCCTTTATATAGGCATAGGGATGACTCACTCCGGCCAATCAAATCACGAGATGGCAATTGTAATTGCAACGCATCTCTAACTCTACGTCGTGATCTCCGAACGTAGCCCGAACGCATCGGAAAGGTAGTGTAGTTGGATCAAACCAAACGTCTGACAGAACGTTCCAGAGTCTGGAAAAAGGTCGATCTGGCGGCCGAGCAAAGGATGTCGCGGCCGTGGAATGGATGTCTCGGCCGAAGGATAGATCTTGCGGCCGAGAGATTGATCTCTCAGGGAGATTTTGCTGGCAAAAGGTTGCTCGGGCGAGGGATTGATGTTATGGCCGTTAGATCGATATTACGGTCGTCAGATGGATTCTCCTAGGCTTCTGTATTTCTGTCTGAAAGGCTGTATGACTTTGAATTGGGTCCTCTAAATGGTCAAAGTTCTCACCGAAAGTCCTAAGGTCCTCAAAGAAGCAATCAGCAATCATTGTATCCATTTCATCATCGGGATTGTCCCAAGGTGGGACTTGAAATAATCGTTAGGCCAAATTGGGGTGTCTACAAAATGTTAAGGGAAAATTTACCAATTGGATAATAGGTCACCCTTTGGCTATAAATAGCACCCATTCCTTCCCATTTCAACTCACACCTTTCATTGCTCCAACTTCTCTCTAGAAAGCTTAGCATTCTTGTTGTTCTTGCTTGTTCTTGGTGTTCTTACTTGTTCTTGAGTTCTTCAAGAAACTCATCCAAGGCCGCCACTAAACCGCCACTCGACCACCCTTTCGATCCAAAAAGTTTAGTAATATTAGTCAAGATTTAGTTTCAAGAGAAACCTTTCTCTTTCGAAGCTACCAGAAGCTTACCGTAGGAAGTTACTCCGTCCGACCGCCGACGTACCTTCCTTACTCCGTAGTCGTCACTACCGCCAAGAAGAACGGTAGACTTTTCCTATGACCTTTAACTCTAAGTATACGTAGACTTTTCTTAGATCTCTAACTCTAAGTATAGCATATTGTATGCGTATTTTGAAGTGAATGTAGACTATTCTATACCTTCGAATCCTAAGTATACGTAGAATCTCCATCGACACTATTCTGATATATGCATTGCAAACCAATAAACATATGCTCTTTTGAACTTATGAAAGAAAGAATGAATATTGAAAGATAATGTTCGTAGCTTAGCTTTAAGTATTCGTATTATGATTATGAGCATGATTATGTGATTATCTGACTACTTGTTGTTGATAAAGCATAAGTGGTTTACCACTCCAAAGGTGTTCGTCCATGTGACATTATGCTTTACCTTATATGATTAAATGTTGGGTATGATGTTGTGATAAAGTAAGCATGCTATTAAATATAGAGTTGGACGATCTTGCTAGTTTAGTTTTAAGATTACTTGATTACATGAAAAGCCCTACCGCAGAGTCGATGCATGATTACGAGACACGAAAACTGAGGAAGTTAGAAACATGACACCTATGGTGTGGTTAAAGAAAGAATGAGATTAACATGTTGAAAATATTTTGAAACTACATAATGACTAAAATTGAGAGTCATTATGGGAGTAAGATGTGTTTGAAATGCCAATGTGGCCGGACGTGGTAGCCCATTGTGTAAAGAGATGTTTAGAAACCGCAATGTGGCCGGACTTGGTAGCCCATTGCGTGGTGTGTGTTGCCAATGGGGCCGGACGTGGTAGTCCCATTGGAGGTGATTTAAATGTTTGTGAAAACCGCGATGTGGCCGGACTTGGTAGCCCATCGTGAAGATTGCCAATGTGGCCGGACGTGGTAGCCTCATTGGTGATATGACTTGGTTATCCGTGGAGAGGAGCCAATACGGATTTTGTGTGCCAATGGGAACCCGGTGCGGCGGAACCATTGTGAGGATACTCGGGAACCCGGAACGGCGGAACCGAGGTTGGGTGTGTGTTTTGAAAACCGCGATGTGGCCGGACGTGGTAGTCCATCGTGTGTGATATTTGAAATGTTGATTTGGCAAATGAAAAGTGAAATGGTGACACGGTCTACGAAACGTTGCGTATGAGAAACTCTGATGACACGGACACTTACCCTAGAGAATACGGATGTGTTATTGTTTATAGTTGTGGAATAAAGCATGTACTGCGTAGATATCGTTATCTGTATGACTTGTTTTGTGTAAGTTATGGGTTGGCGGGTATAGGATTATTCTGCTGAGCTTTTGTAGCTCATGGTGTTACCTTTGGTGACCTTGACATATTATATCAGTGGCGACGCTGGTATAATGTGTCAGACTTTGTAGATAATCAAGATAAGCAGTACGCCTTGGAGGATTTTGGAGCTGAGGAGCTGGCTAGGATGGAAGAGCAGGCAGAGCTGTAGTTAGGAACCTTAGTTCCCTCCCTTATTGGAATAAATGTACCTTTGTGATGTAATAATGAGCCAGACTCTGTTTTGAAATTCAATAAAAATGTTTATTTAACGTACCCGAAAATGGGGGCGTTACAAAACCATACATGGGAATTGGTGGATCATCCTCTTAGTAGTAAGGCTTTGGGCTACAAGTGGATTTTCAAGAAGAAGATGAAGGCAGATGGATCAATAGATAAGTACAAAGCTAGGCTTGTCATTAAAGGGTATAGACAAAAGGAAGGCCTAGACTACTTTGATACTTATTCTCCTGTCACCAGGATCACATCCATTCGAATGATAATCGTAATTGCAGCTCTGCGAAATCTTGAGATACATCAAATGGATGTGAAGACAGTTTTCCTAAATGGCAATTTAGATGAGGAAATCTACATGGAACAACCAAAGGGTTTTTTCGTGCCAGGTCAAGAAGGGAAAGTGTGTAGACTTGTTAGATCTTTGTATGGTCTAAAACAAGTACCGAAACAATGGCATGAGAAATTTGACAATGCTATGATGTCAAGTGGTTTCACAATCAACGAGTGTGACAAATGTGTATATGTCAAAGACACAGATGAAGGGTACGTCATTTTGTGTTTCTACGTTGATGACATGCTCATTGTTGGTAGTAACGATAAGATTATTAAATCTACCAAGAAGATGTTGAACTCGAAGTTTGACATGAAAGATATGGGTCTTACAGATGTAATACTAGGTGTTAAAATCACTAGAATATCTGATGGACTTGCACTATCTCAGTCTCATTATGTCAATAAGATTCTTGAGAAGTTCAGCAAGTCTGATACGAGTATAGCAAGGACTCCTGTGGATGCGAATCTCCACTTATCCAAGAATGTGGAGGTAGGGGTATCCCAATTAGAGTATTCTCGGATAATTGGGAGTCTAATGTACCTGATGAGTTGTACAAGGCCCGACATAGCCTATTCAGTTAGCAGATTGAGTAGATACACGAGTAATCTAGGGCATGACCACTGGAAGGCGATAGTGAATACTATGCTACTTGGGACTGCACTACTCTAGATATCCAGCAGTACTAGAAGGGTACTGTGATGCAAACTGGATATCAGATATGAAAGACTCGAAATCCACGAGTAGATATGTCTTTACGTTTGGTGGTGCAGCTGTCTCTTTGAAATCTTCAAAACAGACGTGTATAACACGTTCTACAATGGAATCTGAATTCATTACTTTAGATAACGCAACTGAAGAGGCGGAATGGCTACGCCATTTTCTAGAAGATATTCCAAGATGGTCGAAACCTGTACCAGCAATTTACGTCCATTGCGATAGTCAATCAGCAATAGGAAGGGCAAAAAGTAATATGTATAATGGTTAAGTCTAGGCATATCCGTTGTAGATACAATACCATTAAACAATTACTCTCAACTGGGGTTGTTACTGTTGACTATGTGAAGTCAAAGGACAACATTGCGGATCCGCTAACCAAAGGGTTAAACGAAGAGCTAGTTGAGAAAGTATCGAAGGGAATGGGGCTAAAGCCTACTATGCTCGTGTTACCGTGAAGGAAACCCAACCTAGCTGACTAGAGATCCCAAGATCTAGGTTCAATGGGACAACCTACTTGCGAGTAACAGAGAACGATCACTGTAGAGACATGCTTTCTTGCTCATTCCTATGGTGCGAAACAGTGATACCTGCAAATGGAAACAGGTTAAGCGTTGGCTTTTAATGACTCTTATGGCTGGAATGCCAGGCGGGGTATATCAGGATACCCTTTATAAGAAGGTCACCTATGTGAGTATGAAGTGGGGCCGCTTCTTTGAGAATTTAGGAAGGCGAAATTCTCGAGAAAATACTTGCAGAACTGTAGACACCTCCCAAACGGGGCATAGCCATACAGATTGATCATTTGTTTGCTCGATTGGTTGCTTGCTTCATAAACCAAGATCATGGACATTCCCATGGCTAGGAACATCGCCACACGATAGTGGTTATCACAGAGTCGCCACCCAGTTTATTAAAACTAGGAAAATAGATAGAGATTCTGGGTACGGGAGCCAAGAGTACAGTAAGGGGAAGGTGTTAGGCACCCCTCTCTGCCCAGTCGTGAGACTGGCCCATATTTGTTCAACATAAGACATATAGATGCTTTATTTAATTCTAACACATAGTTTATTTTTAGCCTTTAAGCAGTTAATGGTGAGCCATGACTGTAATTGAAAGCATGCATAGGAAAGCAGAAAACAAAGTAAAACACAACTGTCCCAGGAAATAGATTACTCGGCCGGTGAATGGATGTCACGGCCGAGTAATCTCACTGGTTTGATATACCGGCCGAGGGATCAAAGCCCCGGTCGATGTTCTTCCTCACACCAGACAGAAAACTTAGCAGATAATCAAAACGCTACGATTAAACATAAAAACGATAAGTAAACCAAACCAGAGGCCGTTGGGCCTCACCACCTTGATCCCTCAGTTGCTTGATTGCTTCGGATTGGTGGTGATTGACTGATTGCTTTTTCTGAAAACCCTAGGATTAGGGTTTGAATTTCGGGGTTTGATCGTCGGATTGACGGCTGCCTTCGGAAGGTTAGGGCTTTTGGAGTATGGGTTTGAGAGAGTATTTGTGCAGAGTTTTGAGGCTTGATTGAGTGTGAAGGTCTATTAATTTCGGAACCCAAAGGCTCCTTTATATAGGCATAGGGATGACTCACTCCGGCCAATCAAATCATGAGATGACAATTGCAATTGCAATGCATCTCTAACTCTACGTCGTAATCTCTGAGCGTAGCCCGAACGCATCGGGAAGGTAGTGTAGTTGGATCAAACCAAACGTCTGACAGAACGTTCCAGAGTCTGGAAAAAGGTCGATCTGGCGGCCGAGCAAAGGATGTCGCGGCCGTGGAATGGATGTCTCGGCCGAAGGATAGATCTTGCGGCCGAGAGATTGATCTCTCAGGGAGATTTTGCTGGCAACAGGTTGCTCGGGCGAGGGATTGATGTTATGGCCGTTAGATCGATATTACGGCCGTCAGATGGATTCTCCTAGGCTTCTGTATTTCTGTCTGAAAGGCTGTATGGCTTTGAATTGGGTCCTCTAAATGGTCAAAGTTCTCACCGAAAGTCCTAAGGTCCTCAAAGAAGCAATCAGCAATCATTGTATCCATTTCATCATCGGGATTGTCCCAAGGTGGGACTTGAAATAATCGTTAGGCCAAATTGGGGTGTCTACAGATGCCCCTCTTTGACTGAACTCAGACGGATCGCGAGACATGTTTGAGTAAGAGTCAAAACTGTAAAAAACAACTCAATTTGGTCCAACAACTATTCCAAGGGGTTTTCGAAAAAGGTTTTGTTATGGTCGGGCCGGGAGGCTGCCTACGTATTCCACAAGGGAAATTCAGACCAATCGTACTTCGGACAATAAAGAAAAATAAAAAGTTTGGAGGGTTAGAGACAGAAGATGTACGTTAGGGCTTAAAAAGCCGTAGTGTGACGTACTTAGACTGAGCCAGGGTTTTGGCAAAGAGTAGTTGAAGGAGCGCGGGGCTGCCGGGGGAGTTTTTGCGGAGAGCTTCCTTAGTATTTTGGAGTAGATCAGTACACGGCAGGTGCGTTTGCTTTTCGTGATCATCCTTACTTTGACTGAAAGGAGCTCGGTAGAGTAGCCTATCCTTGCGAATGAGCTGGAAGGAATTGATGTAGTCGAGGTGGAATCCAAGCCATCTGCTGGGGATGAATCGGACGCCGTTTGTTTTGAGATATGGGAGGCGCAGGGCCAGTAACCGGAGCATGGAGCTTTGAGGATGAGGTAACCGAGGCACGGAGCCGGTTGTAGTTACGAGGCGAGAGCCTGAGGAGTGATAGTTTTTTGACGTGGTGGAACCGATGCGCGGAACCGGTTGTAGTTATAAGGCGAGAGCCTGAGGTGATGGAACTGAGGCGTGGAGCCTGCTGTGGTCATGAGGCGAAGGCCTGAGAAGATTGGATTGAGACGCGGAGCCTGTTGTAGTCTTGAGGCGAGGGCCTGAGGTGAGCCTGATAAAACCGAAGCGCGGAGCTGGTATTTGATCATAAGGCGAGAGCCTAAGGTGTCGGAGCTTAAAGCTTGACGTGTTTTGAACCGAAGCGCGGAGCTGGCTGTATTCTGATGGTCTGTGCACGGAGCTTTCTCATCATAAGTTTTGGCGTAGAGCCAAAGGGGTTGGAGCTTGTTTTGATTTGAACCGAAGTGTAGAACCGGTTGCATTCTGATGGTCTGTGCACGGAGCTTTCTCATCATAAGTTTTGGCTTGGAGCCAAGGGATCGAGGCGCCGGGTCGATCAATAAAACCGAGGCATAGAGCCGGTTGATTTGCAAGATTGACCTGTTCCATGAATAAGAGAGATATGCAGAGTGTGTATATGATGATAGTGGTTAGATATATGATGATGCAGACTCGATGTGATAATGCAATATGTGCACGGGCCCGTGCGTGTGTGTTTGTTTTTAAGCTTAGAGCTTCTATCAAGTTCCGGACTTGAGCATTCAGAGCGTAAAGCTTGAGCATTCGGACGGCAGAATCCGAGCATTCAAAGTACAGGCTTTGAGCGTCCAGTACGCAGTGGTTGGACATCCAAGCGTAGAGCTTGAGCATTCAAGTGTATAACTTGAGCATCCAGTACACAGTGGTTGGGCATCCAAGCGTAGAGCTTGAGCATTCAAAAATGTTAGATTTTTGAGCATTCAGGCGTAGAGACTGAGAATAGATGTCTTGATTGTTGGGGCGGCGTAGAGCCTGTTGCTTGCTTACGGCTTCGAGCCAGTTGAGATGATGAACACAGGCTTCGAGCCTGTTAAGAACTTGATTGTGTACGGCTTCGAGCCAGTTGAAACAATGGGCTTAGAGCCGCTAGGTTGGTTGTTACGGCTTCGAGCCAGTTGAGATAATGGGCTTGGAGCCGCTAAGTTGAGTGATTACAGGCGTAGAGCCTGTTGCCGTGATAGCAAGCATAGAGCTGCTGAGATAAAGGGCTTCGAGCCACTGAGTGATAGTAGATGTAGGCTTCAAGCCTGTTGAGGTAATGGGCTTCGAGCCGCTGAGACGATGAGGTGATAAATACGGGTGTTGAGATGATTGTTTACGGCTTCGAGCCAGTTGAGATGGTGGGCTTCGAGCCGTTGAGTTGATGAAACGGCGTGCGTAGAGCCTGTCGAGAACTGATTGTTTACGGCTTTGAGCCAGTCGAGATAGTGGGCTTCGAGCCGCTGAGTTGATGAGATGGCGGGTGTAAAGCCGCTGATAGAGGATTACGGCTTTGAGCCGCTGAGTTGATGAAATGGCGGGCTTGTAGAACTGCTGAGCTGTTGAGTATTCCATCTTCCATCTTCCACGGGGTTATGCTTGGGATGTTTCCAAAGCTAGTTTTGAGTATGCTCGGGATTGCCCCCAATGCTAGATTCCACATGCTCGGGATTGTCTCCAAGGCTAGTTCTGAGTATGCTCGGGATTGCCCCCAAGGCTAGTTCTTGAATATGCTCGGGATTGCCCCCAAGGCTAGTTCTATATGCCCAAGGCTAGTCCTTGATCATATTCCAATTTGTTAGGGAGATTTCCATTACCTCAACTACTGGGAGTGCCTTCCGGAGGCCAAACGCCTTCTAGCGACTCAAATGTCTTTTGGTGGCTAAATGCTTTCTGCAAGTTGGCAACGCTTTCTGAAAGCTAGTAACATAAACGCCTTCTGGAGGGTGCATTGAGTGGAAGCCGCAGGATTGTTTTGCTGGCCTGCTGAGCGCGAGGTTGTGCACATGGCGTGGCATAGAGCTGTTGAGGTGTGGGCGTAGAGCCGCTGAGTAGCACTTGAGCGTCCTCAATGTTTCGATAAGCTTCCTGAAAAGTAAAAGGTTTACTTTAGTTCGGAGTTTTAATTTGCATGATCAAAAGTGAGTTTTTTTGTTTTGATTTGCGGGATGAAATCCCTCTTAGCCAGGGGCATGAATGAGAAGGACCCATGGTTGGGTCGAAGTTGTTCTGTTTAAAGAAGCTAAGATAACTGTGCCCCCTGTTTAGGCAATGCATGCTTTTTAAACGTCGATTTGATGCCCCTAGCTTTTTATTTGTTTATGCAATCGTGAGATTAACTCCCTTTTTGTCTTTGGCAGAGAAATAGGAGATTAGAGGCTCGCAGTGGAATGGTTTGTGATGTTGCTCGAGCGAGCTCGGGAGCTAGCACGTGCTGCTGGTTTCGGGGCGTTCATTTTGGGCCTCAATCTTCCGAAGATGGATTGGTCGTTGATGACCTCGCTGGTTAAAAGGTGGTGGGATACTACCAACACGTTCCACTTTCCTTTTGTTGGTGAGATGACGATCACGCCAGGTGATTTTTCTTTGCTGACCGGCCTGTGAGTAGGTGGAGCTCCTCTTTGGGTTAACCCCAGGCTTTGGGAGCGGATAGGGGCTTTGAAGTGGTTCTTGGACAAGGTGCCCCCTCTTCACTCGCGTAGTCATGTTGACGTCTCTTGGCTGATCAAGATTTTTATGAAGGTTGATATCTCGACTCAAGTGAGTGTTGAGTAGCTGACACGGGCCTTTCTTCCTTACCTCCTTGGGTAAACGTTGTTTGCCAACAAGGATAGTTCAGCACATACACAGCCCCTAGCCCCTTTTGCAGTATTTGGAGGTTGTTTAGGAGTTTGATTATGGAGCATCTGCCTTGGCCAACTGGTAGCCCCTTTCCTCTCTGGGCTTTTGAGTATTTTCTTCAGTTTTCTACTAACACTAGACATGCGGATGCGGAGTGTGTTCCTCGCTACGAGTAATGGTCTGTGGGGCAATGGAAGCCACACGGTTACCAGTTTTGAGCCTTCCTGAGTGGTGACGGGTTTTGGACCGATTGACGGTTGACCAGGTACCCCTTGCATCCCTTGTTTTTAGATCTCCATTCCTCTGTGCTGTGGCTGATTTAGACTTTGTTTGTAGGCGAGGTTCGACCCTTGGAGTGGTGTATCAGAGGACACCCCTCTTGCACGTTCCAGGGTTCCAGATTGTACTCGTAACCTGTTCGAGGGTCCCTTTTGTTAAGCCTGGTACTTATGTGATCGGGTGGCCAGCCAGTGGTGCCCGCGTACTGAGGATCTTCAGTTTGTTCCTCCTCCTCCTCCGGCGTTGATGAGGTCTACTTCTTCGATGTCTAAAGTAGACTTGGAGAATGCTCAGATCTAGGCGGGTTTGCTTCTTTAGGCAGGTGGCTATATGGAGTACTGCCATTTTTCCTTGGTTCTGCCTGCTGTTCCTTCAGTTGCTCTTGTTTGGCCACGGGCCCTTTCCTTTGTCTCCTTCCATTTTGATGACGGAGAAGAGGCGCTTGGTGCTTGCCCCTTGTTTTGCATTCTTTTCCTTGTAGCTTGAGGTTGAATGAGCACCAGCTGTTAGTGGGGAGGATAACCAGCAATCCCCTTCTTTGTCTCAGAGATTGTTTTGAAGACGTTGTTACGACCAGCTTTAGGATTTTCTTTTTCCTTCCTGTTCATGGTTAGTAAAAGAAGAAGCAGAAACTGTATTTGTATAGTGAAAGCAACCACAGTGATAATTTTTTAGGCAAGCTTTTGTTCATGAAATGAGAAATGCTTTTTATGCCCCTAGATGTCTTGAGTTTGCATGCGATAGTCAGAACATGGCTTTTTGAACAAGTATCTGCTGATAGACAGCAATTTGTGTGAAAATGAAATATTGGCCGAAGAATTGATTACTCGGTTAAAGAATTGATATTGTGGCCGATGTATTGATTCTTCGGCCGTTACTTTGATTTTCCAAAGGTAGATTTTGTTTTGGCCAAGTGGCATCCTCTTTTCTCTTCCTTCTTATGCTTGGTTTTGATTTTCTTGCCTTTTGCTTCTGCCATGTTCCATAGTCTGATTGCCAAACTCGGGAGTTTTCAAGGTATCTTGCTCATTGTGTCAATTACCTTTAGGTTAGAGGGGATGACCTATAGCTCTCGTGTCTGTTGCTGTTGCCAATTCTTCGAGAAAAGCATACTCATCTTTTGCGAGCTCAATACGCAGGGTTAGCTATGCCTATCATTGAGTACAAACCTGTTGATGTTTTCTCTTCTCCAAATGTTTGGGCCGTATCTCGATGTGAGACTGCCTACGTATCCCGATCAGGGAATCAGGCCTTTTACGTAGTTCCAAAATCATCACCTTTGAGGTTGAGTTTTCACTCTTGGTTTTTCTTCTCACATGCTCTTGATTTTGCCTAGGTTACCTAATGGAGGTTGAGTTCCTAGCGAGCTTTTATTTGAATGCCTTAACTTTTGCCTAGGCTGCATTTTTGCATTTTCTTGCCCTAGCAGGCTTTGCTCTTACTTTTGCTTGGGTTTTCAGGTTACCCAACGAGCACTTCTCTCAAGAGGGTTTCTGCGTTTCGGAGAGGAATTTGATGGAGATATTTTTCTAAATCTCCCTTGTGTTTGTACCTTCATAATGAGCGAGCTAACCCTAAGTGTTCTCGCAGAGATAGTGTCTTCTTTCTAAGTTTTGACAAAAACCTAGTTTCTTAAGCAACTAGAGTTCATCCTTTCCTTCCTTTTTGTCAGCAACACAAGGAACTTGATTCCTTGAAATTTCCCTTGTTTGGCAAAGAGACTATAGTGTATTGGTAATTGCAATTCAGGAAATAAATAATTGAATAAGCATAGTCTAGAGGATGAAACAGGAATTCATTTGGTAGGAATTAAATGCCCAAGCAGGGGCTCAAAACATGTTTTATTTTGATAAAAGCAATGTTTAATATTTTTTTGCCATGTTGTGACTTCGTAGCTACTGTAGCATTTCGAGGTCGTTTTCAAAACCTTTGCCTTTCGCAACTTTATACTCTTTTCCACCATCTTCTTTGCCAAACAGAGCCTTTGTACTGGATCCATCTTCATGGCTTGCACGGTGGCTACCTCTTTGAGACATGAGTAGTCCCTCAAATGGAAATGTCAGTCTGGGTTTTCATCACCTCTTTTTTCCTTCTCGTTGATTATGCAGTCATTAGTTACTTCCACTTGGCCGAATAGTGATGTTAAGGAGATTCCATCGAGTGGATCATCGCATTCTCCTTCCATTTCGTCAAAGTCACTTTCCCCTTTGCTTGTTCTTCCTCATTACTTTTGTCAGACATGTTAGGATCGATCACTTCCGATTGATCGGACTCATTGTTTTCTTCCCCCTCCATCATGAAACATTCATCTTCCTCTGGGAAGGTAAAGGTTGGCTTGGCTTGGTTGTTTTGGACAATGTATTGGCCAGGATTGTATGTGGGGTTGTGAGATAGGTTTATGAGATTGATGTTTCGGGGTGGTGGTTCAGGCTTGCATATCAGGTTTTGGAAGTTTTATAATTTGGCTTTCAATGAGATCTTGAATGTCATGGCGGAGACGCATGCAGTTATCTGTTTCATGCCTAAGGTGTTGGTGGTAGGCGCACTGTTTGTTAGGATCATGGTTTGGGCCATAGGGTGGCTGAGGAAGTGGTTTGTTTAAAGGTTTGAGATGCTCCTAACGGCTCAGAATGGCTAAGGCTTGAGATGAGGTCATATAGAGAGGGTCAAAGTTGCGATGGGGGCGATTTGAGCTTCAGGATGAGCTAATTTTGAAAAGGGTCTTGTGGTAAGGTTGAGTTAAGGGTGTTGACGGAGGCAGGAGCTATACGGGTTGGGAAGGTTTCCTTTGGAGGAGTTTTCTTCTTTCCCAATGAGGCCTAGCTTGATCCCTCTTCAATCTGTAGCCCAATAGCATGCAGGCGCTTGAGATCAGTGATAGCCTGAGTGCAAATGTGCGTGAGGTACTTGGGCTGCAAACTCTTGACGACTATTCTCACTTGATCTTCCTCAGAGGGGCGGTTCTTGGCGGCTTTTTCTCTCCATCTAGCCACAAAGGTTGCAAAGTCTTTGTTCGATTCTTGCTTAGTCATTTCCAAATTTCGAGTTGTTAACGTTGTATGCATATTGCTTGACAAAAGCATTGGCAATTTCTGGCCAAGTATGATAGTGCACAAACTCCAAAGTGAGAAACCAATCGAGAGTGCTTTCAGTAAGAGTCCTTTGAAATAACTGAACAATTAACTCATCATTCAAGCCCATTGGCTTTAAAGTGTTGATGACAAGGCGGACATGGCTAGTGGGATTGCCAGTTCTATTGAACTTCTCAGGTAGTTGAGAATCTGGAAAGAGTCCTTCAAAATTTAGAATTTGGTCCCCTTGTGAACGGGCCAGAGTACGTTTGATCTCCTTGACTTGTTTGGCCAATTCAGGGTTTTCTGTCAATACCACTTCTTGAGGATTCACATCTTCCACCGATTTCTCTTCGTTCTCAGCATCTCTTGCTGCTTTCTCTGCTAGTAAGATAGCGACTTTGAGCTTGGTGATTAGCAATGATGGCGTCCTTATCTGCCATGAGAGTGGGAGGATTACTTGATGAAGCTTAGGATTTGGTAGATGATTGAGTTTGTTGAGGAGATGACCGCGGAGTCCCTGGAAGTGATTGGGACCGTAGCAGTGTAGGTGTTTTGGTCGGTGAGAGTGACAGACGGGACGGTTGCAAAGACCTCTGTTTGGCGTCACTTCGGGTGTTGTAAGAGTATAAAATTGGTTGTGGTTGCTTCTTTGTTTTACTTATCGTGTCTGCTTTGAAAAGTAGAGTACCTGTAAGTCAGTACTTGGCTTGTGTAGGGTTAGGATTTGGGCTGGAAATCCCAACCCTTCTGCACAGAAAGAGTTATTTACAACAACAGATGACACAAGGTGTGAGGAAGAACTTGGAAGTGAAAATGCAAGTAGGTTCCTAACCTGTAGGTTCCTGTCTTAGTTTGATAAGTTCTATGGCTTTCTAAAACATGCAAGATTTTGGTAGTCTCAGGGTGCTCCGTTGTCAAAGGGCACCAATCCTTTCACCAGCCCATCATAGGCGGCGATTGGGTGATTCCCTTTTTGATATACCACTAGGTACGAGTGACTGTGGAGTTTGCTGGAACCCCCAACATAGCCCGTGTCATGCCGGGATATCAGGTGAACTCAACGGGTTGCCCGCTCGATGCATATGATAGATGAATTAAACAAGGCATGTATTAGTCTTATGTTGAACTTTCTGGTTATGGCTCTCATATTCCCCAGCGGAGTCGCCAAAAATTGTAGACACCTCCCAAACGGGGCATCGCCATACAGATTGATCATTTGTTTGCTCGATTGGTTGCTTGCTTCATAAACCAAGATCGTGGACATTCCCATGGCTAGGAACATCGCCACACGATAGTGGTTATCACAGAGTCGCCACCCAGTTTATTAAAACTAGGAAAATAGATAGAGATTCTGGGTACGGGAGCCAAGAGTACAGTAAGGGGAAGGTGTTAGGCACCCCTCTCTGCCCAGTCGTGAGACTGGCCCATATTTGTTCAACATAAGACATATAGATGCTTTATTTAATTCTAACACGTAGTTTATTTTTAGCCTTTAAGCAGTTAATGGTGAGCCATGACTGTAATTGAAAGCATGCATAGGAAAGCAGAAAACAAAGTAAAACACAACTGTCCCAGGAAATAGATTACTCGGCCGGTGAATGGATGTCACGGCCGAGTAATCTCACTGGTTTGATATACCGGCCGAGGGATCAAAGCCCCGGTCGATGTTCTTCCTCACACCAGACAGAAAACTTAGCAGATAATCAAAACGCTACGATTAAACATAAAAACGATAAGTAAACCAAACCAGAGGCCGTTGGGCCTCACCACCTTGATCCCTCAGTTGCTTGATTGCTTCGGATTGGTGGTGATTGACTGATTACTTTTTCTGAAAACCCTAGGATTAGGGTTTGAACTTCGGGGTTTGATCGTCGGATTGACGGCTGCCTTCGGAAGGTTAAGGCTTTTGGAGTATGGGTTTGAGAGAGTATTTGTGCAGAGTTTTGAGGCTTGATTGAGTGTGAAGGTCTATTAATTTCGGAACCCAAAGGCTCCTTTATATAGGCATAGGGATGACTCACTCTGGCCAAATCACGAGATGGCAATTGCAATTGCAATGCATCTCTAACTCTACGTCGTAATCTCTGAGCGTAGCCCGAACGCATCGGGAAGGTAGTGTAGTTGGATCAAACCAAACGTCTGACAGAACGTTCCAGAGTCTGGAAAAAGGTCGATCTGGCGGCCGAGTAAAGGATGTCGCGGCCGTGGAATGGATATCTCGGCCGAAGGATAGATCTTGCGGCCGAGGAATTGATCTCTCAAGGAGATTTTGCTGGCAACAGGTTGCTCGGGTGAGGGATTGATGTTATGGCTGTTAGATCGATGTTACGGCCGTCAGATGGATTCTCCTAGGCTTCTGTGTTTCTGTCTGAAAGGCTGTATGGCTCTGAATTGAGTCCTCTAAGTGGTTCAAAGTTCTCACCGAAAGTCCTAAAGTCCTCAAGGAAGCAATCAGCAATCAATGTATCCATTTCATCATCGGGATTGTCCCAAGGTGGGACTTGAAATAATCGTTAGGCCAAATTGGAGTGTCTACAAGAACCAGGAAGGGGTGTCATGGCCAAAACAAACCCAACAGTGAGAACTAAACTGTGTTAGGAGGAGTTCTGTGTGATGCCTGTTGTCTCGGTTTACACAAACGACAGAACAGTTCAAGACAATATGTTCACTGGTCAGCCAGTAAATCCGATAGGTATTCACAAGGGAAGGTTCAAGGCCAAAAGCTACCTATCCTATGCGAAAATTTTCCATTGTACTCTCTCTCGTGTCAGCTTTGTCTCCCGAGTCGGATTCAGCCAATTTCATTCATGTGGGGGAATGTTGGAAAAATGGAATTTTAACCATAGAGAATTTGGTGGGACCCACACCACGCGAGGTGGGCCCAAGTGGGTTTTAGATACTCTTTGATAAGGAGTTTAAACCGGTGAAAGAATGAACAAATTCCATTGAGAGATGAATGAGAAATTGTCTCTCAAAGTGGGTTTCGGACCAACAACAGTGCACATTGGATGGTCAAAACTGGTTGATTACCCAGAGTTATTACCCATGATTGTGTATTCAATTTCGGGAATAATAACTGTATCAGTTTTATTCCATAATTGAATTGCGAAATCAATTCCCCTATTGATTATTGGCTCCTCCATGAATATTTGTATTCATTGTCGTATTGATGGCAGAGGCTCTTCCTTCAGCTATAAAAGGGACCTCTTCCTTTGGTTTCAACACACCGAAAATAATCAAAGCATCTCTACTACTTCTGCAATACTATTGTTCTTTTCGAGAGAGAGAGAGTACAGATACAAGTTGGTTCGACGGGCAGTCTACGGAGGTGCTCCGGCGGCTGAGTGGTAACCGAGTCAACCCTGGGAGACGAACACCGACACAACCTCCAACACCGGTGAGGCGGCGAATTTGTCTTAAGGGCACCGTTGAACAAAACGGGTCTAGGTTTAGAATTGCTAATACTCTTTTACAGTTTATGTCTACATTTCATATTCTGTAATTTTTTGTAATTCATGTTCATGTTATAATTTTCAGAAATTAGTAAAATCGATTACTGTTTTCCGCACTATTTTCCTACAAGAATGTAGACTCGAAATGTGTTTCAATGTCTTAGAAAATGTAGCTAAGACTCGAAAAAATGTGTCCGATGGCCTTAGATAAAAAATTAATACAAATGGATATACTATATCTTATCAACATAATTGCCAACTAAAAAGGAACATAGTTTTTTGGAGCTTATCAAAAAGAAAGCGTGAGGAACACTTGGGTTCCCCTGACTTATTAAACAAAAGTGCTAGGCGCACAATTGTTATGTTGGTTGTGTGCCTAATTCTGGCTGTCCAGATGTGTTTGGACGTTTTAGATTTTAAAAAAACTCTTATGGGAAAAAATTTGAGTAAATTCTGACCGTTTATTACAATCATGAACGGATAGAGATTAGTTGTGTATTGTGTTTTACACAACGGTTGTGTGTGTAGCGCTCTTAATTAGTACTAGTAGATAGATTAGCAACTACTAATAAGGTTCCATAAACCCTACTTGTCTTTACTGGATAATATATCTTGATCGCTACCGGCCACTACCAACCAACCCTTTACTACAATTGAAAGCGTTTCCCACCACCTTCCCCTGGCCCATAAGAATCAGAGAGAGAGAGAGAGAGAGAGAGAGAGAGAAAAGCAATTGACTTTTAGATTTCACGAGGTTGACATTTAGCACAAAAAAGGGTTTTCCATAATGAAAGCATCCAAAGCAAATAATGCAGAGATATCACTCGTCAAAGCTGGCTATGCTCACTTTTATCCCATCTTTCCCCTCTTCCGATCTGGTAGATATATACAGGGGTATATAATTAATGGCTTATGATGGGTTGAAGGAAGGAGGAGTCAAATGCATATATACACAGACTCTCTTGGTGTCTGCTTGTCTCCCTAGCCCATCATCTATCATCATGATCATCAAGCTAGCTAGCTCTTAATTTGCATCTCCTTTTTCCTTTCACCCTTTTGTTACTTACTGGGAAAATTAGCCCTAAGGTCAATAAAATAGTTTTCATTTAGAGGAAGGACGCCAACAAAATAGTTTTTAGTGAAGGTTCTTCAAGTTTTTTACTTTTAGCCATAAGGCCAAAACATGTTTAGACACTTTCATAGGGGTTTAGAATGCATTTTTCTATTATAAGGTTTTAGTGATTTAGACACTTTTATAGGGTACCCTAGGGTTTTAGACACATTTATAGGGTTTCAGGCACATTTATCATTATGTTTGATTGCAAAATGTGTTTGGTCTTGAGCTCAAAAAATGTAAATATAATTTTTTTTTGGGCTAAGTCTTCATTTATTATTATAATAAACCTTCATTTTACAAAGGGAAGGCTTTGGGACACTATGGCCCCGTGTATTATGAACTTATGGAACCTAACGGTTCTTTCATAACTCGTTTATTCAGGTTAGCTTATACGCTCACCTCAGTTAGTCTACAGAAACCAATCACACCGTCTATTGGGAGGAACCCAATTAAAAACAGAGCAAAGCTCTATATAGATTGATTCCAAAAGAGTTAATAACACTTGACAGATTTCAAATGTAAAACCTTAGGAGTTGGGAGGAAACAAATACCTAGCTAACTTTCAGGCCTTGATCACTAGGCCAACTCTTTGGGGTTTTGTGGAAGCTAATGTTTAGGTGATACTAATGCAAAAATTGAACAAATCCGATGAAAGAATCATACAGGAAACCAGGGTTTTGTTTTTCAGCTTTATTTTTGGAGGTTGGCTTTGGGACGGTAAAGGCCCACCATGGGGCAAGTCCACTTAGACATGTCCCCAAATCAGGAAAAACTTACTCCTATTTACGGACCTTTCCGTGTATTCGTATTTACGGAGCCAAATCGCGTAGTGTAGTGGACAAACTCTTCGCGTGAATAGTTTTCATACGTACAATCCAGACCGTCCAATGCCGAGACAGACGACTGTGATTGCGCGGCTCTGTGAACAATCTATTCACAAAACCTCCGTGAAAAGTTTATCTCGTCCCCATACATATCCAATTGCGTGATTTTGCAAAAGGAATTACCAAAGGTGGAAGTCCCTTTCCAAGTCCCAGCTGCTAATTCCAGCCAGAGAGAAAGAAAGGAAGGGTCCCCAAAACCAAAAGCCTTGGGTGGAGGAGGGGTAATAGGGCCCATTTTTTTGACATGCACCAAAAGACAAACAACTGCCACCAACCAAAAACAACGAAGGGCCCCACCTGGCACCTGCACGTTTCTCTCTCTAGAATTGTGTGCCTGCCTGCCTTTGCTTCCATTCTACACCTGTCTCTCTCCCAAATTTAGGCACTCTTTTTTGTTTTTACTTTTGTAGACCACACACGATAAAATTTGTTTTGACAAATAAAAACTGATTCATTTTTTAGGAAAACCATTTTGAATCTATTCGTCCAAATTTGGTACTCCCTCCCTCCGTTTTTAAGAGTTCAGTATTTAATTTTGGGTCGTCTCCCATAATAAGTGTCTATTTTTGTAAAATTAGTGGGCAAAAATTGATATTTTTTCCATTTACTCTAAAAAGTAGATTTCATTTTAAAAAGTTATAGCGTAAAAGTGTAATGATGATATTTTCATAGAGAGTATGTATGAAAAGTTTTAACTTCTAGAGTATAATGATGATCTCTTTATAAAAAGTTAGATTTACGAAATGAAACTAATGCTGTGATTGGTTTGTGTTTTGAATTTTTTTTTGAAAAATAGTAGAGGTAATAAGTAGAGAGAGATAGAGAGAGAAATGTTGGAAATAGGAGAAATCTAGGAAGAATCTTTTGAAAAATACTTTTTGAAAAGCAAATAGAACAAGGAAAAAAAAGATGGAGGAAGTAGCTTTTACATAAGGCCAGTGGCCCAACAATTTTTTCACTCATCCAACTCTGTTATAATTTTTTTTTCTCTCTCTGTTATAATTTTTTTCACTCATCCAACTCTTTAGAGAAGCTCAGTGGCCCAACAATTTACGTTTATCACTGGATTAATTAACTGCAAGCAATGAAAGTCTTTTGTGGTGGTACTAGGGTGCAGAGCTCAAGGTTTTAATACTGTACTGGCTTGGGTACCAATTTTTCTATTGTTACAGTACGTACTAGTATCAGTCTGATACCGGGTATCGTTTCGGATTAAGTGCTACTCTCAATATATATATAGTTATAAAGTTGATGATTTTTCCCATACTGTTAGAAATTGGTATTGAGAAAATATGAATGAATTCACATTAATCAAAAATGAAACACTGATATAACGATTATATACATGTCGGAATCTACATGCACTTAAGGAAATAACGTAAAATCTACCTATGGAATCAATTATGAAATCCTTGATTTATGTCCATATTAGCTCTTTGATTTATGTTCACATTAGCTAGCTCCTTGATATCAGCTAAGATACACTCCAATACTCCCCCTCAAGTTGGAGCATGAATGTTAATTAAAGCCCAACTTGAATGATAGGTTGTGAAACGATTCGCAACCCAAAGGCTCGATGAAGATATTTGCTAGCTGATTTGATGAGGGAAGATAGGTAGTGCGAATCAGGCCTCGTTGAATTTTCTCTCAAACAAAGTGACAATCGATTTCGATGTGCTTCATTCGTTCATGAAAAACAGGATTGGAGGAGATGTGGAGGGCTGCTTGATTATCAAAATATAAAATTGTTGGCTGGGAATGGGGAATACCAAGATCATGCAACAAAGTGAGAAGCCATTGAATTTCGCAAGCCGCTTGAGCCATGGCATGGTACTCGACCTCGGCAAAGGATCGAGAAACTGTACTTTGTTTATTTGTTTTCCAAAAGAGAGGGCTAGAGCCAAGGAGAGCACAAACTTGTGGAACGCTGTGTCATTGGACAACTCGCCCAATCAGAATCGGCGAACATGCAAAGTTGAAGAGAGCTTGTGGAAGATAGCAAAATGCCTTTGCCGGGACTACCTTTGAGGTAACGAAGAAGCCGAATGGCAGCCTCAAGATGCAGAGAATGAGGCTATTGCATGAACTGGCTTAGGATGTGCACGACAAAGACGATATCAGGCCTTGTGATCGTCAAGTAGATGAGACGACCAATAAGACGACGATATTGGGAAGGATCAGAAAGAGGATCACCATCAGTATCATTAAGCTTTAAATGTTGTTCCATTGGAAAATTGGCTGCTCGACAGCCCATCATATCCATGTCATTTAAAATATCAAGCACATACTTGCGCTGGTAGAGAAAAATTCCTTGAGTAGAACGAGCAATTTCAATACCGAGGAAATATTGAAGAGGACCAAGATCCTTTATGTGAAACCGTTGAGCAAGGAAGCTTTTCACATCAAATTTGTTAGAATCCTTGCATATACTAAAATAATATCGTGATCATATCGTGACATTGAGATTGTGATTTGATTGTAATTGATTACAATTTCATTATAATTGGGATGATTCTCTTCCATAGTTAGGCTCATTCCTCTTGTATAAATAAAGGCATCATTGTTCGGTTTCATTATCGAATTCAATAAAATATTCTTCTCTCATATTTTATGAAATTGATCATAACATGAACTTTTAATTAGACCAAAAAAATACTCCACATAATGTTCCAAAAAAAAAAGGGACTATTAAAACGATCAAATTTTGTTCTTACAAATAAAAACTCATTCATTTTATACTCGTATGTTTTTTTAGGAAAACCAACTTGAACCTCCTCGTCCAAATTTGGTACTCTCTCTGTCCGCCTGTTTTTAAGAGTTCAGTATTTCATTCTGGGTCGTCTCCCATAATAAGTGTCTATTTTTGTAAAATTAGTGGATAAAAGTTGATATTTTTTCCATTTACCCTTAAATGTAGATTCTATTTTAAAAAGTTATAGCGTAAAAGTGTAATGATGATGTCTCCATAGAGAGTATGTGTGGAAAATTATAACTTTTACAGTATAATGATGATCTCTATAAAAAAAAATAGATTTACGAAATGAAACTCTTAAAAAAAATGAAGAAAGTAGCTTTTACATAAGGCCAGCGTAGTAAAACCTCTTCGGTCTCCCTAGCTAGGAACTAGCTGCCTAGCTATTTTTTGTATTTTCGTGATATATTGAACTATTTTCTCTCTCTGTTATAACCTTTTTTCGCTCATCCAACTCTTTTAGAGAAGCTCAGTGGCCCAACAATTTACGTTTATCACTGGATTAATTAACTGCAAGCAAGAAAGTCTTTTGTGGTGGTACTAGGGTGCAGAGAGCTCAAGGTTTTAATACTGTCTGTCTCATACCGGGTACCGTTTCGAATTTTGCACTACTATCAATATATATAGTTATAAAGTTGATGATTTTTCCCATGCCATCAAATTGATCATAACATGAACAGGACTACAAAAAACGGTACTAGTATGCTGAAGGAAAAAATTAAAGTAAAAAAAAAATACGGGTGTTGAGATCGTCACAAACAAAATATTAATTTTATAACAGCATATTAGTCTAAAGTCCAAATGAAACAACCGTATAGGAGCTTTAGTCCAGACTAAGTTTCTGTGATGTGTGGAGTCCATTAATAAAAATATTTTAGAGTCTAGTGTCCGTGAAAAGAAAAAATTGCCTTTAATGAGACAAGGGCTTTATTTGGCTAACACAAAAAATGTCTTTTTTCATTTAAATTGTCTTAAATGAGGCAAAGGCCTTGTTTGACTAACATAAAATATGTCTTTTTTCGTGTTTTTCGATCTTGTTGCACTTTTATAGGGTACCCTAGGGTTTTAGGCACTTTCATAGGATATCCTATGGTTTTAGGCACTTTCATAGGATGTCCTAGGGATTTAGGCACTTTCATAGGGTACCCTAGGGTTTTAGGCACTTTTATATATAAGGTACCTTAAGGTTTTAGGCATTTTCATAGGGTACTCTAGGGTTTTAGGCACTTTCAGCGCCGGTCAACCTTGGAAGGGGTTTTTTCATAAATCCTAGGCAGAGTGTCCTTTAGACTTTACGAAAAAATATTTATGTCTTTATTATAGCAAAAACCCTTATAGTATGTCCTCTTACTCAATTTGCCCATTTTATAAAGGCAGCAGATAATGCCACCATTACTTTTTTTAATGAGACAAAACATTTTGCTTCATCTGACTATGGTACCGGCCGTTCTGGTTGAGCTCGGTAAGGACCGGTATTGATACCCGAACGGAATTTGGATGCTAAGTTATTGGATACTTAAAGAAACGGTACGTGCCAGTCGGTACGGAACGAAATTTACACCCTTGGCAAAGCTAGCCTTGAGCTAAACTTTAATGTACGGACGCTTTAGGCCTCCGAAAATTTACAAATGTAGAGGGGCCTCCTACTTTGTACTCTAATAGTCCAACAAAGGGCCTCATCTCTGATCTCATTTTAGACTTCTAAAAAGTCAAGACCGGTTTTGCTCGGGTGGTCCTTAAATAATAGGTGGTGTAAATTAAGGAGCACAAAAGGGAAATGAAGGGGGAAACCAAGCCTGAAAGGTAAGGCGATGGGAAATTATCTTAACAACTTTGCAACTTCAACAACTTTGCTACTAATTATAGCACAATACGTACAATTCTTGTTATGATTATGAGTGACAAGAAAGCATGTGAATTTCATTGGTCAAACCCTCCCAAAAGGAGGGGAAAAAAGAAAAAAAAAAAAACAGGGAGATAAATTAAGATTTCATGACATCAATCAACGCCTATAATGAAAACATCGATCCATATGGGCATTAAATAACGCTGTTTTTAATGCAGAAATTGTTTTTGTTAATGTTAAAATTGTAATGGATAAAAAAGTTGTACCTGTTAGTAATTTATTTTAATCAACGGGTATCTGTAATCTTAACGTGGAGAGATAAATAAGTATTTAATATCATGGAGTTCATAATATAATTGAGATAAGGACGGGAGTGCAATTATAATTCTGTAGTGGGGTGAATTATAATTAGTGAAATAAGAAATAGAATCCTGGTGGGATTAGGGTTTCTTATTTACACTAGGAGTCCGAACTTATTACTCCTTAGGTCCCTATTGTAGCCCTATATATACACGTTATGCTCTCTAGGTCAAAGAAGATGTTTTCCATTATTCACGAAATAGAGGCAGGCTTAGAGAGAGCAAACAGATCACGAAAGAGTCCACACTCGGTTCGTGTTCTAGACGTGCAGGGAATACGATAGAAGATCGTAAGGTGCAGTCGAGCAGTATACGTGGCTTATAGCAAACGTGTTATAGCAAGTTCAACCAGCGTTTGTGTCATCGGGAGTTGTGGTAAAACCCTAATTCCGTCTTGTAGGATTTTTGTAATTTTTGTTGTCTAATCTGTACGCGTCATTATTGGATTTTGGGAATCGTTTCCCAACAGTGGTATCAAAGCAGGCTGTAATCACGCGTATGGATTAAACATGTCATGTTGTCCGTAGGTTATAGAGGGTAGAACGTAGAACTGTGCTAACCCTTGTTTTGCATCGTTCTTACCCAGCTATTATGGTCACATGATTTTTTGTTGATTTTGTGTGATTGGATCCCACGATAATTTTTTCGTGGTTATTGTTATTTATTGGGTACTACGATTATTTTTTGTGGTTGTAATAATTAACGTAGCATGTGTTATTTATTGGGTGCCACGATTATTTTTTGTGGTTGTAATAATTAACGTGGCATGTGAACTCCAATGGAGGCATAAGATCGATATATGTATGTTTTTTCGATTGTAATAGCATTCGACGGTTATTCGGAGATTGAAGATGGTAGATACAGAAGATACAAGTTGTTTGGCTCGCAACAGATTTTTTCCAGATTCGTAGGGTCTGATTGCAGGGCTATTTCGACCCAGTAAACATTGGAATTAGAAAATCTGTTCTTCACGGAAGTTGAAGATAATTGAATTTCGAATCCAACCCAATTTGAATCACTTCAATCGGAGGTCGGATGAGGAAGATATGGCCAAAATACTGAAGGCTGTGCATTTACGCGGGAATATATCAAATCCGAATTTTCTTGCCTAAGCACAGTTGGATTTTGGTTTCCTTAATTGATTCAAATTATCTAAGTCTTCCACACAAGTATAGTTGAAGGATTTCAAGGTTGGAAGGATTGGTTAAGGATTTCAAGTTTGGAAGGATTCCTTATTGCTCAAGGATTGCATATTTGACCATAATAGCTGGATTCTTTATCTTGTATTTCCTTATTATTTGTGTTTCTATATTATTTGTATATGTGATAGTTTACCATATTGGGACAACATGGTAATATTTGGCTTTTAACCTAGATCACGGTTTTGCAAACTCGAAAATTTTGATAACCCTCACAATATTTTTTTTAAAATAACTAAGTGGGAGAGGGAATTTATTTTAAATAAATCCTATGGTCTCCATTGCTAGTTCGTAGATGATATAATTAATTTTGTGTGTTGGTTTCAGAACCTTCCTCCCTATCGGACAAAATTAATTGTGGCATCATCGGTATAAACTTCCTAAAGGGATAGCTTTAAGATAATTGTTGTGTGGGTCACTTCTCCATCTGAGGTGGTTCATAACGGAACAATGGTCTAAAAGCTAGATAATGGTATACACTTAGCTATAAATAATAATATCATCTCTATCTGAGTCACTGTTATTATTTATAGGACCGAAGCAATATTGGCTATTTAATTTTGCTTGGCATGGTATAGTGTCTAAATAGTAAAATTAAAAGGTTGTGCCTATCTACACGAATGATGAAGAGTAGATAATGGTATACACTTAGCTATAAATAATAATATCCTCTCTATCTGAGTCACTGTTATTATTTATAGGACCGAAGCAATATTGGCTATTTAATTTTGCTTGGCATGGTATAGTGTCTAGATAGTAAAATTAAAAGGTTGTGCCTATCTACACGAATGATGAAGAGTAGACGACTTTTCCATCGATGCATGCTCTTCACGGTGTGTAGGGTTGCCAATGTTTTTCTTTTAACATGTGGTTGATGGAACTAATATTAAAATGAAATTCAAGTTTTTTATTGCCCTTCATAATTGTTGTTATGTGATTCTCATATTCAAAAATGGGTTCTTTTCAATCCACTTGCAATTATTCTCAAAGAAAATAAACTTACGGGATCAAATTATATTGACTGGAAAAGAAATTTGGATATTGTGTTAACTGCTGAGGGACACAAATTTGTATTGTTTGAGGTATGCCCTCCTAAACCTGATGAGAATGTCACATAACAGGAAGCAAAATTTTATAAAAATTGGTGAGTATCACCCATGTTGAAGGGACCCCGATAAAGGATCATGTTTTGAAGATGATAGCTCATCTTAATAAACTAGAGATCCTTGGAGTTGAAATTGATGGGGAAACCTAGATCGATTTCATTCTTAACTCATTGCAGTATGAGAGTTTTAAGTAATTTCGCCTAAACTATTATATGAACAAAATGCATTTATTTTTGGCGAAACTTTTTAAGGAACTCCAAGCAGTTGAGGGTCTTTTGGTTGTGAAGAAACCACAATCAATGTTAGTGGCAGAAAAGACTTCTACTTCTAAGTTGAAAGGTACGAAGAAGTAGAACAAGTCTCAGAAAAAAGGTTGTGGAGGCAATTTATGCGCCTCAAGATCGAGTGAAAAAGCCTGCGGGCAAGTGTTTTCACTGCAAGCAGAAAGAACACTGGAAGTAGGAATGTCCATTCTATCTCAATAAAGTGAACAATCAATATAAATCTTTTTCACTAGTTGTTGAATCACGTTTAGTGGTGTTATCTACCAGTACCTGGTGTGTAGATACGGGAGCCACTAATCATGTTTGCAATTTGTTGCATAGGTTCCAGGAAACCAGAAGACTCAGTGATGGAGAGATTTATCTATATATGGGAAATGCTACGAGAGTGGCAGCAGTTGCAGTAGGAAATGTCTTTTCAAATTTTAGTAGTAATAGGAGTTTAATTTTGAGAAATTGCCTTTATGTTCCCTCTATTAGAAGAAACTTGGTTTCAGTTTCTAAGTTAATCAATGATGAATATTTGGTGGATAATCTCTACATTATTAATCCTATATTTCCTACAATGCAACTACATGAATTGAATAATACTAATAATTTGCCATGTAAGAGAAAGTAGTCTTCTAAATTGAACTAAACGTATCTTTGACACTTACGCCTTGGTCATATTAATCTGAATAGGATTTCTAGACTGGTCAGGGATGGACCTTTAAGTTCATTGGAAGTTGAGGAACTTCCAGTCTGTGAATCCTGTTTAGAAGGAAAGATGACCAAGAGCCCTTTTTTAGCTAAAGGATATAGGGCCAAAGAGCCGTTGGAATTAGCTCACTCTGATTTGTGTGGGCCTATAAATGTCCAAACTAGAGGTGGTTTTGAGTACTTTGTCATTTTTATTGATGATTACTTAAGATATGGACACATTTATTTGATGCGCCGTAAGTCCGAATGCTTTGAGAAATTCAGGGAGTATAGGGCGGAAACGGAAAAGCGTCTAGGTAAATGTCTCAAGACACTCCGATCTGATCGTGGTGGCGAATATCTCTTAGGAGAGTTTAGGGACTACTTGTCAGCTTGTAGACACCCCAATTTGGACTTTTCAAAAATCCTTGATTTGTGGCCCGGAGGCTCCCCGATGATGACTTTGGATTGAAACAAGCCTGGTACCGATCAGAACTTTACTCCTTGAAAGATTTGAAGAGTGATTAAAAATGGTAAAATGGCATTTTCAAGCGCTTGGGAGCAATCCCAAGCGCTCAAAACTGTTTCACAAAACCTCTGGGCTGGCTCTTTCTCGAGCACTCGAGAGTGAGGTCCCAAGCGCTCGGGAGTGATCCCAAGCGCTCGAGACTATTCTGTTGCCCAATGGATGGCAGTATCACCCACTCACCATGCTACTCATCATTATAACCACCTTGAGCCCGCCGATGGCTCAGTCCACACTCAACCTCTGGTGAAAGATATTCAGGCCAAAGATTTTCCCTTTAAAAAAATGTTTTATCAAAACCATTTGATTTTCAAAAACCATTTGAGGTCTTGGCCTATAAATATGACTGGTTTTTCAGCTAGAAAAGGACCACGAAATTTTCACTCCACCAGAACTCTCATTCTCTGCTCTCTCTCTCTAGCTCAAAACCAAAAACCTCCAAACTCTCTTTCCAAACTCCAAAGATTTTGCAAATCACCAAGGAAAAGGGCGAGAAATCCAGAATACTCTTCTGATCTCTTGCACTCTTCTCACTTCACCCACATCTCAAAGGCACACCAAGGAGTAAGGTTCAAGGAAAAGGTAGAAATTTTACCTTTGATCACAACTAAAGGGCTATTCATCCCTTCTGAGGGGGGTCTCTCAGCCTGACCCAGTCTTCAATACTAGGTGCATGGTTGGGAGACCCTAGTGTAAAAACAAGAGCAATGGGGCACAAGAAAATATTTTCACAAAATCCTTACTGGAACCACTCCCAAGCGCTCGAGAGTACTCCTGAGCGCTCGGGACTGTTCCCAGTTTCATGCATGGCCCTTCGTAACACAGTGGGTTGGAAATGATGTGTGATCTTAAAAGAAATGGTTGCATTTTGGCATGCATGCACAGAAAACTATTTTCCCCAAAACAGAAGCATTTCCTTCAAGTTTTCATGTAAAGTAAGGTATTTCCAAAGCTAAAAGATGTTCTCCTCTTGGGAAACATCAAAACAAGGGCGTTTGCATGTCAAGATGGTACCATTTCCTGTTTGAGAGAAAGCTGACATGCAGCTTACTCCCAAGCGCTCCGAACCATTCCAAAGCGCTCGGGAGTGCATGCATGCCATTGCTTCCCATTTCCCAGTCTGCTGTGTTATCTGGTCTCTGCATGCATTAGTGTGGCCTGTTGCTCTTTTAAATTCATAGATTTAGCTTTGTTAAGGCAGGGATGCATGATTTGAAAGATTGAAGGCTTAGCTCAATCTTCCAAGTCCTCTGCTGAGCCAGTAGTGTGTTTAATATCACTTCAGTTCCTATTTTAGCATTGTATTCTGTCTATGCTAACAAAGCTTGCAGGTTGGGTATCAGAACTCCCAAGCGCTCGGGACTGCTCTCGAGCGCTCGAGAGTGAAGCCAGTGACAGATCTTCAGTTTCTGTGATCATGCATTTTGCTCACTTTCATTTAATCATCCACTGTACACCAGCACATGCATGCAGTTCTTACCTGTTATAACTGTGGATACTTGCTAAATGATCTAATGAAACAAAATCCCTTTGAAAAATCCCACAAACGTTTAGTAGAGACCGATTTCGAATCGGGCGAGGGGGGTGCCCTAAAACCCTTCCCCCCTCGTAACATGGCTTCCGGACCCTTGAAACTGATCTCTGGTTTTCAACTTCAAATCAATTGGTTTTCCAAACAAAACGGTTTCTCGGGTGATACACCACAAATCTGGGTGGCGACTCTTCAAACGGCGTATTTCTCTTCAAAGCGGCGGGAAAATATAAAACACCAAAAACAACTTTCGTTTTTCGGGCAGGTAGCCCACAGTGGCGACTCCGCTGGGGACTAGTTTAATTAATACTTGAGAAAAAGTTGGTTTGTTGATAAAACGGCCCGCTTTTCTTGAATATCAATTAAACTTGTGAGCCAGACTTGAAAAACATTTGTGGGATTTTCAAAAGGGATTTTGTTTCATTATTTATTTCTTGTATGTATATATCTTGTGCAACCCCGCTGTTATGTTTCGGCAATCCCACCCGGCTTGCCGGTGATGGGGAATCCCGGAATGCTCAGCAACCCTCGACCGTGATGAGTCATCTCTACCGTTTGTACCATTATTGGGTGTACGCTCAATAGTGGGAGGTATACTTTGACTCTAGTCCGGGGAACCCACTTCAAACCAAAACCGGCCCTTGTACGTGTTTAGAAAGCAATAGAACCTTCCAAACTAGGACAGGGACCCGCAGGGTAGGATTATATGCTATATCCTGTCTACATGTTACTGCTTTCTGCATCTCACCGTGCATGTCATGCCGTCATGCTGTCCGTTCATTTTGAGTCCTGTGCTCTTAATCTCACTCGCACGGTCTGTAGAAGGTTGCCGACGCCCGATGATGAGTCATGCACTCTGGTGTACGTTGTCTAAAATACGTAAGTCCTTAGAACGAGGAGACGTTGGGAAATCAGGACGTTACTAAGTCCTTGACTAATGCCTAATCGAAATTTCAAAGGAGAATAAGGAATAACAAGGAAAACGATGCCGTGATGTCACTTTACTTACACCACCTTGGCTAATGGCACCGTGTCACTGACACCACGATGGTTGGGGTATCACGCCGTCTATACTAAGTTATTCCAAGTTCAAAATTGAGACTTCGAACGAGGACTAGTTGAATACTTAGTTCATTTTGACATCTCTTAGAATTTGTCGTTCTGAACGAAGGATACACCCTAAAAAGAAATTCTGAGGAATTAGGCAACCTTCGAAAGACCGTAATCTTGTCACCCTTGCACATCGCATCTTGCATCTTACGCTTTCCTTTTGTGTCTCATATAGAATTCTGAGACTCGCTTGCGCAGTCTTCGCGAGGTTGCCAAGACCCAATGAAGAGTCACGCACTCCATGTGCGTGTTGTTTAAATACGTAAGTCCTTAGAACGAGGAGACTTTGGGAAATCAGAATATACTAAGTCCTTGACTAATGCCTAATCGAAATTTCAACGGAGAATAAGGAATAACAAGGAAAACGGCGCCGTGATGTCACTTTACTTACACCACCTTGGCTAATGGCACCGTGTCACTGACACCACGATGGTTGGGGTATCACGCCGTCTATACTAAGTTATTCTAAGTTCAAAATTGAGACTTCGAACGAGGACTAGTTGAATACTTAGTTCATTTTGACATCTCTTAGAATTTGTCGTTCTGAACAAAGGATACACCCTAAAAGAAATCTGAGGATCAAGGCAACCTCGTGTGGAAGATACTCGATCATTCTTAGAAAATCAGAGTCGATGACGGTGACGATGATGCACATTTTCTAAAAACCTATGCACATAGTTCATGAAAATAAAAACAGGAATCGCATCTGAGCACGGTTTTTGCTTTGCTGTCAGTACTGAGCAATTGGGCCGAAGAAGAAGGACACCATACCCTCCTGGACCAGACCCTTGGGACAGAGATTGGAACGGCTTCAACTTCAAGCAGTTTCTGTCGGTACATCAGATTTGAGGGAGGAGATGGATCTATTGATAGGCAACCTAAACCCAAACCCCAATCCAAACCCAAACGGGGGCAACCTAAACCCAAATGCCGGCAATCCAAACCCAAACCCAAATGGAGGTAACCCAAACGGAGGCGAACCGAACCCAAATCCTAACCCCATTCCTAATCCTAACCCCATTCCTAACCCCAGTCTGGAAAACTTGTACGGAGGAATGGGACAGATAAGGGAAGGTATCCAACACCTCGGCGAGCGCACTGATAACCAAATCGCTCAGCTTATGATGATGATCACTGGGGTCGCACGACGTCTTCCACCACTGAACCCGAATCCGAATCCTAACCCAATCCCGAATCTGGTCCCAAATCCGAATCTTAATCTCAACTTAAATCCTAACCCGAATCCGATGCCGAACCCGGAGCAGCTGGCCGTTGAATTGGAAACCCCGCAAAACCCCGAGATGGCTGCGGTATTAGCAAAAATCACCCTGTTGGAGGAGTCTGTGGCAAGAAATGAGAAGATAGCATCAACCGGCTTTGACATCAACAAGCTTTGCTTGTTTCCTAATGCAAAGCTTCCGGAAAAGTTCAAGCCGATCGACTTCGCTAAATTTGACGGAACAGGAAACCCAAGGGCTCACTTGACCGGATACATCGGGGCACTCTCCATGTGGGGAGTGGAGAAGGATGCTATGGCGCAGATGTTCTCGCAGACTCTAGTGGGGCATGCTTTGCACTGGTTCACCATACTGGATGAAAGAAAGAAACGCTCATGGGAAGACATATGCGCGGCTTTTGTGGCGCAATACGATTACAACATTCAGTTGGAGGTGACCATCCGAGAATTAGAATCAACAAAGATGGAAGCAAAGGAAGCCTTCGCCGAGTTTGTAAAAAGGTGGAGGGCTAAGGCCGCACAGATGAAAGACAGGCCAAGTGATAGGGACCAAATCCGGATGACTGTCCGGAACCTTCAACCGACTCTCGCACGGCACATGATTATGGCTCAAGCATGCTCGGACTTTAAGACATTCTTCGACACAGGCTTAGCCGTCGAAGAGGCAGTTCAATTGGGGATCCTTGACAAACCCGAGCCTACGCCCAAGCCCAGGAAGGTTTTCTCCGGAAGTAGCAACACCCTGTTTGGCAATTCGAACTACACCAACCTCCCGAACACTTTCTTAAACACAGCTCAAGCCGAGCCCGTCAATCAGATTGTGACCCAAGTCAGTCAACCCCGTACCCAATCTCGCGCCTTTGCTCAATTCTCGGCACCCCTCTCTGCTGTGCTCGAGAAGTTGGTCAAAGATGGTATGCTTAAACCACTTGCCCCTACTCCTCTACCACAAAAACTCCCGGCATCCCACAACCCTAACGTATACTGTGCCTTCCACCAGGGCCCGGGCCATTCAACCGACAATTGCTTCCGCCTACGCCATGCTATCCAAGATCTCATAGACAATAAGACTATCCCCACACCACCACAAAAACCAAACACCGTCTCAAACCCACTCCCAAAACACACTAACGCCCGCACCAACCATATCTCCCTAGACCATCCCTTTGACCCGAGCCTTTACATCCTCCCTACCACCCAACCCTGACCAATTGTCGAGTTGCCAACTGAGGATACCGTCTGTGCCCTTGAAACTGTGGATTGGGATTTCCAAAGAGAGTGGGAAGAATTGGCAAGTGATTTTCTAGCAGTGGAAAACCGGGCTATCGTAACTGGAATATGGCCTGTGGCTCTCAATGCTCACCAGGTCGCAGAATTAGAACATGGCAATTGGAGGCAAGAATTCGAAGAGGTGTTGACCGACCCGTTGGACGGGTACTCCCTGTTTGCTCTGTTTTTGGAGCCAGAACCGATAGAAGAAGAGGATGAATGGGCATGGGAGCCCGAACCCAATGGGTGGCTTTGGATGGATGATTCCGACCCGTTAGACGAGACGTCATTGGCATACCTTTTCCTAGAGGAAGAAGTCCGTGAAGAAGTAGACCTCATGAACCCCCGCATGTTTTCGGGGCTCACTGTCAGTGCTATCGTCAATATTGCTAGAGGATTCGACGCTCTGGACCATATCATGGATCAAGCCTTCATCCCGCAGGAATACATTATTAGGGAGCACCTTCCGCAGCCCGTAGTCGAAACCCCCGATGAGCCCGCTATCTGTGTACTGAACTCTGAAGAGCTGTGGGGAAAATCTGAATTGGTGAATGTATGGATTGATGGCGAGGAACTGACCGTCAATAGAGCCATGATAGATGAAGGCTCTCTGCAGATTAACAACAGCAGCAACAACAACAACAACAACAACGGTAACAACAACGTCAACTTTTGGAGTTCCCTAGAGGAAGGGAATATGTGGCACGCTCTGGAGATGGAAACCCTCAACGAAACCTTGGAGAAAACTACACTTGACAAAGGAAAACGTAAGGCTGACTCTTGCAACTCTGACTTCTCCAACTTTTGGGAAGGTACTTGGTGGGAGCCCATTCCCAAAACGGTCAGCAATCTTACCAGGAGTGGAAGAGTGTACCAGCCAACCAACCTTCAGCGGGGAAGCTCGTCCCGAGCCCCTCCGCCGCGACAGAACAACCCCGTCAACACGGCAAACCCAAACACCCCTCAAGCTCCACAAAACAACCCTCCTAACCCCACAAACCCACCATCTCAATCCAACCCACCTGTCCATCCCAACCCTTTCGTGAGTTCGGATCCTGATGCCTCCCAACAACAAAACCCAGCGGCCACCACCGACCCCATAATCCAACAGCTCCAAGAAACCCCTGTTCGTATGTCTATGTGGGGAGTGTTAGCTGCATCCCGCGAGCACCGCCGCAGGCTCGTAAACACTCTCTCTAAATTCGAGGTCCCCTCTGATATAGCCCCGGAAGCTCTCGTTGCCCTCATAACCCCAATGAACCTCACCCAGCACACCCTATCATTCACAGAAAAGGATCTCCCGCCAGAGGGAGCTGACCATAACAAGCCACTGCACGTGACGATGAAGTGTCTCGGAAAATGGGTCCCTGCAATTCTCATCGACAATGGTTCAGCCATCAACGTGTGCCCACTTCGCACCGCTTATTGCTTGGGCCTCAAAAACAAGGATTTTGCACCATCAAATCTGGGTGTCCGCGCCTATGATAATACGCGCCGCGACGTTTTGGGGACAATCAACTTGGAACTCGTGACGGGGAAGTTTAAAACCACTGTCGAATTCTGTGTGTTAGAGATACCTGCATCATTCAACCTCCTGCTGGGGAGGCCGTGGCTGCACAGGTCGGATGTCATGGGTGTGCCCTCGACGCTGCATCAGAAACTCATTCTGGGTTTAGATTCTGGAACCCTCATCATCCATGGAGACTCAGGCATCCGTCCACACTCAGAAGACAACTCCCCACTACTAGAGATTATGCATGGAGAGGAAGACATTACCATGGGAGGCTTTGCGGTTATGACTTCAAAAGTGTGCACAATCCGGGCCGAGGACGGCTTCTTGGTGAGCTCTGCGGCGCTGGAAATTATGAAAAGGATGAAATATCTACCGGGCATGGGTTTGGGACTTTATGGTCAAGGAGTCCCGGAATTCCCTGATTTTCCTGGAAGTAACGAACGCTTTGGTCTAGGATATGAGCCAAGAAGAGCGATCCAGCAAAGAAGTGGCGCAATCGTGCCCGGGCTCATGCAGCCGGGATTAAGCTGAAAAAGGAAGAAGCGCTGTACCAAGGAGAGCCCGAACCCTTTGTGGATCTTGAAACGAAAATGAAGTACCCGGGGTTTGAAATCTTTGCTAACGACACTTGGGAAGAAGATGAAGTAGTGACCAAGGTAGAAGAGGTATCTGAGGCACTCGACTGGCTAGAGGCTTTTGGAGTAGGCAGTCTCCAACTCCTGTTCGAGGGTGAAGATCCGGAGGGTATGGTCGAAGACGCTGCTGTGCTGGTACTTGGAGAGGAAGAAGAGGTTGAAGATCCTTCCAAACTCATCATGGAGGCTGTAGGCGTTTATGATAATTGCACTTTCGTACCACATGTAACTCGCACTCACAGCACCTACACTGAGTCTGAATCCGGATCCGACACTAACTCGTCGTCTAGCACAGAGTCGGAGTTTGTGCCTATCGGCCCTCCACAGCGTAGCTTTTACTTTGAGTTTGAGTCAACCGCTGTATTCCCCCCTTCTGAGGAGGCTGCTTATGAAATGAATGATGCTTTCGCTTACTTGCCGATTTTTGAAATAAATTGTTTAGATCCCGACGATGAAGGAATAGACCTCGATGGGGACGTCCCCAAGGAGATCCGTTCCCTCATCGATCGCGAAAATGAAAGGCATGCTCAGCCTTTAAAAGAAGAAATAATCTCTATAAATTTGGGTGATGAGGAGAACCCTCGATTGGTTCAGGTTGGTTCCGGGCTGTCCCCCGATGAGCTTCAAGAGCTCACCGATTTGCTAAAAAAGTTCAAAGAAGTTTTCGCTTGGTCTCACGCGGACATGCCCGGAATCGACCCGGAGATCGTCGAGCACAGAATCCCTCTATTCCGATGCAAAACCCGTTAAGCAGAAACTGAGAAAAATGCGGCCCGATTGGGTGCTTAAGATAAAAGAAGAGCTCACAAAACAAATTGACGCCGGTTTTCTAATCGTAACAGAGTACCCCACTTGGGTCGCAAACATCGTTCCAGACCCCAAAAAGGATGGAAAAATTAGAGTGTGCGTCGATTTCAGAGATCTGAACAAAGCAAGCCCTAAAGACGATTTCCCATTGCCGCATATAGACATACTTGTTGATAGCACTGCAGGGCACGCTCTACTATCCTTCATGGATGGTTTCTCAGGGTACAATCAGATTCTCCTAGCTCCAGAAGACAGGGAAAAGACAACATTCATCATTGAATGGGGGACATACTGTTATCGGGTTATGCCATTTGGGTTGAAAAACGCCGGTCCTACGTACCAAAGGGGTGCCACGACACTGCTCCACGACATGATTCATAAGGAGGTCGAAGTATACGTCGATGACATGATAATGAAAGGAAAGGAGCGGAAAGACCATCTCCCAGCATTGAGAAAGTTCTTGGAAAGGATTCAGAAATACAGGATGCGTCTCAACCCACAGAAATGCACGTTCGGAGTCATGGTCGGAAAGATGCTCGGGTTCATGATCACAACCAGAGGGATTGAGGTGGATCCCTCCAAGATCAAAGCCATTCTCGAGATGGAACCACCCCAATCCGAGAAAGAGGTCCGGTGCTTCTTAGGGAAGATCCAATTCATTAGCCGATTTATCGCCAAATTGACCTTGACCTGTGAACCACTGTTTCGACTACTCAAGAAAGACGTGAAATTCGAGTGGAATGACAAGTGTCAGAAGGCCTTTGAAGCAGTGAGGATATCTCCAGAATCCTCCAATCTTGATGCCACCCATCCCGGGAAAACCTTTGATCCTGTACTTGTCTGTCACGCCCTCATCAATGGGGTGCATGTTGGCACAAGAAGGAGAAGATGGGGTTGAAAGGGCAATCTACTACTTGAGCAAGAAGATGGTGGGAAGCGAAGAGCGGTACACTTCATTGGAAAAGACGTGCTGGGCACTGATATGGGCCACGAAGAAATTGAGACACTACATGCTGGCTTACTCGGTGATACTGATTTCTCGAATGGATCCCCTCAAGTATCTATTCGAGAAACCAGCACTTACTGGTAAGTTAGCACGTTGGTTGCTCTTATTGGCCGAGTTCGACATCAAGTATGTCACTCGCAAGTCAGTGAAAGGAAGAGCAGTGGCAGAATTCTTGGCGGATTGTCCAGTTGAGGGCCCGGAACACACCGAATTTCAATTTCCCGACGAGGATGTAATGACAGCAGTTGACGAAACGTGGATGTTGTACTTCGATGGAGCCGCTAATCAAAAGGGCTTTGGGATTGGCATACTGCTAGTTTCGCCTGAGGGGTCGCACATTCCCCTCGCATTCAAGCTAAACTTCGAAGTCACAAACAACGAGGCAGAATACGAAGCATGTATCGTGGGAATGGAAGCTGCATTAGAGATTGGGGTCAAGGTACTGGAAGTTGTCGGAGATTCCAACTTGGTCGTATCACAAGCAAATGGGGAATGGAAAGTAAGGGATGAGAAAATGAAGCCGTATCATCAGCAACTCGACGAACTTATCCCGAACTTTCAGAAGGTGACCTTCACGCACGTGCCAAGGATGAAGAATCGCTTCGCGGACGCGCTGGCTACTTTAGCATCCATGCTGGAACTTCCAATCGGGGTAAAGCTAAGACCCGTCATGATTGAGCAGAGGGAGAAACGCGTGTACGACTATGTTATGAACATCGACGAACCAGATGATGGTCTCCCTTGGTTCCATGATATTTGGAATCTCATCGAGAAGGGAGAATTTCCCGCGGATTCAGCTAAGAAAGATCGGATCGCTTTACAGCGGCTCGCATCTCAATACATTATCTGCAGTGGGAAATTGTACCGACGATCTCCGTGCGGAGTTCACAAGTTGTGTGTTCACGACGATGAGTCAAAAGCAGTAATGGAAGAGGTACATGAAGGTGTTTGTGGACCCCACATGAACGGAATGATGCTAGCAAAGAAGGTTCTTAGGTTGGGATACTATTGGTCAACCATGGAAACAGATTGCATCGAGTACGTGCGCCGATGTCATAAGTGCCAAACTCATGCCAATCTTATCCATGTCCCGCCCTCGGAGTTACACTCAATGGCGACACCATGGCCATTCTCCGCCTGGGGCATCGATGTTATCGGAAAGATCACTCCCGCGGCTTCCAATGGTCACAGGTTCATTCTGGTAGCGGTGGATTACTTCACCAAGTGGGTCGAGGCAGCCTCGTATAAGACATTGACGGCCGTTCAAGTGGCTCATTTTATCAGGCAAAACATCATTTATCGGTATGGAGTCCCTCAAGCATTCGTGTCTGATAATGGAGTTCACTTCAAGGGAAGGGTTTTGGAACTCTTCGACGAGTTCAAGATCCAAGTACATCATTCGACCACCTATCGGCCACAAACGAATGGGGCAGTTGAGGCAGCGAACAAGACGATCAAGACGATCCTCGAAAGGACCACTCAGTCAGCTAGGAATTGGCACGAACAATTACCGCTAGCTCTGTGGGGATACCGGACATCTATTCATACACCGACGGGGGCAACACCCTATTCTTTGGTGTACGGTATGGAAACCGTTCTCCCTATCGAGCTAGAAGTTCCATCGCTGAGAGTCATGGCTGAGAGCGGAGTGAACGAGGCTGAATGGATCAGTGGGAGATTTGAAGAGCTCATGTTATTCGACGAAAGAAGGCTACGAGCGTTGTACCACGTTCAGGGTTACCAACGGAGGATCGCCCGGGCATTCAACAAGAAAGTGAAGCCAAGGGACCTACAAGAGGGGGATATGGTAGTTAAGGAAATTCGCGCGCCGGTGTTTGATCTGCGAGGAAAGTTCCGACCTAAATGGGCAGGGCCGTACATCATCAAGACCATACTCTCTGGAGGAGCGGCCTCAATCATCGACCTTGACGGCAACGAGTTCTCTAATCTTGTCAATTTGGATCAGCTTAAACGGTATTACCCCTGAGAGAGCTCGCTGGACCGAAAACCGCAAGGGCGGGCGGTCCCAGGCAAAATTTAGAGCAAGCCTGCTAGGTCGAAAACCCGAAAGGGCAGCTTAGGCAAAAGTTAAGGCAAAAACTGAAAAAGAGCTCGCTAGGCCGAAAACCCGAAAGGGCGGCTCTAGGCAAAATTTAGAGCGCAAAAGGAGAGCGTTAATACCCGAGCGAACCCTAGCCCGAACTACGTATGGGCCTGATTCCCTTTCACGAGGGATACGTAGGCAATCTCACGTTGAGGTTCGGTCCTAAATATCTCTGAAATCAAAATCCAAATTGACGAATCAAAACGTTTCCTCAGAGGCGCATGCGATTAGCCAACCAAAAGGGGGAAACCCTTAATCAACCGATTTTATTCAAATTATTTCTTTATTACAAGCTGAGCATGAAAACGAAAAAACGCACTTTTTTTTAATACACGCCTTTTATTCCAAAAAGCGGCAAAGTAAGTGGTCAACCCATCCTTGCTTCCACATCTCTCCTCAGCCATCTGCGATACCTTCCGGTCGTAGCAATAGAGAAAAGTGGATCACTTGGTTCAGTTCTGCGAGCTTCCCACGACCGAACATAACTCCGAAGGCCCGGAATGGTGAAGGGAGGGAGACGAAGCACTTCAGAACCCGACGGCGGCACTTCTTGATTGTCCAAATTGACGGAGGATGCGGAACGGTGAATAGAAAGAGAAGCCGGTCAAGCCAGCCACAAGGACATGCGTTGAGCCCATGTTACCAGCAGTCATGGCAGGGAGCCTCAGCCAATGACACCGCCAAACGATGTCATCTTCCTCGGCAGAAGCAAAGAAATCGGCCCAGTCATCCTCGTTGCTGTACGTCGCTAGAAAAGGGCGGTTCCATCCACTTGCACGATACCACCAGTCATTCGCCGGAGGCGTCAACAGGCTCAACTTGTCACAAAGCCACATCTACCCAAAAAGAGAGAAAACAAGTAAGAAGTCAGAATAAGGCCTAAGCCGAGCGATGAGGTAAAATGAATAAGAGAAATAGAAAAAGGAGAGCTGAGTGAGGTCCCTAACCTGCAGCAACAGCGGGCTACCACCAAAAACCCTTGTCCGACCAGCATTGACCGCGTCTAAACCCATCAAAGTCTCGGCAAGCACTAGGGGCGCGACATCTTTGCGAGCCTCGATCTGAGAAGCGACGCCTACCAATAGAGAACTGGGCTGACCAACTGAAGGAACCAACAGAAAAGCCGCCAAGAGACAAATGCAACAGGCCGCCATTCGTCGGCCTTGGTATTCGAAGTCTGTCAAATCCCCGAGGGGGCTGAATCTCTCGTACAGTTGCACGATGTTGATGGCATTGCCCCGAGTAAGAAACTCAGCGACGTTTCCACTAACACCCAGCTTAGCTTTCAGAATATTCTTCATACTCTCTCTAAGCATTGGGACAATGGGCTCCGTGGAGTCGTGACTTCCAAGGTAAGCATGGAACTCCTCGACAGTAGGGCATAGCTCTTGAGAACCAAAGCGAAAGACGTGCGCTTCAGAATCCCAAAAGCGCACCGCCGCGTGTAACAAGGCAGGACGAATGGCAATTTCCCGAAGATGCCTAAGAGCGTAAAGCCGGTGACCGCGGAAGTTCAGCCAATCGATGCCTTCGAGGCTGTCCAACCAGGGACGGAGCAAGGCTTGGTTTAGCAAGGCCATGAGAGGAATGAATTTTTGGAAGGAAAAAGGATTTGGGAGGAGAAGAATGAAATGAAGTGTGAAGGAATGGCCAAGGCAGGAGCTCTCTATTTATAGAGGTCTGGAGAATGCAATGCCAGCCCACATTAGCCTTGGAACTCTTCAAAGCTCAACATTTCCAAGTCAATTTCAAAATTTCAAACTTTGGAAATTTGAAAAAATGGTGGGAAAGCCCAAGTCTTGCTTTGGGAAGTTGCTTCTGCTGGGAAACAGATGGTGCAAAGTTACGAGACGTCTTGGAAGGGTGCATCCAGAAGAAAACGACATGGGAATAGCTAGTGAGTGGCATTGGGAAGCAACTCTGAATCTGCCAATGACAGAAGTCCCGAGCGCTCGGGAGTGAAGACCCAAGCGCTCGAGACCTCTCCCAAGCGCTCGAGAGTTTTACTATTTTACAGAGGATTCTGATCCCGGTGTTCCAGTCTCAGCCCGACGCCACAAATACGCTCAACGTATTCTCGGGGGATACAGCGGTTTCCGTTACATGTTTTCTTGCGTATCTGTTCCCGTTCCTTAAAAAAAAAATGTGAAAATTCCCAAGATTTTCGTCTCTCGAATACCACGTAAAGCATGTTTCATTGAACCCAACGATAAGTCGCAAGGTGTATTACTGACCGTGTGTCGATGTCAGATTTTCAGAGTATCGGTTGAAATTCGCGTGCTCTCTACTTTCTTGCAAGCTAGACGTATATATTTCATAAAATACAATTCTTAAAGGAAGTGCGAACGAATACCGAAGAACGAAGTGCAAATTCTCATAGATGAAGTACGGTATTCACAATGAGTAAGGAAGGAAGTACAAAAGCTGAGGGAAACACGCGCCCAATCCTAAATACCTGGACACGCAGACCTAAACAAAATCAAGGCACGCCGGCCTGGAAGCAACGACTACCTCGGCGCTCGGGTCTATGTATGAGTGAGCTAGCAAGGCAAAAACCTAAGGCTCAGGCACGACAAATCCCTCTCCACCGGTGGCCCTCGGGCTCTCCGCCGTCACTCTCGTCATTGTCGTCACCGTCATCCCCGGTTTTCTCCTTCATCCGCAGCCATATATTTGGCACCCATCTTGTCTGCCATAGATTTGGCACCCATCTTCCGCCGCCATAGATTTGGCACCCCTCTTTCCGCCGCCATATATTTGGCACCCTACTTGTCTGCCATAGATTTGGCACCCCCCCCCCCCCCCCCCCCCCCTTTTCCGCCGCCATAGATTTGGCACCCTACTTGTCTGCCATAGATTTGGCACCCCCCCCCCCCCCCTTTTCCGCCGCCATAGATTTGGCACCCTACCTGTCTGCCATAGATTTGGCACCCCCCCCCCCCCCCCTTTTCCGCCGCCATAGATTTGGCACCCTACTTGTCTGCCATAGATTTGGCACCCTTCATCCCCAGTTTTCTCCTTCATCCGCAGCCATAGATTTGGCACCCTACTTGTCTGCCATAGATTTGGCACCCCTCCTTTCCGCCGCCATATATTTGGCACCCATCTTGTCTGCCATAGATTTGGCACCCCTCCTTTCCGCCGCCATATATTTGGCACCCCTCATTTTCGCCGCCATATATTTGGCACCCTTCATCCCCGGTTTTACCCTTCCGTCGCTGCCATAGATTTGGCGCTGTCCTGAGGGACTTCTTTCTATCATTTGCTTGCATGTCTGCATGTCTGCATGTTTGCATTTGCCCCAAAGAACTACGCTGGTCTGATCCTTGCAGAAAAGGGTACGTAGGCAGTCTGAAAAGACGCGACCACATGCATCAAATGTTTGTATCTTTACTTGCATTTTATTTTGAATTGAGGATTTGATTTGGCTCGAATTGGGCTGTCTCAATCTTTGGACGGCACTCGTATCTAGATAGGATGCTGAGCGTCGCCCAAAGAGGGGCAACTGTAGACACCCCAATTTGGACTTTTCAAAAATCCTTGATTTGTGGCCCGGAGGCTCCCCGATGATGACTTTGGATTGAAACAAGCCTGGTACCGATCAGAACTTTACTCCTTGAAAGATTTGAAGAGGGATTAAAAATGGTAAAAGGGCATTTTCAAGCGCTTGGGAGCAATCCCAAGCGCTCAAAACTGTTTCACAAAACCTCTGGCCTGGCTCTTTCTCGAGCGCTCGAGAGTGAGGTCCCAAGCGCTCGGGAGTGATCCCAAGCGCTCGAGACTATTCTGTTGCCCAATGGATGGCAGTATCACCCACTCACCATGCTACTCATCATTATAACCACCTTGAGCCCGCCGATGGCTCAGTCCACACTCAACCTCTGGTGAAAGATATTCAGGCCAAAGATTTTCCCTTTAAAAAAATGTTTTATCAAAACCATTTGAGGTCTTGGCCTATAAATATGACTGGTTTTTCAGCTAGAAAAGGATCACGAAATTTTCACTCCACCAGAACTCTCATTCTCTGCTCTCTCTCTCTCTCTAGCTCAAAACCAAAAACCTCCAAACTCTCTTTCCAAACTCCAAAGGTTTTGCAAATCACCAAGGAAAAGGGCGAGAAATCCAGAATACTCTTCTGATCTCTTGCACTCTTCTCACTTCACCCACATCTCAAAGGCACACCAAGGAGCAAGGTTCAAGGAAAAGGTAGAAATTTTACCTTTGATCACAACTAAAGGGCTATTCATCCCTTCTGAGGGGGGTCTCTCAGCCTGACCCAGTCTTCAATACTGGGTGCATGATTGGGAGACCCTAGTGTAAAAACAAGAGCAATGGGGCACAAGAAAATGTTTTCACAAAACCCTTACTGGAACCACTCCCAAGCGCTCGAGAGTACTCCTGAGCGCTCGGGACTGTTCCCAGTTTCATGCATGGCCCTTCGTAACACAGTGGGTTGGAAATGATGTGTGATCTTAAAAGAAATGGTTGCATTTTGGCATGCATGCACAGAAAACTATTTTCCCCAAAACAGAAGCATTTCCTTCAAGTTTTCATGTAAAGTAAGGTATTTCCAAAGTTAAGAGATGTTCTCCTCTTGGGAAACATCAAAACAAGGGCGTTTGCATGTCAAGATGGTACCATTTCCTGTTTGAGAGAAAGCTGACATGCAGCTCACTCCCAAGCGCTCCGAACCATTCCAAAGCGCTCGGGAGTGCATACATGCCATTGCTTCCCATTTCCCAGTCTGCTGTGTTATCTGGTCTCTGCATGCATTAGTGTGGCCTGTTGCTCTTTTAAATTCATAGATTTAGCTTTGTTAAGGCAGGGATGCATGATTTGAAAGATTGAAGGCTTAGCTCAATCTTCCAAGTCCTCTGCTGAGCCAGTAGTGTGTTTAATATCACTTCAGTTCCTATTTTAGCATTGTATTCTGTCTGTGCTAACAAAGCTTGCAGGTTGGGTATCAGAACTCCCAAGCGCTCGGGACTGCTCTCGAGCGCTCGAGAGTGAAGCCAGTGACAGATCTTCAGTTTCTGTGATCATGCATTTTGCTCACTTTCATTTAATCATCCACTGTACACCAGCACATGCATGCAGTTCTTACCTGTTATAACTGTGGATACTTGCTAAATGATCTAATGAAACAAAATCCCTTTGAAAAATCCCACAAACGTTTAGTAGAGACCGATTTCGAATCGGGCGAGGGGGGTGCCCTAAAACCCTTCCCCCCTCGTAACATGGCTTCCGGACCCTTGAAACTGATCTTTGGTTTTCAACTTCAAATCAATTGGTTTTCCAAACAAAACGGTTTCTCGGGTGATACACCACAAATCCGGGTGGCGACTCTTCAAACGGCGTATTTCTCTTCAAAGCGGCGGGAAAATATAAAACACCAAAAACAACTTTCATTTTTCGGGCAGGTAGCCCACACAGCTGAAGGGATTACATCCCAGTTGTCAGCTCCAGGTATGCCACAACAAAATGGTGTAGCATAGAGAAGGAATAAGACTCTTATGGATATGGTCAGATCAATGATGAGTTATTCAGATTTACCAATTTCGATTTGGGGACATGCACTAGAAACAGCAGCGTATATTCTTAACTTGGTACCATCTAAGTCAGTACCATCTACACCCACAGAACTATGGACTAGGCGCAAACCTAGTTTACAGCATGTTCGGGTTTGGGGTAGTCCAGCACATGTGCTGAATGGGAACGCAGATAAATTGGAATCGAGGACAGAAGTTTACATTTTTGTGGGGTACCCTAGAGGAACGAAAGGTGAACTGTTTTATAGTCCTACGGATAAGAAGGTCATTGTTAGCACTAATACCCGGTTCTTAGAAGAGGACTATGTAATAGACCACAAGCCCAGAAGTAAAATTGTTCTAGAGGAATTAAGAGGAGGGAGACAGGCACAAACTTCTTTACCACCAATAATACAGGAGAAAACACCACAAGAAACATCTGTAGAGGCACCTATTGGCACACCGGTACCTCGTCGTAGTGGGAGGGTTATTGTTCCACCCAGTCGGTATACGTTGTTGGGAGAGTCTTTTGAAATGATCCCTGATGATCAACATGCCGAACCCTGTAACTACAATAAGACACTTCAAGATAAAGATGTGGAATTTTGGCAGAAGGCTATGAAATCAGAGATGCAGTCAATGTACTCTAATCAGGTCCGCATTCCTTAATGGAAATCTGGATGAGTGCATCTATATGGTGTAACTAGATAGATTCATAGCAAAAGGTCAAGAGCACATGTTGTGTGTAAGCTGAAGAAGTCTATTTATGGGCTTAAGTAGGCATCTATATCTTGGACCATCCGTTTTGATCAAGCAATCAAGGTTTTTGGTTTTGATCAATATCCGGATGAGTCATGTGTGTACAAGAAGCGCAACGGAAAAGTGGTAGTGTTTCTAGTGCTATATGTCGATGATATCCTGCTCATCAGAAACGATGTAGGAGTGTTGTCTTCAGTGAAAATGTGGTTATCCGGCCAATTCGAAATGGATTTGGGAGAAGCTGGTCACATCTTTGGGATTAAGCTTATGCGAGATCTCAAGAACAAGATGTTGGGCTTATCACAAGTTACTTATATCGATGTCATTCTTGCCCATTTTAGCATGCTAGATTCCAAAAAAGGGTTCCTGCCTTTTAGACATGGAATAAACCTATCCAAGGATCAGTGTCCTAAAACATCTGAGGAAATGGACAAAATGAAGGCAGTTCCCTATGCCTCGGCAGTAGGAAGCCTTATGTATGCTATGTTGTGTACTAGACCTGATATTTGCTTTGCCGTTGGCATGGTTAGCAGATTTCAGTCTAATCCAGGACAAGAACATTGGACTGCAGTGAAACATATACTCAAGTATCTGAAAAGAACTAGAGATCATATGTTGGTGTTCTAGTCAGATAGTCTGGTACCTTATGAGTACACAGACTCAGACTTTATGTCAAATAGGGATTCCAGAAAGTCTACCTCCAGATATGTGTTTACCTTAGGAGGTGGAGCCATAAGTTGAAAAAGTATCAAACAATCGTGAATTGATTGATTCCACCATGGAGGCCGGGTATGTGGTAGCTTCTTAAGCAACCAAAGAGACCGTTTGGCTTAGAACTTCTTGATGGATCTAGAAGTGATTCCTTTAGTGGATTAGCTATTACATCTATTGTGACAATAGTGGAGGAATTGCTAACTCTAAGGAGCCATTGACTCATAAGAAGGAAAACACATCGAGCGTAAGTATCACCTGATTCGAGAGATCATTCAGAGAGGTGATGTAGCTGTGACCAAGATCGTATCGGTAAACAACCTAGCAGATTCTTTTACGTACAGCTTATAGGCTAAGACTTTTGATAGTCACGTAAAGGGAATGTGAGTGAGATGCGTGGCAGCATGACTTTGAGTCTTAGTGGGAGTTTGTTAGGAGGTTATGTAAAAGCTATGTTTTTATATGATGGATTAATATTGTTATGTATTAATCAGTTTTATCCCTTTTTGATGAGAATTTTTTATGGGTAATGTTTGCATAATATTATTGTATGTTGTGCATGTGTGTCTTTTATTTTACAAAGTAGATGATCCGGTGTGTAGAGTTCGGCTTACACATAGAAGATCGGATCATCAGTTCTTGTGAAATATAAGATATGGTTCACAGTCTTAGATGGAATTAGACACACCATCGGTATGACTGTAGTACAATGTTTAGTAGGTCTGTCTTGACTACAGGGAACGGTCTAGTTCTAACTCATTGTGCTAGTACACTTTATGTGTATTGAACGGGACCGCATTTAGGTAATTGTCTTTGTACTAATTTCATAAGACAATTGGAACCGGGCATTACTATTTGCAGCCACTTATTTTCTGAATGTAGCCTGTATATAATATGGTACACACCTGTTTATAATATGGTACACAGACTATGTTCAGAAAATTTGTGGCTGCAAATAGCAAGCCCCTTGGAACCTCATGGTTATTATGAATGTTTATTCTCTTAATCCAAAGATAATTATTAGAGGTACATATTTAATGTTGTTGATTTTGATTCATTAAAGGGTGAGATCTTTTATATGGTCAATAGTCTCAGTGAGTTGGGTCGCAACTGTAGAGACCCGTAATTTCTAAGAAATATTTAAGGATTTATATGATATTAGAAATTGAGGAAAATATGATTTTTGTTAAGTTTATGTAAAATTGAGGTTAATGTGAAATTTGAGGAGTTGATTTGATTTGGGGTTTATATGACGGAATTGAAATTGGAAGGAGTGCTAGTGTAATTTGGTGAATGCCCAAGTATATATAGGGTGAGTGTGTGTGTAGAGGATAGAAAATCCTCCCTCTTTCTCTCCCTCTCGTTCGTTTCTCTCTCTCTCTCTCCCTCTTCGGCTCTCACTTTCTCTCTTGCTCTCTCACCGAAAAACACCACCAAAGCTCGAAACCCGGAGAACTCAACCCTCTCTCTACCTTCCTCGTGTGCTATTGAGTTCACAACTTGTCCGGTTTGGCTCGGAGAGAAGTATTTTGGGCGTAATCCAAAGTTCGAGTTCAAGGGTTCGCGTGGCCCGATCTCCTTGCATGTTTGCTCTCTAATTTCGAGGTAGGGATTCTTGCTCTTGTCATGTGTTTCTGAGTTGAATTCATGTGGTAATCATGCCTTGGATCATTGGATTTTTGTTGTTGTGTTTGCCTTGAGTTTTCTGCTCTGAATCGCTGCTCGTAGTGTCCCCATATCGATACGGTTGTTGGGTATCGATACGGTGAAGTAAAATTAGGAATCCTGAAGCCACTGTAACGTAACCGTATCGATACTCCAGGCTCTGCCGTATCGATACTCCAGACTCTGCCGTATCGATACTCCGATTTCCGTATCGATACTCCTTGGCTTTCTGGGCAGTTTTGCCCATGTTGCTTGCGATTCAACCGTTTGATTCCCAATCACTTCTAACACTCTCTGAACACCTCCAAACCACTTCTAAACATAATTGTTCGTACCTTAAGTGATTCATTGATCGATCTATCTCCTCGACTCTCGTTGTGCATGAAGGACGCGTCAAATCCTATGAGTATGGTACCTATCCATCCTATTCATTGTATAACTTCGGACTTTGAGTCGGGATTGTAACTTTTAAATTTAACTTTGGGATCAAGGAAAAATATGTCATTTGGGTATTATCGGTACTTCATGGATAGTTTTATTTATTGAAAATGATTATTATTTATGTTGAAAATCGAGGGCGTGACAGCAACATTATGTATATGACAGCTATTAATTATTGATGGAATCCACGTCCCAGTAGGGATTGATGATACCCCATTGAGTAAGCTTATAAGTTTCGAATATGTCAAACCCTGCAAGTGGATTTTGTATCCGACATATCGAATAAGTTAAGCGGATAGTCTCAAGGTTAAGATGTTGATTAAGTGGGAGATTGTTAGTAATTTATTTTAATCAACGGGTATCTATAATCTTAACGTGAGGAGATAAATAAGTATTTAATATCATGGAGCTCGTAATATAATTGAGATAAGGACGGGAGTGCAATTATAATTCTGTAGTGGAGTGAATTATAATTAGTGAAATAAGAAATAGAATCCTGATGGGATTAGGGTTTCTTATTTACACTGAGAGCCCGAACTTATTACTCCTTAGGTCCCTATCGTAGCCCTATATATACACGTTATGCTCTCTAGGTCAAAGAAGACGTTTTCTATTATTCACGAAATAGAGGCAGGCTTAGAGAGAGCAAACAGATCATGAAAGAGTCCACACTCGGTTCGTGTTCTAGACGTGCAGGGAATACGATAGAAGATCGTAAGGTGCAGTCGAGCAGTATACGTGGCTTATAGCAAGACGTGCTATAACAACAAGTTCAACCAGCATTCGTGTCATCGGGAGTTGTAGTAAAACCCTAATTCCGCCTTGTAGGGTTTTTACAATTTTTGTTGTCTAATCTGTACGCGTCATTATTGGGTTCTGGGAATCGTTTCCCAACAGTACCATGTGTAAGGTACGTACAAGCCTATTATACGTTACAGTTTGGGCATTATCATTTGTCTATATATATATATCAGGACGGTTCAAGGGACACCCAAATAAACACCTAAAAAAACACCCCAAATCTCAATCTCATAGTTTCCGATCAAATTTTTATGATCCGAACCGTTCAATGTGTGCAGAATGTGATTTTAAGGGTGCCCGCGAGAAATTAGCAAAACATATGACCGGGAAGTGCTTATTTTGAGCAGTTTTAATTGAACCGTTCATTAAATCTAAGTTAAAAACTGCCCAAATCATTTCTCTCGGGTACCTTTAAAATCACGTTCTGATCGCATTGAGCGGCTCAGATCATCAAAATTTGATCGGAAACTATGAGGTGTTTTTTTAGGTGTCTAATTAGTTGTCCCCGGAACCGCCCCGTATATATATATATATATATATACACACAGAGTTCCCTTCCTATGAGGGCGTCCTCATTTAAAATAAAATGCGGACATCCCATTCTCTCCTCTTTTCCGATCAAATTTCGATGATCCAAACCGCTCAATGTGTTTAGAACGTGATTTTAAGAATACCCGCAAGAAATCAGCAAAAAAAATGACCGGAAATGGCTTGATTTGAGCAGTTTTATTTGAACTGTTCGATAAAAAACAAACAAAAACTGCTCGGATCAAGTCCTTTCCGGTCTTTTTTTTGCTGATTTCTCGCGGGTACCCTTAAAATCACGTTCTGAACATATTGAGCGGCTCAGATCATCGCAAATTGATCGGGAAAGGGACGTACTTAACTTAATAAGTTAATGGCCCCTTTATAGGAAGTTTTGTGTATATATACATATATATTTCCATTTTCACTTGTCGATATATATGTATCTATGTGTCTTTTTCACTCATCAATCCATGCATATATCTACCTAATAAAACACAAGGGTGTGGGGACCATACAAACATAAGTTGAAAGAAGGGCTGAGATTCATTTGATCCAAGGCTGATGTGTGCTCTCCAACTCTCTTAAAAAATACCCACACTTTTACAAATATATTACAAAAATGCCATCGGTTTTTTTAACCCATTGCTCGGCTTCTGGCATTGACATAAAAAAATAAAAATATATTACACTGGTAGTGCCGTAGGCACGGACAGACACTAGTATGATGATATTACGTAACCTCATTCTGACATCTTATGATTGATGAGCGTGTTTGTTTAGTATGGTAGTTTGCCAATAAGTCAAAGTTTCAAACTCCTTTTGTGTGTGTGTGTGTGTGTTTTCCTTTTATTTTTATCCATCCGCTCCTTTTGTTTTCTTTAATTTCTAGATCCTTACTCTTGTGGAGTTGCATGAGACTAGCCAGTGAATTCATGCAACCGAACCGACGTGCATGGGCAGCAAGTAATTGAGCAACCAGTTTGAGAAATTGGTAAAATATAAATATATAGTTTGTTGAATGATCGAAATTTTTTTGGACACTACAACAAATTACATAATTCCCGACTAAAATTGCCGACTAAAAAAACTTTAGTCGGCAAATATTTAATAATTACCGACTAAATATAATTAGTCGGTAGAAATGGTAATCATTCCCGACTAAACATTTTTTAGTCGGAAATTAATTATATTAGACGACTAAAAATAAGTTTAGTCGGCGAATATTAATTTTTAACCAATTTAAAAAATCAATAAATAAAATATATTTTCCCGACAAATTATTTTAGTCGGAAATTAATTATATTACACGACTAAACATAAGTTTAGTCGGCAAATTTTAATTTTTAACCAATTTAAAAAATCAATAAATAAAATATATTTTCCCGACAAATTATTTTAGTCGGAAATTAATTATATTACACGACTAAACATAAGTTTAGTCGGCAAATTTTAATTTTTAACCAATTTAAAAAATCAATAAATAAAATATATTTTCCCGACAAATTATTTTAGTCGGAAATTAATTATATTACACGACTAAACTTATGTTTAGTCGGCAAAATTTAATTTTTAACCAATTTAAAAAATCAATAAATAAAATATATTTTCCCGACAAATTATTTTAGTCGGAAATTAATTATATTACACGACTAAACTTATGTTTAGTCGGCAAATTTTAATTTTTAACCAATTTAAAAAATCAATAAATAAAATATATTTTCCCGACAAATTATTTTAGTCGGAAATTAATTATATTACACGACTAAACTTATGTTTAGTCGGCAAATTTTAATTTTTAACCAATTTAAAAAATCAATAAATAAAATATATTTTCTCGACAAATTATTTTAGTCGGAAATTATTTATTTTACACGACTAAACATAAGTTTAGTCGGCAAATTTTAATTTTTAATCGGAAATTAATTATAGTACACGACTAAACATAAGTTTAGTCGGCAAATATTAATTTTTAACCAATTTAAAAAATCAATAAATAAAATACATTTTCCCGACAAATTATTTTAGTTGGAAATTAATTATATTACACAACTAAACTTATATTTAGTGGACAAATATTAAGTTAAAAAATCAATAAGTGTCCTTTTTTTTTCCCTCTTCTTTTCACAAAATTTCAAGAAATGAATATTTGGAATCCATGTGCATTGATTACAATGCAACTTTTCTAATCGAAACTGTTCCAATTTCTTTTCTTCTTAATTCTAAGATTCTTGTAAATTTTTGGCTCAATTGGATTAAGGAAATCCCTTTATCGACACATAAATTCATCAATTAAAAAAATTTTGTTGTCCAATCAAGAGTTTATTCATATGCGGTTAACTTCATATTTTAGGATGAATAATTTAATTCGTATTACGTCAAAGATAGATGGTTTTGATTGCCAAAAAAGATCTCACGTGGGGTTCGATTAGTGCAATATAACACTTAAACGTCTCTGAATGCATAAAATGTATTTCGATCATGAGGTCGCCGATGTCAAATAATCTCTGATTTTTGGTGACAGTGCTATAATTGGTAAGACGTGAAATTCTAACGGTTTAGATCGAGCATTAAAAAAAATGACTCGGCAGTTACCTTTACAATTTATACTTTTGATTTAATTGATAATCAACTAAGTCTTATGTTGCATTTGATGTTGCAATAGCTACATGATCGCGAGACAAACATGATAATCAAGACCGTTGATTTTGCTGCACTTGTTAAATTATTCATTATTGTAAATTTGTGGCTTGATCAGGTTTAGAAAATTCCTTTATGGAGACATGGACTCATTAGGAAAATAGTATATTTCATTCAATAAGTTGTCTAATCAAAAGCGATCTCAACTATAACTCGGTAAGAATGATCTAATCCATAATAAATTAAAGACAGATGGTTTTGATCTTGCAAAAAGATCTCAAGTGTGGCTCAGGTGGCGTGCTATTAGACTCTAATGCTTATGGAAGCAGTAAAACTATTCCGATCATGTGGTTGTTGATATCGAATGATCTTCAATTTTGGTGACAATTCTATAATCAATAAGACGTGAAATCCTAACGGTTCAGATCAAGCATTATAAAAAACATCAATGGTGAAAAAGTATAGAGTTTATATGCAATGGTGGCGTAATTAGAGCTCACTAAATATTTTTTCCCAAATTGTCAAACTGGACAACTGCCGACTAAATTAGGTTTATTAGTCGGAGAAATTGTAAATCTTTTTTGCGGGACAATTGAATTTCCGCGAAAATTATTGGCGGCAGTCTTTTTCCCTAAACGACATCGTTTAAGGGATAGGTCTCTCTTAACCCTCGTCTTCGTCACTTTGTCCCAGAGTCTCTGAACGGTGAACATAGGTCTCTCTCTCTCTCTCTCTCTCTCTCTCTCTCGCTCTCGCTCTCCAACGGTGAACATAGGTCTCTCTCTCTCTCTCCAACGCCCAACACAGGTCTCTCTCTCTCTCTGCCCAACGCTGTCCTCATTGTAGCCGTGTTCTGTCGTCGAACGACAACAGAAATCGAAGCCCAATCTTCGTTATTCAAGGCTGAGGTCGCTCTACTTCTCCTCAACAGGTACAATCCAAGCTCAGTCTTTGTGTTGCATGTGTTGAATATACTAATTATCTACTGATTTGGTTGATTTCTCTCAAAATTTGGGTTTTGCATGTGACTGTTATATGGTGTGAAAAACGTACCTAATTGAACCCCCAAATTTATTTTCACATTCAATGTTCTGTTCTGATTTCTGGACCACCCCCCTCTTATATGTTCTGTTACAGAGAGCATTACACTACAACTACCTCACTGTTATGGCATGGCCTGAGCAAAACTCTAGAAAATTAGAGATGGAGGTTTGGAGGATTAGTAGGCCTAAACAGGGAAATCCGTTTGTTGAAAGGATGTAGGGTTTTTTTTTGGTGTTGCATGAACACATGGGGAACGTGGATCTGTTTTGGTGTGGGAACGTGGCTATGTTTTCTGTTTAACCCGTTTGTTGCGCGGACAACTTGGTTTAATTGGTTTTGAAAAAGTGGAAAATCTAGGAAATTAGAGAACACGTGGGGTTTTTATTTTATTTTTTAAAAGTGGAAAATCTAGAAAATTAAGGAAGTGGGTGTTTTGGTGTAGTCCTAAATAACAATAATTGGGAAGAGGGTTGAAATTGATAATGGGAACATTTTGGTTGGGATCGATACAACAGGAGAGAGAGAGAGAGAGGATGTTGTTTTAAATGTTCTGTTTTGATTTCTGGACATTATGCAAAGCTTGGCTGAGTACATGTGCGACACCTGAGGTTTAGGCAGGGGTTTTGAAGGGTAGGGATTTTTAGAATCTGTAATGGCGTTGTGATTGTGGGTGAGGTAATATGTTATTTTTGGAATGGTGCTGAAGCTGATATTGTTGGGCATGCTAGATGACCAATGAAGAAATTATTAACGCTTGGGGTCCATTTGCCCATTGAACCCTTAGAGTAGCAGTATGAGTAGTGACACATTTACTAGCTGGTCAGAACAAATTGGTGGACTGCAGACATGAGAGGAGTTGTGTTTGATGGGCGGTACCAAAAGTTGGGGCTTTTAATTGTTCACTACTTAGCTTTCTTATGCTTGATGATGATGGGAAACCTTTTCAGTTCTTTATGGATCCTTCATTGTGTGGTTGATATTCCCGGCGAAAGTATGTGTATCAATTACTTGAGCAAAATGTATTTTGTGAGTATTCTTTAAACGAATACATTTCTAGCTTTCTGTTCAATTTTTTTTATTGGCAAAAGGATTTATATAGTTTTCTGTTCAATAATCTAGCATTTAACTATGTTTTGTGATTCTTAGACAAGTCATGCAGTACTTTATTCCTTTTATGTTTGATACGAAAGAATTCACGTAAAATTTTCTATGGGTGAAATGCATATTATAATTTTAGTGTTGGGTCCACAGGCCAACAAATGCTCTTAAAGAAATTTCAACATTTAGAAAGTTAGTAAGTATGTAACATAGTCTTTGGTCACATGGTCATCCTTAGAAGGTGTCATATGTTATTTGATGGGATGGTTTAGGCATTTAAAAATGTCGAGTCCTTCTAAATGGTTATTTGTTGGGAAGTAGGAACATGTTCAATTTTCCTGTATTATACATAGGGATTTTCCAAAAAGAACAACCAATTTAAACAAGGAACTCATCTTGTTGAAAGGACAGAAGATAAGAGTTTATCTCTATTTGACGGGATAAGAGTTTGTCCACTGAACTCGACAACTAAGGTTTTATTGAACCGATTATCCCCTCTTGGGAACGTTATGTATATTTGAGAAGTTTCAATACAAAGTACATCCACAATGGTTAATTTACTATGTTTTTGTCTTGATCTTGGATTCAATGAAAATTTTCCTTTCAATTTTTGTTGGCATTGGTTTCTGGTGGTTCCAGGATTCGCAATTTGACTTCCGAGCTAATTATTGCCATGTTGCTGGTTTCTTCTTCTTCTTATTCGCCTTTTGGTTCCCTTGGCTCCCTACTCCCAAGTGTACGGTCCTAATAAGTTTAAATTATGTATGCATGGACCAGTCGAACTTCTAGGGGATTACATGCTACTTTAATGTAACTTGCCTCATTTGATTGGAGAAGGGAGGAAAAAGCAAGAGAATATAACTGAAAATTTGGTAAACCATTTAGCTTAATTTTAGTAAAATAGACTGTTCAATTGGATGCTGCTGAATGGAAGATGATTTTAAATTTTGATTTCAGTTATTGCCCTTGTCTTAAATCTTGATTTCTTATTTTCATACTTGAAATTGTGGTGTATAATATATACTAAGTAGAGTAAGTTTCAGAGGCTTTCATTGGTTGGTAAAGTTTTTCTTTTCTACTCCAGTATTTTTTTTTTCAAAAGAACTTAAATACACAAGTTTTTTGCTTCAAAAAATAGTAACAGCCATATTGAAACATACAGATTTTGACGGGAAAGAAATGTGCATTATCGCTTGTTTTGGAAATAAGTTTTAATGCCCTCCGGTCACTCCCTCCCCTTTCTCCAGCAATACACTACTAATGGTTATATAACAGTATGTGTGTGTGTGTTTCAGGAATACGATTGCTTCACACATGTTCTCTGATTTTGAAAGAAAACGAAAAACCTCTCTTACAGTATTGCTCTCCTCACATATTTAGGGAAATAGGAAACCTTCAACGTCAAATAGCTGCTACTAAAAACGTAAAGAAAAGTAATGGAAGAATCAAAGTGAGAAATGCTAAATCTTTTTCCCATTGTAGTACGTACTTGCTTTAGTTTGTCTTTCGGTGCTGATATGGATCTTGCACTTTGCCTCATATTCATGAGTTTTATTCTCCCTCTATGAAATGGAATCCTCCTCCTTCATCATCAATCGCATCTACTCTATTTATTAGCAAGGGCTGGAGATGCTCTTAGTGAGTCGCTTTTTGTCTATTCTAATATGTACTGGTGTTAAATCTGGGAATTCATTTGAAGGTGCAAATTGCATCTGATGAATATATTATGGCTACTTCTCGGGATGTATCTTTATCCTTTCGCATCAAATTGCCCTCTATAGCTACCAAACTTTGTTTGTGTCTGGATACGATACTTTATTTATTGTTAGTCATTTTTACTCTTTTCAAATTTTTTTGCATCAAACCGGAAATACCCACCCACCCACACAAACGTACTCACACAGAGAGACAAGTGAAATTGAGGATGAAGATACATTTGCAAAGTTAAAGTTTGCCTTACAATAACGGACATGCAAAATCTGCCATACCATTTCTTCTATTTGCTGCTTTTGCCTATCGACATCTTCCATCTCTGTTCCTTTAATATCTACTGTGCCGTCAAATTTAGTTGAGGCTTGGGATTTCAATGCTTTTTTCCTACCGTTTGAACAAACGTTCATTGTCCTGTCCATTTTTCCCCTTCATTTACTTTTGTATTTCTGTGAGAAGTAGCAACCTTTCTTATTCACAGTCAGACAGTCAGTAGTTAAAAAGTTTCACCGGCATTGGAAGGGTGATCCCTCTTCTCTTTTTATGATGTATGTCTGTAATTGCTCTTCTCTTGTTATGATGTCTGTCTGTAATTGCTGAAAAACGATCCTCATTTGTGTTTGTATTTCATCACATGCCATTGTAATACATGCCTTGACTGCAAACTGGGCCAGCTCATGTGGTGTTATTGATCCTGTGACTGGCCAAATACATGACTTGGGAGTCAAGGAACACTGCCACCATTGACAATCTAAAACCATCTTATGATCATCAGATCTTTTTCTCTCTATTTCGGATTGAGACTTCAAACTATGTGACCTTGTTTGTTACTTTGTTGTATACTTCGGCCATGCAGGGAACCGAGAAGACTCTCTCTCTCTCTCTCAGTACTGTCGAGCTACTGTAGCTATCTTCGATCCAACAAGTGCGAAGCAACATTCCAGAATCCATTCTCTCTCTGTCTCTCGGAAGGTGAAGAGTGAGTCAGTGAGTCATTGACTACCGAGTACCCCGTGAGTCATTTATTGGAATTCTTCATTTCGATTGATTCAGAGTTCAGATTGCTATCGTTGGGAATATATTAGTCTCAATCTGATAAATGCACGTGCGTATGTGCCTGTAAATCTGCATGTGTGTATATAAGTATATTTTTGGTGAATCCGATTTGTTTATACGTTGAGATATGAATCTGTGCCCCCGTAGGCTGCTTAACTTCTGTGTCGTTGACTGGTTCTATTGGCCAAACTCAGTGTGTCTGTTCTGCTCTGCATTATGTGCCTATTTCTTGATGATAGAGATTAGGTCTTCCTACTCAGTGTGTCTGTTCTGCTCTGCTCTGTTCTGCTCTGCATTATATGACTGTGATTGACTTGTCAAAAATAAAAAAAGGTGCACTCAAATTGTGAGATTCAGATTTGATTTTAGGTAATAAATGTGTTTGTAACTTTTTCATATAGGAAGTGGTAGAATTAGTTATTTTTGTATTGTTTTCTGTGTGTTGGAATAGTATGTTTTTCTTTTGCTGAATCGAGATATTTCCCATTCTTGTTGCCTTTGTAGCTAAGTCAGAGGTATTCTTTATGTTGAAATTCAGATCATCAGTTTCACTTCCATTGTTTTAGATGGTGTTTCTCCTCCTGAAAAGAAGGGGTACATGACCTTGGTCTTGTGTTATTTCCTGTTTCATAACTTCTCATAGCCTGAAACTGTGGCTGACACCCACATTACAGGCTTGGACACTCGACAATTGGGTAAAGTACAAATTTCCAACAAGTGCATTCATAAATGATCTTCACAGAATGATCATGTTTGACAGGAAAGTTTCACACAGTAACCTGTATTGCCAAAAAAATTCACAGGGAAAAAAAATAGAAGGAACCGTACAGTCTGCATGTCTCTATTCTGAAGCACTCCAAGCACACAAAGCCTGGCAAAGAGCGGACGTATTACTTCCAAAAGCCTATTGTTTATTTCAACAGCAACTTCGGCCATGGCAACCTAGCAACATGCTAACACTAATGTCAGACCCATAACTTCACTTTTACGAACACTTAGGTTCAGCACAAACAAATTAGTCCATACCTCTATTAATTCAACCTTTCTGTCATGCACATAAGGGCTTACATCAGGGTCACTTTCATTGCGATATTCAAGTGTTGATATTTGTAAGTTATCAATAATATTCTGTATGGTCTGATGCTTTGCTGAATAATCACATTTAACACCAGGCACTTTAATTATCGGGTCAACTGAATGTTTTTTTTGTGTTTGTGTATAAGCGAGAGAAATCTAAGTATAGGAAAATGGAAAAGGATGGAGATTTTCTTGCATACAAGTGGGGTCCTTAATGTCTTTTTGTAGGCTGATTTGTTAGAGATTATTTTTTAGAAGTTCATTGATACTGAACAGTTCCAGAGGCAAGTCTGACTTTGAAACTAACTTTTTAGAGTTCTTTTGCAGAGTTTTGCTTTCCTTTCCCACTTTTCCCTTCGCTGTGTAGTGTTCATTGCAATCCTTTTTGTGGTTGTTTTCCTGCAACTGATTCTGTGGTTATCTTCTTCGTATTGCAGACTTCGTGATCTAAAGCATTCTTGGTGAGGCTTTTCATTCTTGATTCGAGAGGGTTTTCGTATTGCAGAACCGCTGTAAGTGTCCCGCTTCTTTCTTGTAGTAGTAGTTAGTAGCTTGTATTTAGCTTGGTGGATACCTCTAACCTGGTTTTATGCCAAACCTGAGGTGTAACGAAGCCAAGTTAAATATTGAGTTTGTTTTTAGTTAGTATAATTAGTTTTATTTGATTGCATTGCTTAGCCGAGGTGGTGGCATAACCCCTCGCATATTCTGTTTGCTGAGTTGAGGTGGCGGCCTAGCCCCTCCAGTCTGTTAGTTTGTTAGTCTGTTAACTGTTTATTTGATTGCATTGCATGAACATTACTTTTTTGCACTATAAGAAACATGTCCTTGGACTAGATTAAAGATTTGATAGATTAGTGAGCCTAGCTGCCCTTACACAGCAAGTAGCCTTACTTCCTTCACTTACAGCTTGAACTGCACTTGTCCATTCTCCTGCAGCTAGATATTGCATGAGGCACGATAAAGTTCTGTACACATAGGAACCTACTACAATTCCTCAAGACTGCATATACACACACCATGTAAAATATCAACACTTGTATTTTCTATACTGATTCAGCGCAATATGCTATATGACCATATATACAAAAAGATTTTCCTGAGGTTTCCTGCAAACAACATTTACCGACCAAAGTAGGAGACGTCGGATCAGCCAGAAGAAGCACCACTATAATTGTTCACATCAGGATCTCCAAACCCTGCAAGCAAGGGTCCCTTTCGGTCCATTGCTCAACTTATATCTGTCTCTTCCCTTCTGGAATCTTTTAAGGGCTTCCTTACGTACCTTCGTCTCTTTTTCTATTTTACCAAGTGTTTCTTTTATCTTCAACTTCTTCTCTTCAATCTGCCTCGGGATACCAAATGTATGTGCAAGCAACCCGACTGCAATCCTTGGGAAGTATAATTAACTACTTGTTCCTAAAGTTCCTGATACATTTCCAACTCTAACTTAATGATGATGCCTAGCATGGCTTTGCCCTTTTCATGTGTTACCTAGCATGGCTTTGCTCTTCCTGTAGAATGATGATGCACATACCGGTGTTTTTATGCTTCGTTATTTATTTCTTTCTATTTTGTGCATATACTTAGGCCATATGTAGTGTTGTAAGAAAAACATAGTAATGTTGTGTAACCTTCAATTAATGTTGTAGGTTAGAAGTAATGGACAAGAGTTGGATGACGATAAGAAATAGGTTGGCAAGTAGAGAGTATATACTGGGGGTGCAATCTTTTCTACAATTTGCGAAGGCGAATTTAGGACCACAGCCCGAGATTCGGTGTCCATGTAATGAATGTCTAAATGGCAAAAAACATAGCTTTGCAGTTGTTAAGATCCATTTGATACGGAGAGGAATTGACTCTTCTTACAAGACTTGGGTGCACCATGGGGAATCTGTTCCCGCACCTCAAGCATATGATAATGAAGGTATTGGGGATGAAACTGGAGGGGAGGTCCCTAAGGATGGCAACCAATTGCAAAATATGTTGGAACAGGTCTTTGTTGGTGGCCTCTTGGATGACGATAGCGATGAATTGCCTGCTAATCTTGGGAGGGGCGATGTCCGGAGTTTCGATAAGTTGTTCAATGCTGCTCAACGTAAAATTTATCCTGGATGTGAAAAGACTGTGCTAGCATTCATTGTTGAGATGCTTCATGTTAAAGTCTACAAGAAGATGCCGAATGACACGTTCCATATTATGATGAATACTATTAAAGGGATGCGAGCAGACTATGATGAGGCTATTCCTTGGAACACTTATGAAGCGAAGAAATTCTTAAGGGATTTGGGTTTGGGATATGTGCCTATTCATGCATGTGTAAATGACTGCGCACTCTTTTGGAAGGAGAATGAAAATATGGAAAATTGCCCAAAGTGTAATGAGCCTAGGTACAAGGTGAACGATGGTACGGGTAAAAAGATCCCCCGCAAGATATTGCGGTACTTACCATTGACTCCTAGACTACAAAGGCTATATTGTTGTGAGAAAATAGCTCCTGATATGAGATGGCACAAAGACAAACGTGTAGATGATGATGAATTGCGTCATCCGGCTGATGCTCAGGAATGGAAGAACTTCGATGAGCGATTTCCCGATTTTGCTGCTGAACCACGAAATGTGAGGCTCGGGATGGCTACTGATGGTTTCAATCCCTTTGGACACATGAGTCAGTCATATAGTATGTGGCCTGTAATCATGGTGCCTTACAATCTCCCGCCGTGGAAGTGCATGAAAGAACCCTTTTGCTTCATGTCACTGCTTATTCCTGGTCCATCGTCCATTGGAAAAGATATTGATGTTTACTTGCGTCCGTTAGTTGATGAGTTGAAGGAGTTGTGGAAGAATGGTGTACGAACTTATGATGCCTCTACTGGAAAAACTTTTACGATGCGTGCATGTGTGTTTTGGACCATCCACGACTTTCCTGCATATGGGATGATGTCTGGGTGGTCTACAAAGGGTTATTTGGCTTGTCCCATTTGCAATTGTGATTTCTCATCAGTTAAGTTGAGGAGTAAGATTGGATATTTGGGTGCGCGCCGTTGTCTACCTGAGAACCACATTTGGCGAAGGAGCAAGCTCTTTAACGGTAAATTTGAGGATAGGACCAGACCTGTGGAGTTGTCGGGCCAAGAAATATTAGAACAAATTAACTCAGGGACATACGAGCCGTTTGGGAAACATCCAAATAACAGCAAGAAAAGAAAAAGGGATCAGTTTGAGAAAAATTTGAATTGGGGGAAGAAAAGCATTTTGTTTGAGCTCCCTTACTTTGAGTTTCTCAATCTTCGATGGAATCTCGATGTCATGCACATAGGGAAGAACATATGTGAAAATTTGTTGGGGACATTTTTGGGCATAGATGGAAAGAACAAGGATACGGAAAAGGCACGAAAGGATTTGGAGGATCAGGAATTACGCAAGGAGTTGCACCTAAAGAGGCGTGCAAATGGGTCATTTGAAAAGCCCCCGGCCATGTACACATTATCAGCGAAAGAGAGAGAAGGCTTTTGTAATTTCTTAAAATCGATCAAGTACCCAGATGGATATGCAGCGAACATCTCTAAGTGTGTGAACACTCGTGGTGGCAAGCTATCGGGGCTCAAAAGTCATGATTGTCATGTCCTTTTGCAAAGACTTCTCCCGATTGGTATGCGTGGCTATTTGAACAAGGAAATTGGAACCGCGTTATTTGAGTTCAGTAACTTCTACCAACAGTTGTGCTCAAAAACAGTGAGGAAGTGCGATTTGGATAAACTTCAGGAGAACATTATACTTGCGCTTTGTAAGTTTGAAAAGATTTTCCCTCCCGCTTTCTTTGACGTAATGGTACACTTGGCTATTCACCTGCCTCGCGAGCTTAAACTAGGAGGGCCAGTGCAATATCGATGGATGTACCCCATTGAAAGGTATGTATACACATTGTACTAATTATGTCATTTAGCTATAATCCTAGAAGCATAACCTAATACTATGGCATTTTTTATAGGCTACTTGGAGTTTTGAAAAAATTAGTTGGCAATAAAGCTCGTCCTGAAGGTTCAATTGTGGAGGCTTACGTTTCTAAAGAATGTACAACCTTTTGTTCTATGTATCTCGATGGAATTGAGACAGTGTTTAATCGCCAAGAACGGAATGACGATGGTGGTGAGCATGAAGTCGGGTTAAGGGCTTTCACTCAGCAAATCCGTCCCTTTAGTATAATCCCGAGAGCACCTGATGTACCTGTCGACCAACGTGACATGGCTCATTGGTTTGTCTTGAACAATAGCCCTGAAGTAGAACCATATCTAGAGTACGTATTTACTACAATTTTTTTTCCTATAGTTGGTTGGGGTTTTATCATCATTCATAATTCTCTATGTTAATTAGGATACACAAGAATTTGTTGGGAAATGGCAATACACTTGACATTGCGAAGAGACAACGCAAAGAGTTTCCTCAGTGGTTCAAACGGCATGTAAGACATACAAAATTGAATTTTCTCACTCGTCACATTAAGACATGTTTATTTATAGTAGCATAATAGTCATTTTTAATGTAGGTGAATGAATTGCGGAAGCAAGGGTCTCCAGAAGCAACTAATGAGTTGTGGTCATTGGCCAACGGACCCGGGCCAATAATAAACACATATTCAGGGTGCATTTCTAATGGCGTCCGTTTCCTTACTATTGAACGGGACAACCGACATACAACTCAGAATAGTGGGGTGGTAGTGGAAGGGGAGCACGAAGGCCAGACAATAAACTTTTACGATTTCTTAACCAAAGTATGGGAAATGGACTATTTATTCGGTCATCGAGTTGTTTTGTTCCAGTGCGAATGGTACAATTCCGGTTGTAGTAGATTTTTTCGGGTTGATGCACATTGCTCAAGTATTGATGTAAGAAGTCGATGGTATAAGGATGACTCATTCGTTTTTCCAAGTCAAGTCCAACAAGTATTCTACATTGCAGATACCAAGTTGGGTGAGCATTGGAAAGTAGTCGAACGAATTCACCGTCGAGGAATCTGGAATGTCCCAGAGACGGATAGTTTTGAAACTAGCGGGTCTCCCAATGAAGTTTTCCAGCAGGAAATAACTAGTGATGTTCCAACAATTGTCGTTGCAGATCCTCCCATCGTATCCTCTTTGCGGAGAAATGATATTGAACCTGCAATTATTAGTGAGGAAGAACCTGCAATTATTAGTGAGGAAGAAGATCATAGCGACGAGTATGAAGAAGACTTAATGGCTGATCTAGACGACGATGAAGAAGAGGAAGAAAATCATAGTGATTCTGATGATGATTTTGACATAGAAGCTTAATGTACCAAGATATTTGGTGGTCGTATGATTACCTAAGATTAATTGCTCAACTTAGATTTAGCTACTTTGCTGTTGTATGTGGCCCATTGATTTGTCCACTTCAATTGATTTTGTTCATTTCCTAGCCTTGGGGGGATGTCCCTTGGAAGATCAGATGTAGGTTTGTGTTGGTGGGTACTATCTTTTGTGGTTAGCTAGTCGCGCTGCATTCAAGTTGACAATTCTAGTGCTGAATTCAAGTAGTGTTTGCTTCTATTTGTTTCTGTTGGTGGTTGGCAGTTGTGATTATGTGCTAACTGGTTGAGCTGGATTTTAATGATGCTTGTATTTCTTTTTCTGATCTAGAGTTATCTATATCTATGCTTACATATGGGTGACAAAGGAAATTCAAAGAACTGATAATCACTCTGCACTTTCCAATTCATGGGCTATATAACAGTAACCTTGCCTGAGTTTCCTTTGGCTTTACTCTTGCCTCTCTCAGGAACCAGAACCACCAGCCCCTGTACCACTTTGAACTCGAAGTTGATCAGGAGATAAAGCACCCTTCACAAGTTCCTCCTTATAATGAAGAATATCACCCTCATTATTAATACTATGAACAACCACATCTACTATATCCTCAATAGGACCAGCAGTATTAAGAACCAGATGAACCCCATTCCCTTCTGGCTTAGAGCCCTCCTCAACTACCCTTGCCCCATCTTTAACCACCCAAACTAGATTCTGCTGCACAGGAGTTGATTTCCGAACCACCTCATGGCATGTCTTATGCCCAAAGACTTTACATTTGTCACATTTGAAAGGTTTCCAAGGATACCACACCTTAATAGTGTACCGAGTCCCATCTTCCAAAGCAACCTCAAAACTGTCAGGCAACTCAGAATTAACATCAACTTCTACAGACTTTAGCATAGTTGAGACGCTTACAACCCTCTATAAAGGTCTCCCGACTGCACTAGCCACATAGCTCAAACCTGGTGCAGTCCACAATTCCAACGGAACATTATAAAATTGTGCCCAAATAGGAATATTCTTGAGTTGGTCCTTTTCCAAATTCATCTGTGGGTGCCATTGTTTCAGAATTAGAAGCTTACCCCCAAAATGCCACGGACCAGCTTCAACAATGTCTCGAAAGGCCCCAGCCTTATTAAACTGGAAGAAGAAAAATCCCTCCTCATTGGATAACACTATTAGCTATGTTCTCTTGTACAAGAAGCAAGTTCAATATTTTGAAGTCTAAAGAGCCATAAATACCAAGTAAATTGCAAGCCGAAAGTTCAACTTCCCTAAGTCTGGCGTTTTGGTTACCAATTACCAGCTTAGGGCCCAACTATAGTACTCCTAAACTTCCAAAATCAGCCGATACTCTCCCGTGAGCAATATGGTTATTGATTGTTTATCATATGCTACATACCTCGTAATATAAAGACTGCATTGTTTGTCCTACATATCTCTCATTATAATTCACTTCTTTGATATGCTTGTATGTAAATGGATTGTTTCAAAATTTGACAGATTGCATCATGGCTCCTGGATCAAAAAAGAGCAGTGCATCGTCCAACTCGACTGGCACAAATCGTAACACAGCACCGGTACGAGTTGAAACAACCCCGACTGGCACAAATCGTAACACAGCACCGGTACGAGTTGAAACAACCGCTGCAACACCTTCAGAGATTCTAACATCTACTCCTTTGACGGTTGCATCACCTTCTACCCGTGCTAGTGCTTCAGGTAAATGCACCTGTATCTCTCTCTCTCACCTGTACTTCAGCATTAGGAGTGATTCCAAAAGATGCCATAAATCTAGCTCTATATCTTAGGACGAAGTCGAAAATTTGACCTAATTTGGGAGCTTCTGTATGACATGAAGAGAAAAGACCAATCTTTGATATCTCTGCGAACTGCTCAGATTGTTTCAGCTAGAATAGCTAAGGTTTGTTCAGTTAGGCAGACGGTTGAGTCTTTTAGAAAGTTCCGAAAGCTCGTTCCAGAATTCAATACCAATTGTTTTAATGCCTTGTTGAGGACTCTGTGTCAAGAGAAAAGCATGACAGATGCAAGAAATGTTTATCACAATTTGAAACATGAGTTCCGGCCAAATCTACGGACTTTTAACATACTCTTGTCCGGTTGGAAGTCACCAGAGGAAGCTGAGGGGTTCTTCCAAGAAATGAGGGAAATGGGTTTAATTAGTCTCCTCAGCCTACCTGTATCTTTCTTTCAGATTCTTGGAAGATCATTACCTAGCTAAAAATGCTCGTTTTGTTTCGTGTTTAGATGTATGAAAAGATCTCTAGACTTTATCATGCCCTTACTAACAACAGATGTCCCAAGTTTCTAATGAAATTGTCGATTTCATTAAAAAAAAAAAATAGAGATGCTAAAACATAAAATCTCACCATTGCTTTCACAGTCCTGTAAATTGTTCATACAGTTAATATTCAAAAGCATATGGTCGTAGTATAATGTGCAACCATCAGACTTGCCCCGGTTTCACAGGACACCAATGAATATGGATCAATACAGAGTTGTCTGCTATAATGGTTTCTGGGCCAAGTATGCCAAACTACTCCCAAGTCTCACCTGTACTGAACCATAACACAAAACTCAATAGAAAAACTCAGAGATGAAGTTCATCTCTTGTACTTTTGTTTTCATGCCTTTAGTGTAAACTCCATAAACTCCTATTCTTATGTTGTTTTATTTTAATGCTAATCCTGTTATTCACTTCTATTAAAACACAATTTTATGCCTTTAGTTTGATGTATAGTTTCCTGTATATAAGTAGGTTATATTTATGCTTGCAAAAGGCCTATATCCCAACAAAATTAAAAACCGATCAATCCAACGGGCATACACACGTGCCGTGCACGTCAGAAAGTACCTAGTACTAGAATACAGAGCTGCCAACCTACTTTAGCTGCTGAGATTAATCGCTAAACACCAGCAAAACAATTCTGATTTGACTGTTGCTGCTATTATCCAGTTCAGTTGCTGCCAATCACCCTCTTTTGCATGTGTTTCCCTCCTATCTATTAGATGGACTTAAAACATGTGGTGTTTGTTATGGCCCAATCCGTCCATTTTTCTTTTAGCCCTTGGCTTAGATCCTTGTAGCCAAGTGCTTAGTTCACTTTTCTCAATCTTTGATTTTACAGGTGCAACTTTAGCAAAGCGGCGGCGTGTGCGGGGGCCAACACGTGGAAAAAGAATAAAAAGGATAATTGCCGAGAATAAAGGGGAGAGGATCCCAGTTTACGTGACGCCGGAAATGAGAGCATTTTGTGGAATAAATGCAAACAAGGTGGCGAGTGAACTGGGGACACAAATTAGGTGGGTATGTCCTATTCCGGGATTTTACTCCTCATGGAAAAATGTTACTGATGAGTACAAACGTGCCATCCTACAAGCTGTCCGGGTAAGAATGTCTACTTTGAATGGTTACCAGCGTAACACCCTCATAATATAAAGACTGCAGATTGCATTATGTTAATGAATTCTTATCTATATGTTTGTAGGACAAATTTAAAGTCACGGAAAATGACATTGAGGGCACTGAGTTAATTGAGCAAATTTTTAATGAAAAGGCAAATCTACTGTACAAAGATTGGAAATGGAGGATGAACGATTTCTATACAAAGACTGTTGACGCTGGCTTAGATGCATATCAGCATCCTTTTCAAGCGATGTCTCCTGATGACTGGAAGTACATGATCGATCATGTATTCAAGGATCCAAACCGAGAGGTTAATTGAATACTTATTGTAGTTACATTTCCAACTCTAACTTAATATCTAACAAATGATTTTTTCAGGACCGCAAAACAGCTGGCAAGAAAAATAGGGAGAGTGTACCGTATGGTCATACTACGGGCTCCCGATCCTTTGCTGCCGTGATGACTATTGCGGTGAGAGACATTTTGCTCATAGTGCTGTAGTTACTTTTGTTCGTAGTGCTGCTATTAATGATGGGTTGTGCCAATTCTGTTATGATTTCTGCCGGTGCTATTTGCTGGATTGTTGACATGCTATGGTTATGTGAATATGCTAGGCTGATCGTGAAAAGCAAAGAATTGCCATTGAGGTAAATGATGATGATGGAAACGGTAATGATCCAAACAGTAACGAGGGTAATGAGGGAACAAAGAAGCTCGATTTATGTGATTTGTTTGAGGCATCACATAGATTGAGAGATACAAATGAATGGATCAATTCAACATGCCAAGAGAAACATGTATGCATTTAATGTTCAATCCTTTACTTTTGTTGTCTGCTTTTTCATTAGTCCATTCCTTATGTCTTTGTTTGTTTTTTTTTTCTTTTCCGAAATGATAGGAGATGATGGTGAAAACACGTGACGAGGCAGCTCTTTCTGGCACTCCATTATCAACTGAAGAACTTTCAATAAAGTGCCTCGGGGAGCCGAAGACAAAGAACTACATAAGAGGATTAGGGAATGGGCCAAAGCCATCTATCTATCTTTCCAAATCCAACTCACAGTCAGCAAGCGAGGACCGGCTGCAAAAACTTCAACGTGAGTTGGATTTAATTCGTGAAGAGCAAAGAAGAGAGAGGGAAGAGGAGAAGACGCGAAGGGAGGAGGAACAAAGACGACACGAGGAGGAACAAAGACGACACGAGGAGGAACAAAGACAACGTGAGGAGAAGTATGAGGAGGAGAAAAGGCGTTGGGAGGAGACACAAAGGCGACAAGATGAGGAGCGGTCTATACTTCTAAAAGAGATGGAGGTATTCAAAAGCTTTATGACCCAAATGCAGAATGGTGGAGGCGGCAACATGGGAGCAGGGTGATGGTGGCTCAAATATATGGTACGTAGTTTGAGAATATCACTTCTAGAATTTCCTGCTATTATGTTTGTGGTACTGCTATGGACTGCATTTTTTCTTGCTGCTTCTGTTTATTTGGTGTATTACAATTGGAATGCTTAAAAAGGTTGAAGCTGGTTGGGTGTTGGTTCCACAACAGTCATTGGACTGCATTCATAAAGCTAGGAAACCAGTTTTGTGACTGTCATGGACTGAATATGCTAGGAAGCGATGCATATCTCTTTCATGTTTTGAGAAATAATACAACCATTGATATCTGAATGTGTAGTTTAGGTTCTGATTAGGTCATGGGATATGTCTAATTTATTGTGTAAAATCTCTAGAACTGAATTTAAAACGTGGAAGGAATTAAAAATCATATACTGAACTGCTGTTGCGAAACTCTCAGTGCTGACAGCACCGTCGCACTTCACGGAAACGGCTATAACTCGGCCTAGAAAACTCGAAATCACATTCCGCTTTCTTTGTTGGAAACTAGACACATAGAGCTTCAACTATATGTAAGCCACGTGCCTTAGTTGTGCCTGACTAATAACAGATTTCAGTTTGAAGTTGGCCTAAAATCTATTTTCTGGAAATAGACTGAGTTTTTGGTCTAGTCGGTACCTGTTTAAAAATACTTCCCAAGGTCAGGACAGTAAAGCAACCTGCTTCAACTGGACTGCACACAGTCAGCAGCAGCCGAGATGGACCAATATAGACTTGGGCAGCCTTAGACCTGGACAGAACCCAACTGTTTCAGCCCAAACTGGGCAGCCTACAACCTGGATAGACCCATAATCTGGGCTGCATATCAAACTGAGCAGCAGAGCAACAGCAGTTAACTGCTGCCAGCAGCCGAATCAGTAGCAGTCAACAATGTTTGCAGTAGCAGTCAACAGAACAGCTATAGTAGTAGTCAACAAAATAGCAGTAATAAACCTAGGGACATGCTCCCTAGCAAGGCATAAACAATCCAAGGGACAACCCCCCAAGGATAGGTCAATAAAAAGGAAGCAACTAGAGATAGCCCAAATGCTCAACCATCAAATAGCAAGAAAAAGCTATAACAGCCAGCAGCTAACAGGACAGCAGCAAGCAGCTATAATGGCTGCCAGACAGGCAGCAGCAGCAAGCAAAACACAGCAGCATAATGCAAGGAGATCACAGCATAATGCAGGGATTTGGAAGTTAACTATTGCTGAAAACGTTCTTTATGTAATGAGTAATAGGAGGAACCTTTGAGCCCATCGAACCAAATAATCATAATTCGCAAACTGGAGTCTTTAACATCCTTTTTTATATCGAAATGGATTCAGCTTTCCTTAGAAGAGATAAATAGGATCGGATAGAGAACACATGCCTTCTATAAATAATGTAGTTGGTCAGTATGCTTTCTTTTTATTGATTGAGATTGAATGAAGGGATTGGGAAGTTAACTATTGCTGAAAATGTTCTTTATGTAATGAGGCAAAGTAATAGGAGGAACCTTTGAGCCAATCGAACCAAACAATCATAATTCGCAAATTGGAGTCTCTAGCATCCTTTTTTATATCGAAATGGGTTCAACTTTCCTTAGAATAGATAGATAGGATCGGATAGAGAACACGTGCCTTCTTTTTATTGAGTGAGATTGAATGAAGAGATTGGGAAGTTAACTACTGTTGAAAAGGAACCTCTAATTTCTTTATGCATTGAGGCGAGGTAATAGGAAGAACTTTTGACTGAATTGAATGAAACAATCATAATTCACAAATTGAAGTCTGTAGCATCCTTTCTTATATCAATATGGGTTCAACTTGCCTTAGAAGATATAGATAAGATGCGATAGAGAACACTGGAGATGCTTAAATTGATTCAATTATGTCAAGTTTTGTGACTTAGTAGCATACTTATTTGTGTCTTATTTCGCTTGTGGATTTAGCTAGATATTGATTATATGCATTCCAAATGGAACAGGAACAACCATCCTACTTAATCACAAAATTAAAAATATAAATTCAAATTTGGTCAGTTTTTTGGATTCAGTTAATGCATATTTTGATTTTTTGTTACATTCTAGATCGTTATCTTAATGCACCTGTGATTATATTTTGAAGAGTGAACCCATGCTGAAAATCTTAGTACCAATAAACAGTTCGAATGTTTTGGAAAAAACGAGATACGAGGCCGTTTTCTGTACTTTTGAGATTACAAGACATCTTATAACTCAACCCTTTCTTTCCTTTCTCCTCAACAAATTTTCCAAACAGATTGGGTGAATATTTACGTTAGCTAAGTGATTTATTTAGGGTAAAAACAAATTTTCCTCTGTTTGTTTTTCCTCATTTGAGCTTTTTATGAATATTCAAGATGGATTCTAGTGTAACAGTTGCATCCCCATGTCAAGATAATTTTCCGTTTTGGCTTGTAATTAGTTTGTATCTACTTATGTTAATACTTTGAGCAATGGTAACACTAGTTCATAAATACTAATGGTGGATTATTCTTTTCTTTTCTTTTTTTACAGATTGACGCTTAACGGAGTATCCTGCAGTTCTACTTTTGGTTATTGACTATGAAGATCAAAGTTGGATTTTGGTTGTGAACGTGCAATTAGGTTATCCATCTGTCGAGGTTGAACTTTTTAGTATTTTGCAATCTAGGGGTTTTGATACATTTTGTTATTGAGCTTAGATTTTTTTTTTTAATTTCCCCCTTGTGGTTGATGTGTTGTTATTTTGCGTTTTAGGAATTTGGATACAAGTTGTTTTCTAAGTATTTGGTGGATATTTCTATTTATGGAATTCTAGATTTATTTCTTGGAATTTTATTTTTTATTACATACATTATGTTGCAATTTTGTGGATGTAATGAAAATGGAGGGAAAATAAAATTTACAGGGTTGCTCAAATATACAGGGATATTGACCAATTGGTACGGACAATAAGTACATTTCCCGACTAAAATTTGGTCGCCAAAAGGGTATTTATTTATTGAATTGTACACACATTTCCGACTAAATATTTAGTTGGCAAAATATGGACACAAATTCCCCGACTAAATATTTAGTCGGCCAATAGGTAAACACATTCCCCGACTAAACATTTAGTCGGCCAATAGGCAGCACATTCCCCGACTAAACATTTAGTCGGCCAATAGGTAACACATTTCCTGACTAAACAATTAGTCGGCCAATAGCACATTTCCCGGCGAAATATTTAGTCGGACAATAGGGTCAACCTTCCCCGACTAAACAACTTTCCCCGACTAAACCAATAGTCGGCAAATAGGATATACATCCCCGACTAAATAATTAGTCGGCCAATATAATCACATTCGCCGACTAAACTTTAGTCGGCAAATAGTCTAATCTTTACCGACTAAACTGTTTTTAGTCGGCAAACACCTTTTCCGACCTTCTTCCGCCGACTAACGTGCCGACCAAATATTTTAGTCGGGGAAGGCTTTTGCCGACTAAAATCCCTACCATTGCCGACTAAACAGTTAGTCGGGAAAGGTGTTTTTTCTTGTAGTGGGACCTGATATTAATTTTGATCTTGATCTCAGAATTTTATTTTTGGGGGGAAGAAATCTACAAAGAAATCATGCAACTGAAATTAAAATCGATAGGGGGAAAGTGATTGGAGAGAGAAGTAAATAGAAGATTTGGATTAGGAACACCGACTAGGTATTGTGGTGGATTGAGAGAGAAGTGAAAAATATGAAGGGGAGAGAAAATGAGAAGTAAAAGACAAACAAATTAGGCAACATGAAAGGGAAGGCGGGATTCGTCCAAAAGTATTTTAGACGGTCCGGATTTTCAATCAACTCTTCCAGTTAAAGTTTTCTTCAGAAGTGTTTTTACAAAATCTGGACCATTGACGGATGATCTGAATAAAATGCTACACCATACAGCGTGCCTGGGGTGCTACAAGGTCCCGGATGATTGTGGCATTAAAAGAGTTTAGTCGTGGCGTTTCACACCATATTTTCACTCTCTTCTGCGTACTCAACAGTGGGTATCCATCACCGTTGCCACAATATTCAAATTGGCTCGACTCCTCAACCATTCTCCTCCTTATCTGAATCGGAAACATCTCTATTTTAGATGACACAGATCAATTGAGTATCCACACTTGTCTTTTTCTTTTTTATGTTTTTGATCATTATATTTTGAAAAGATCCATGAATACTCTTTCCATCCCATTTCAAATGTCCCTACAGGAATCCGTGAAATTTCAAATTTCAACAAAACATATTTTTACATATTATTTTTTTAAGTTTATTAAAGTGCTCAATGTGCTCATTGAGCACTTTAATTTGATGTAAGAAAATAAAAAAATATGTAAAAATATCTTTTTGGGGGTTTGAAAATGCACGGATCCCCATAGGGGACATAAAGTGGGACGGAGGGAGTATCTCTGTGTGTGTGTGCGTGCATATACATACATATTCTCTCAGTCCCTAAATAAATATCCAGCCCGCAAACCTAAGCCTTAAAATAGATGCATTCTTTTCGTTCAAATAATTAGAAAAAAATACCTTCGCTCCGAAGGTATATTTTTTCAATTTTTTGAACTAAAAAATACATGTTTTTAAAGGTCTAGATATTCGGTCCGGACATTTATTTAGGGACAGAGGGAGTATATTTTATGCATAAACGTGGTTGTGTTGTTAAATTCTTGTGGGCTACTTCTGATTGAGCTTGTAAAAAATATTACTCCCTCCGTCCCTTTTTAAGTGTCACACTTCGTAACTCCAACTTATTAAGAAAACATCATCATTACATCTTTCACATCAACTTTTACTTCCACTTTCCCTATTTACCCTCTATGGAGACATCATCATTACACTTTTACTCACTAACTTTTCAAAATGGAATATACTTTTATGGGCAAAATGGAAAATATACCAACTTTTACCCACTAACTTTACAAAATAGACACTTATTAAGAGACAGCCCAAAATGAAATACTGAATTTTAAAAAGGGGACGGAGGGAGTATCAAACATTATGCAAGTTTTTTTCTCTTTTTTATACGGAAAGTCTAACTGTACAGATATTGTGCACAATGATTGTGCATAGATCATGGTGTGGGGCCCAGTCTGGGTTCCACATCAACAATCCAAGCCGAGCCGTTCACTAAATCTAAAACATTTTTTCGAATGCTCCTGCAAAAAATCAACTCAATCCAATACGTAGAGGTGCTTGATTTAATCATCTAACTTTTCATTTAGATTTTAGGATCTTGAAAAGTTAAGTGATTGGACCGAGCACCTACAGTAATTGGATTGAGCTGATTTTCTAAAGAGGCCTTAGAATTTTTTTTTTTACATTTAATGAACGACTCGGATCATTTGTGTGGGATCCGGAGTGGACCCGACACCGTGATCTGTGCACAATCTTTGTGCAGTTGGCAGCTCTCTTTTTTATAAGCAAGAAAGGCTTTTTTCTTTTTCATCTAAATGATCCATTATTTTGAGAGGGTAGTAGTTGGTTGGACTTTAGAGGGTGGCGTGAAAGAGTATAACGACCCGAATTGAATAACCTCCTTAATAACAGTATGAACAACTAACAACATTTTTAAAAATAATCATACAAAAAGAGGAGTGTTTGCATCAATTAGGAGAGTGTAGAAATCAATTTCTTATTTTAAGAGGGTACTATGTTGAGGATAAAAAAAAAAGAAAAAAGAAAAACCTCCGCTGAATAAAAGTATGAACAACTAACAACATTTTCAAAAATAGTCAAATACAAAAAATGAAGTTAATAGTTATCTCCTTTTTAACCTCAAATTAGAACAAAAATTAGTTCAATAAAAGGCCATGCATATGATTATTAGATTCTCTCATTCCCTATTGTCTTTTAATTTCTTTTATACTTCCACTACATCAATTGTTTTCTTATTTACTTTATCTTGTCTTCAATATAGTAAGTACTAACCTCTCTCTAACATCTCCATCTTCTTTCTACCCCCAACTCCAGCGGGGGGGAAGGGAGGAGTCGTCTCCTCCCTCGTCCCCCCAGGCGCCATTTTCTTTCCCTCTTCTCTGCTCTATGCTCTCTCTCTCTCTCTCTCTCTCTCTCTCTCTCTCTCTCTTCTCTCTCTCTCTCTCTCTCTCTCTCTATATATATATATATCTTCCTCTTTTCCTAATATACCTACTATCTCCGATTGTGTTTCTTCCACTTGTCCTCTCCTCTGTTTTCTATCTCCTCTGTCGCCGTTCGTCTGCCAGTTGCTTCCTTGGCTGCTTCAGGTTGTTCTAATGGCTAGGGCGGCGGCAACGGGTGGAGGCACGATCGCTTGCTTCTCTTGTCATTCATGGCTCTTGGGCATAATCGGTTATTCCTAACGGGTTGGTGGAGGGCTAGTGGCAGGTTCGACATGATCATTTTTCTGGGCTTCTTCATATCTGTGGTGCGGTGGTTAGTGGTGTGGCTTGCTGACCTGGGTTGTTTGGATGGTGGTCTGCAGCAGCGTATGGAAGCTCAGGAGTCAGATCTCAACCGTTTGTCAGGACTGAATTGACAGTTTCTTGGTGGGTTCTTATGGGTTTTGGCTTCTCGCGATTGTCGCGTCGGCGGGGGCTGCCATTTTTCTGTGGGTGCTGGTTGGTTTTTCGGTCTCGATGAGGCTTTGTGTGGTGGCGTTTTGTTGTCGTGGCGGTGGTGGTGGTGGCTGGGCTTCAAGTGGCGATGGTGGTTGTGGTGTGTATGTAGGGTTAGGTTTAGGTTCTGGGATGGGCTTGGCCCATAAGGCAAGGAAGGTGTTTGGGCTTTTGCCCCTTTTGCCCCTTTTGGTGTTATGGACTTGGCTCATTGGTTGTTTTTATTTCATCCAATCCTTGGTTGGATTCCCTTCCATCCTCTCCGAACTTGATGTACCATGGCCAAGTCTCTTAATAGAACTTGTTTTGCCTACAAAAAAAAAAGTATTAAAATTGAGTTTGGATTAGAAAAGACCAAACTCCATCCCTGTTTGTTTAAGAGTTTTAGATTTTGGATTCTAATTATTATCCTATTTTCCTCCAATCATTACTCTCATTTTTTTCTCTATCTTTCTCCAATCATTACCCCTATTTCTAATCATTAGTCTATTTCTCTCTGCACTCATTACCTACAAATCCAAAATCCCAAAATGAACGGGGTCTTTTGGTTCAAAATCACTAATAACAAATACAATCAAATACTGTAATTTGAATGGTAGTATGTCAGGGAGAGAGGGGGAGGTAGGAAGTGGAATTGTACTAAGGGCCCTAAGTTTTCTTATAAATACACACTAACTTCCCCTCTGGTATTGAAAATTACTCTCTCTTCTTTTACTTAACAAATTTAATATAGATACCTTCCCACCCGTTTAAATTGGCTTTATGGTGTTAATTTTGACAAGTCAAAGACCATAATACTCTGAAGACAATTTCTATTTCGCCTGATAGTTGTTTAAACCTGTTCTGCAGATGTTGAACATTTTTTTGTTGCTTTTGGAAAAACGCATGAGTAAATACTACCGTACTTACTCATTACATAACAAGGATATTTGTAACGCCCCGATTTTCGGACACGTTGATTAAAACATTTTTCAAAATAATTTCTTAAAATAAAGGACAATTTCTTAAATAACTACGTAAGCTTAGTTTGATTACATCAATTCATCATAAATATAATAAGTTTCAAATCAAAGTACAACTTCAAAATTAGTTTGTCAAAAGAAATAGAGCAACTAAAACTAGGGAAATCCAAGGCTCGTTAACTTCATTCTTCAGGAGGCTTGACCTAATAATGCCCTTCTGATCCATGTTCAATACCTAGCATTTGAACACAGGGGTAACGTAGTACCATGAGCGATTAACGCTCAATAGCTAAAGCCTACCCGAAACCCATAACTTTACAGATAAATGTATAGCAATTCAATAACAGTAATAAGAGGAGAAAGATAACACATCATCCAATTCTTTACTAGCCATTATCTTACATGAATTCTAAGGATCCTTTCCATAAAGATCATTTCCTCTCACATCCACTAACTACAACCGTCTCATGGGTCCACACTTCCTCTTACTTGTCCTGCACCAAGGTTAGGGGTGAGCGCACCTAAATTATTTACTTATTAGCATGTTCTCACTTAAGACTATAACAGGAGGATCGAGTCTTCTCATGATGTATTGGACATTAGGGCCTGGTATCCACTATCCCTCACTAACTAGAACCGTCTCGTGGGATCTATTCCTTCCTGGATAGAGAAGAGAACTTTCTCATGACGTATCATATATTAGCGTCTCACTAACTATAACCATCTCATTGTTTGGCTGGGATTTTTGGCTTACTTCAGAAATATGATTGTGTGCGAGCGTGCCAGAAAAGGTTTGTAATTATCCTTTTTAGATTTAACTTATAAAAGCCAAACTTAATCAGGCGATTGTGGCGTTGATTCAATTACCTCAACGAAGAGGATTTTTCTTTCTAGAAGTATTGAAATGGCACAACGATTTACTGGAAATTCGACAAACCAAAGAATAAACAAGATACCTTGATCAATTCAAAACAACTTGCTTTCCAATTGATTCTCCAACTTCACAAACGAACAGAACAGATTACAATGTGATTACTTGTAACAACTCCGATTTTTAGCAAATAAAAATCTTGTTGTTTTCGGAAATCCTTTATGAAATCTTGAATCGCTTTTTAGATAATCCGTCATAATTAGATTTTCTTCACTCCGAGCAATCTAGTCATTTTCTAAAGACAAGTGTCTAGTATATTCTCCTAGTCATTAAGAAGAAGTCTTAGAATTACATTTCTTGGCTAGAAATCCTACTTGGCAAGTCTAGTTAGATTCCGACCGATCTTTGAGAAAACCTAACTACCAATTAACCTAGTTACTTCCTCCTAACCCTAATGAAACCTTTGGACATAGATTATTATTATTAGATACATATACATACACATATATATATGACTAGTCAATCCAAGTCATACTTGTCATCTTTGATCTTTACCCATTGGACGATAAAAGTTAGGGAAATCTTTATCCATTGGACAATAGGAAGACCTAGATTTCTACCAAAAGTACTTAATTAGATTTTGTTAAAGGTACATATATATATTTATATATAGTCTTATATACACATGCCTAAAGTACATGTATATATTATTCAAGTATATATTACTTTACTTCTTTAACCATTGGTGTAGACACCTCCCAAACGGGGCATCGCCATACAGATTGATCATTTGTTTGCTCGATTGGTTGCTTGCTTCATAAACCAAGATCGTGGACATTCCCATGGCTAGGAACATCGCCACACGATAGTGGTTATCACAGAGTCGCCACCCAGTTTATTAAAACTAGGAAAATAGATAGAGATTCTGGGTACGGGAGCCAAGAGTACAGTAAGGGGAAGGTGTTAGGCACCCCTCTCTGCCCAGTCGTGAGACTGGCCCATATTTGTTCAACATAAGACATATAGATGCTTTATTTAATTCTAACACGTAGTTTGTTTTTAGTCTTTAAGCAGTTAATGGTGAGCCATGACTGTAATTGAAAGCATGCATAGGAAAGCAGAAAACAAAGTAAAACACAACTGTCCCAGGAAATAGATTACTCGGCCGGTGAATGGATGTCACGGCCGAGTAATCTCACTGGTTTGATATACCGGCCGAGGGATCAAAGCCCCGGTCGGTGTTCTTCCTCACACCAGACAAAAAAGTTAGCAGATAACTAAAACGTTATGATTAAGTATGAAAACGATAAATAAACAAACCAGAGGCCGTTGGGCCTCACCACCTTGATCCCTCAGTTGTTTGATTGCTTCGGATTGATTGTGATTGACTGATTTGCTTCTCAAAAACCCTAGGGTTAGGGTTTGTACTTCAGGGTTTGATCGTTCGGGATGTGGCTGCCTTTGAAAGGTTAGGGCTTCTATAGAGGGAGTATGTGAGATGATTTCTGCAGAGTTTTGAGGTATGAGATGAAGGAATTGAATTTTAATTTCGGAACCCAAAGGTTCCTTTATATAGGCACCGGATGACTCACTCCAACCAATCACAATGCACGATTAAAATTGGAGTTAGAGAGTGATTCTAACTCTTCATGGCAATCCTCTGGCGTAGCCCGAACGCATCGGGATTTGGCTGCTAGGGTTTGGTGAACGGATCAAACATTTGACAGAACGTTCCAGAATCTGGAAAAAGGACGATCTGACGGCCGAGGAATGGATCTGGCGGCCGAGGAATCGATCTTACGGCTGAGGAATGGATTTGACGATCTGGCAGCCGAGGAATAGATCTGGCGGCCGAGGAAACGATGTTGCGGCCGAGGAATCGATCTTACGGCCGAGGGATTGATCTTTCAGGGAGATTTTCTAGCAACAGATTGCTCGGGTGAGGAATTGATGTTATGGCCGTTAGATCGATATTACGGCCGTCAGATGGATTCTCCTAGGCTTCTGTATTTCTGTCTGAAAGGCTGTATGGCTTTGAATTGGGTCCTCTAGGTGGTCAAAGTTCTCACCGAAAGTCCTAAGGTCCTCAAGGAAGCAATCAGCAATCAATGTATCCATTTCATCATCAGGATTGTCCCAAGGTGGGACTTGAAATAATCGTTAGGCCAAATTGGGGTGTCTACAGATGCCCCTCTTTGACTGAACTCAGACGGATCGCGAGACATGTTTGAGTAAGAGTCAAAGCTGTAAAAAGCAACTCAATTTGGTCCAACCACTATTCCAAGGGGTTTTCAAAAAAGGTTTTGTTATGGTCGGGCCGGGAGGCTGCCTACGTATTCCACAAGGGAAATTCAGACCAACCGTAGTTCGGGCAATAAAGAAAAGTGAAAAGTTTGGAGGGTTAGAGACAGAAGACGTACCTTAGGGCTTAAAAAGCCGTAGTGTGACTGAGCCAGGGTTTTGGCGAAGAGTAGTTGAAGGAGCGCAGGGCTGCCGGGGGAGCTTTTGCGGAGAGCTTCCTTAGTTATTTTGGGGTAGATCAGTACACTGCAGATGCGTTTGCTTTTCTTGATCATCCTTACTTTGACTGAAAGGAGCTCGGTAGAGTAGCCTATCCTTGCGAATGAGCTGGAAGGAATTGATGTAATGGGGTGGAATCCAAACTATCTGCTGGGATGAGTTGGACGCCGGTTTGTTTCTGAGATATAGGGGAGGCGCAGGGCCAGTAGCTGGAGCATGGAGCTTTTGGAGATGAGGGAACCGAGGCACGGAGCCGGTTGTAGTCATGAGGCAAGAGCCTGAGGAGTGTGACAGAATCGAGGCGTGGAGCCTGTTGCAGTCTTGAGGCGAAGGCCTGAGGAGATTGGATAGGACCGAAGCGCGGAGCTGGTGCAGTCTTGAGGCGAGGGCTTGAGGTGAGCCTGATTAAACCGAAGCGCGGAGCTGGTATTTGATCATAAAGCGAGAGCCTAAGGTGTCGGAGTTTAGAGCTTGACGTGTTTTGAACCGAAGCGCGGAGCTGGCTGTATTCTGATGGTCTGTGCACGGAGCTTTCTCATCATAAGTTTTGGCGTATAGCCAAAGGATCGAGGCGCCGGGCCGATCAATAAAACCGAGGCGTAGAGCCGGTTGATTTGCAAGATTGACCTGTTCCATGAATAAGAGAGAGATGCAGAGTGTGTATATGATGATAGTGGTTAGATATATGATGATGCAGACTCAATGTGATAATGCAATATGTGCACGGGCCCGTGCGTGTGTGTTTGTTTTTAAGGTTAGAGCTTCTATCAAGTTCCGGACTTGAGCATTCAAAGCGTAGAGCTCGAGCATTCGGACGGCAGAATCCGAGCATTCAAAGTACAGGCTTTGAGCGTCCAGTACACAGTGGTTGGGCATCCAAGCGTAGAGCTTGAGCATTCAAGTGTATAACTTGAGCATCCAGTACACAGTGGTTGGGCATCCAAGCGTAGAGCTTGAGCATTCAAAAATGTTAGATTTTTGAGCATCCAGGCGTAGAACCTGAGAATAAATGTCTTGATTGTTGGGGCGGCTTAGAGCCTGTTGCTTGTTTACGGCTTCGAGCCAGTTTGAGATGATGAACACAGGCTTCGAGCCTGTTAAGAACTTGATTATGTACGGCTTCGAGCCAGTTGAGACACTGGGCTTAGAGCCGCTGGGTTGGTTGTTACGGCTTCGAGCCAGTTGAGATAATGGGCTTGGAGCCGCTAAGTTGAGTGATTACAGGCGTAGAGCCTGTTGCCGTGATAGCGAGCATAGAGCTGCTGAGATAAAGGGCTTCGAGCCACTGAGTGATAGTAGATGTAGGCTTCAAGCCTGTTGAGGTAATGGGCTTCGAGCCGCTGAGACGATGAGGTGATAAATACGGGTGTTGAGATGATTGTTTACGGCTTCGAGCCAGTTGAGATGGTGGGCTTCGAGCCGTTGAGTTGATGAAACGGTGGGCGTAGAGCCTGTCGAGAACTGATTGTTTACGGCTTTGAGCCAGTCGAGATGGTGGGCTTCGAGCCGCTGAGTTGATGAGATGGCGGGTGTAAAGCTGCTGATAGAGGATTACGGCTTTGAGCCGCTGAGTTGATGAAATGGCGGGCTTGTAGAACTGCTGAGTTGTTGAGTATTCCATCTTCCATCTTCCACGGGGTTATGCTTGGGATGTTTCCAAAGCTAGTTTTGAGTATGCTCGGGATTGCCCCCAAGGCTAGATTCCACATGCTCGGGATTGTCTCCAAGGCTAGTTCTGAGTATGCTCGGGATTGCCCCCAAGGCTAGTTCTTGAATATGCTCGGGATTGCCCCCAAGGCTAGTTCTATATGCCCAAGGCTAGTCCTTGACCATATTCCAATTTGTTAGGGAGATTTCCATTACCTCCACTACTGGGAGTGCCTTCCGGAGGCCAAACGCCTTCTAGCGACTCAAATGTCTTTTGGTGGCTAAATGCTTTCTGCAAGTTGGCAACGCTTTCTGGAAGCTAGTAACATAAACGCCTTCTGGAGGGTGCATTGAGTGGAAGCCGTAGGATTGTTTTGCTGGCCTGCTGAGCGCGAGGTTGTGCACATGGCGTGGCATAGAGCTGTTGAGGTGTGGGCGTAGAGCCGCTGAGCAGCACTTGAGCGTCCTCAATGTTTCGATAAGCTTCCTGAAAAGTAAAAGGTTTACTTTAGTTCGGAATTTTAATTTGCATGATCAAAAGTGAGTTTTTTTGTTTTGATTTGCGGGATGAAATCCCTCTTAGCCAGGGGCGTGAATGAGAAGGACCCATGGTTGGGTCGAAGTTGTTCTGTTTAAAGAAGCTAAGATAACTGTGCCCCCTGTTTAGGCAATGCATGCTTTTTAAACGTCGATTTGATGCCCCTAGCTTTTTATTTGTTTATGCAATCGTGAGATTAACTCCCTTTTTGTCTTTGGCAGAGAAATAGGAGATTAGAGGCTCGCAGTGGAATGGTTTGTGATGTTGCTGGAGCGAGCTCGGGAGCTAGCACGTGCTGCTGGTTTCGGGGCGTTCATTTTGGGCCTCAATCTTCCAAAGATGGATTGGTCGTTGATGACCTCGCTGGTTAAAAGGTGGTGGGATACTACTAACACGTTCCACTTTCCTTTTGTTGGTGAGATGACGATCACGCCAGGTGATTTTTCTTTGCTGACCGGCCTGTGAGTAGGTGGAGCTCCTCTTTGGGTTAACCCCAGGCTTTGGGAGCGGATAGGGGCTTTGAAGTGGTTCTTGGACAAGGTGCCCCCTCTTCACTCGCGTAGTCATGTTGACGTCTCTTGGCTGATCAAGATTTTTATGATGGTTGATATCTCGACTCAAGTGAGTGTTGAGTAGCTGACACGGGCCTTTCTTCCTTACCTCCTTGGGTAAACGTTGTTTGCCAACAAGGATAGTTCAGCACATACACAGCCCCTAGCCCCTTTTGCAGTATTTGGAGGTTGTTTAGGAGTTTGATTAGGGAGCATCTGCCTTGGCCAACTGGTAGCCCCTTTCCTCTCTGGGCTTTTGAGTATCTTCTTCAGTTTTCTACTGACACTAGACATGCGGATGCGGACTGTGTTCTTCGCTACGAGTAATGGTCTGTGGGGCAATGGAAGCCACACGGTTACCAGTTTTGAGCCTTCCTGAGTGGTGACGGGTTTTGGACCGATTGGCGGTTGACCAGGTACCCCTTGCATCCCTTGTTTTTAGATCTTCATTCCTCTGTGCTGTGGCTGATTTAGACTTTGTTTGTAGGCGAGGTTCGACCCTTGGAGTGGTGTATCAGAGGACACCCCTCTTGCACGTTCCAGATTGTACTCGTAGCCTGTTCAAGGGTCCCTTTTGTTAAGCCTGGTACTTATGTGATCGGGTGGCCAGCCAGTGGCGCCCGCGTGCTGAGGATCTTCAGTTTGTTCCTCCTCCTCCTCCGGCGTTGATGAGGTCTACTTCTTCGATGTCTAAAGTAGACTTGGAGAATGCTCAGATCTAGGCGGGTTTGCTTCTTTAGGCAGGTGGCTGTATGGAGTACTGCCATTTTTCCTTGGTTCTGCCTGCTGTTCCTTCAGTTGCTCTTGTTTAGCCACGGGCCCTTTCCTTTATCTCCTTCCATTTTGATGACGGAGAAGAGGCGCTTGGTGCTTGCCCTTGTTTTGCATTCTTTTCCTTGTAGCTTGAGGTTGAATGAGCACCAGCTGTCAGTGGGGAGGATAACCAGCAATCCCCTTCTTTGTCTTAGAGATTGTTTTGAAGACGTTGTTACGACCAGCTTTAGGATTTTCTTTTTCCTTCCTGTTCATGGTTAGTAAAGGAAGAAGCAGAAACTGTATTTGTATAGTGAAAGCAACCACAGTGATAATTTTGTAGGCAAGCTTTTGTTCATGAAATGAGAAATGCTTTTTATGCCCCTAGATGTCTTGAGTTTGCATGCGATAGTCAGAACATGGCTTTTTGAACAAGTATCTGCTGATAGACAGCAATTTGTGTGAAAATGAAATATTGGCCGAAGAATTGATTACTCGGTTAAAGAATTGATATTGTGGCCGATGTATTGATTCTTCGGCCATTACTTTGATTTTCCAAAGGTAGATTTTGTTTTGGCCAAGTGGCATCCTCTTTTCTCTTCCTTCTTATGCTTGGTTTTGATTTTCTTGCATTTTGCTTCTGCCATGTTCCATAGTCCGATTGCCAAACTCGGGAGTTTTCAAGGTATCTTGCTCATTGTGTCAATTACCTTTAGGTTAGAGGGGATGACCTATAGCTCTCGTGTCTATTGCTGTTGCCAATTCTTCGAGAAAAGCATACTCATCTTTTGCGAGCTCAATACGCAGGGTTAGCTATGCCTATCATTGAGTACAAACCTGTTGATGTTTTCCCTTCTCCAAATGTTTGGGCCATATCTCGATGTGAGACTGCCTACATATCCCGATCAGGGAATCAGGCCTTTTACGTAGTTCCAAAATCATCACCTTTGAGGTTGAGTTTTCACTCTTGGTTTTTCTTCTCACATGCTCTTGATTTTGCCTAGGTTACCTAATGGAGGTTGAGTTCCTAGCGAGCTTTTCTTTGAATGCCTTAACTTTTGCCTAGGCTGCATTTTTGCATTTTCTTGCCCTAGCAGGCTTTGCTCTTACTTTTGCTTGGGTTTTCAGGTTACTCAACGAGCATTTCTCTCAAGAGGGTTTCTGCGTTTCGGAGAGGAATTTGATGGAGATATTTTTCTAAATCTCCCTTGTGTTTGTACCTTCATAATGAGCGAGCTAACCCTAAGTGTTCTCACAGAGATAGTGTCTTCTTTCTAAGTTTTGACAAAAATCTAGTTTCTTAAGCAACTAGAGTTCATCATTTCCTTCCTTTTTGTCAACAACACAAGGAACTTGATTCCTTGAAATTTCCCTTGTTTGGCAAAGAGACTATAGTGTATTGGTAATTGCAATTCAGGAAATAAATCATTGAATAAGCATAGCCTAGAGGATGAAACAGGAATTCACTTGGTAGGAATTAAATGCCCAAGCAGGGGCTCAAAACATGTTTTATTTTGATAAAAGCAATGTTTAATATTTTTTTGCCATGTTGTGACTTCGTAGCCACTGTAGCATTTCGAGGTCGTTTTCAAAACCTTTGCCTTTCGCAACTTTATACTCTTTTCCACCCTCTTCTTTGCCAAACAGAGCCTTTGTACTGGATTCATCTTCATGGCTTGCACGGTGGCTACCTCTTTGAGACATGAGTAGTCCCTCAAATGGAAATGTCAGTCTGGGTTTTCATCACCTCTTTTTTCCTTCTCATTGATTATGCAGTCATTAGTTACTTCCACTTGGCCGAATAGTGATGTTAAGGAGATTCCATCGAGTGGATCATCGCATTCTCCTTCCATTTCGTCAAAGTCACTTTCCCCTTTGCTTGTTCTTCCTCATTACTTTTGTCAGACATGTTAGGATCGATCACTTCCGATTGATCGGACTCATTGTTTTCTTCCTCCTCCATCATGAAACATTCATCTTCCTCTGGGAAGGTAAAGGTTGGCTTGGCTTGGTTGTTTTGGACAAGGTATTAGCCAGGATTGTATGTGGGGTTGTGAGATAGGTTTATGAGATTGATGTTTCGGGGTGGTGGTTCAGGCTTGCATATCAGGTTTTGGAAGTTTTATAGTTTGGCTTTCAATGAGATCTTGAATGTCATGGCGGAGATGCATGCAGTTATCTGTTTCATGCCTAAGGTGTTGGTGGTAGGCGCACTGTTTGTTAGGATCATGGTTTGGGCCATAGGGTGGCTGAGGAAGTGGTTTGTTTAAAGGTTTGAGATGCTCCTAATGGCTCAGAATGGCTAAGGCTTGAGATGAGGTCATATAGAGAGGGTCAAAGTTGCGACGGGGGCGATTTGAGCTTTAGGATGAGCTAATTTTGAAAAGGGTCTTGTGGTAAGGTTGAGTTAAGGGTGTTGACGGAGGCAGGAGATGTACAGGTTGGGAAGGTTTCCTTTGGAGGAGTTTTCTTCTTTCCCAATGAGGCCTAGCTTGATCCCCTCTTCAATCTGCAGCCCAATAGCATGCAGGCGCTTGAGATCAGTGATAGCCTGAGTGCAAATGTGCGTGAGGTACTTGGGCTGCAAACTCTTGACGACTATTCTCACTTGATCTTCCTCAGAGGGGCGGTTCTTGGCGGCTTTTTCTCTCCATCTAGCCACAAAGGTTGCAAAGTCTTTGTTCGATTCCAAATTTCGAGTTGTTAACGTTGTATGCATATTGCTTGACAAAAGCATTGGCAATTTCTGGCCAAGTATGATAGTGCACAAACTCCAAAGTGAGAAACCAATCGAGAGTGCTTTTGGTAAGAGTCCTTTGAAATAACTGAACAATGAACTCATCATTCAAGCCCATTGGCTTCAAAGTGTTGATGACAGGGCGGACATGGCTAGTGGGATTGCCAGTTCTATTGAACTTCTCAGGTAGTTGAGAATCTGGAAAGAGTCCTTCAAAATTTAGAATTTGGTCCCCTTGTGAACGGGCCAGAGTACGTTTGATCTCCTTGACTTGTTTGGCCAATTAAGGGTTTTCTGCCAATACCACTTCTTGAGGATTCTCATCTTCCACCGATTTCTCTTCGTTCTCAGCATCTCTTGCTGCTTTCTCTGCTAGTAAGATAGCGACTTTGAGCTTGGTGATTAGCAATGATGGCGTCCTTATCTACCATGAGAGTGGGAGGATTACTTGATGAAGCTTAGGATTTGGTAGATGATTGAGTTTGTTGAGGAGATGACCACGGAGTCCCTGGAAGTGATTGGGACCGTAGCAGGGACGGTTGCAAAGACCTCTGTTTGGCGTGACTTCGGGTGTTGTAAGAGTATAAAATTGGTTGTGGTTGCTTCTTTGTTTTACTTATTGTCTGCTTTGAAAAGTAGAGTACCTGTAAATCAGTACTTGGCTTGTGTAGGGTTAGGATTTGGGCTGGAAATCCCAACCCTTCTGCACAGAAAGAGTTATTTACAACAACAGATGATACAAGGTGTGAGGAAGAACTTGGAAGTGAAAATGCAAGTAGGTTCCTAGCCTGTAGGTTCCTGTCTTAGTTTGATAAGTCTTATGGCTTTCTAAAACATGCAAGGTTTTGGTAGTCTCAGGGTGCTCCGTTGTCAAAGGGCACCAATCCTTTCACCAGCCCATCATAGGCGGCGATTGGGTGATTCCCTTTTTGATATACCACTAGGTACGAGTGACTGTGGAGTTTGCTGGAACCCCCAACATAGCCCGTGTCATGCCGGGATATCAGGTGAACTCAACGGGTTGCCCGCTCGATGCATATGATAGATGAATTAAACAAGGCATGTATTAGTCTTATGTTGAACTTTCTGGTTATGGCTCTCATATTCCCCAGCAGAGTCGCCAAAAACTGTAGACACCTCCCAAACGGGGCATCGCCATACAGATTGATCATTTGTTTGCTCGATTGGTTGCTTGCTTCATAAACCAAGATCGTGGACATTCCCATGGCTAGGAACATCGCCACACGATAGTGGTTATCACAGAGTCACCACCCAGTTTATTAAAATTAGGAAAATAGATAGAGATTCTGGGTACGGGAGCCAAGAGTACAGTAAGGGGAAGGTGTTAGGCACCCCTCTCTGCCCAGTCGTGAGACTGGCCCATATTTGTTCAACATAAGACATATAGATGCTTTATTTAATTCTAACACGTAGTTTGTTTTTAGTCTTTAAGCAGTTAATGGTGAGCCATGACTGTAATTGAAAGCATGCATAGGAAAGCAGAAAACAAAGTAAAACACAACTGTCCCAGGAAATAGATTACTCGGCCGGTGAATGGATGTCACGGCCGAGTAATCTCACTGGTTTGATATACCGGCCGAGGGATCAAAGCCCCGGTCGGTGTTCTTCCTCACACCAGACAAAAAAGTTAGCAGATAACTAAAACGTTATGATTAAGTATGAAAACGATAAATAAACAAACCAGAGGCCGTTGGGCCTCACCACCTTGATCCCTCAGTTGTTTGATTGCTTCGGATTGATTGTGATTGACTGATTTGCTTCTCGAAAACCCTAGGGTTAGGGTTTGTACTTCAGGGTTTGATCGTTCGGGATGTGGCTGCCTTTGAAAGGTTAGGGCTTCTATAGAGGGAGTATGTGAGATGATTTCTGCAGAGTTTTGAGGTATGAGATGAAGGAATTGAATTTTAATTTCGGAACCCAAAGGTTCCTTTATTTAGGCACCGGATGACTCACTCCAACCAATCACAATGCACGATTAAAATTGGAGTTAGAGAGTGATTCTAACTCTTCATGGCAATCCTCTGGCGTAGCCCGAACGCATCGGGATTTGGCTGCTAGGGTTTGGTGAACGGATCAAACATTTGACAGAACGTTCCAGAATCTGGAAAAAGGACGATCTGACGGCCGAGGAATGGATCTGGCGGCCGAGGAATCGATCTGGCGGCCGAGGAATCGATCTTACGGCTGAGGAATGGATTTGACGATCTGGCAGCCGAGGAATTGATCTGGCGGCCGAGGAAACGATGTTGCGGCCGAGGAATCGATCTTACGGCCGAGGGATTGATCTTTCAGGGAGATTTTCTAGCAACAGATTGCTCGGGTGAGGAATTGATGTTATGGCCGTTAGATCGATATTACGGCCGTCAGATGGATTCTCCTAGGCTTCTGTATTTCTGTCTGAAAGGCTGTATGGCTTTGAATTGGGTCCTCTAGGTGGTCAAAGTTCTCACCGAAAGTCCTAAGGTCCTCAAGGAAGCAATCAGCAATCAATGTATCCATTTCATCATCGGGATTGTCCCAAGGTGGGACTTGAAATAATCGTTAGGCCAAATTGGGGTGTCTACAATTGGTCAATAAATGTTAGGGAAAATATTACACATTGGTTAATAAGGTCAATCTTACCAACAAGTATAAGGATTTATTAATTTAACCATTTCCTAGATTCACCATGTGGTTATATACTAGGTGATTATATATATATATATATACACCATGGATTTTGTACCAAAGATTCAAAAGTACTTTGACATTATAAAATTATATGAGACATGTGCCATTTGGACTATTTTAATAAGGAATTTTGATTTGAAAATCTACCTAGATTTCATAGTGTATATATATATATATATATATATATATATACTTCCATAGTACTAGTACTAGTACTAGTACTAGGAGAGAGAGAGAGAGAGAGAGAGAGAGAGAGAAAGAGTGGGACAGATTGAGGTGTACTTGGCTTGATCTTCCATGATCTTCTTACATACTTTCAATCCATGGTTGTATATCTCTCTAAGCAAAATCCGTTCACATTGTCCTTAAATGTACAATTGCCAATATAAAACCTTGTACCATCCTCCTTTCTTTCACAAAATCTTTCCAAATCAAATCCAAGGTACTAAATCTAGCCATGCAAGCCTAGAACTAGGTAGAAAAGTGCAAGCAAATCCTTGATCTTTCAATCAAAGCATGACAAAAATCCAAGATAGAAGAGAGAGAGAGAGAGAGATTCGGGTGAGAGGGAGAGAGAGGGCATGCTTGGCCTATAAATAGCAAGCTCATTCAAGCTTAAACTCACACCTTCAAGCATTGCTCTCACTTCTCTCTAGAATTTCTAAGCTTTCCAAGTCCCAAAGTTCAAGTTTCTTGAGTTTTCTTGAAGTTCTTGAGAGCTACCACCAAACCACCTCCAAAAACCACCCCTAGATCTTTAAGGTAGCTTAGTTTAGTTAGCAAAGTTGTTTCTAGGAAGAGAAAGTCCATCTCTCTTCCTTTCGAAGCAATCCGGAGCCGTTACGCCGCCGATTTGCAAAACTGACGACCAATTCTCAAAACCGACCAACCGCCAAGAAAAACGGTAGAATACTCTTATACACTCTAATCCTAAGTATAGATATTCGTATGATCATGTAGAATTTTTCGTTCTCGTTATCCCTAATTATACATAGATTTTCCCTATCTACTATTCCTGAGTATATGTAGGATTTTCGTATACCTCCTAAACTCTAAATAACGTATGGTATGTGTAGACACCTCCCAAACGGGGCATCGCCATACAGATTGATCGTTTGTTGCTTGATTGGTTGCTTGCTTCATAAACCAGAATCGTTGACATTCCCATGGCTAGGAACATCACCACACGATAGCGGTTATCATCAAAACAGAGTCGCCACCTAGTTTATTAAAACTAGGAAAATAGATAGAGATTTTGAGTACGGGAGCCAAGAGTACAGTAAGGGGAAGATGTTAGGCACCCCTCTCTGCCCAGTCATGAGACTGGCCCATAGTTATTCAACATAAGACATGTAGATGCTTTGTTTAATTCTAACACATAATCTGTTTAATTAAGCCTTTAAACAGTAAGTAAAGTGAGCCAATGCGATAAATAAAGCATGCATCAGAAAGCAGAATAAACAAAGCTGTCCCAGGGTAATGGATCCCGCGGCTGGTGAATGGATGTCACGGCCGAGGGATCCTCCTGGTTTGATATATCGGCCGAGGGATCGAAATCCCGGTCGATGTTCTTTTTCACACCAGACAGAAAAGTTAGCAAATGATTAAATGCTACGATTAATCATAAATACAATAAGTAAAACAAACCAGAGGCCGTTGGGCCTCACCACCTTGATCCCTCAATTGCTTGATTGCTTCGGATTTGATTGTGATTGAGTGATTGCCTCTTTGAAAACCCTAGGGTTAGGGTTTGAACTTTGGGGTTTGATCGTCGGATTGATGGCTATCTTCGGGAGGTTAGGGCTTTTGAAGAGAGGGTTTGAGAGGGTGTTTCTGCAGAGTTTCGTGGCTTGAGAGAGCGTATTCACTTCTGAATTTCGTGATCGTATTTTCGGAGTCCAAATGCCCTTTATATAGGCAATTGGTGACTCACTCCGGCCAATCAAATGGCACGATTGCAATTGCAATGCAATTCAAACTCTTCATTGCAATCTCTGAACGTAGCCCGAATGCATCGGAGAGGTAGTGTAGTTGGATCAAACAATCGACAGAACGTTCCAGAGTCTGGAAAAAGGACGATCTAGCGGCCGAGGGATGGATGTTGCGGCTGAAGGATAGATCTTGCGGCCGAGGGATTGATCTCTCGGGGAGATTTTCTAGCAACAGGTTGCTCGGGTGAGGTAATGATGTCAAGGCCGTGAGATTCGATGTTACGGCCGACAGATGGATTCTCCTAGCTTCTGTATTTTCTGTCTGAAAGGCTATATGGCTCTGGATGGGGTCCTCTAAGTGGCTAAAAGTTCTTACCGAAAGTCCTAAGGTTCTCGAGAAGGCAATCAGCAATCACTGTATCCATTTCATCATCGGGATGGTCCCCAAGGTGGGACTTGAAATAATCGTTAGGCCAAATTGGGGTGTCTACAGATGCCCCTCTTTGACTGAGCTCAGACGGATCGCGAGACACGTTTGAGTAAGAGTCAAAGCTGTAAAAAGCAACTCAATTTGGTCCAACCACTATTCAAAGGGGTTTTCGAAAAAGGTTTTTGTTATGGTCGGGCCGGGAGGCTGCCTACGTATTCCACAAGGGAAATTCAGACCAATCGTAGTTCGGGCAATAAAGAAAAATAAAAAGTTTGGAGGGTTAGAGACAGAAGACGTACCTTTAGGCTTAAAAAGCCATAGTGTGACGTACCTAGACTGAGCCAGGGTTTTGGCGGAAGATAGTTGAAGGAGCGTAAGGCTGCCGGGGGAATTTTTGGCGGAGAACTTCCTTAGTATTTTGGGGTAGACTAGTACACGGCAGGTGCGTTTGCTTTTCTTGATTATCCTTACTTTGACTGAGAGGAGCTCGGTAGAGTAGCCTATCCTTGCGAATGAGCTGGAAGGAATTGATGTAATTGGGGTGGAATCCAAGCCATCTGCTGGGGATGAATCGGATGCCGGTTTGTTTTGGGATATAGGGGGCGCAAGGCCAGTAACTGGAGCACGGAGCTTTGGGATGAGGGAACCGAGGCACGAAGCCGGTTGTAGTCATGAGGCGAGGGCCTGGAGAATGATGGAATTGAGGCGTGGAGCCTGCTGTGGTCATGAGGCGAGGGCCTGAGGAGATTGGAGCTTTGGGCTTGATAGAACCGAAGCGCGGAGCTGGTATTGAACATAAGGGGAGAGCCTGAGGTGTCGGAGCTTGGAGCTTGACGTGTTTTTGAACCGAAGCGTAGAGCTGGTTGCATTCTGATGGTTTGTGCACTGAGCTTTCTCATCATAAGTTCGGCATAGAGCCAAAGGATCGAGGCGCAGTGCCAATCAATAAAGTCGAGGCGTAGAGCCGGTTGGTTGCATGGTTGACCTGTTTCATGAGAGATATGTAGAGTGTATATGTGTGATGATGATGGTTTGTTAGATGTGAACAGATATGATGATACAAACTCGATGTGATAATGGTGATGCAATTGATGCAAATGTGCACGGGCCCGTGCGTGTGTGTTTGATTTTTAAGCTTAGAGCTTCTATCAAGTTCCGGACTTGAGCATTCAGAGCGTAGAGCTCGAGCATTCGGACGGCAGAATCCGAGCATTCAAAGTACAGGCTTTGAGTATCCAGTACGCAGTGGTTGGGCATTCAAACGTAGAGCTTGAGCATTCAAGGTATAAACCTTAAGCATTCGAACATCGAGTTTGAGCATCCAGTACGCAGTGGTTGGGCATTCAAACGTAGAGCTTGCGCATTCAAGTGTAGAACTTGAGCATCCAGTACACAGTGGTTGGGCATTCAAAGGGCTTCGAGCATTCAAAATGTTAGATTTTGAGCATTCAAAGTACAGGCTTTGAGAATAGATGATATCTTGTTGATTGGGGCGGCTTAGAGCCTGTTGAGAATTGTTTGAAATGGTGGGCTTTGAGCCAGTTTGAAATGGTGGGCTTTGAGCCGCTGAGTTGATGAGATGACGGGCTTAGAGCCTGTTGAGAATTGTTACGGCTTCGAGCCAATTTGAGATGATTGTTTACGGCTTCGAGCCTGTTGAGATGGTGGGCTTAGAACTGCTGAGTGAGGATTGTTACAGCTTCGAGCCAATTGAGATAGGGGGTGTAGAGCCGTTGAGGTATCGAGCGTAGAGTTGCTGAGTGACTTGTCAATAGTGAGCTACAGAGTAAGAGTTTGGGCTTGATAATCCTTAGTGGCCAAGTGACCAGCATCTGGCGAGTTTGTTGTTACGGAGAGAGAGTTTCTTCGTGCTTGGATATGCCCCCAAGGCTAGTCCTGTTTGTATTGTATTTGCTTGGGAATGCCTCCAAGGCTAATTCTGATCACGTCGAATTTGCTCGGGGGATACCCCCATGGCTAGTTTCCACATGCTTGGGATGCTTCCCAAGTTAGTTTTGAGTATGCTCGGGATTGCCCCCAAGGCTAGATTCCACATGCTCGGGATTGTCCCCAAGGCTAGTTTTGGGTATGCTCGGGATTGCCCCCAAGGCTAGTTCTTGACCATATTCCACTTTGTTAGGGAGATTTCCATTACCTCCACTGATGGGGTGATTCACACATGCGCTCTAGGAGATTTCCATCGCCTCCTTTGGCAAATTCAACTTGTTTTGGGAGATTTCCACCATCTTCGCTGATGAGGTGATCCTTATGCATGCCTAGGAGATTTCCTTTGCCTCCTTGTTAGGTAGATTCAACTTTGTTAGGGAGATTTCTGTAGACACCTCCCAAACAGGGCATCGCCATACAGATTGATCACGTTTGTTTGCTCGGTTGGTTGCTTGCTTCGCAAACCAAAATCATGGACATTCCCATGGCTAGGAACATCGCCACATGATAGCGGTTATCATCAAAACAGAGTCGCCACCCAGTTTATTAAAACTGGGAAAACAGATAGAGATTCTGGATACGGGAGCCAAGAGTACAATAAGGGGAATGTGTTAGGCACCCCTCTTTGCCCAGTCGTGAGACTGGCCCATAATCGTTCAACATAAGACGTGTAGATGCTTTGTTTAATTCCAACACATAGTCTGTTTATTTATTCCTTTAAACAGTAAGTAAAGTGAGCCTGTGCGATAAGTAAAGCATGCGTTAGAAAGCAGAAAAGCAAACAAACTGTCCCAGGGAGATGGTTCCCGCGGCCGGTGAATGGATATCACGGCCGAGGGATCCTTCTGGTTTGATGTACCGGCCGAGGGATCGAAGCCCCGGTCGGTGTTCTTCCTCACACCAGACAGAAAGATTAACAGATAATCAGAAAGTGGTGATTAAGCGTAAGAACAATAAATAAAACAAACCAGAGGCCGTTGGGCCTCACCTCCTTGATCCCTTAGTTGCTTGGTTGCCTCGGATTGGGTGTGATTGACTGATTGTTTGATTGAAAACCCTAGAGTTAGGGTTTGAACTTTGGGGTTAGGTCGCCGGATTGACGGCTGCCTTCGGGAGGTTAGGGTTTTTGAAGAGTGGGTTTGAGAGAGTATTTGTGCAGAGTTTCGAGGCTTGAGAGAGTGTATACTCTAATGAATTTCGTGTGTTAATTTTCGGAGTCCAAAGGCCCTTTATATAGGCAATTGGTGACTCACTCCGGCCAATCAAATCACGAGATGGTAATTGCAATTGCAATGCATCTCTAACTCTACGTTGTAATCTCTGAGCGTAGCCCGAACGCATCGGGAAGGTAGTGTAGTTGGATCAAACGTCTGACAGAACACGTTCCAGAGTCTGAAAAAAGGTCGATCTGGCGGCCGAGTAAAGGATATCACGGCCGAGGAATGGATGTCTCGGTCGAAGGATAGATCTTGCGGCCGAGGGATTAATCTCTAAGGGAGATTTTGCTAGCAACAGGTTGCTCGGGTGAGGAAATGATGTTAGGGCCGTGGGATCGATGTCACGGCCGACAGATGGATTCTCCTAGGCTTCTGTATTTCTGTCTGAAAGGCTATATGGCTTTGAATTGGGTCCTCTAAGTGGCTCAAAGTTCTTACCGAAAGTCCTAAGGTTCTCAAGGAAGCAATCAGCAATCACTGTATCCATTTCATCATCGGGATGGTCCCAAGGTGGGACTTGAAATAATCGTTAGGCCAAATTGGGGTGTCTACAGATGCCCCTCTTTGACTGAACTCAGACGGATCGCGAGACATATTTGAGTAAGAATCAAAGCTGTAAAAAGCAACTCAATTTGGTCCAACCACTATTCCAAGGGTTTTTGAAAAAGGTTTTGTTATGGTCGGGCCGGGAGGCTGCCTACGTATTCCACAAGGGAAATTCAGACCAACCGTAGTTCGGGCAATAAAGAAAAGTAAAAAGCTTGGAGGGTTAGAGACAGAAGACGTACCTTAGGGCTTAAAAAGCCGTAGTGTGACGTACCTAGACTGAGCCAGGATTTTGGCGGAAGATAGTTGAAGGAGCGCTGGGCTACCCGGGGAGTTTTTTGCGGGGAGCTTCCTTAGTATTTTGGGGTAGATCAGTACACGGCAGGTGCGTTTGCTTTTCTTGATCATCCTTACTTTGACTGAAAAGAGCTCGGTAGAGTAGCCTATCCTTGCGAATGAGCTGGAAGGAATTGATGTAGTGAGGTGGAATCCAAACCATCTGTTGGGATGAGTGTGGGCTACCTGCCCGAAAAAATAATCAATGTTATTTTTCCCGCGTTCGAAGAAAAATATGGTTTGAAGAGTTGAAAGAGTCGCCACCCGGATTTGTGGTATATCACCCGAGAAACCGTTTTGTTTTGAAAACCATTGATCGACTTGAAAACCAGAGATTCGTTTGAGGGTTCGGAAGCCATGTTACGAGGGGGGAAGGGTTTTACGGCACCCCCCTCGCCCGACGCGATGTCGGTCTCTACTAAACGTTTGTGGGATTTTGAAAAGGGATCTTAGTTCATTAAGCATTTAGCACGTATCCGCAAGTATATCACGTAAGAAGGTGTATACATGTGTATGTGTACGATGGATGATAAGATAGCAGTAGAATGCAAAATAACAGGAAACTGAAGCCCTGTCACTGACTCCACTCTCGAGCGCTCGGGAGTGGTCCCGAGCGCTTGGGAGTTCTGTTGTCCCACCTGCAAACTTGGTTAGCCACAAACAGGATGTAATGCTGAAACTGTAAACTGAAACTATGTTAAACATATGGAAGGCTCATCAGATGGCTTTGGAGGCTAATATTGGGCCTCAACCTCTCCAAACCATGCGTCCTTGCCTTGAGGGAAATGGAGCTACGTGACTTTAAGAGCAAATGAGCACAACTATACATGCAGGAATTCAGACAACACAACAGACTGGGGAGAAATGAATTACAGTAGCATGCATGCACCTTTGTTTTGATCTTTCCTGGGAGGAAATCATCTTTTTAACTTTGGGGAGGCCTTGTTCTTTCATGAAACTTGTAAGAAATGTTTCTGTTTCCAAAAGAAGTGATTTGCTATGTCTGCATGCCATGATAAAAACATTTATTTTAAGAATGCGCCTCACCCCAATCTGCTGTTTAACAAAACGCCATGCATGGGACTGGAGACAGTCCCGAGCGCTCCAGAGTACTCCCGAGCGCTCGGGAGTTCTTCCAGTGAGTTTATTCTGAAAACACTTTCATGCCCCTTTGCTCTTGCTTTTACACTAAGGTGTCCCAACCACGTTCCAGTATTGAGGACTGGAATGGGCCAAGACACCTCCCTCAGAGAGGAAGAACAGCCCTTTTTGTTTGAACCAAAGAGATAGAAATCTTTCTACCTCTCGAGAGTCCTTGCTTCTTTGAATGACCTTGAGGGATGAGGGAAATGGGGAAAAAAAATGCAAGAAGTCAGAGGCCTAGAATGCTCTGGATTTTCTTGGTGTTTTGATCCTTACCAAGCTTTGTTTTGAAAATGTTTGAAGTTTGAAAACAAGTTTGAGCTTGAGAAAGAGTTTGAACAGAATAGGGGGTTTTAGAGAGAGAGAGAGTTCGTGGTCTCCAAGCCCAGCCTCTCCTCCTGTTTTGCCTCAGCTGAAATCAGGCCTTTTTATAGGCAAAATAACCTATGGTTTTTTTTTTAAAAAAACATATTGATTTGAAAAAAAAAACCATTTTTAATTGGTCAAACCCTTTAGCCTGAAGATCTCAGACTGTGATGAGTGCTTGAAACGAACCTCAGCCGGCTCAAGGCGACCGCAATGATGGATTGCATGGGTAATGAGGAACCCTGCCATCCATTGGGCAGCGCAGGAGACACGAGCGCTCGAGAGAGGTCTCGAGCGCTTGGGACTTAACTCCCGAGCGCTCGAGAGTGAGCCAGGCCAGAGGTTTTTTAAAAATGGTTTGGAGCGCTTGGGACTTCTCCCGAGCGCTTGGAAATGATTTTGACCATTTTTAATTTCCCTTTAAAATCCTTCAAGGAGCAAAGTTTCACATGGTTCGAGGCTTGTTTAATCCAAATTCATCATCGGGGAGCCTCGAGGGCACGAATCAAGGAAATTTGAAGAGTTCAAATTGGGGTGTCTACAGTTGCCCCTCTTTGGGCGATGCTCGGCATCATGTCTGGATACGAGTGTCGTCCAAAGATCGAGACAGCCCAATTCAAGCCAGATCAAATCCTCAATTCAAAATCAAATGCAAGTAAAGACACCAACATCTGATGCATGTGGTCGCGTCTTTTCAGACTGCCTACGTACCCTTTTCTGCAAGGATCAGACCAGCGTAGTTCTTTGGGGCAAATGCAAACATGTAGATATGCAGACATGCAAGCAAATGATGGAAAGGTGTCCCTCATGACGGTGCCAAATCTATGGCAGGTAAGAAAGGCGGTGCCAAATCTATGGCGGAAAGAAAGGTGGTGCCAAATCTATGGCTGAAAAGAAAGGTGCCAACTCTATGGCAGAAGACGTTTGAAGGGTGCCAAATCTATGACAGCGGATGATGATTAGAAGATGTCCCTCAGGACAATGCCAAATCTATGACAGCGGATAGCGGTTAGAAGATGTCCCTCAAGACGGTGCCAAATCTATGACAACGGAAGCGATTAGAAGATGTCCCTCAAGACGGTGCCAAACCTACCGTTTGTACCATTATTGGGGCAACTACAAACACGTGTAATGCATGCACCAGAAAAGCATCGACAAGACATTGATGAGAAAAGTGCATGAGGAATCCCCATGTTGCTCTGTTTGGAGGACACCACAAGGCTCCTGGGCAAATCCACCTGTTGCTCTGTTTGGAGGACAATACAAGGCTTCTGGAGAAATCCACCCGTTGCTCTGTTTGGAGGACACCACAAGGCTTCCGGGCAAATCCACCTGCTGCTCTGTTTGGCGGACAATCCACACGTTGCTCTGTTTGGCGGACAATACAAGGCTTCTGGAGAAATCGCCTGTTGCTCTGTTTCGCGGACAATACAAGGCTAAAACCTTCTGCGAATAAAGTGATTAGACGATTTCGACATAAAGTATCAATTTTCAAGCGTGTACCAATTGTGGATTACCGAAAGAAGTGCGTGATCAATTGCTCTGTACAATACGTACTGAAAATAGGACCGAGATTGATTTTGTAAAAAGCTGTGCGTTGCAATAAATGTCAGAAATGGTCATGATCAGGGGATCGAATGTTTCGGTAAAACGGCCTAAAAACAGAGTGGAGCGCTTGGGACCACTCCCGAGCGCTTGGGAGTGGTATCGAGCGCTCGGGACCACGACTGGGGCCCGCCACTCCTTCGTCTTCCTTTTCAGGGTCTGGGGTTTAAAACCCCCAAATTCGAGCGCTCGAGAACCAGGCGACGTACGGCTGTCCTCTTGCTCTCGACTTTCAGGCGTTTACTCTCTCTCTCACTCGACCAACACTATCTCACTCGACCATCTTACTCTCTCCAGAAAAACCACGGACCGATATCGAGATCTCGAGATCTCCTCGATCTTCTGGTGGGCGTTTGTGTGCCAGGAAGTTCGAATTTGGGGGAAGAAGAAGGCTAGGGAGAAAGAAGAAAGGGCAATGGCGGATGGGGAGGACCGGGCGACGACGGGTGAATCCCGCGGTGGTGCAGCCACACCTGGCGACGGCGCGGTGGCGGTTGCAGCTGCTGCGGCGGCGATGGGCGACGCTGGTGGCGGCGTGGTTGTGTCCAGCGACGAGGGGGTTACTGGTGAGAGCCTGGTGACAAAGGGTGGTGTTGGAGATGACCCTACGGTGGCAGGGGAGGCCAGGAGACGTTCTACAGTGAGTGGGGATGTCGGCGGGGTCGCGGCCGATGCTGGTGGTGATGGGGACAGGGTCGACAGTGGCGGAGATGCTACGGGCAGTCGGGGTGGCACCTCAGGCAGCGGAGGTGGGGTGACGGGCACTCGGGGTGGCACTTCGGGCACTCCTCCCACTCCTACAGTGGAGGAGTTGTTCGCGGCCGCGGAGCAGGCCCGCGAGGAGGGACAGGTCGAGGAGACGGTGGTGGGCGGTCGCGTCACAGTCACCCCTGCTTTGAGGTCGACGGTGGCGCTACCGAGGGAGGAGGATAGCAGGATTGGGGCCTCACAGCCCGTTCCTTTCGTGGAGGGTGACTTCCTGGACTCCGCGGAGCCGCAGGATATACTAGGCGCGTTTGGTCTCGACCCAGGGGTTGAGGCCGCGCTGAGAGGTACTGTGACTTCAGAGGACCGGGCTGCAGCGCTGCTGTTGGGAGCCTTGCTGAGTGGCGCGGGTGCGTCGGACGCAGGGGGTCACGAGGTTGAGGAGGAGGAGATGGAGGAGATGGAGAGACCAGAGCCCGAGGCGGCTGCCGAGGCGCGGGTGACTGCGGTTGACGAGGCGAAGGCCTACTTGGGAGGAGAGCGTGCTGGGTTCGCGATTGCGACCTACGCTCCGCGGGCTCACTTCTTCGTGCCTGTGGGGATGGAGAGTTACACTCCTGTTCGGGCTGACTACCCAGAGGACCTACTGCTCCGAGACCGCGACACGCACATCTCTACAGGCTGGACTACGGTAAATTTCGATGACTTGAAACCTTTTGAATTCGACACTTGAGTTAAGAAACTTGACGACATGAAACTTTTAAAATCGACTCTTGAATTTCGAAATCGACGACTTGAAAGTTTAAAATCGACGCTTGAATTATGAAATCGACCACTTGAAAGTTTAAAATCGACGCTTGAATTATGAAATTTGACAACATGAAATTTTGAAATCGACGCTTGAATTATGAAATTCAACAATCATGAAATTTTAAAATCGACGCTTGAATCATTAAATTTGACGACATGAAATTTTAAAATCGACACTTGAATCATTAAATTGCTGAATTGATTGAAATGCTATTTCTTTATTCTGTTGAAACAGCGCACGACGGACGTTTACGGCCACGGAGGCTCAGCCAGCTCGCTGAAGTACTTCAGGGGGCTGCCTGCGAGAGTACGGGAGTTAGTGGAGGCTGCGGGTTTCGGGCCGTTCATCCAGTTGATGACGGCGGTGAGGGTAGACCGCGCTGTGCTCACAGCGCTGACCGAGAGGTGGTGGGACACTACCAACACCTTCCACCTCCGGTTCGGGGAGATGACACTGACACCGCTGGACTTCGCAGCGATTACGGGACTGAGAGTGGGAGGAGAGCCGATCCCCTATGACTCGAGCTTAGTGCTAGACGACGCGGCGTTGCGGTGGTTCCTCGGGCGGGTACCACGGCACAGCGGAGGAATGGCAGAGTACGGGCAGTTTGTGGAGTACTGGGACCACGAGCCTGCGGATGACGAGGAGGCGGCGAGGATGGCTCGGGCGTACCTGCTCTACCTTTTCGGGGCTTCTCTGTACCCGACTAGGCGGTCGCGGGTGCACCTCTGCTACTTGGCAGGCCTGGTTGACTTGAGGACCGCTGGACGGTTCGACTGGGGAGGGGGCGCCTTATGCACCCTCTACTGCTTCCTAGGGGCTGCCTCACGCGGAGTGGGCAACACGATTGGCGGTTACTGGAGGATCGTCGAGGTATGGTTTGAATCACTGCTTTGGTACTACTTTCGACTGCCTAATGATTTGAATACCTGCTTGAATTAGAATTGATTCGAATTTGACCAATTGCAGCTTTGGGCTTACGAGGTTCTCGGGATGTTCCCGCCTGAGAATACCTGCCGAGATCCTGGTTTGCTTCCTCGCGGGCTTGCGTGGAGCAAGGCTTACAGGAGAACGAAGGAGCGACGCGGAGAGGTGATGACCTTCCGACGTTGGCTGGACAGCTCGACCGGAGTCACGGTATGATATGCCTTTGTCCCATTTCTCTTACCGTATTCGATATATGCTTTGCTGATGTTTCGAAAATCGACATGCAGGTGTACTGGGACAGGTGGTCGAGGGTTGAGGCCGACTTTCTTCCGAGGAGTCGAGAGGTGACACGGAGCAGGGTACTACTAGAGTGTCCCTTGGGCTGGCAGTGGTACCTGGGGGATCGAGTGACCCGACAGTCACTTGGTCTTCCAGCGTTCGTGGTACCTGGGCTTCTTCCTCCACGCGTGCAGCGGACAGGGACATACACTCGTGCGGAGCTGGAGCAGTTCACTGTGCCAGATATGGACTTGGAGCGGTACCTACGACGCGGTTTGGACTACGCGGCTTACATAGGCCAGTACTTGGCCACGAGTCTAGGGGTGGACGCCGAGTTAGAGAGGAGGCTAGCTGAGGGAGGGCGAGGTCCTGGTGGAGGAGGAGAGGCTGGGGCACGGGGCCGCGGTGGCCGATCCGCGCGAGGTAGAGGGCGAGGAGGCGGTAGGCAGCCTGCTGGGAGGCGAGGTGCCAGCCCACCAGGTAGAGGAGAGTGTGACAGCGGTACGAGGGTCCTGGGGACAGCGGAGGCTTCGACTTCTACTACACTGCCGACGTTGGAATGGACCGTAGGGGCGACGGACTCTTTGGGGGCACGGGTGGTGATAGACGTCCCACGCCTCCCGCAGCCGCCGATGCGGCTTCCTGAGCAGGTATAAATGAATCCGCACTTCTGATTGTCTTGAATATTGCTTGCATGTTTCTGACATTTGAATATTGCAGGTGCCACGAGAGTGGGCCGAGAGGGCCATCATGCTGATGGTGGGGATGCGCCACCTGTTGAAGGGGTGTGCGAGAGGGAGGGTCCTGCAGACCAGACCTGCCCCTATACCTGCTTCTCCCGCTGCTCCACAGGTACGAAAAATGCATGCATGTATAGGATTTTTAATGCACCAACTGAATTTGAAATACGTGTATGATGATCATATGCTTGTGATATGCAGATGCAGCCACGACGTTCGGCTAGGGCACATCCTCAGGCTACCACGAGCTCTCCAGCTTCCGGCAGCGCACGGGGACGAGGGACACATAGAGTGTCGCGGTCCGCTGCAGAGACTGGACAGTTCGAGGTGGTTCCTAGGGCGGCGTCCCAGCGGAGACTCGCTCACGTGGAGTCAGAGGAGGAGGAGGAGGAGGAGGAGACAGAGGAGTCTTCCGAGTCGCGTGTGTTAGGGACGACGGACTCGGAGACTGCTTCTGGCTCTCCTGGTGCAGACGACGGTGACGACGGTGATGAGAGCGAGAGCACAGAGCCCGAGGGCCGCCAGCAGAAGAGGACTCGTCATGTCTGAGTCTCAGGTTTTTGCTTTTTGCTAGCTCTCTTGTACATGGGCCTGCGTGCCAGCGTAGTTGTAGCTTCTAGGCCTGCGTGCCTTGATCTTTGTTTGGGCCTGTGTGCCCCGGTAGATAGGATTGGGCGCGTGTTTGCCCCAGCTTCTGTACTTCCCTTCCTTACTCATTGTAAACGCTGTATTTATTTATGAAAATTTGCACTTTGTTCTCTTGCATTCGTTCGCACTTCCTTTTAAGAATCGTATTTTATGAAATATGTTTGCCAAGCTTTGAAAGAAAGTAAACAGCACACGAATTGAACCTGATACTCTCAAAGTAAGAGCGAAAACTTGACATTGACACATAATAGCAAATTTTGAGCGATCGACCATGAAATTTAGACTCAAGGGCTTTTGATCGTAATCGAGTGCACTGTACAGCTGGCAATGAGTGTCGTGACCTGCGAGGACCGCTAGATTTACAAAAATGCCCTTGTCACAAAGATTGACCCTCACTTGTGCTTGAAAATGATGATTTTGGGGTGCTTGAAAGGCAAAAACTTGAACTAACAATGTTGATGCGCGTTTTGAACATGCCATACAGTCATTAATGCACAATGCGACCTACACGTGTCACCGGACTCAATCAAACACACCTAACGTGGAATTTGACATATTCGAGGGATGGAAACTTTGAAAACCTTGGGTTTTTTTTCGAAGAAAAAGGATGAATACACGAGAAAACACGTGATGGAAAACGTTTTATTCCCTGGGAACATGCTGAAAGTCAACTGACCTGAGCTGGATGTATTCATACTGCTGTATTGAGGCTGAAAGGTTGAGAATCAGAAACTGCTGAAAACAGCAGAACTCTCGAGCGCTCGAGAGTGGTCTCGAGCGCTTGGGACCTCACTCCCGAGCGCTCGGGACTTCTGATATATGCAGTCTCCTGTGGTCCCTTATTTGGCTGAAAAGTGTCCTTCCATGGCAGAAAACAGTTGAAATGTGATGCCAAATCTATGGCTGGACCTGATTTGAAGAGAGTGTCCTAAGAGGACCATGCCAAGTCTATGGCGGGAGTTGTTTGAATAACGTCCAGAGGATAATGCCGAGCCTACGGCAGCAAACGATCGAACAGTGCCAAGTCTATGGCGGGAATGTCAAGTGACCACGTTGACAGAATATGAAAGCGACCATAAGAGGCCGGGGCTAGAAAGCAAGACCCGTGTTTCGACATTTGACAACAACGATGACTTTTTTATTTTTGAAAAACGATGGATATGCTCGAGTATCCTTTCTGCTTTACTGTCCTTGACTAGTGGGCTGGTATTTTCAGTATTTTGGGGGCCTGTGTTGTAGCTTGATGGGAATTGGGTTCGAGTCGCATCCGGGGCTTGAGTTTGACTTTGTTAGGGCTTGAGTTTCGGGCAATCATGCCCCAGTCTTGACATTGGCTGAACGCTTGCAACGATTGATGGCATTGGGTCGGTATGCCCCAGTGAGTGACAGACCTTAGTTCTTATTCCTTTCCTTGATTCCACTGATAGTTTCGGCAACCAGTTTTGTCATGAGCAAAAGTGCGGATTCTTCCATGTACTGGAGTTTCTCTCACGAGTTGGGGTTTCAATGACCATGTGTGAATTAGGACGAGGCCCAGACGACTCAAAAGACAAGAAAGACCCTTTATCAGAGGACTGACTTTCCATGATGACTTTGACTTGACAAGAAGTTTGATTTGACTGGACGAGAAGTTTGATTATTTGTTTGAAATTGTCATGATAAAATCAAGTTTTGATGACTTTCCCATTCTGGGTTTTGAAATTGTTTTGGCAAAACACGAGGACTTTTATTAGGAATCATGCCCCAGGTTGCTGATGACAACCCATGGATTTAGAAAATGCCTTGGTGCTTCTTGTTTTTCTCCTATTGTCCAGGATTTTTGTTATCAAGTTGTGTTTTTCAATCTGACAGGACTTTATTCGGGTTGTAACGTGGCCAAGGTTTTGGCTTAACAAAGTGGGGGTTATCAATGGATATATATCTTCAAGCGTGTGATAAAAGAAAAGAATGCCTTTCTTCACTTTGAATTGCACAACTCGATAACTGGATCCTAGATGCAAGTTAAGAGATTTGTGTGCTCTAACTTTTGCCTAGATCACATTTTGAGATTTTGATCTAGCGAGCTTTTTCTTGGACCAAGGCGTTGCTTCTTGATGGCGTCCGGGAGTGGTTCCATGAAATTCTCCTTCTTCAGAGGGCAAAGTATCTCGTGTCTTGAAAAACAATTCTAAGTTAAGGGATTATCACAAAACGTGAGTTTATTATCACAATTTCGACTCAAGAGGCTTGACATCAAAAGACGGGACGGACCGATAAAGGATTGACTCAAAAGATTGTGACCGAATTTTGGAATCGACTCGAAAGAACATGACCGGGCCTCGGGATAAGGCTGCCTACGTATCCTTCTTGCAAAGGAATCAGGTCATAACGTAGTTCAGGCCTACGAAACTGACTCTCTTTTTTTTTTTTGGTTTTGTTTTATTTTGTTTTTTTTTTTTTTTACTACAAACTTGAATTTGAAAGCGTACAGACACGGAAGCATGAAAGACTGACGATACAAACTGACTCGAAATTGAAAGACTCGACTCGACTTGAAACTCAAAAGCTTCCCAAACTCGTGAGAAGTTCCACTCATGCCTTACTGCACTCAAAATCCTCCTCCAAATCTGTGGTCCGGCATTGAGATGATTCCTCCATCAATTAAGTCTTGGATGGTGTGACGGAGGCGGAAGCAGCTGTTGGTAGCATGACCGGGCATTTGATGGAAGGCGCAGAAGGCGTTTGGGTTGTGAGACGAGGAGAGCTTCTGAGGTAGGGGAGTTGGAGGGAGCGGCTTGATGAGGCCGGCTTCACGGAGCATGTCATAAACTGAGGACAAAGGTACAGGGAAGCGGGCGAGGATCCTTGGTGGGGTTTTGTGGCTGGGTTGAGGGTTCATGGTGGTGCCAATTGGACGCTTGGTGGAAGCTTTGCTTGCTCCGCAACTGCATGACACACCTTTGCATTTGGGGTTGATTCCATCAATGCGCACATCTTGCCTTTCAGCACCAATTTTAGGCAAGGATCCAGTATTCTCATATGAGTGAGCTCTGGCATCATGGAATTCGGCCAAGTCATTGAGCATGCCAGAGAGCTTCACTTTTGAGCGTGGTTTGGTTCCGATTGTTGGAGGGTGGTAGGTTTGTGGATTTTCTCTGATCCTGGCCTTATCAGCATTTTGTCCCCGAGCTGGATTCGACATGGCGGAGGTGAAAAGGTCAATTAGCTCCTGTAACAGGGTCATCTGCTTATCCATTTTCTGAGTCATTTCCTCCATAGCCTTTTTCAGCTCAACCAGCTCTGTTTGCTCTGTCATTGCGAGGTGGTCGGAGAAGGCGGTATGGCTTTGAATGGGATGGGTGGCCCTAGTACTGACAGTAAAGCAGAAAGTGAACTTAGAATGTGCCCCTGTTATGATTTATTTGAAAAATACGTGTCAAATGAAAGAATTGTTGTTGATGTGTTGTCAATGTCGACTCAAAGGGTCAAACTTCATGGATAGTTCCAGCAGTCACGGGTAGGTCGGTGTCAGGCAGGTTGAATTCCGCACGTTGGGAATCAGAGCCAATCTCCTTATCTAAGACCATCCGAGGCAGAGCAATAAGACTGCTGGTAGATGCACTTGAGGCTAGATGGAGCCGTTCGGGCACGGCGAACACCGGAGGTATCTCAAACTCCATGGATTCACGGTCTCCTAGACCCTGACTCAAGGAATGACATCCTGTGAGGGATTGCCTTAGTCCTCAGAGATTGTTTTAAATGTGTATCCTTTGATTAGGAATGACAAGATTTGAGAGATATCAAGAGAGATTAAGCCTTTAACACTCTTCATTTGAAATTTATGTTTTGGTTTTGAAAACTGTTTAGCGTAAATGACATGATACCGTAACCGGGGCGGCGTAAGTGGCATGGCGCCATTAGCCTAAGCGGTGTAAGTGACTTCGCACTATAACCTGGGTGGTGTAGGTATCACGACATTGTAGCCTAATTGTTTCGTTAAACTTCGTTGAATCCATGGTTGAAAAATGTATTGAAGACTTAATGAACTTTGATATCCCCAAAATCTTGTCATTCCAAGGACTAAATAATTTCAACAACGTGCCTTTAAAAAGCACGACTCATCATCGGTCCAGGCAATCCTAAACAAGCCGCGCGAGCGAGTCTAAGAGTTCTATATGAGACACGAAAGCAAGCGTAAGATGCAAGGTGCAATGTGCAAGTGGGATAAGATCACGGTCTTTCGAAGGTTGCCTAATTCCTCAGAATTTCTTTTAGGGTGTATCCTTCGTTCAGAACGACAAATTCTAAGAGATGTCAAAATGAACTAACTATTCAACTAGTCCTCGTTCGAAGTCTCAATTTTGAACTTGGAATAACTTAGTATAGACGGCGTGATACCCCAACCATCGTGGTGTCAGTGACACTGTGTCATTAGCCAAGGTGGTGTAAGTAAAGTGACATCACGGCATCGTTTTCCTTGTTATTCCTTATTCTCTGTTGAATCTCCGATTAGGCATTAGTCAAGAACTTAGTAACATCCTGATTTCCCAAAGACTCCTCGTTCTAAGGACTCATGTAGTTTAGACAACGTACACTAGGGTGCACGATTCATCATCGGGCCTCGGCAACCTTCTACAGACCGTGCGAGCGAGATTGAGAGTACGGGACTCGAATTTGAATAGATCGACAGCATGATTGCATGACATGAATGAGATGCATGGTGAGATGCAGAAAGCAGTAACATGCAGGCAGGATATAGCATATAATCCTACCCTGCGAGTCCCTGTCCTAGTTTGGAAAGATCTATGGCTTGCTAAGCATGTACAAAGGCCGGTTTTGGCTTGAAGAGGGTTCCCCGGACTAGAGTCAAAGTATACCTCCCATTTTTTAGCATACACCCAATAACGGTACAAACAGTAGAGATGACTCATCACGGTCGAGGGTTGCTGAGCATTCCGGGATTCCCCATCACCGGCAAGCCGGGTAGGATTGCCGAAACACAACAGCGAGGCTGCACAAGATATATACAAGAAATAGACAATGAAACAAAATCCCTTTGAAAATCCCACAAACGTTTTTCAAGCTTGGCTCACAAGTTTAATTGATATTCAAGAAAAGCGGCTCGTTTTATCAACAAACCAACTTTTTCTCAAGTATCAATTAAACATCCCCAGCAGAGTCGCCACTGTGGGCTACCTGCCCGAAAAAATAATCAATGTTATTTTTCCCGCGTTCGAAGAAAAATATGGTTTGAAGAGTTGAAAGAGTCGCCACCCGGATTTGTGGTATATCACCCGAGAAACCGTTTTGTTTTGAAAACCATTGATCGACTTGAAAACCAGAGATTCGTTTGAGGGTTCGGAAGCCATGTTACGAGGGGGGAAGGGTTTTACGGCACCCCCCTCGCCCGACGCGATGTCGGTCTCTACTAAACGTTTGTGGGATTTTGAAAAGGGATTTTGTTCATTAAGCATTTAGCACGTATCCGCAAGTATATCACGTAAGAAGGTGTATACATGTGTATGTGTACGATGGATGATAAGATAGCAGTAGAATGCAAAATAACAGGAAACTGAAGCCCTGTCACTGACTCCACTCTCGAGCGCTCGGGAGTGGTCCCGAGCGCTTGGGAGTTCTGTTGTCCCACCTGCAAACTTGGTTAGCCACAAACAGGATGTAATGCTGAAACTGTAAACTGAAACTATGTTAAACATATGGAAGGCTCATCAGATGGCTTTGGAGGCTAATATTGGGCCTCAACCTCTCCAAACCATGCGTCCTTGCCTTGAGGGAAATGGAGCTACATGACTTTAAGAGCAAATGAGCACAACTATACATGCAGGAATTCAGACAACACAACAGACTGGGGAGAAATGAATTACAGTAGCATGCATGCACCTTTGTTTTGATCTTTCCTGGGAGGAAATCATCTTTTTAACTTTGGGGAGGCCTTGTTCTTTCATGGAAACTTGTAAGAAATGTTTCTGTTTCCAAAAGAAGTGATTTGCTATGTCTGCATGCCATGATAAAAACATTTATTTTAAGAATGCGCCTCACCCCAATCTGCTGTTTAACAAAACGCCATGCATGGGACTGGAGACAGTCCCGAGCGCTCCAGAGTACTCCCGAGCGCTCGGGAGTTCTTCCAGTGAGTTTATTCTGAAAACACTTTCATGCCCCTTTGCTCTTGCTTTTACACTAAGGTGTCCCAACCACGTTCCAGTATTGAGGACTGGAATGGGCCAAGACACCTCCCTCAGAGAGGAAGAACAGCCCTTTTTGTTTGAACCAAAGAGATAGAAATCTTTCTACCTCTCGAGAGTCCTTGCTTCTTTGAATGACCTTGAGGGATGAGGGAAATGGGGAAAAAAATGCAAGAAGTCAGAGGCCTAGAATGCTCTGGATTTTCTTGGTGTTTTGATCCTTACCAAGCTTTGTTTTGAAAATGTTTGAAGTTTGAAAACAAGTTTGAGCTTGAGAAAGAGTTTGAACAGAATAGGGGGTTTTAGAGAGAGAGAGAGTTCGTGGTCTCCAAGCCCAGCCTCTCCTCCTGTTTTGCCTCAGCTGAAATCAGGCCTTTTTATAGGCAAAATAACCTATGGTTTTTTTAAAAAATCATATTGATTTGAAAAAAAACATTTTTTAATTGGTCAAACCCTTTAGCCTGAAGATCTCAGACTGTGATGAGTGCTTGAAACGAACCTCAGCCGGCTCAAGGCGACCGCAATGATGGATTGCATGGGTAATGAGGAACCCTGCCATCCATTGGGCAGCGCAGGAGACACGAGCGCTCGAGAGAGGTCTCGAGCGCTTGGGACTTAACTCCCGAGCGCTCGAGAGTGAGCCAGGCCAGAGGTTTTTTAAAAATGGTTTGGAGCGCTTGGGACTTCTCCCGAGCGCTTGGAAATGATTTTGACCATTTTTAATTTCCCTTTAAAATCCTTCAAGGAGCAAAGTTTCACATGGTTCGAGGCTTGTTTAATCCAAATTCATCATCGGGGAGCCTCGAGGGCACGAATCAAGGAAATTTGAAGAGTTCAAATTGGGGTGTCTACAATGAGTTGGACGTCGGTTTGTTTTTGAGATGTGGGGGGCGCAGGGCCAGTATCTAGAGCACGGAGCTTTTGGAGATGAGGAAACCGAGGCACGGAGCCGGTTGTAGTCATAAGGCGGAGGCCTGAGGTGTCAGAGCTTTGAGCTTGACGTGCTGAACCGAAGCGCGGAGCTGGTATAAGGCGAGAGCCTGAGGTGATAGAATTTGATGGGACCGAAGCGCGGAACTGGTATAAGACGAGAGCCTGAGAGTGATGGAATCGAGGCATGGAGCCTGTTGTGGTCTTGCGGCGGAGGCCTGAGGTGAGCTTAGAGTTTGATGGAACCGAAGCGCGGAGCTGGTATTGATCATAAGGTGAGAGCCTGTGGTGTCAGAGCTTAGAGCTTGACGTGATTTGAACCGAAGCGTAGAGCTGGTTGCATTCTGATGGTCTGTGCACGAAGCTTTTCCATCATAAGTGTTGGCGTAGAGCCAAAGGATCGAGGCGCTGAACCGATCAATAAAATCGAGGCGTAGAGCCGGTTGATTGCAGGGTTGACCTGTTTCATGAGAGATATGCAGAGTGTATATGTATGATGTTTGTTAGATGTGAATAGATATGAAGACTCGATGTGATAATGCAATATGTGCACGGGCCCGTGCGTGTGTGCTTGTTTTTAAGCTTAGAGCTTCTATCAAGTTCCGGACTTGAGCATTCAGAGCGTAGAGCTCGAGCATTCGGACGGCAGAATCCGAGCATTCAAAGTACAGGCTTTGAGCGTCCAGTACGTAGTGGTTGGGCATCCAAGCGTAGAGCTTGAGCATTCAAGTGTATAACTTGAGCATCTAGTACACAGTGGTTGGGCATCCAAGCGTAGAGCTTGAGCATTCAAAATGTTAGATTTTTGAGCATTCAGGCGTAGAGCCTGAGAATAGATGTCTTGATTGTTGGGGCGGCGTAGAGCCTGTTGAGATTTGCTTGTTTACGGCTTCGAGCCAGTTGAGATGATGGGCTTGGAGCCGCTGAGTTGTGATAACGGGCGTAGAGCCTGTCGATAATGGGCTTGGAGCCGCTAAGTGAGTGAGTACAGGCGTAGAGCCTGTTGATAATAGGCTTCGAGCCGCTGAGATTGGTTGTTTACGGCTTCGAGCCAGTTGAGATAGTGGGCTTAGAGCCGCTGAGTGAGTGATAGCGAGCATAGAGCTGCTGAGTCGAGGGCTTGGAGCCGCTGAGTTAATTGTTATGGCTTCGAGCCAGTTGAAACGGTGGGCTTGGAGCCGCTGAGTTGAGTGAATACAGGCGTAGAGTCTGTTGCTGTGATAGCGACCGTAGAGCTACTGGGATGGTTGTTACGGCTTAGAGCCAATTGAGATTGCTTGAGTATGATTTGTAGGCGTAGAGCCTACTGTTGAGATAGCGAGCATAAAGCTGCTAAGTCGAGGGCCTGGAGCCGCTGAGTGATGGGCATAGGCATAGAGCGGCTGAGTGAGTTGATATGGGCACGGAGCTGCTTATTTCTTTGGTAGTGGATATGGGCATAGAGCCGCTGGGTGTTTTGACTTGTTTTGGCCAGCAGTTTGTGGAGAGAGAGCTTCCTCATGCTTGGATATGCCCCCAAGGCTAGTTTTGATCATGTTGCATTGGCTCGGGGATGCCCCCAAGGCTACTTGGTTGGTTGAGGACTTAGAAGTCTGTAGTGGCTTGAGTCAGTGCACAGAGCAAGACCTGATATGGCTGAGGGAGATAGATTGGGCGGCCAGGAGATCGATCTCTCGGCCGAAGGATTGATGTCTCGGCCGAAATATCGAATACTCGGCCGTTTAATCGGTTCGTTTCCAGGGGCCTATAAAAGGCCACGGCCTCAGCCGTTTCATTTCACTTTCCTTTCTTTCCTCTCTGTTTCCTACGTCCGAGACTTCCACCGAAGATCCCCTCCACTTCTCCTTGTTTCTGACAGCTCCGGGCCATGGGTGATATGCTGACGTGGCTAGCGTGCGCGGAGGGAGACCGCGTTGTTTTCGGTCCTGTCTTGATGCTTGATTAGAGGCCCTTACATGGGTAGCTGTAGACACCCCAATTTGGCCTAACGATTATTTCAAGTCCCACCTTGGGACAATCCCGATGATGAAATGGATACAATGATTGATGATTGCTTCTTTGAGGACCTTAGGACTTTCGGTGAGAACTTTGACCATTTAGAGGACTCAATTCAAAGCCATACAGCCTTTCAGACAGAAATATAGAAGCCTAGGAGAATCCATCTGACGGCCGTAATATCGATCTAACGGCCATAACATCAATCCCTCGCCCGAGCAACCTGTTGCCAGCAAAATCTCCCTGAGAGATCAATCTCTCGGCCACAAGATCTATCCTTCGGCTGAGACATCCATTCCACGGCCGCGACATCCTTTGCTCGGCCGCCAGATCGACCTTTTTCCAGACTCTGGAACGTTCTGTCAGACGTTTGGTTTGATCCAACTACACTACCTTTCCGATGCGTTCGGGCTACGTTCGGAGATCACGACGTAGAGTTAGAGATGCGTTGCAATTGCCATCTCGTGATTTGATTGGCCGGAGTGAGTCATCCCTATGCCTATATAAAGGGGCCTTTGGGTTCCGAAATTGACACACAGAAATTGAGATACCCACACACTCAATCAAACCTCGAAACTCTGCAGGAATACTCCCTCAATCCCATACTCCAAAAGCCCTAACCTTCCGAAGGCAGCCGTCAATCCGGCGATCAAACCCCGAAGTTCAAACCCTAACTCTAGGGTTCTCGATCAAGCAATCAACCAATCACACCCAATCCAAAGCAATCAAGCAACTGAGGGATCAAGGTGGTGAGGCCCAACGGCCTCTGGTTTGCTTTATTTACTGCCCCTTCTTACTAATCGTAGCATTTTGATTAACTTTTAATCTTTCTGTCTGGTGTGAGGAAGAACACCGACCAGGGCTTCGATCCCTCAGCCGGTACATCAAACCAGGAGGATCTCTCGGCCGTGACATCTATTCACCGGCCGCGAGATCCATCTCCCTGGGACATTATGTTTGTTTATTCGCTTTCTGATGCATGCTTCGATTATCGCACTGGCTCACTTTGCTTACTGTTTAAAGGAATAATTAAACAGACTATGTGCTAGGATTAGACAAAGCACCTATATGTCTTATGTTGAACGATTATGGGCCAGTCTCACGACTGGGCAGAGAGGGGTGCCTAACACCTTCCCCTTACTGTACTTTTGGCTCCCGAATCCAGAATCTCTATCTATTTTGACTCTATTTGATGATAACCGTTATCATGTGGCGATGTTCCTAGCCATGGAAATGTCCATGGTTTTGGTTTATGAAATGAGCAACCAATCGAGCAAACATAACGTGATCAATCTGTATGGCGATGCCCCGCTTGGGAGGTGTCTACAGTTTTTGGCGACTCTGCTGGGGATTTGAGAGCCATAACCAAAAAGTTCAACATAAGACTAATACATGCCCTGTCTAATTCATTTATCATATGCATCGAGCGGGCAACCCGTTGAGTTCACCTGATATCCCGGCATGACACGGGCTATGTTGGGGGTTCCAGCAAACTCCACAGTCACTCGTACCTAGTGGTATATCAAAAAGGAAATCACCCAATCACCGCCTATAATGGGCTGGTGAGAGGATTGGTGCCCTTTGACAACGGAGCACCCTGAGACTACCAAAACCTCGCATGTTTTAGAAAGCCATAGAACTTATCAAACTAAGACAGGAACCTACAGGCTAGGAACCTGCTTGCATTTTATCTCCAAGTTCTTCCTCACACCCATTGTATATGTGTATGTTGTAAAGTTTCTCTTTTGCAGGTTAAACCTTAGGAATCTCTCTAAGTCAAATAAACAATAGGTAAGATTAATCAACCTGACTGAAGCAAAAACCCTTTTTCAGGAAAAATGACTGCATCATTGTTCACGTCTGATTCGCACTTTCAAGTTGTCACCAAGCTGTCTGGCCCGCTCCACTTTGCTGTTGAAGATTTCAACCCCTCTGAATACATCACTCCAGTAGATCAACCAAAACCTATGGTGGCTATCATTGAAGACGAAGACAATCATGTCATGTTCGCTGGAACAGTTTATGAGGAAGAGGTAGAAGACCTGATTGAAGAAGAAGGGCTTCGCAGGGTTCCAATCTATTTTTATGACCCTTATGCACCTACCGATGATTATTGGCCAATAGACGAGGTCAACAACCTCGAGACTGAAGAGGCAAAGGAAGAAGAGGCTGTCGACAATGACCCACTAGACGAAATTTCACTAAACTTGCTCTTTGATGAGGGAGTCACCAACAATGAAATAAGGGTGATCCACCCCATCATAGACAGCTTTGGTAATTGGTGGGGCTTTGTTGGCACACGACGGGTCGACAACAGCGACGAAGCCGAGGTTGAAGCTCAATTGGAGGAAATAACAGCAATAGCAAATCAAATGGCCCTCCAAGACTTGCAGGGTGACAATGATGAAAGTGCGAATCAAGGTGACAGTGAAGTACTGGTGATCGACCTTGGTGATGAAAAAGACTGCTCTGAGCTGATTGTGGATGCTGAAAAAGGGGCTTACCCTAACTGGACCGTGGAACACACTCTAAAATACAAAATGAAAAGCGCTAATTCTGATCTTAGTTCTGATTCCGATTCCGACTCCGAGTCGACTCAGTCCGAGTCAAGTTTTTCATCCTTTGAAACTATTAAGTCTAGTGAGAAAAACCTGGCCAAAGTGCCAAGGCATAGCATTTACTTTGAGTTCGACTCTGAAATGTCTTTTGATAAACTTAGCAATGAGAAGGAAGATTTAGAGTATTTCATTTTGCCTATGATCAATTGTGTGGATTCCGACAAACCAAATTTTGAGGAAGAAATTCCGAAAGAAATTCTAGAATTCATCGAGAGAGAAGAAGAAAGGCACGCTAAACCTTTTTCTGAGGAAATAATCACAGCAAACATAAGCTCTGTAAACGAGCCCAAAATGGTTAAAATTGGTGCCGCACTATCCCCTCAGGAAAGTGAAAAACTAATCCTTTTGCTAAAAGAATACAAAGATGTTTTTGCCTAGTCTTATGAGGACATGCCTGGAATAGACCCTGAAATTGTTCAGCATAAAATTCCCCTTCATTCCGATGCAAAACCTGTTAAACAAAAACTGAGACGTATGCGCCCTGATTGGGTCCTAAAGATAAAAGAAGAAGTCACTAAGCAAATCAACGCCGGTTTTCTCATAGTCACTGAATATCCACAATGGGTAGCAAATATCGTTCCCGTACCAAAGAAAAATGGAGGAATCAGGATCTGTGTAGATTTCCGAGATCTCAACAAAGCCAGCCCGAAAGATGACTTCCCATTACCTCACATAGACGAGCTAGTGGATAACACCGCAGGCCATGCATTGCTATCTTTCATGGACGGATTTTCTGGGTATAACCAAATTCTTATGTCTCCTGAGGATAGAGAGAAAACCACCTTCACTACGCCTTGGGGAACTTACTGCTACCGAGTAATGCCGTTTGGGTTGAAGAATGCTGGAGCCACTTACCAGAGGATGGCCACAACACTGCTGCACGACATGATGCACAAAGAGGTCGAGGTATATGTCGACGATATGATAGTCAAATCAAAGGAAAGGGAAGGACACTATGGAGCACTCCAAAAGTTCTTTGAGAGGATTAGGAATTATAAGCTACGTCTTAACCCTCAAAAATGCACTTTTGGGGTAACAGCTGGAAAGATGTTGGGATTCCTCATCACTCAAAGAGGAATCGAGGTAGACCCTTCCAAGATACAGGCTATCATGGAGATATCACCACCTAGGACAGAGAAGGAAGTAAGGAGCTTCTTAGGGAATGTACAGTTCATCAGCAGGTTCATTTCCAAGCTCACAACCACCTGTGAACCTCTTTTCAAGCTACTGAAGAAAGGTACGGATTTTGAATGGAGCCAAGACTGTCAGCAAGCATTCGAGGCAATCAAGGAATACCTTCAGAATCCACCTGTACTATCGCCACCCATCCCTGGGAAGCCATTGATTCTGTATCTCTCAGTAACAGACACGTCCATGGGATGTATGCTAGCACAAGAAAACAATGCCAAGGTAGAGTGCGCCATATACTACCTCAGCAAGAAAATGATGGATTATGAGACAAGGTACACTCCCCTCGAGAAAACCTGTTGGGGGCTAGTATGGGCCACAAAGAAACTAAGGCACTACCTGTTAGCACATCCAGTGGTGCTGGTCTCTCGTTTAGACCCAATCAAGTATCTTTTCAAAAAGCCAGCACTTATCGGAAAGCTAGCTAGGTGGTTATTGCTGCTAGCAGAGTTCGACCTCAAATACATGACAAGGAAATCAGTAAAAGGAAGAGCTGTGGCAGAATTCCTGGCGGATCACCCTGTGACAGAGGCCGAGGCAGAGGACTTCATGTTCCCCGACGAGGATATCTTATGTCTCTTAGACGACACCTGGCAACTTTACTTTGATGGAGCATCAAACCAATGTGGATATGGCATAGGGGTATTGCTAGTTTCCCCAAACGACTCCCACATCCCCTTGTCATATAAGCTAAGGTTTGAAGTCACTAACAACCAAGCTGAATAGGAGGCTTGTATTGCTGGAATGGAGGCAGCCCTGGAGCTAGGAGCAAAAAGGGTAGAAGTCACTGGGGATTCAAACCTGGTGGTATCTCAAGCAAGAGGAGACTGGAAGGTCAAGGAGGATACACTGAAGCTATATCACTCTGTGCTGGAAGATCTAATTCCACAATTTGATTCTGTTATCTTCACACACACTCCTCGAGTGAGCAATAGATTTGCAGATGCACTGGCGACATTGGCATCTATGGTCGAAATACCTCTGGGATTCACAATGCGGCCTCTCATGATCGAACAAAAGGTTAAACCAGCATGTGAGTGTACCTTTACCGAGGAAGGTGAAGACGATGGCAAGCCATGGTACGAAGACGTGAAAGAATTCCTGGAAAAAGGAGAATACCCATCCGAGGCCACCTCAAAGGACAAAACGGCTCTGCGGAAGTTTGCTGCCCGATTCATAATCTGTGGAGGAGCATTGTACCGAAGGGCACACTTGGGTCCAAGTCAACTTTGCGTCACAACGGAGGACAGCCACAAGGTAATGGAGGAAATACATGAAGGAATTTGTGGGCCACACATGAATGGGGCAACGATGGCAAAGAAGATCCTGCGTCAAGGATATTACTGGACTACAATGGAAGCCGACTGCGCTGATTATGTCCGTCAATGTTACAAATGCCAAACTCATGCTGATCGTATGCGTATTCCCCCTACAGAACTATATAGCATGACGTCCCCTTGGCCATTCTCCACTTGGGGGATAGATGTCATTGGAAGCATAAATCCAAAGGGGAAATACAAACATCAGTTCATTCTGGTGGCCATCGACTACTTCACCAAATGGGTAGAGGCAGCCTCTTATGCTACTCTCAAAGCCACTCATGTGGCCAAATTCATTCGCACTAATATCATCTATCGATATGGTGTACCTCACGAGTTTGTCTGTGATAATGGATCGCACTTCAAGGGGGCAACAAAGAAGCTTTTCGCCGAATTTGGGATACAAAATCATCGGTCATCTACTTACCGACCTCAAACTAACGGAGCAGTTGAAGCCGCAAACAAGAATGTCAAGAGGATTCTGCGGAAGACTACCGACACTTACACGGACTGGCCAGAAATGCTACCTCTGGCGCTATGGGGATATCGAACAACTGAAAGGACTTCAACTGGGGCCACTCCCTACTCTCTGGTCTATGGAATGGAAGCTGTCTTGCCTATCGAACTGGAGTTACCTTCATTAAGAGTTCTAGCTGAGACTGGAATGATCGAAGAAGACTGGGTTCAAAATCGCTACGACGAGTTGGCACTACTAGACGAAAGGAGATTGAGGGCTTTATACCATGTACAAGGGTATCAACGCCGCATTGCACGAGCATTCAACAAAAAGGTGAAACCTAGGGACGTCAAGGTAGGAGACATGGTGCTCAAAGCGATTCGTCGCCACGTCTCGGACCCAAGGGGCAAGTTTAGACCAAACTGGGGAGGCCCCTACCTCATCAAACGCATACTTTCTGGAGGAGCAGCATACATTGCAGACTACATTGCAGACTTGGATGGAATGGAATTCGCAACGCCAGTCAACGTTGACAAGCTAAGGAAGTATTACCCATGAGAGATGCTCGTTGGACCGAAAACCACAAGGGTGGGCGGATCCAAGCAAAAATTAGAGCAGCCTGCTAGGTCGAAAACCCGCAAGGGCGGCTTAGGCAAAAACTAAGGCATAAATGAAACGCTTGCTAGACCGAAAACCCGCAAGGGCGGTTTTTTAGGCAAAATTTAGAGCACAAAAGGAGAGGAAAATACCCGAGTGAACCCTAACTAAAAACAAAACAAATCCCCTTTGTTGGAACTACGTTTATGGCCTGATTCCCTCCATGGGATACGTAGGCAATCTCTAAGCTTGAGATTCGGCCACTGCTATCATCATCACTTCCGAAATTTCTAGGTCTATCCTAAAGCATGCTCACCGTCAAATCATGGCAATAACATCTTCTAATAAAACGACCAAATGTTTTATTATTTCCAAAGAGAAAGGACAAAGCAAGCCTAAACAATTCTTAATCCATGAAAGCTAGAATCAAACAAACATCTTTTGAAAAACATAAGCAAAGTGTCGATCTCTAGGTCTTCCTTCTCTTTGCACTTCTATTCTCCAAAAGGTTTTTCTTCAACCAGCGTTTGTAAGAACCCGATAGCTTGGCAACAAAGCTCTCAGCAACCTCCTGCATCACTCTATTTGGCCAAAGACGCAGCATATTGCAACGGAAGTTGGCATCATGGATCTTAGAGGCAGTGTACTCAGGGTCACCTAAGATTGCGGCTTGTTCAGCCCCAAACTGCCTTTGAAAGCGAGCAGGGAAGTAAAAAACGACTCGAGTAATGCCAATCACTGCTACACCAAAGTGGTTCATGGTACTCGCGGTCATGCTCTCGATACCATACCAGGGGCAAACCCATTGAATCCAATCACCTCTGCAAGTCTTCATCCACGCTTCCCAAGCAGCCTCAGTTGGGAACTGTTTAACCATGTGACGCTCCGTACACTGGTCTGGATTGTAAGGAAGTCGCTCCGGCGCATCCCACACTTTTAGCTTCTCAAACAGCCACACCTAGAGAAAAAGGGAAAATTGTGAGCTGAGAGAACATGTGAGTCAAAAGATAAATTTGACAAATGAAACAAATAAAAGAGCGAACCTGTAATAGCAAGGGACTGCCTGAGAACTGGGCTGTAGGACTACCCTTCATCACATCTAGGCCCATCAAGGTCTCTGCCAACACTAAGCCAGCAAAACCCACACGATTTCCAATTTGCTGAGCAAGGTTAAGCAATATAGGATCAGCATGACCAGAAGAAGGGCCAAGCAAGTAGTAATGAAGGAGACAAATGCACAATGCATGAAAGCATGACTTCTGTAAGGAAACTTGGCGATGAGCCTCGGCTGTACCAAAACGCTGAATAAGTTGCAGAATCTCTAGCCTTCCTTTCACCAGGAAGAATTTAACTTCATGTTTCTGAACTTGGAGTAAATCCTTCAGGAGATCACTCCGGTTGAACAAGGGATTAGGGGCAACAAAACCTTCCCTGTCTGAATGACCAATAATGACCGCAAATTCCTCGATAGTAGGACACAACTCCTCTCTCTTAAAGCGAAAGACGTGAAAATCAGGGTCCCACAAACTAGCGGCTGCCCTAAGGAAGGCAAAATTCACGGGAATGTGACGAAAGGAAAAGAGGAAGTCCATGCCAAAGGACTTAGAGTGCAGACGGTCAAGGCCATTAAAGGAATCCAACCACTGATCAAGGATTGGTTGTGCCATGTGTAAGGAAATTGCTGCTGACAATGCTATCGGGTTTGTAGAACGCGTACTTATAGAACTAGGTCGAGTCTTAGTTCGAATCGGAATCGGATTCTTAATCCTCAGAAATTTAGTCGGTCTCTCGGCCGGCACTTCGATAAGACGGCCGTGGGATCAATCCATCGGCCCATAGATAATAGGGTTGACCTGCAAGTCAAACCCAGGCAAACCAAACGATCCCTCGGCCGCCAGATCGAAGTTTCGGCCGCGTAACCATTTTGATCGACCGCCAGAACGGCTATTTTACAGACTGTTCCCACGGTTCAATTCGCTTCGTTGGGTTAACAAGAATATCACACGCAAACAACGTAGGAACAGCATACACAATCATGAGCAGAGCAAGAAGGTTTTTGTTTCATATAACGAAAGCTTTTTACATCACAAGGTGGATCATCCCACATTTCCTAAACAAACTATACATCGATTTCCTGTCAAACTAACCTATGCAGGAAGAGAAACAGAAAAAAGACAAAAGAGGAGGCAGGAAAAGATGCCGGGCCCTCTGGTGCTCTAAACACCAGAGGCCTGCTGCAAAGAAACTAAGAAAAGGACACCCCTGGGGCGGTGTATACCGGAGGAGTACTACGGTGCAAGAGAGACACCACATAGCCCAGAAAAATCATCACACCGTGTACCACCGCCACACCAGGAGTTCCACGTCACGGAAGCAAGCCACCCATGCAAGGGTCCCTAATCAAGCGTCAAGACAGGACCAAGAACAATGCGGCCTCCTTCCGCAATCTCTGGCCGCGCACCCTTCATGGTCCGAAGTCGACAGGAATGAGGAGAAACGAAGAGGAGCCTTCGGTTGTGAAGAAGAGAAGAGGAAAAGAAGGAGAGAAAAGTGAAATGAAACGGTCGACGCTGTGGCCTTTTATAGGCCCATGGAAATAAAGGGATTTCGCGGCCGATACATTGATAGCTCGGCCGACTAATCGATCCTTCGGCCGAGATATCGATCTCATGGCCCTTCAATCAGCAACGTCAGATCATGCTTGGTGCACCAATTCAAACCACTACAGGCTTCTAAGTCCTCAACCAACCAAGTAGCCTTGGGGGCATCCCCAAGCCAATGCAACATGATCAAAACCAGCCTTGGGGGCATGCCCAAGTATCGAAGATCTCTCTCCACAAACTGCTGGCCAGCAAAACAAGACGCTCATCAGCCCTAAGCTCAAAACTTCAGCGGCTCCAAGCCCATTATTGGCAGGCTCTACGCCCATATCAATTCACCCAGCGGCTCTACGCCCACTATCCTGACAGGCTCAAAGCCCATCATCTCTACGCAACTCAGTGGCTCTAAGTCCCCACCTACCAATTCAGCAGGCTCTGTGCCCATTATCTCCACACAACTCAGCGGCTCCAAGCCTACCATCTGAATTGGCTCGAAGCCATCAACTCAGCGGCTCGAAGCCCATTACCTCAACACAGCAGGCTCTATGCCCGTTATCTCACCCAAAGCGGCTCTACGCCTTCCACTCAGCGGCTCGAAGCCCATTACCTCAACAGGCTCGAAGCCTTCATCTACTATCACCCAGCGACTCGAAGCCCTCGAATCAGCAGCTCTATGCTCACTATCACGGCAACAGGCTCTACGCCTGTAATTACTCAACTTAGCGGCTCCAAGCCCATTATTTCAACTGGCTCAAAGCCGTAACAACCAACCCAGCGGCTCTAAGCCCATTGTCTCAACTGGCTCGAAGCCGTACACAATCAAGTTCTTAGCAGGCTCGAAGCCTGTACCTATCGTTTCAACTGGCTCGAAGCCGTAAACAAGCAACCTCAGCGGCTCGAAGCCCGTTATCTCAACAGGCTCGAAGCCTATATCTGCCGCCTCAGCGGCTCCAAGCCCGCTATCTCAACTGGCTCGAAGCCTATGTTTACCATCCCAGCAGCTCTACGCTCGCTATCACAGCAACAGGCTCTACGCCTGTATTCATTCAACTCAGCGGCTCCAAGTCCACTGTTTCAAATGGCTCGAAGCCGTAAACAACCAATCTCAGCGGCTCGAAGCCCGTTATCAAAAGGCTCTACGCCTGTTATCACAACTCAGCGGCTCGAAGCCCATCACCTCAACTGGCTCGAAGCCGTAAACAAGCAACAGGCTCTAAGCCGTCCCAACAATCAAGACATCTATTCTCAGGCTCTACGCCTGAATGCTCAAAAATCTAACATTTTTGAATGCTCAAGCTCTACGCTTGGATGCCCAACCACTGTGTACTGGATGCTCAAGTTATACACTTGAATGCTCAAGCTCTACGCTTGGACGCCCAACCACTGCGTACTGGACGCTCAAAGCCTGTACTTTGAATGCTCGGATTCTGCCGTCCGAATGCTCGAGCTCTACGCTCTGAATGCTCAAGTCCGGAACTTGATAGAAGCTCTAAGCTTAAAACAAACACACACGCACGGGCCCGTGCACATTTGCATCAATATTTTCACATCGAGTCTGCATCATCATATCTGTTCACATCTAACAACCACCATTGCACATATACACTCTGCATATCTCTCATGAAACAGGTCAATCCTGCAATCAACCGGCTCTATGCCTCGGTTTTATTGATCGGCCCAACGCCTCGATCCTTTGGCTCCACGTCAACACTTATGATGAGAAAGCTCCGTGCACAGACCATCAGAATGCAACCAGCTCTACGCTTCGGTTCATATCACGTCGAGCTCTAAGCTCCGACAACTCAGGCCCTCGCCTCAAGACTACATGCAGGCTCCACGCCTCAAATCACTTCAGGCTCCATGCCTCAGTTCCTTCATCTCAGGCCCTTGCCTTATACCAGCTCCGCGCTTCGGTTCAACACGTCAAGCTCAAAGCTCTGACACCATAGGCTCGCCTTATGATCAAAACCAGCTCCGCGCTTCGGTTCATCACGTCTAGCTCAAAGCTCTGACACTACAGGCTCTCATCCTGATCAATACCAGCTCCGCGCTTCGGTCCCATCAAGCTCACCTCAGGCCTCCGCCTCATAACCACAGCAGGCTCCACGCCTCAATCTAATCACCTCAGGCTCTCGCCTTGTGATCAATACCAGCTCCGCGCTTCGGTCCTATCAACCACCTCAGGCTCTCGCCTTATGATCAACACCAGCTCCGCGCTTCGGTCCTATCAACCACCTCAGGCGAGACGCCTTATGATCAACACCAGCTCCGCGCTTCGGTCCTATCCAATCTCCTCAGGCCTTCGCCTCAAGATTACAACAGGCTCCACGCCTCGATTCTGTCACACTCCTCAGGCTCTCGCCTCATGACTACAATCGGCTCCGTGCCTCGGTTCCCTCATCACCAAAGCTCCGTGCTACAGCTACTGGCCCTGCGCCTCCCCCCATCTCAAAAGCAAACTGGCGTCCAACTCATCCCCAGCAGATGGTTTGGATTCCACCCCAACTACATCAATTCCTTCCAGCTCATTCGCAAGGATAGGCTACTCTACCGAGCTCCTTTCAGTCAAAGTAAGGATGATCAAGAAAAGCAAACGCACCTGCAGTGTACTGATCTACCCCAAAATAACTAAGGAAGCTCTCCGCAAAAGTTCCCCCGGCAGCCCCGCGCTCCTTCAACTACTCTTCGCCAAAACCCTGGCTCAGTCTAGGTACGTCACACTACGGCTTTTTAAGCCCAAAGGTACGTCTTCTGTCTCTAACCCTCCAAACTTTTTGCTTTTCTTTATTGCCCGAACTACGGTTGGTCTGAATTTCCCTTGTGGAATACGTAGGCAGCCTCCCGGCCCGACCATAACAAAACCTTTTTCGAAAACCCCTTGGAATAGTGGTTGGACCAAATTGAGTTGCTTTTTACAGCTTTGACTCTTACTCAAACATGTCTCGCGATCCGTCTGAGTTCAGTCAAAGAGGGGCATCTGTAGACACCCCAATTTGGCCTAACGATTATTTCAAGTCCCACCTTGGGACAATCCCGATGATGAAATGGATACAATGATTGATGATTGCTTCTTTGAGGACCTTAGGACTTTCGGTGAGAACTTTGACCATTTAGAGGACCCAATTCAAAGCCATACAGCCTTTCAGACAGAAATACAGAAGCCTAGGAGAATCCATCTGACGGCCGTAATATCGATCTAACGGCCATAACATCAATCCCTCGCCCGAGCAACCTGTTGCCAGCAAAATCTCCCTGAGAGATCAATCTCTCGGCCGCAAGATCTATCCTTCGGCTGAGACATCCATTCCACGGCCGCGACATCCTTTGCTCGGCCGCCAGATCGACCTTTTTCCAGACTCTGGAACGTTCTGTCAGACGTTTGGTTTGATCCAACTACATTACCTTTCCGATGCGTTCGGGCTACGTTCGGAGATCACGACGTAGAGTTAGAGATGCGTTGCAATTGCAATTGCCATCTCGTGATTTGATTGGCCGGAGTGAGTCATCCCTATGCCTATATAAAGGGGCCTTTGGGTTCCGAAATTGACACACAGAAATTGAGATACCCACACACTCAATCAAACCTCAAAACTCTGCAGGAATACTCCCTCAATCCCATACTCCAAAAGCCCTAACTTTCCGAAGGCAGCCGTCAATCCGGCGATCAAACCCCGAAGTTCAAACCCTAACTCTAGGGTTCTCGATCAAGCAATCAACCAATCACACCCAATCCAAAGCAATCAAGCAACTGAGGGATCAAGGTGGTGAGGCCCAACGGCCTCTGGTTTGCTTTATTTACTGCCCCTTCTTACTAATCGTAGCATTTTGATTAACTTTTAATCTTTCTGTCTGGTGTGAGGAAGAACACCGACCGGGGCTTCGATCCCTCGGCCGGTACATCAAACCAGGAGGATCTCTCGGCCGTGACATCTATTCACCGGTCGCGAGATCCATCTCCCTGGGACATTATGTTTGTTTATTCGCTTTCTGATGCATGCTTCGATTATCGCACTGGCTCACTTTGCTTACTGTTTAAAGGAATAATTAAACAGACTATGTGCTAGGATTAGACAAAGCACCTATATGTCTTATGTTGAACGATTATGGGCCAGTCTCACGACTGGGCAGAGAGGGGTGCCTAACACCTTCCCCTTACTGTACTTTTGGCTCCCGAATCCAGAATCTCTATCTATTTTCTCAGTTTTAATAAACTGGGTGGCGACTCTATTTGATGATAACCGTTATCATGTGGCGATGTTCCTAGCCATGGGAATGTCCATGGTTTTGGTTTATGAAATGAGCAACCAATCGAGCAAACATAACGTGATCAATCTGTATGGCGATGCCCCGCTTGGGAGGTGTCTACAGTAGCTTCGATTAGAGATCCTTACATGGGTGACTTGCCTTCGTGACGCAGAGCTCTTGGTGTGGCGGTGGTACACGGTGTGGTGATTTTTCTGGGCCATGTGGTGATTCTTTTGAGCCATGTGGTGTCCCTTCTGTACCGTAGTACTCCCCTGGTATACACCGTCCCACGGGTATCCCCTCCTTTTTTGCAGCTGGTCTCTGGTGTTTAGATCACCAGAGGGTTCGGCATCCTCTTCTGCTTCCCCTTTCTTTTTTGTTTTTCTGTTTCTCTTCCTGCATAGGTTAGTTCGACAGGAAATCGATGTATAGTTTGTTTAGGAAATGTGGGATGATCCACCTTGTGATGTAAAAGGCTTTCGTTATATGAAACAAAAATCTTCTGCTCTGTTATGTGATTCGTGTATGCCATATCTACGTTGTTTGTACATAATAACTTGTTAATCCAATGAAACGAATTGAAACGTGGAAACAGTCTGTAAAACGGCCGTTCTGGCGGCCGACCTAACGATTACGCGGCCGAGGCTTTGATCTGGCGACCAAAGGATCGTTTTGTCTGCCTGGGTTTGACTTACAGGTCAACCCTGATTTTCACGGGCCGATGGATAGATCCTACGGCCGTCATATCGAATTGCCGGCCGAGAGACCGACCAAAATTCCGAGGATTAAGAATCCGATTCCGATTCGAACTAAGACTTGACTTAGTTCTATAAATACGCGTTCTACGAACCCGATAGCATTGTCAGTAGCAATTCCTTACATATGGCACAACCAGTCCTTAATCAGTGGTTGATCTCCTTCAATGGCCTCGACCGTTTACACTTTAAGTCCTTTGGCATGGACTTCCTCTTTTCCCTTCGTCAAATTCCTGTGAATTTTGCCTTCCTTAGGGCAGCTGCTAGTTTGTGGGACCCTGATTTTCACGTCTTTCGATTTAGGAGAGAGGAGTTGTGCCCTACTATCGAGGAGTTTGCGGCCATCATGGGTCATTCAGATAGGGAGGGTTTCGTTGTCCCTAATCCTTTGTTCAACCGAGGTGATCTCCTGAAGGATTCACTCCAAGTTCAGAAACATGAAGTTAAATTCTTCCTAGTGAAAGGAAGGTTGGAGATCTTGCAACTTATTCAGCGTTTTGGTACAGCTGAGGCTCATCGTCAAGTTTCCCTACAGAAGGCGTGCTTTCATGCGTTGTGCATTTGTCTCCTTCATTACTATTTGCTTGGCCCTTCCTCTGGTCATGCTGATCCTGTACTACTTAACCTTGCTCAACAGATTGGAAACCGTGTAGGTTTCGCTGGCTTAGTTTTGGCAGAGACCTTGATGGGTCTAGACGTGATGAAGGGTAGTCTTACAGCTCAGTTCTCAGGCAGTCCTTTGCTATTGCAGGTTCGCTCTTTTATTTGTTTATTTGTCAAGCTTTATCTTTTCACTCATTACTCTTTTGTTTTGACTCACGTGTTCTCTCAACTCACAATTTTTCCTTGTTCTCTAGGTGTGGTTGTTTGAGAAGCTAAAGGTGTGGGATGCGCCGGAGCGACTTCCTTATAATCCAGACCAATGCACGGAGCGTCACATGATTAAACAGTTCCCAACTGAGGCTGCTTGGGAAGCATGAATGAAGACTTGCAGAGGTGATTGGATTCAATGGGTTTGCCCCTGGTATGGTATTGAGAACATGACTGCGAGTACCATGAACCATTTTGGTGTAGCAGTGATTGGTATTACTCGAGTCATTTTCTACTTTCCTGCTCGCTTTCAAAGGCAGTTTGGGGCTGAACAAACCGCAATCCTGGGTGACCCTGAGTACACCGTCTCTAAGATCCATGATGCCAACTTCCGTCGCAATATTCTGCGTTTTTGGCCAAATAGAGTGATGCAGGAGGTTGCTGAGAACTTCTTTGTCAAGCTATTGGGTTCTTACAAACGTTGGTTGAAGAAAAACCTTTTGGAGGATAGTAGTGCAAAGAGAAGGAAGACCTAGAGGCTGACGCTTTGCTTATGTTTTTCAAAAGATGTTTGTTTGATTCTAGCTTTCATGGATTAAGAATTGTTTAGGTTTGCTTTTTCCTTTCCCTTTGGAAATAATAAAACATTTGGTCGTTTTATTTTAGAGATGTTATTGCCATGATTTGATAATGAACATGCTTTAGGATAGACCTAGAAATTTTGGAAGCGATGATGATAGCAGTGGCCGGATCTCAAATTTAGAGATTGCCTATGTATCCCATAGAGGGAATCAGGCCATAAACGTAGTTCCGACAAAGGGGATTTGTTTTGTTTTTAGTTAGGGTCCACTCGGGTGTTTTCCTTTCCTTTTGTGCTCTAAATTTTGCCTAGAACCGCCCTTGCGGGTTTTCAATCTAGCGAGCGTTTTATTTATGCCTTAGTTTTTGCCTAAGCCGCCCTTGCGGATTTTCGACCTAGCAGGCTGCTCTAATTTTTGCTTGGATCCGCCCACCCTTGTGGTTTTCGGTCCAACGAGCATCTCTCATGGGTAATACTTCCTCAGCTTGTCAATGTTGACTGGCGTTGCGAATTCCATTCCATCCAAGTTTGCAATGTATGCTGCTCCTCCAGAAAGTATGCGTTTGATAAGGTAGGGGCCTCCCCAGTTTGGTCTAAACTTGCCCCTTGGGTCTGAGACGTGGCGACGAATTGCTTTGAGCACCATGTCTCCTACCTTGACGTCCCTAGGTTTCACCTTTTTGTTGAATGCTCGTGCAATGCGGCGTTGATACCCTTGTACATGGTATAACGCTCTCAGCCTCCTTTCGTCTAGTAGTACCAACTCATCGTAGCGATTTTGAACCCAGTCTTCTTCGATCATTTCAGTCTCAGCTAGAACCCTTAACGAAGGTAATTCCAGTTCGATAGGCAAGACAGCTTCCATTCCATAAACCAGGGAGTAGGGAGTGGCCCCAGTTGAAGTCCTTTCAGTTGTTCGATAACCCCATAGTGCCAGAGGTAGCATTTATGGCCAGTCTGTGTAAGTGTCGGTAGTTTTCCGCAGAATCCTCTTGATATTCTTGTTTGCAGCCTCAACTGCTCCATTAGTTTGAGGTCGGTAAGTAGATGACCGATAATTCTGTATCCCAAATTCAGCGAAAAGCTTCTTTGTCGCCCCCTTGAAGTGCGATCCATTGTCACAGACGAACTTGTGAGGTACACCATATCGATAGATGATATTAGTGCGAATGAATTTGGCCACATGAGTGGCTTTGAGAGTAGCATAAGAAGCTGCTTCTACCCACTTTGTGAAGTAGTCAATGGCCACCAGAATGAACTGATGTTTGTATTTTCCCTTTGGATTTATGCTTCCAATGACGTCTATCCCCCAAGTGGAGAATGGCCAAGGGGATGTCATGCTATACAATTCCGTAGGGGGAATACGCATACGATCAGCGTGAGTTTGGCATTTGTAATATCGACGAACATAATCAGCGCAGTCGGCCTCCATTGTAGTCCAGTAATATCCCTGACGTAGGATCTTCTTTGCCATCGTTGCCCCATTCATGTGTGGCCCACAAATTCCTTCGTGTATTTCCTCCATTACCTTGCGGCTGTCCTCCGTTGTGACGCAAAGTTGACTTGGACCCAAGTGTGCCCTTCGATACAATGCTCCTCCACATATTACAAATCGGGCAGCAAACTTCCGCAGAGCTGTTTTGTATTTCGAGGTGGCCTCGAATGGGTATTCTCCTTTTTCCAGGAATTCCTTCACGTCTTCGTACCATGGCTTGCCATCGTCTTCACCTTCCTCGGTAAAGGTGCATTCACATGCTGGTTTAACCTTTTGTTCGATCATGAGAGGCCGCATTGTGAATCCCAGGGGTATTTCGACCATAGATGCTAATGTTGCCAGTGCATCTGCAAATCTATTGCTCACTTGAGGAGTGTGTGTGAAGATAACGGAATCGAATTGTGGAATTAGATCTTCCAGCACAGAGTGATATAGCTTCAGTGTATCTTCCTTGACCTTCCAGTCTCCTCTGGCTTGAGATACCACCAGGTTTGAATCCCCAGTGACTTCTACCCTTTTTGCCCCTAGCTCCTGGGCTGCCTCCATTCCAGCAATACAAGCCTCGTATTCAGCTTGGTTGTTAGTGACCTCAAACCTCAGTTTATATGACAAATGGATGTGGGAGTCGTTTGGGGAAACTAGCAATACCCCTATGCCATATCCACATCGGTTTGATGCTCCATCAAAGTAAAGTTGCCAGGTGTCGTCTAAGAGACATAAGATGTCCTCGTCGGGGAACATGAAGTCCTCTGCCTCGGCCTCTGTCATAGGGTGATCTGCCAAGAATTCTGCCACAGCTCTTCCCTTTACTAATTTCCTTGTCATGTATTTGAGGTCGAATTCTGCTAGTAGCAATAACCACCTAGCTAGCTTTCCGATAAGTGCTGGCTTTTTGAAAAGATACTTGATTGGGTCTAAACGAGAGACCAGCACCACCGGATGTGCTAACAGGTAGTGCCTCAGTTTCTTTGTGGCCCATACTAGCCCCCAACAGGTTTTCTCGAGGGGAGTGTACCTTGTCTCATAGTCCATCATTTTTTTGCTGAGGTAGTATATGGCGCACTCTACTTTGGCGTTGTTTTCTTGTGCTCGCATGCATCTCATGGATGTGTCTGTTACTGAGAGATACAGAATTAATGGCTTCCCAGGGATGAGCGGTGACAGTACAGGTGGATTCTGAAGATATTCTTTGATTGCCTCGAACGCTTGCTGACAGTCTTGGCTCCATTCAAAATCAGTACCTTTCTTCAGTAGCTTGAAAAGAGGTTCACAGGTGGTTGTGAGCTTGGAAATGAACCTGCTGATGAACTGTACCTTCCCCAAGAAACTCCTTACTTCCTTCTCCGTCCTTGGTGGTGATATCTCCATGATAGCCCGTATCTTGGAAGGGTCTACCTCGGTTCCTCTTTGAGTGATGAGGAATCCCAACATCTTTCCAGCTGTTACCCCAAAAGTGCATTTTTTAGGGTTAAGACGTAGTTTGTAATTCCTAATCCTCTCAAAGAACTTTTGGAGTGCTCCATGGTGTCCTTCCCTTTCCTTTGATTTGACTATCATATCGTCGACATATACCTCGACCTCTTTGTGCATCATGTCGTGCAGCAGTCGCCAAAGTAGAGTGCGCCATATACTACCTCAGCAAAAAAATGATGGACTATGAGACAAGGTACACTCCCCTCGAGAAAACCTGTTGGGGGCTAGTATGGGCCACAAAGAAACTGAGGCACTACCTGTTAGCACATCCGGTGGTGCTGGTCTCTCGTTTAGACCCAATCAAGTATCTTGTGCTAGCATGCATCTCATGGATGTGTCTGTTACTGAGAGATACAGAATTAATGGCTTCCCAGGGATGGGCGGTGACAGTACAAGTGGATTCTGAAGATATTCTTTGATTGCCTCGAACGCTTGCTGACAGTCTTGGCTCCATTCAAAATCAGTACCTTTCTTCAGTAGCTTGAAAAGAGGTTCACAGGTGGTTGTGAGCTTGGAAATGAACCTGCGGATGAACTGTACCTTCCCCAAGAAACTCCTTACTTCCTTCTCCGTCCTAGGTGGTGATATCTCCATGATAGCCCGTATCTTGGAATGGTCTACCTCGATTTCTCTTTGAGTGATGAGGAATCCCAACATCTTTCCAGCTGTTACCCCAAAAGTGCATTTTTGAGGGTTAAGACGTAGTTTGTAATTCCTAATCCTCTCAAAGAACTTTTGGAGTGCTCCATGGTGTCCTTCCCTTTCCTTTGATTTGACTATCATATCGTCGACATATACCTCGACCTCTTTGTGCATCATGTCGTGCAGCAGTGTTGTTGCCATCCTCTGGTAGGTGGCTCCAGCATTCTTCAACCCAAACGGCATCACTCGGTAGCAGTAGGTTCCCCAAGGCGTAGTGAAGGTGGTTTTCTCTCTATCCTCAGGAGACATAAGGATTTGATTGTACCCAGAGAATCCATCCATGAAGGATAGCAATGCATGGCCTGCAGTGTTATCTACTAGCTCGTCTATGTGAGGTAATGGGAAGTCATCCTTTGGACTGGCCTTGTTGAGATCTCAGAAATCTACGCAGACCCTGATTCCTCCAGTTTTCTTTGGTACGGGAACGATGTTAGCTACCCATTGTGGATATTCGGTGACTATGAGAAAACCGGCGTTGATTTGTTTAGTGACTTCTTCTTTTATCTTTAGGACCCAATCAGGGCGCATACGTCTCAGTTTTTGTGGTTTTGCATCAGGATGAAGGGGAATTTTATGCTGAACAATTTCAGGGTCTATTCCAGGCATGTCCTCGTAAGACCAGGCAAAAACATCTTTGTATTCTTTTAGCAAAAGGATTAGTTTTTCACTTTCTTGAGGGGATAGTGCGGCACCAATTTTAACCATTTTGGGCTCGTTTTCAGAGCCTATGTTTGCTGTGATTATTTCCTCAGAAAAAGGTTTAGCGTGCCTTTCTTCTTCTCTTTCGATGAATTCTAGAATTTCTTTTGGAATTTCTTCCTCAAAGTTTGGTTTGTCGGAATCCACACAATTGATCATAGACAAAGTGAAATACTCTAAATCTTCCTTCTCATTGCTAAGATTATCAAAAGACATTTCAGAGTCGAACTCAAAGTAAATGTTATGCCTTGGTACTTTAACCAGGTTTGCCTCACTAGACTTAGTAGTTTCAAAAAATGAAAAGCTTGACTCGAACTGAGTCGACTCGGAGTCGGAATCAGAATCAGAACTAAGATCAGAATTAGCGCTTTTCGTTTTGTATTTCAGAGTGTGTTCCACGGTCCAGTTAGGGTAAGCCCCTTTTTCAGCATCCATAATCAGTTCAGAGCAGTCTTTTTCATCACCAAGGTTGATCACCAGTACTTCACTGTCACCTTGATTCGCACTTTCATCATTGTCACCCTGCAAGTCTTGGAGGGCCATTTGATTTGCTATTGCTGTTATCTCTTCCAATTGAGCTTCAATCTCTACTTCGTCGCTGTTGTCAACTCGTCGTGTGCCAACAAAGCCCCACCAATTACCAAAGCTGTCTGTGATGGGGTGGATCACCCTTATTTCATCGTTGGTGACCCCCTCATCAAAGAGTAGGTTCAGTGATACTTCGTCTAGTGGGTCATTGTCGACAGACCCTTCTTTTTTTGCCTCTTCAGTTTTGAGGTTGTTGACCTCGTCTATTGGCCAATAGTCGTCGGTAGGTGCATAGGGGTCATAAAAATAGATTGGAACCCTGCGAAGCCCTTCTTCCTCGATCAGGTCTTCTACTTCTTCCTCATAAACCGTTCCAGCGAACATGACATGGTTATCTTCAATGATAGTCACCATAGGCTTTGGTTGATTTACTGGAGTGATGTATTCGGAGGGGTTGAAGTCTTCAACAGCAAAGTGGAGCAGACCAGACAGCTTGGTGACAACTTGAAAGTGCGAATCAGACATGAACAGTGATGCAGTCATTTTTCCTGAAAAGGTTTTTGCTTTAGTTAGATTGATTAATCTTACCTACTGTTCATTTGACTTAGAGAGATTCCTAAGGTTTAACCTGCAAAAGAGAAAGTTTACAACATACACATATACAATGGGTGTGAGGAAGAACTTTTGCAAGTAAAATGCAAGTAGGTTCCTAGCCTGTAGGTTCATGTCTTAGTTTGATAAGTTCTATGGCTTTCTAGAACATGCAAGGTTTTGGTAGTCTCAGGGTGCTCCGTTGTCAAAGGGCACCAATCCTCTCACCAGCCCATCATAGGCGGTGATTGGGTGATTCCCTTTTTGATATACCACTAGGTACGAGTGATTGTGGAGTTTGCTGGAACCCCCAACATAGCCCGTGTCATGCCAGGATATCAGGTGAACTCAACGGGTTGCCCGCTCGATGCATATGATAAATGAATTAGACAAGGCATGTATTAGTCTTATGTTGAACTTTTTGGTTATGGCTCTCATATTCCCTAGCGGAGTCGCCAAAAACTGTAGACACCTCCCAAACGGGGCATCGCCATACAAATTGATCACGTTTGTTTGCTCGGTTGGTTGCTTGCTTCGTAAACCAAAATCATGGACATTCCCATGGCTAAGAATATCGCCACATGATAGCGGTTATCATCAAAACAGAGTCGCCACCCAGTTTATTAAAACTGGAAAAACAGATAGAGATTCTGGATACGGGAGCCAAGAGTACAATAAGGGGAATGTGTTAGGCACCCCTCTTTGCCCAGTCGTGAGACTGGCCCATAATCGTTCAACATAAGACGTGTAGATGCTTTGTTTAATTCCAACACATAGTCTGTTTATTTATTCCTTTAAACAGTAAGTAAAGTGAGCCTGTGCGATAAGTAAAGCATGCGTTAGAAAGCAGAAAAGCAAACAAACTGTCCCAGGGAGATGGATCCCGCGGCCGGTGAATGGATGTCACGGCCGAGGGATCCTCCTGGTTTAATGTACCGGCCGAGGGATCGAAGCCCCGGTCGGTGTTCTTCCTCACACCAGACAGAAAGATTAACAGATAATCAGAAAGTGGTGATTAAGCATAAGAACAATAAATAAAACAAACCAGAGGCCGTTGGGCCTCACCTCCTTGATCCCTCAGTTGCTTGGTTGCCTCGGATTGGGTGTGATTGACTGATTGCTTGATTGAAAACCCTAGAATTAGGGTTTGAACTTCAGGGTTTGATCGCCAGATTGACGGCTGCCTTCGGGAGGTCAGGGTTTTTGAAGAGTGGGTTTGAGAGAGTATTTGTGCAGATTTCGAGGCTTGAGAGAGTGTATACTCTAATGAATTTCGTGTGTTTATTTTCGGAGTCCAAAAGCCCTTTATATAGTCAATTGGTGACTCACTCCGGCCAATCAAATCACGAGATGGTAATTGCAATTGCAATGCATCTCTAACTCTACGTCGTAATCTCTGAGCGTAGCCCAAACGCATCGGGAAGGTAGTGTAGTTGGATCAAACGTCTGACAGAACACGTTCCAGAGTCTAGAAAAAGGTCGATCTGGCGGTCGAGTAAAGGATATCACGGCCGAGGAATGGATGTCTCGGCCGAAGGATAGATCTTGCGGCCGAGGGATTGATCTCTCAGGGAGATTTTGCTAGCAACAGGTTGCTCGGGTGAGGAAATGATGTTAGGGCCGTGGGATCGATGTCATGGCCGACAGATGGATTCTCCTAGGCTTCTGTATTTCTGTCTGAAAGGCTGTATGGCTTTGAATTGGGTCCTCTAAGTGGCTCAAAGTTCTTACCGAAAGTCCTAAGGTTCTCAAGGAAGCAATCAGCAATTACTGTATCAATTTCATCATCGGGATGGTCCCAAGGTGGGACTTGAAATAATCGTTAGGCCAAATTGGGGTGTCTACAATTTCCCATTACCTCCACTGCTGGGAGTGCCTTCCGGAGGGTGCGCTGGGCCAGAACTGCATGAATGTGCATTAGAGTGGGAGCCACAGGATTACTTCACTGGCCTAGAAGTGGTGAGGCTGCTTATCTTTAAGACGTGAGCTTGGGGTAGTTACAGAGCTGCTGAATGACTAAGATAGTAGGCACGAGGCTGTTGAGGTGAGCGCAGAGCTGTTTGAGTGACTTGGGCACAGGGCTGCTAGATGAACACGGAGCTGCTGATAGTGAGCCTAAAGCTGCTGGGTGATAATGGGTATGGAGCTTTTGAGCACAGGGATGAGCGTAGAACTGTTGAACGGCTTGAAAAGTGAGCACATGGTGATACTGAGTGACCTGATGGTGCAAGAAGTATGGTGCTTGCAGAGACGGTGTTTTCATGGGCGTTTGAGCCACTGAGTTGAATATTAGAGAGTTGCTGGGTTATGATACTGTCTGAGATGGGGAACAAGGAGCACATGGTGTTGCCAGGTGGCTAGTTGGAGCTACTGAATGAGCCTGACTGTTGGAGTGATGAGCTTGAGGCCGCTAGGTGAGTGAGACCATTAAATGATTGTGGACATAGAACCGCTGAGCAATACTTGAGCGTCCTCAATGTTTCAATAAGCTTCCTTGTCGGGTTGGTGAGATGACGATCACATCAGGTGACTTCTCCTTCGTTGACCCCAGGCTTTGGGAGCGGGTAGGGGCTTTGGAGTGGTTCTTGGGCAAGATGCCTCCTCTTCACTCCCGAGGTCAAGTTGATGTCTCTTGGCTGAGCAAGACTTTCATGAAGACTGATATTTTGACTCAGGTGAGTATTGAGCAGTTGACACGGGCTTTTCTTCTCTATCTCCTCGGGCAGACATTGTTTGCCAACAAGGATAGTTCAGTGCATACACAGCTCTTGGCCCCTTTGCAGCATTTGGGGGCCGTTAGGGAGTTTGATTGGGGATCATCCGCTTTGGCCACCCTGTATGGCAATCTTGGAGCTTGCCCACGGGACAAGAGTTTTATCCTTGGCGGTCACTACCAAGTGCTTAAGGTATATCCTTCTTGTTTACTTCCTTTCTCTTCAGTTTCCAACTAATACCAAGCATGAGGATGTGAACTGTGTTTCTCACTGTGAGCGATGGTTGGTGAGCCAACGGAAGCCACGGTCGCCAGTTTTGGCAACGAGTTTTGGACCGATTGACGGTTGACCAGGTACCCCTTGCATTCCTTGTTTTTTAGATCTCCATTCCTCTATGCTGTGGCTGATTTAGACTTTGTTTGCAGGCGAGGTTCGACCCTTGGAGTGGTGTATCAGAGGACACCCCTCTTACGCGTTCCAGGGTTCTAGATTATACTCGTAGCCTGTTCGAGGGTCCCTTTTGTTAAGCTTGGTACTTATGTGATCGGGTGGCCAGCCAGTGGCGCCTACGTGCTGAGGATCTTCAGTTTGTTCCTCCTCCTCCTCCTCCTCCTCCTCCGGCGTTGATGAGGTCTACTTCTTCGATGTCTAAAGTAGACTTGGAGAATGCTCAGATCTAGGCGGGTTTGCTTCTTTAGGCAGGTGACTGTATGGAGTACTGCCATTTTTCCTTGGTTCTGTCTGCTGTTCCTTCAGTTGCTCTTGTTTGGCCACGGGCCCTTTCCTTTGTCTCCTTCCATTCTGATGACGGAGAAGAGGCGCTTGGTGCTTGCCCCTTGTTTTGCATTCTTTTCCTTGTAGCTTTGAGGCTGAGTGAGCACCAGCTGTCAATGGGGAGGATAGCCAGCAATCCCCTTCTTCATCTCAGAGATCGTCATGAAGACGGCGTCACGACCAGCTTTAGGATCTTCTTTTTCCTTCCTGTTCATGGTTAGCAAAGAGAGAAGCAGAAACTGTATTTGTATAGTGAAAGCAACCACAGTGATGATTTTGTAGGCATGCTTTTGTTCATGTAATGAGAAATGCTTTTTATGCCCCTAGATGTCTTGAGTTTGCATACGATAGTCAGAACATGGCTTTTTGAACAAGTATTTGCTGATAGACAGCAATTCTCTCAAGAGGGTTTCTGTGTTTCGGAGAGGAATTTGATGGAGATATTTTTCTAAATCTCTCTTGTGTTTGTACCTTCATAATGGGCAAGCTAACCCTAAGTGTTCTCGCGGAGATAGTGTCTTCTTTCTAAGTTTTGACAAAAACCTAGTTTCTTAAGCAACTAGAGTTCATCCTTTCCTTCCGTTTTGTAAGTGACACAAGGAACTTGATTCCTTGAAATTTCCTTTGTTTGGCAAAGAGACTATAGTGTTTGGCAATTGCAATTTAGGAAGTAAATCATTGAATAAGCATAGTCTAGAGGATGAAACAGGAATTCACTTACCAGAAATAAAATGCCCAAGCAGGGGCTCAAAACATGTTTTAGTTTGATAAAAGCAATGTTTAATGTTCTTTGCCATGTTGTGACTTCGTAGCTACTGTAGCATTTCGAGGTCGTTTTCAAAACCTTTGCCTTTTGTAATTTTATACTCTTTTCCACCTTCTTCTTTGCCAAACAGGGCCTTTGAACTGGATCCATCTTCACTGCTTGCACGGTGGCTACCTCTTTGAGACATGAGTAGTTCCAAATGGAAATGTCAGTCTGGATTTTCATCACCTCTTTTTCCTCCTCGTTGATTATGCAGTCATAAGAGAGATTAGTTACTTCCATTTGGCCGAATAGTAATGTTAAGGAGATTCCATCGAGTGGATCATCGTGTTCTCCTTCTGTTTCGTCAAAGTCACTTTCCCCTTCGCTTTGTTCTTCTTCATTACTTTTGTCAGTCGGGATCGATCACTTCCGATTGATCGGACTCATTGTTTTCTTCCTCCTCCATCATGAAACATTCATCCTCCTCTGGGAAGGTAAAGGTTGGCTTGGCTTGGTTGTTTTGGACAATGTATTGGCCAGGATTGTATGTGGGGTTATTTATGAAATCGATGTTTCGGGGTGGTGGTTCAGCATTGTGAGTAGGAAGTGGATTGGCTTGCACATCAGGTTTTGAAAGTTTTATAGTTCGGCTATCAATGAGATCTTGAATGTCATGGTGGAGACGCATGCAGTTATCTGTTTCATGCCTAGGGTGTTGGTGGTAGGTGCACTGTTTGTTAGGATCATGGTTTGGGCCATAGGGTGGCTGAGGAAGTGGTTTGTTTAAAGGTTTAAGATGCCCCTAACGGCTCAGAATGGCTAAGGCTTGAGATGAGGTCATACAGAGAGGGTCAAAGTTGCGACGGGGGCGATTTGAATTCCGGGATGAGCTAGCTTGGAAAGGATCCTGAGGCAAGGATGTGCCGAGGGTATTTACGGAGGCGTGAGATGTACGGCTGGAAAAGGTTTTCTTAGATGGAGGGGGAGCTTCTTCTTTCCCAATGAGCCCTAGCTTGATTCCATCTTCGATTTGCAACCCAGTGGCATGCAAGTGTTTGAAATTGGTGATAGCCTGCGTGTAGATGTGCCTGAGATATTTGGGTTGCAGGTTCTTGACAACTATCCTCACTTGATCTTCCTCAGAGGGGCGGTTCTTCATTTTGGCAGCCTTTTCCCTCCATCTTGCCACAAAGGTAGCAAAGTCCTCATTGGATTCTTGTTTGGTCATTTCCAAGTCTCGAGTTGTTAGCTCGATTTGGACATTATATGCATACTGCTTGACAAAAGCGTTGGCAATTTCTGGCCAGGTCTGATAATGCACGAATTCCAAAGTGAGGAACCAGTCGAGAGCACTTCCGGTGAGAGTCCTTTGGAACAATTGAGCGATGAGCTCATCATTCAAGCCCATTGGCTTCAGGGTGTTGATAACGTGGCGAACATGACTGGTAGGATTGCCAGTTCCATTGAACTTCTCGATGTTTGGCATTTTGAAATTCTCAGGCAGTTTGGATTCTGGGAAGAGGAAAAGTCCTTCGAAATCCAGAATTTGGTCCCCTTGTGAACGGGCAAGGCTTGTTTGATTTCCTTGACTTGCTTGGTCAATTCGGGACTTTCTGCCAATATCACTTTATGGGGATTCTCGTCTTCCATCGATCTTTCCTCATCCTCAGCATCCCTAGCTGCCTTTTCTGCTAGCAGAGCAGTGATTTGAGCTTGGAGGTCGGCAATAGTTGTGTCGTTGTCTGCTATGAAGGTAGAAGGTTTGCTTGACGAAGCTTAGGATTTGGTAGATGATTGAGTTTGTTGAGGAGATGACCGCGGAGTCCCTGAAAGTGATTGGGACCGTAGCAGTGTAGGTGTTTTGGCCGGTGAGGGTGACAGACGGGACGGCTGCAAAGACCTCTGTTTTGCGTGACTTCGGGTGTTGTAAGAGTATAAAATTGGCTGTGGTTGCTTCTTTGTTTTACTTATTGTGTCTGCTTTGAAAAGTAGAGTACCTGTAAGTCAGTACCTGGCTTGTGTAGGGTTAGGATTTGGGCCGAAAATCGCAACCCTTCTGCACAGAAAAAGTTATTTACAACAACAGATGATACAAGGTGTGAGGAAGAACTTTTACAGTCAAATGCAAGTAGGTTCCTGTCTTAGTTTGATAAGTTCTATGGCTTTCTAACACATGAAAGGTTTAGGTAGTCTCAGGGTGCTCCGTTGTCAAAGGGCACCAGTCCTTTCACCAGCCCATCATAGGCGGTGATTGGGTGATTCCCTTTTTGATATACCACTAGGTACGAGTGACTGTGGAGTTTGCTGGAACCCCTAACATATCCCGTGTCATGCCGGGATATCAGGTGAACTCAACGAGGTTGCCCGCTCGATGCATATGATAAATGAATTGAATAAAGCATGTATTAGTCTTATGTTGAACTTTCTGGTTATGGCTCTCAAGTTCCCCAGCGGAGTCGCCAAAAACTGTAGACACCTCCCAAACGGGGCATCGCAATACAAATTGATCGTTTGTTGCTCGATTGGTTGCTTGCTTCATAAACCAGAATCGTGGACATTCCCATGGCTAGGAATATAGCGGTTATCATCAAAACAGAGTCGCCACCTAGTTTATTAAAACAAGGAAAATAGATAGAGATTCTGAGTACGGGAGCCAAGAGTACAGTAAGGGGAAGGTGTTAGGCACCCCTCTCTGCCCAGTCATGAGACTGGCCCATAGTTATTCAACATAAGACATGTAGATGCTTTGTTTAATTCTAACACATAATCTGTTTAATTAAGCCTTTAAACAGTAAGTAAAGTGAGCCAATGCGATAAATAAAACATGCATCAGAAAGCAGAATAAACAAAGCTGTCCCAGGGTAATGGATCTCGCGGCCGGTGAATGGATGTCACGGCCGAGAGATCCTCCTGGTTTGATATATCGGCCGAGGGATCGAAACCCCGATCGATGTTCTTCTTCACACCAGACAGAAAAAAGTTAGCAAATGACTAAATGCTACAATTAATCATAAATACGATAAGTAAAACAAACCAGAGGCCGTTGGGCCTCACCACCTTGATCCCTCAGTTGCTTGATTGCTTCGGATTTGATTGTGATTGAGTGATTGCCTCTTTGAAAACCCTAGGGTTAGGGTTTGAACTTCGGGGTTTGATCGTCGGATTGATGGCTGCCTTCAGGAGGTTAGGGCTTTTGAAGAGAGGGTTTGAGAGGGTGTTTCTGCAGAGTTTTGTGGCTTGAGATAGTGTATTCACTTCTGAATTTCGTGATCGTATTTTCGGAGTCCAAAGGCCCTTTATATAGGCAATTGGTGACTCACTCTGGCCAATCAAATGGGACGATTGCAATTGCAATTGCAATGCAATTCAAACTCTTCGTTGCAATCTCTGAACGTAGCCCGAACGCATCGGAGAGGTAGTGTAGTTGGATCAAACAATCGACAGAACGTTCCAGAGTCTGGAAAAAGGACGATCTGGCGGCCGAGCAATGGATCTGGCGGCCGAGGGATGGATGTTGCGGCCGAAGGATAGATCTTGCGGCCGAGGGATTGATCTCTCGGGGAGATTTTCTAGCAACAGGTTGCTCGGGTGAGGAAATGATGTCAAGGCCGTGAGATTCGATGTTATGGCCGACAGATGGATTCTCCTAGCTTCTGTATTTTCTGTCTGAAAGGCTATATGGCTCTGGATGGGGTCCTCTATGTGGCTAAAAGTTCTTACCGAAAGTCCTAAGGTTCTCGAGAAGGCAATCAGCAATCACTGTATCCATTTCATCATCAGGATGGTCCCCAATGTGGGACTTGAAATAATCGTTAGGCCAAATTGGGGTGTCTATAGTATGAATGTAGATTGATCCTAAAGTTTAATGGACCTTCCTTACTCTAGTAAAATTAGAAGTTGGTATAATATTTGAATGTTTGAATGCATGATAGTTGATAAACTTAATTGGCAAATGGAAGTATGAACAGGTTAAGTCTTTTTACTTCAATGAACATGTGTTGTTTTGAACTTCTCAAAAAGAAAGAAAGAACGAATTTTGAAAGATAACGTTTATGGCCCAATCTTAAGTATTCGTATTTTGATCTTTAAGATGATTATAAGCATGTATACGTGTTTACTTGTCTTACTTGTTTGATGTGTGATAAAGCATAAGTGGTTTACCACTCCAAAGGTGTCCGTCCATGTGGCACCGTGCTTTACTTTGTGTGTTAAATGTGGAGTATGATGATGTGATAATGTGAGCATGCTATCTAATATAGAGTTGGATGATCTTGCTAGTTTAGTTCAAGATTACAATGAATGATTTATGAGTTTGTCATAAGAAGCCCTGCCGCGGAGCCTATGCATGAGAATGAGACACGGAAATCAAGAAAGTTAGAAACATGACACCTAGGGTGTGTTTAAAGATGTGTAAAATATTTTGAAACTACATAATGGCCGGACGTGGTAGCCATTATGTGAGTGTGTGTGGATATGTGTGTGCCAATGGGAACCCGGTGCAGCGAAACCATTGTGAGGATACTCGGGAGACCGGAACGGTGGAACCGAGGTTGGGTGTGTGGCTTGGTCATCCGTGGAGAGGAGCCAATGCTAATGTGTGCCAATGGGAACTCGGGATGGCGGAACCATTGTGAGGATACTCGGGAGACCGGAACAGCGAAATCGAGGTTGGGTGTGTGGCTTGGTCATCCGTGGAGAGGAGCCAATGCTAATGTGTGCCAATGGGAACCCAGGACGGCGGAACCATTGTGAGGATACTCGGGAGACCGGAACGGCGGAACCGAGGTTGGGTGTGTTAAAAATGATTTTTGAAATGTTGATTTGGCTAATGAAGGGTAAAATGGTGACACGGTCTACGATATGCTGCGTAGGAGAAACACAGAGAATCATGGACACCAATGTTAGTAAGATAGTGAATGTGGATGTGTGATTGTTAACTAAGTTGTTAAATGAGCATGTGTTACTATTTATATGACCTTTTGTTGTAAGTTAAGGGTTAGTGGGTATGGATTATTCTATTGAGCTTTTGTAGCTCACGGTGTTACCTTTTGGTGACCCTGACATATTATATTAGTGGCGACGCCGGTATAATGTGTCAGACCTTATAGATGAACAGGGTGAGCTGTACACCTTGGAGGCTTTCGGAGCCGAGGAGCTGGCTAGGATGGAGGAGCAGGCGGAGCAGTAGTTAGGAACCCTAGTTCCCTCCCTTGTTTTAATAAATGTACTCTTGAGAGAATTATGATGTAATAACGAGCCAGACTCTGTTTGAATTTCAATAAAAATGTCCATTTAACGTACCCAAAATTGGGGGCGTTACATTACTACTACTACTACAAACTACTCTTAACTACTTCAAACTAAGTCTAAGTTCCTAAATTATTGCCTAATGGACAAACCAAGCATAACATAGCTGTTTGTTTGATGATTTGTTTGAGGGTTTTTCCTTCTTTCATTTCTTCTATTTATAGGTAAACTCTTGAGTTTTCTCTACGGCTTTCATTTTCCCGTCTAGCTGCCTTCGAAGTCACCTCAACTTTAAATTCAAACTTTCCTTCCATGATTTCTGTTTACAATTATCCGTGGTGATTCAGTTAATTCATCACCCCACTTGCCCTTAACTGCACCGTGTTTGGAAATGGGCAGTTACATGCTTAGATCTCAACTCCTTTGACTGTGTCAACTTGGTGTAACTGCCTCTTGTTTGAATAATACGATTCGCGCCTTTGAGCTTCGAATTGCTCAACTTCTGAGCTACCATTTGAGTGACATCTGGCAACGATTGTCATTACCTATAAAACGACACTAAGTTAATCAGAACGTCATCGTCCTTTAAATTGTGTGATTCCATGTATTTCAGTCTATGCGTACTCCGTCTTGTCCAACATGAATGGCCACTTGTCATTCTCTGATTGGACCAATAAATTCTCATGCAAACACTCATGGGACCTATTCCCTTCCTGAATAGAGGAGATAACTTTGCCATGGCATATCATACATTAGCGCCATAATATTTCTCATCACTGGGCCTTGCAGATAACCCATTTCAACACAGGGCCCAATTGGTATCCCTTGCTATAGCCATGGCCCAAATGACAATCCAGCTTTTACACTTCACTAATTTTCCTTTACTTAGCATCGTCTATCTGATCTTCTAATTGTATACCACCCTGTGAATCTAAGTTGATTCTAACATCTGTAGACACCATATTTTGGACTTTCCAAATTAGTTTACTTACGGTATTTAATTCCTCGATGATGAAACGGATCAAGAATACCTCGGGAAGGTCGAGTTGTTGAGCTTTGAGTGTTTGACCCCCTTTTTTCAACCCTAACCAAGCTTTTCCAGAAACCTACTGGCATGCGCTGGTTGAGAACTAGCGCGTCAAAGTGCCAGGTGTTGGTCAAATGGTCATGATTGACCGTTGACCAGCGCATGATCATTTGGACCTGCGCGCGCGCGTCCACGACCCGTGCGCTGGTTAAAGTTGCAGCCAACCTTATACTTTCCACTTCTGGAAGATTTTTGGAAGCTTTCCATTTATGGAAGGTTTCTTGAAAGTTTCCATTAATGGAATAGTTTCTATTAATAGAAGGTTTCCATTAATGGAGGGTTTTGCCCTATAAATACCCCCCATATGCTTCCATATGAAGGGTTACAAAAAATTCACACACATCTTGGGTTAGAAAAATCCATACACCTTGGATTAGAATATCAAAAGGTTACAAAATCTTACACCCCATTTTCACACCTCATTCAACCTCAAACATCAAAGCTCAATCCCATTCAAACCCCAAAACCAAAGCTATAACACCTTTGTACTGTTTTCCTGTTCTGATCCCTGAGGGGGGCTAGCAGGGTCAAGGCTGGTAATCAATACCAGTCCTGGCCCTAAAGCTTGCAGGTTACAAAAATCGTCTGGAATCTGTCTGGGACGAACCCGCGTGCGCCAGTTCGGAACCCACGTACTCCAGTTCGGAGCGGTTCGGAACCCGCCTACTCAGGTTTGGAACCTGCGTACTCCACTTTTGGATTAGCGCGCGGATCCAGCGTGGGGTTAGAATCCCTATTTTTATGTTTTATTTCTTGTCTATTCATCATTGTGAGCATGCTTAATAACCAGTTTATTGCTACCCTTAGTTAAAACTACTAGCTTTGTTTTTCAATACTCTTACATGCTGCTATGGAATACCCCTGGGGTCTTTCTGAATATGTCTCTGAAAACTCTCGTTTCTGGCAAAGGCGTGAATGCGTTAAACGCGGGCGTGCCAAGACTTGTAGCGCCTAACTTTTGATGAAGATTCCCGTGAATCTTGACTTCTAACGTATGAGCGATTGCGTGTGACCCAAAGGTTAAAGATCATAATGTGGTTCATGGTTTGCCACATGGTTGTAGACTTAAAATTTCCTAGTCGTATAGGAAATGGAACGTAAAAACGTGAACTTTATTACTCCGGGATAATAAAGTTGATTACAAGGAAAATAAAAATCCAAACTACTTGATGAAGTGAGTTTGAATGGAGTTTGAGCACGAGGTACTCGATAGGCTACTTTGCTGAAAGTAAGAAAGTTTTTGTAAGCGTTGAGCTATGATTGGTGTTGGACCTTTTTTCTGTCTTCGATTCTGCTATATATAGGCAAATAGCAAGCTGATTTAGGCCTGAATTCGAATTCTGCTTTGCTCCATAAACTGACATGTGTCCCATGATGCTCCTCTTTTCATGCATGCAAGATCATGGGTAGTTTTCTGGCAGTTGGTAGATCATGGGTGACGTGGTAGTAACCTCCCACTATCTCCCTCTTCTCATGCATTTGACACATGGCCAATTGACTAAGTCAATTGGCCTTTGAACTTGGAGGAAAATAACTGCCATTGACAGCAACCAATTCCCTAAAACCGTGGGCTGCTCTTCGTGGGCCAAATCAGCATCCCTTTCGTGGGCTGGCTTCCCAAGAGGTCTTGGGCTACATTCTTCACATGGGCTGCGTGTTTCTTGGGCCCAAATGGAAAATACCCATGGCCCAAGATTTATCCAAAGATTAATTACCCAGCTTCGGTCCAATTTAATTAATGAAACCATTGAAAGCCCAATCATGACTAGCCTGATCCGTGGTGCAAAAAACGGGTATAAACATTGCCCCCCCTATGCCTTGATTCTGTTAAGATTAAGGCGTTTGGAGAAGTGCAGTTTTTGGCATCCAAACAGATCTTTATGCATTTAATATTCTATCAGGCCCAATCGTGGCCTAATATTTTTCCTCTTGGAATGGCTATAATCATTATCAGATCTCCATGTGGGACTTTTATCCATAAAGAAGGTCTCCTTTCTCCCTTGGAACTCTAAAAGCTTCCAAAAGATCCCTTTCCAACCCAACTTCTCCTTGTTGTACGTGCAACTATCGTTAAGATAGAAACAAAAATTTAAAAAGTGGGGAGGATTAAAAGGAAGCGGTACATATCCCCAGGATTTTTCAAATTTGCTCCTAAAACTCAATACCAGCGCCGTCCCTTCTTAAAAGCTGACTCCACCTTCTCTCTTTCCTCTTCATTTTTCGTTGCCCATCACTCTCTCTCATCCACAGCTGGAAAAAAACCCTAGTCCACCATTGTTATACCCAAAAAACTTCGAATAATGTCGCCTTTTAGGGCTAAGCAACTGGCCAAGAGCCAAACCACCTTCTCTGATGAGATCAAAAACATTATCAAGTTTGAGAAGCCCTCCATCAACTCCGAAATCTTGATTGACTGCTCCCAACCCCGTTCGCCCACTGTCAAAATGGGGCTTGGGCCTGCATTCAATGGCGATTTCTCGGAGTCGCTTTATCCATTCTACCCTTTTACCGAAGAGGCCTTGCCCTTCGCTTACATCACTGCCGATTGGACTGCATATCCAAAGGATATCCCAAATCGACTCTGGCACAGGCCTGACAAGCAATTCGTCCAGTGGGTCAATCGTGTAGCGGCCGTGAAGGAGGGACTGTGGAAGGAGGTGGGGATATATGAAGCTTTTATGCTCAGCCGCCATCTTATTGATATGGACAAAGCCCTGTTCATGGCTATGTGGGCACACGCCCCAAGAATCCCGCGTTTCATGATGTGAGAAAATTCCGGGTGCGCCCCTTTTGGAAAGCGCGGCGAAACGCTTCGCAAATCAGAGAGTCGCCACTCGGGTTTTGTGGTTAGTACCCAAGAAACCGTTCTTTTGAAAAACGTTTGGACCACGTTTTGTTTGATTTTGAAAAAAAAGGCTTTTGTAGACTGGACCGTCGTCACCTTCGATCTTGAGGTTCGGGAGCCAGATTACGAGAGGGGAAGGGTTTTATGGCACCCCCCTCGCCCAGTCCGGAGACCGGTCTCTACTCAGGCGTTTTGTAAAACATTTGCATTTCTCTCTTTATTTTGATCATTCCTTTAACTAGTTAGGGCGGGGGAACAGTTGATAGGGATTAAAAACTGTAAACAGATTGCAGTTTATGTACAAAAACCGTGACAAAAGGTTTATGGATGTTTGATGTTTGATCTAAGCAAATGTAATAGATTGAGAACAAGCTTTTGTAGACGTTTTAAGTAGACTAGAACACACTGGCTGTGGAATGTTGCACACAGAATCAAGCCTGCATGCACTGGCCAGGCCACTGCATGCAGCCATAACCTGCGTGCGCCACTCCAATACTGGCGTGCGCCGGTAGACTTAAGCCCACAGCTTCTGTTCTCAACCCTCTGGGCTCTGGAAAGGACCAGTGCACACCCAGGGCAAACCATGCAGTTTATAAAGGTTACTAAGCTATTACAGACATATTAATGGGCTTAAAAGCCACCAAATAGACAGAAAACCCCTTAAACAGTGAGGGGAGGATGATCAGAGGCCTGGATGGAAGATCCATGCAAGGGCCAAGCCACTGGAGCACAAGCCACTACCGTACGCCACTAAAGGAAAGCCGTACGCCAGTAGTCTCTTGGTTCCAATGCTTTGGCTTTGCACATCCTGAGCTCTGGAACAGGACCAGAGGGACCCAGAAGGCCAAACTAAGCATTAAATACAGATGGAAGAGAAAGCCATTCTAAGTAAAGAAAGCAATAAACTGGTTTTTAGCATGCATCAGGGTGATCAGAACTTAAAGAAAGCAAAATAAGGATGATCGGTGATCCCCACGCCAGTTTTGCCATACAACCATGACTGGCGTACGGCATAACTTACTGGCGTGCGCCACATGAGCATACCAAACGGCTTTGAAGCCTTGACCCTGCCAGCCCCCCTCAGGGGTCAGAACAGAAGACAGAAGCAGAAGGTATTATACCTTTGCTTGTGAGTTTTGTGGATGGATGGAGCTTGAGCTTGAGAGTTGGAGATTAGAGGATGGATGTGGTGTGATTTATGGACTGTGGAGAGTACCCCCTTTGCTTGCTCTTTCTATGGAAGAGAAAGAAAACAAGGAGGTGATGAAGGAGAAGAAGACAAATGAGTTATTGTCTTAATGGAGCTAACCCCTTGCAAATGAATGCAAGGGGGGTATTTATGGAGGAGGGAGGACTGAGCTCAGTTGAGCCTTAAGGGCTGTTTGGAGGGTGGTGGAAGAGGGGAGCCTCCCATGCATTTAATGCATGGGACTTGCCTTGATGGAGGGTGTAGGAGAGAGAAGGGGACAGCCCTGGCCGAGAGCAATGATCAGGAGCCTGCCACTGACGTCAAGCGGCTGCAAAAACTCCCGCCCATCTGGCTGAAAAAGGTTGATTTGACTGGTATTTACTGGCGTGCGCCACTTGTTGAGTGGCGTGCGCCAGAAAATGGCGATGACTGACACGTGGCAGTGGTTCCTGCGCACGCTAGTCCATCACCAGCGTACTCCAGTAGGGTTTTGCTGAGGCCATTTGGTTCTGGCTTGAGGGTTCGACAAGGGTTTGAAATGGGTTCAGATGAGGTTCGGGACGCTCAAAGCTCAAACTCATTCACAAACTCGGGATGTTCTTGACCTTAATCATCATCGGGGAATCAAAGACCGTAAGTAAACTAATCTGGACCGTCCAGAATAGGGTGTCTACAGTAGCCCCCCTTTGACGGCGCTTAGAGCACCATTGCTTTGGCGTAAGTAACGTCAAAGGTTTTCTAGACACCCTTCCAGGCCATCCAGAGCAAGTCATACGAATCAATGAAAGCATGAAACTTAAATAACCTGACTGGTTAGATTGATTGGAGCGGATAAATCGCCATTGGAGATGATATGCTTGGCTGAGCCGATGCTGGCGTTGGCTCTTGATAGCGCGGCCGGGGCGGCTGACTCAGCTGGGGAGTGATAAGCCGTGAATTGGCTTCGTTGAGAAAGATACGGTCCTTTGGATGGGTCGTCGTTGATTTGAATTTGGACGGATAGATCGTCATTGATTTGAAATTGGACGGAACAGGCCGTCACTTGTTTGGGGACTCTCCTGGGGAAGATAATCCATTGAAAGCAACTCAGGGCCACTTGTTCGACTTGAATTTGGACGGATAGATCGTCGCTGAATTGATAATGGACGGATAGATCGTCGTTGATTTGAATTTGGACGGATAGATCGTCGTTGATTTGAATTTGGACGGATAGATCGTCGCTGAATTGATAACGGACGGATAGATCGTCGCTGATTTGAATTTGGACGGATAGATCGTCGTTGATTCGAAATGGACGGATAGATCGTCGTTGATTTGATAATGGGACGAACTCTGCTTGGGGAGTAACCATCCGAAGTGATGACATCGATTTGATGACCATGGGCCTTCATTTTGATCACGGGATGTGAGTTGGGCCTCTGGCCCAATAACTACTGGCGTGCGCCAGTGAAATTGTACCGTACGCCACTAATACTGAAGTATCCAGGCCCAGATCTGGCCCAGACTCGGCCCAGCACTGTTCTTCGTCGATCAAAACTCCTCAGAGGCAGTGCGAAACCGCCACTCGGCGTTTCAAAACTCCCAAACTTTCTCAATCTCCTCCCAAATCTCCCAATCTTCATCCCATTCTCTTCTACTCTCCCAAACCCACAGACCAGTACTCATCCATGGCGGAATCTGACAATGGCAGAGGCGACAGAGGGGGTGATGGTGGCAGTGGAGGTGTTCGGTTGAGGACGGAATCGAGCGAGGCCGAGAGGCCACCAATCGACGATCAACCCACTGCGGGGGCTTCGTCGAGTGTTGGTGCAGTGGTTGCGAGCAGCGGGGGCGGTGGCGATGGCCATGCAGAGGAGGTCGACGGCGGCGAGGAGCGGCGTGCGCCAGTGGAGGAGGGGCGTACGCCGGTAGTGGCTGGTTCAGAGGGTCCACGGGTTGAACGGCTGGATCCCCGGAGTAGTGTAGAGGGTTCGGTGGTGACTGGCGGTGGCTCGGCTGGGGCCGGTGGTAGCAGCGGTGATGGTGGTGGCCGGCCGGGGTCGCCGCCGAGAGACCCGGCGAGCGGCAAGGCTCCGGCAGTGGTAGAGGAGGTGGGGGATGTGCCGAGGGCTGATCATATCGAGCGGATTGAGTTCGCGCCGCCTGGGGCCTCGTCCAGTCACGAGCCGATCATGAGCCGTGACTTGGCAGAGTTCGTGGGTGGGTTTGTACTTGCCCGGTTGATGAGAGAGAACCCCGAGGTGGTCGCAGTAGTTGAGAGGGCGCGCGAGGAGCGGCTGAGGGAGATAGCCCTGTCTGACGAGGCAGAGAGACTGAGGCGAGAGGCTGAGGGGGCGCAGAGAGACTAGGAGGAGTTGGTGCGGGAGGCCGAGGAGGCTGAGCGAGAGCAGGAGGAGGGTCCCGGGGCGTACGAGGTGGCTGTGGACTTAGCGGAGACCAGACGGTCGGCCACTCGTACCCCGTTTGTGGCTGAGACGTACGTTCCTCCAGAGCCGCACGTGTTTGTGGCGTCGGGCACTGAGAGCTACGTCCCTTTACAGAGAGACTACGACGTGGAGCTGGTGCTGAGGGACCGTGATCAGCACTTGTCCAGGGGCTGGACTGAGGTATACCTTCGAAACTTGCCTTAGTCTTCATTTTTGACGTATGATATTCGACCCTATGTGCTTGATTGACTGTGTAGAGCTAGTGATATCTCGACTTGCGATTGACTGGATTGACTGTAGAGTGCTTCGACTTCACAATTCGACTATAGAACGCCTGTAGATAATTGACATCGACTTGCAGTATGTCCTGTAACGTAACTCGACTGATAGATTGCCCTGAACTCTGATTTGACTTTGTAGGATGCTCTTAGCGACTTGAATCGACCGATAGGATGCTTTGAAACGATAATCGATTGAATAATCATGCTTTTGTTGCCCTGATAATTTGAATCGACTGAATGAATGCCTTGATGCTTTAGATCTTTGATTCGACTGGTTCTGTTGAATTTGAACTGCTGTACTGACGCTGTTTCTGTTGCTTTGGTTGTTTGTGATGTGCAGAGAGGAGTGGTTAGCTCGCGGGGGCATGGCGGTCCAGCACGCTCGCTCGAGCTGTACTTGAGTTTGCCTGTAGGGGCACGAGAGCTGGTGGACGCGGCGGGGTTTGGTGCGTTCATCCCGACGCTGACAGCGGTGAGGAGTGACCACGGCGTGTTGTCTGCCCTGGCGGAGAGGTGGTGGGATACGTCGAACTCCTTCCACTTCCCGATCGGGGAGATGACGGTTACTCCGACGGACTTTGCGGCCATTACGGGCCTGAAGGTAGGAGGTGATCCGATCCCGTTTGACTCGGGGATCCACAGAGACAGGGAGGCGCTGCAGTGGTTCTTGGGCATGGTGCCCGCGGGTACGTCAGAGACGGTCTCGTACGACCAGTTTGCGAGACACGTGGAGCTGACGGTCCCGGCGTTGGAGTTGGCAGGAGGGCAGATCCCTGAGTTAGAGTTGGCACGGCTGGCCCGGGTTTACTTGTTGTACTTGTTCGGGGCTACTCTGTACCCGAACAAGAGGTCCACGGTGCACTTGTCTTACCTGCCGGCCCTGTTTGACTTGCGGTCGGCCTCTCGGTTCGACTGGGGAGGAGCGGCTTTGGGCACGTGCTACTGCTTCCTGGGCGAGTTCTCCAGAGGGAGCAGGGCGGCCGCTGGGTACTGGAGAGTTTAGGAGGTAAAGAATCAATATTGTCTTTCAATTCTGTTCCATACTTGCACTTTATCTTGCATATACTGTATTTCTGATGCCTTGATTGTTTGAAAACCTTGCAGTTGTGGGCTTACGAGGTGCTGAGGATGTATCCTCCGGAGAATAGGGTTCCGGACCCGAGGGTGCTTCCTCGAGCGATGGTCTGGGGACCACTCCACGTTGGGAGGAAGAAGACGAAAAAGACGCTGGCGGACTTCCGACTGTACCTCGACCACCTGACAGACTCTCAGGTGAGACCTGCCTTTCTTTTCGGTAGCTCATGCCCTTGAATTGCTTTAATGCTGTCGCTGATACCTTTGATTGCTTTGCAGGTGGAGTGGGACCCGTGGAGGCCTGCAGGGCCTGAGCCTGAGTACCTTGCGCGGAGCAGGGTGGTGACAGCGAGCCGAGTGTTGCTGGAGTCGGCTTTCGGGTGGCAGTGGTACTTGGGCGACCGAGTGACACGACAGTCGCTCGACTCGTCTGAGTTCCTTGTCCCTGGGCCACTCCCGCTTCGTGCTTCACACACTGGGAGGTATACGCTGAGAGAGCTGAGGAGGTTTACTGTCCCTGCCCCTGTGGCTCCTTTTCTGAGGCGGGAGCGAGACTACGCCGTCTACCAGAGGCGATACTTGGCAGGAGCGCTGGGGGTGATGGAGCACAGGGCAGTGCGGGCGGAGGCTCTGGTTGCTGGTGAGGAGAGGCGGGGCCGTAGGAGGAGGCCTGAGGAGAGGAGCGAGTATGCGGAGTCGACGGGACTCACCCAGCTTTCCTGGACGCTGTCTGTTCGTGATCCTCAGGGGGAGGTTGCGGAGGTTCGTTTCGAGCCTGCCCGGACAGAGCCGGCAGAGGTCACAGGGCCGGTATGATGTACTTTCAGCTTCTGTGTATTTCCTGTTTCCTGTATCATACTTGCCTTGTGTTTGAACTGCTCTTGACTTGCAATACTTGTGATTCAGGTGCCGCTAGAGTGGGCGAGGGAGTCCATGCGCCTGATGCTTGCTATGGAGAAGAAGTTCCACCAGATAGCCAGTGGTACTCCCTTGCAGTTGCACTACCCGCCAGCGGCTCCAGCGCCTACTGCGCAGCCTCAGGTATATGCCAGAATTCCGAATTCGATACTTAGAATAGCTGTGCATGTCTGTTACAATGCATGTTAGAAGTACCTGCTCTTGATTCTTGTTTCAGCATTTACATATACACTATGCACAGTATTGATATTGAATTGAATTGACAATGCAGGGACACGCTAGGGCGGCTTCTAGGCGGCGGCCAGCGGAGCCAGCCCCTCAGAAGGGCAAGAGGAAGGCTCCTGCCACAGTCCAGCGACCGGTGAGGACCGCGCGGCCCGAGACCAGAGGGGTGGTGATAGCTCCTGACAGAGGGTCACTACCGCCTCAGAGAGAGCTGCGGAAGAGGGCTGCTCAGAAGCAGCCAGCGGAGGGGCCCGCGCAAAAGAAGAGGAGAGAGGAAGAGGAGGACGAGGATGAGGAGTCTGCGTCCCTCAGCAGCGGCTCTGGGTCTGCGAGCGACCCTGGGTTCAAGATCACTCAGAGAGACCTAGCTGCAGCCGAGGAGAGCGAGGATGACAGCGGCGACACTCGCGAGCTCTTCGAGTGAGGGCTACCGCGGAGCCTCAGCTACTTTACTGTCTTTTGCCCTTTGACTGTTGACTTGACTTGATTCGATTTTTGAGATGGGGGGCCTGCGTGCCCGTTGATCCATAGGTGGTTGTGCCTGCTACACGACTTTTGTTTGCTTTGCTCGGGCCGTTGTGCCGTTTGATACATTTCCATCTTTCTTACGTTTACAGATACATGCTTTGGATAGTATAATAGTTGCTTTTTCTGTTTATTCGACTTCCAAATTGATGATATTGATGGTAGAAGCAAACGAAACAACCATTGATGCCTGACATGCATTGACAAACGCTCTGAATCGACCAACAAACGCTAGGACACGTGCGGGACTGACCTAGCTCGATTAAAAGGGAAGGAAAGTCCCAGGATACGTTGCGTATCCTTAAGACACGCGGAGGATACGGGAATTTGGTATTGGTGGGCCGAAAAGCCCAATCCTCCCTTGGAAGGGAAACTGACACTTCCGTGAGACCAAATAGATGTACAATGACCTGTACGAGTGGAAGAGACTCGAAAAAGATGTCTCAAGATGGAAAATAAGCCGCCAAATGCTCAAAAATGTCATAAAATAGACATAAGACGCCAAGAATGACTCGATATGGTCCCGGACTGAAACCGACACCCCCGCACAGTCACATAAGGCCTACATGACGTGTACAGTATGAGAAAACTTGGCACGGAACCCTTGATACGAGTTTTGAGTCTCCGTATCCTAAATTTAGGAGGATACGGGCCGCCGGAGGTCCGAATTCTTCGTTAAGCGCGACATTTCGGAACCGGCGCTTCCACACAGTCCCAAACACCCTTTATGACTTGTACAAATCGACAAATTCGCCAAACAAGCCCCTGAATTGAAAACGGTTGCTCGACGGCAGTTGCTGCTGTTGCTGCTGTCTGGTGCAGGCTTCACTGGCGTGCGCCAGTAGTTGAGCTACGTACGCTAGTGGTGTAGGACATCCTGCGTGCGCCTGTTGATGACTGGCGTGCGCCAGTATAATGTGACACAGAGCCACTTGTCTGACTGTCTGTCCTTTTTCTGGCTACCCTTTGTCTCCACCTCTACACGGTTTGCACACGTTTTCTGGCTTGCAGAAGGCAGTGTCCTTTATTGTAAGGAGGGTTTGGAGGCTAGCTTTTGGTTTTGAACTTAGAATAGGAAGTAAGATTCGTGGCTTGGTATAAGATGGAATGTCTGCATGCATTGAAGCCACACTGATACATCCTACTCCCATATTCAGCCAATTGAATTTGCTGGTCCCAAATGGCAAACCCAATTCCCACTCTAATCAAACCTTGGTTGGCGGAAATGATAAGTGTTGATTGGTTGAATTTTCAATACCATGGCCTCGCCTCGTTCCGATACTTGCGGCATGTGCCAGTCCGCCCGGCTCTCCTGAGGGCTGCGCTCCGGTTCTGGGATCCGGATGTCCATGTTTTTCGTTTTGGTGATGACGAGATATGTCCGACGGTTGAGGAATTCCAAGCATACCTCCGGACTTACTCATCTCCGACGCTCGTCGTCCCTCCGTACCAGGTGAGCATGCCCAAGCTGCTGGCCACTGCACTTGACATTCCTAGAGGTTTGGCCAACTCCATGCTGGAGGGTGGTCAGGTCCATATCCTGCAGCTGATCGAGCGATATAGTCCTGAGGGTGACCTGGAGGACATGGCTTGGCAGGCGCGGCGCCGACTGGCCCTGGTGATCTGTCCCTTAGCCGGCTACTTGCTTATACCAGCGGATGGGCGGGTCAGCTCCCTACTTGTGAGCGTTGCTCTCCAGATGGGTGGTCCGGACCGGCAGAATGTTATCCCTCTGGTTCTGGCCGAGACGCTTATCGGCCTAGACTCGGTTTATTCTGGGGTGTCGCGCACCTTCAGCGGCAGTCCGTTGCTCCTTCAGGTACAACTCACTCAGCTCACCTTTTTCTGGTTTTTCGCACTTTCTCATTTTACCTCGACACTCGGCTTAGGCTTTTTGCTGGCTACTCACTTGTCTTTTCGCTCAGGCTTTTATCTGGTTTCTGACTTGTCTTTTCACTCTCACAGCTGTGGCTATCAGACAAACTGAACCTGTTGCATCCTCCGGAGGCTGGCTGGGATCTTTTCCCGAAGAGAATTCACCAGCGGGGAATGAGGTACCCTGAGATGAATGAGGAGGAGTGGTTCGCTTTCATGCAGGAGGTACAGCCGGATGAAATTGCTTGGAGGTGCCCATGGCTGGGATTGGAGGAAATGGTGGTTTACTCAGAGGGGTTTGACAGGGTTGTGATTGCAGGGTTGACACAGTTCACCTTCTACATCCCGGGCCGCATCCTTCGTCAACTGGGCATCCCTCAGGGGAATGTTCGTATCACTGCCGGGGATTTCGAGTTCCTAACTTCAATGCTCAGACTCTGAATGGGTACAAAAGGCGCTGGGGCCACAGGGCCCTGCAAGGCGAGTCCCCAGACTTCACTCCAAGGCTTCGGAATGTTTATCGACAATGGTTGAGAGCAGATGTTGCAGCAAGAGAAAACGTCGACTGACTCTGGACTACTTTGCTGTGCTTAGAATAAACTGTGAGCCGTTAGGCTTCTCAAGCATTTGTTCTGTTTTTATGCTTAGTTGTTTTAAGGCTTTTATGCTCAGCTTGTGTATCAGAAGTAGTAATTTTATTAAATAAAGTTGAAAGACGGAGGGTTTCCCCCTTCTGACTCCTTAATGAAATGTCGGCTCGTTCCTTGACTTTGCTTGGATCTTGACGTGGCAACGAAATGTCGAACACTGGATCGCTTTGATAGAATGTGACCGGGTCTCAAAGTGAGACTGCCTACGTATCCCTTTTCAAGGAATCAGGTCAGAACGTAGTTCAGGCCAAGGTTCACTCGTGTATTTTACCTCTCCTTTTACGCTCTAACTTTTGCCTAGCGCCGCCTTAACAGGTTTTCGGCCTAGCGAGCTTTCAACTTTTGCCTATTTATTTTTGCCTAGACCACCTTCACAGGTTTTCGGTCTAGCAGGCTGCTCTAACTTTTGCTTGGAACCGCCCACCCTTGTGATTTTCGGTCCAACGAGCATCTCTCAGGGGTAGAAGCGTTTGAGTTGATCCAGGTTGACCAAAGTGTTGAATTCGTTGCCGTCGAGATCGATGAGTTGAGCAGCACCCCCGGATAGGATGGTCTTGATAATGAAAGGCCCGGATCGCTTCGGTCGAAACTTTCCGCGGGCGTCGAATACTGGAGCCCGTATCTCCTTCGTGACCATGTCTCCTTCGATTAAGCCCCTGGATTTCACCTTCTTGTCAAATGCCCGGGCAATTCGACGCTGGTAACCTTGAACGTGATACAGAGCGCGGAGCCTCCTTTCATCAAATAGCATTAGTTCGACAAACCTTCCGCTGAGCCACTCAGATTCTTCGAGACCGCCTTCGACCATGATCCTTAGAGAAGGAACCTCGAGTTCGATAGGGAGTACTGCTTCCATTCCATAGACCAGGGAGAAAGGAGTTGCACCAGTTGAAGTTCGAATTGACGTCCTGTATCCCCATAGCGCCAGAGGCAACTGCTCGTGCCAATCCCTTGCAGACTCAATAGTCTTCTTGATGATCACCTCGATGTTCTTGTTAGCGGCCTCAACTGCTCCGTTTGTTTGCGGACGATAGGTTGTTGATCGGTGGATCTCGATGCCGAATTCTTCGAAGAGGTCCAGAACCCTTCCTTTGAAATGACTCCCATTGTCTGAGACGAATGCCTGAGGAACGCCATACCGGTAAATGATGTTCTTTCGGATGAATTGGGCCACTTGAACCGTTGTCAGAGTCTTGTAAGATTCAGCCTCGACCCACTTGGTGAAATAATCTATTGCCACTAGTATGAACCTGTGACCATTGGAAGCAGGAGGCGAGATCATCCCAATAACGTCGATTCCCCACACCGAGAACGGCCACGGCGAGGTCATGCCATGTAACTTAGAAGGTGGAACATGCTGCAGGTTGGCATGGATTTGACACTTGAAACAACGCCGCACGTAGTCGATGCATTGAGATTCCATTGTTGACCAGTAGTAGCCCTGCCTGAGGATCTTCCGTGCAAGCATGACTCCACTCATGTGAGGACCGCAGACCCCTTCGTGAATCTCTTCCATTATCCTTGTCGCTTCGGCCCCGTTGACACACAGCTTGTGCATTCCACAGTGAGACCTCCGATACAGTTTCCCTCCGCAGATGATGTACTGAGCAGCCAGCCTTTGCAGAGCAACCCGATCCTTCCTTGAAGCTCCCGCAGGGAACTCCCCTCGTTCGACAAAATTCCAGATATCATGGTACCAGGGTAGGCCATCATCGACATCATCAATGGCGTTGACATATTCATACGCGGGCAAGTCCCTCTGTTCAATCACAATTGGTCGCATCCGGACCCCTACTGGAAGTTCGATCATGGAAGCCAAAGTCGCCAAAGCATCGGCGAACTGATTCTTCAAGCGTGGAATGTGGGTGAAGGTCACCTTATTGAAGCGAGGAATCAGTTCTTCCAAATCTTGGTGATAAGGCTTCAGCTTTTCCTCCCGGACTTTCCAGTCTCCATTAGCCTGAGAGATTACTAGGTTCGAATCCCCGATTATCTCAAGCTTCTCGACTCCCAATGCAATAGCAGCTTCCATTCCGACGATGCAAGCCTCATACTCAGCTTGATTGTTGGTGACGTCGAAGTTCAACTTGAAGGCGAGCGGGATATGAGCCCCAGCGGGCGTGATAAGCAGTACCCCGACTCCAAATCCTCGTTGATTCGCAGCCCCATCAAAATAGAGCGTCCAAACTTCCTCGACAACTGTCAACACATCCTCGTCCGGGAAATTGAAATCCACGTCTTCGGGTCCATCGATTGGGTGGTCGGCCAAGAATTCTGCTACGGCACGGCCTTTCACTGACTTCCTTGTGACATATTGGAGATCGAACTCAGCCAGCAGAAGCAACCAACGTGCTAGCTTATGGGTGAGCGCCGGCTTCTCAAAGAGATACTTGATAGGATCCATCCGAGAAATCAGCTTCACCGAATAGGCTAGCATGTAATGTCTAAGCTTTTTGGTAGCCCAAACTAGCGCCCAACACGTCTTTTCCAGGGGGGTGTAGCGTTCCTCACTTCCCACCTTCTTCTTGCTCAGATAGTAAATGGCTTTCTCGACTCCGTTATCTCCTTCTTGCGCCAGCAAACATCCCATGGACGTCAGAGTAACAGATAAGTACAAGATCAGGGGTCGACCAGATGTAGGTGGCATCAAGACAGGCGGATTCCTCAGATACGCCTTGATAGATTCAAAAGCAGCTTGGCACTTCTCCGTCCATTCGAAACGAACATCCTTTTTGAGCAAACGGAACAGTGGCTCGCAAGTCAGTGTTAACTTGGCTATGAATCGGCTGATGAATTGAACCTTACCCAGAAAGCTTCGCACTCCCTTTTCCGATTGCGGCGGTTCCATCTCGAGAATTGCTGTGATCTTAGAGGGATCGACCTCAATTCCTCTTGCGGTGATCAGGAACCCCAACATTTTGCCTGCTGTGACCCCAAATGTGCACTTCTGCGGATTAAGGCGCACGTTGTATTTGCGGAGCCTTTCGAGAAATTGTCTGAGCGCTGGGATGAAATCCTCCTTCTCTTTGGCTTTGACAATCATGTCGCCGACGTAGACTTCAACTATCTTGTGGATCAGATCATGTAACAAAGTGGTCTGGGCCCGCTGGAAAGTACAACCGGCGTTCTTCAACCCAAACGGCATCATCACATAGCAGTAAGTACCCCATTCGGTGACGAAGGTAGTCTTCTCTTGATCTTCTGGCGCCACAAAGATCTGATTGTAACCTGAGAATCCGTCGACAAAAGAGAGCAAAGCATGCCCCGCCGTGTTGTCCACAAGCACGTCAATGTGGGGCAAGGGAAAACTATCTTTGGGGCTTGCTTTGTTCAAATCCCTAAAGTCGACACAGACTCGGATCCTCCCATCCTTCTTAGGAACCGGCACGATGTTAGCCACCCATTTCGGATATTCAGCAACCCTTAAGAACCCAGCGTCAATCTGCTTGGTGACTTCCTCTTTGATCTTCTCGACCCAATCCGGCCTCATCCGACGGAGCTTCTGCTTGACTGGAACAGCCCCTGGAGCTAACGGAATTCGGTGCTGCACGATTTCAGGATCGATACCGGGCATGTCTTTGTGAGACCATGCGAAAACCTCGAAGTATTCCTTGAGCAGGTCGATTAGTGCATCACGATCCTCGGGGGACAGAGTTGAACCAATTTGCATCATCCGAGGGTTATCCTCGTCTTTCAAATTTACAGAAATTACTTCTTCTTTTAGAGGCTGAGCATGCCTTTCGTCTTCCCTTTCGATGAGGGAACGTAACTCAGCGGGGATGTTCCCATCGAAGTCTGTTCCTTCATCGTCGGGGTCGACACAGTTTATATAAAATTCAGCAAAGTAATCAGAAGCAGGATCATTCATTTCATAAAACCCCAGCGGGTTGCCAAGTACAGTTGACTCAAACTCGAAGTAGAAGCTATGACGTGGAGGGCCAAGAGGCACAAATTCCGACTCTGAGCTAGACCTAGACTGGACAGACTCTGTGTCAGACTCAGTCACATTGTCAATGCATGTCAAGCGTGGAGTGAAAAAGCAATTATTTAAACTACCCTTAGCTTCCACGATGAGAGAGGTTGGATCTTCGATGACGTCCTGAGAGTCGGGCCCAAGCATCAGCACTTCAGCCTCTTCTTCCTTGCCAACCAAACCTACTTGAGAGAACAGCATCTCCAAGCTCTCTTGATCAACTGTCAGCACCCAGTCAGTCTCTTCCTTAGCCCGGGTCAGCTGCTTCTTGAATTCTTCCTCTGCCAGCTTGTCCTTGGCTATCTCCTCTTCATCATCGGACCAGGTGTCCGCAGCAAAGATCTCGAATCCCGGCAGCCAGGTGCCAGTTTCTGGATCCCAAAATGGTTCTGGTTGACCCCCATACACGATGCTCCCACCTTCACGGATAAAGTAGCTATCGGGGTTACCATAGAGGGTTCGAAGTTTTCCCGCACCTTTCCCCCTTTTAGCCTTCTTGGCCGGAGGTGCGTACCCAAGGCCAGCTCGGCTTTCGGAAGAGGGAAAGATGGGGAACTCAGCGACCCCCTGTTGGTTGATCCCGAGTCCAAGGCCAGGCATGTGACCCATCTTCGCATGATGTCGATTGCGGCAGAGCTGACGTAGAAGTCACCGTCCACTGCCACGGTAAGAACTGAACCTGCGGTGTCGAACGAGAATCCCCCAAAGTCAGAGTCTTCTTCTCCGTGTGCAATCCCCAGGACGGGCTCATCTTCCTTGAGTGGGCGGATCCCAGAGTCTCCGCAGATAGTAAGGGTCCCTGTTGGCAGCACTAGCATGACTTTCTGGTGCAGGATGGAGGGAACTGCCATGATGTCGGACCTGTGCAACCATGGCCTTCCTAGCAACAGATTGAAAGTGGCAGGGATGTCAACCACATGAAATTCTACCTCCATTTCAAAGCCCTCAGCGTCAAGCTTGAGCATGATGGTACCTTCCACCACGCGGCGGGTGCTGTCATAGGCCTTGACAGCCAGGTTAGACGGTGTGAAATCCTTCTTTGCAAGCCCCAAGCGGTAAGCAACCCTTAGCGGGCAGACATTAATGGCAGAGCCATTATCAATGAGCACGGTCGGTACCCACAGCCCCTTGCACTTGACAGTGATGTGCAGCGGGCAGTTGTGATCAGTTCCCTCGACAGGCAGGTCCCGCTCGGTAAAAGTGACAGAGTGCTTGGCGAGCAAAGGTAAGATAAGGGCGACCATGGCCTCGGGAGTGATGTCGGTGGTTACCTTGAGTCGAGAGAGAGATGAAGATAGCTTATCGCGATGCTCCTTTGAAGACGCGACGAGACCCCAGACTGAGATGGCAGCAGGTATCTTCTCCAGTTGCTTCTGAATCATGTCCTCTTCTGGGACTCCACTAAGGATGTTCGGAGCACCCCTTTGAACGACCGGGTTGGCAGGTTGTAAAACGGGAGGGTTGGATGAGCTCCCTGCTTGTAAGTTAGAGGGCTGAAAGATTCGGCCACTTCTTGTAACATTGGCGATATCCCACCAAGAGGTTGAATCGTTGAAGTCCCAGAAATCCGCGGGAATGTCTTCCATCTTGCGCTTCCCCTTATCGGTTGCTGCCACAGTTGTAGACGAGTCCTGTTCCGAAGCCAGATCCTGTTCCAAGTTCTGCATCACCAAGTCTTCCCAAAACAACGGATCCTGTGCTGCAGCTTCCTCAAATGGTGCTCCCGGGTTGGTTACAAACGGCGTATCCCAGAAACCTGCGTCGACCAGAGCGGAGTTGACGGTCCACACCTCGTCGCCCATTTTGATATCCACAACCTTTTCCTCATCCCAGAAATCGGACGGCAGCGGGTTCGTGTTAAGGTCAACGATCTCGTCGACTTCCCACAGAGCATCGGGTACGGCATCCAAAGTCATGATGCTGCATTCGTCACGAGATAGAGGCACGATGGGCCGAGGAAGTTCTTCATCAATTATGTCGGAAACCGGATCAAACTCTTCATCGGCCGCCGAAACTAGGGGCTCTTCTTGTTGGAAGTCCTCCTCAGTGTAGAGTGCTTCGTAGTTGGGCACGACGGCCTCTAGATCATAGTCGGCCGGGAACTGCCACGCTGGTTCGGGGTCCCAAGAGTATGGTTCTTCCTCCTCGGGACGGGCAGGTTCGGCCTGATAGAATAACGTGCGTAGTGACAGGCCATCGAGCGGGTCAGCCTGCGCTGCAACCCACTCTTCTTCCAATTGGTCGAGCCATGCCTGATAAACCTGTGGAGGTGCAGGGAAACCCAAATGGTACTGTTCATTCCAGTCGTGGGCTAGTTCCATCCATTCTCTCATCCTTTCTTCCATTTCCCAACTGACAGACACCATGTTGACGTGGGGTTCGATCGGGAGTACCACGACGGGTTTTGGGTGACCGTCTGAGGTTATATGGTCGGTGGGGTTGAATATAGTGGAGGTAGGGGGAGTTTTGGTGGAGCTAAGGGATATCTGGCCAATTTGGTTATGGTACTTCAGGAGGGAGTTAGAGATGACGTTGGGTTTAGACGGTGGGTTAGGAAGGGTTCCATTGTCGACCAAATCCTGTATCGCATGACGGATGCGATAACAAGAATCGGTGTAATGGCCGGGCATTTGATGGTATGCGCAGAAGGCATTGGGGTTGTGGCTAGGTGGCGGATTTTGAGGGAGTGGAGTTGGAGTAAGAGGTTTGAGGTGACCAGTCTTGGCCAGTTTCTCGAGGACAGCAGAGAGAGGTGCCTCAAAGTTGGCGAAGACACGGGGTTGGTTACGGTTTCGAGGCTTCTGTGGTGCTTGCACTTGGTTGACATCAGCAATGTGGTTCGAATTCTGGGTTGTGGCGGTGTTGCTAGCAGTAGCAGCATTGGCATAGCTGCTACCGCCAAAGAGAGCGGTGCTGCTTCCGGTGTATGCACGGGGTTTGGGTTTCGATGTTGAGGAGGCAGGAGCAGACTCGGTTCTCGGGATGACCCCATTTTGGAGAGCTTCTTCAATGGCGAGGCCGGAGTCAAAGAAGGTTTCCCAGTTTGCCCCTTGGACCAGCACAAGGTTCTTAGCAAAGTCCGGCTGCAGGTTACGAGAGATGATGCGAATCTGATCCTTTTCGCTGGGACGATCCGTCATTTTGGCCGCCTTTGCCCTCCATCGCTGAATGAAGTCTGCAAAGGGCTCCTTTGCGCCCATCTTGGTTGATTCCAACTCTCGAGTGGTCATCTTAAGCTGGACGTTGTAACTGTATTGGGAGTTGAAGGCAGCCCCAATATCGACCCATGTCCTTCTCTTGGAAAGGTCCAGCGATAGAAACCATTGAAATGCAGGACCAGTGAGAGTTTGAGGAAAGAGTTGAGCCATGGTTTCCTCCTCAATTCCATGTAGTTTCATTGCACTGTGGTATGCCAATAAATGGGTCTTAGGGTCCCCAGAACCATCAAACTTTACAAAATCAGGCATCTTAAATCTTTCGGGCAGCCTAGCATTGGGAAAGGGGCAAAGACGATCCATGTCTAAACCACCAGCGCCTATTTTCTCAGCCTTGGAAACGATTTCTTCGAGTTTAGCCATCTTGGCGATCAGAGCAGCCATTTCTGGATTCGGAGCAGGATTTTCTCCTTGGAGGTTCTCTTCGATCACGAGTTCACGTTCTCCGCCACCTCCTCCAGCTGCAGCTGCTGGAGGGAGGCGTTCCTCAATCAAAGCACGGAGATTGGCCGTAGAGGCATCAGCCTGATCGGCCCTTTGTTGCATGATGGCCAAGTTGCGTTGAATTTCGGCGAGAGTCTGGGCAAGAGTCGGAGGTGGAACTTCAGCCATGTCGAGAGGTTCCGTTTTGACTTGGACGAGTTCTTGAAGTGCAGGGAATGGAGTGAAAGGAGTCGGTGGCGAATCCTCCTCTAGCAGAGTACAACCCGGAGCTTCCGTTGTGGCAGACCCAGAGACAGACCCACCCAAATCTTCTTACAGACAGACCCGGTGGACGTTCCCAAGTAGGTTTGGCTCTTGATTCTGAATCTGTACGGTGCAATGGCTAGACAGTAAAGTAGAAGGGCTCAGTGACAGCCTGCAGCAGTTTTATTTTGGAAGAAGAAAATGAAAATGCTTGAACGAGCGTCGTCGGTGTCATCCTAGACTCTAGAACTAACAGACAAAACCGTTTCATGACAGCGAGACGCTGCCTAGGTCCTCGGATTTCCTTTTGACAGTGTACCTTGAAGGGATCGACTAACACTAAGAGATGTCGAAACAGCCTAAGTCTTTGACTATTCCGCTCTCGAAGTTTCAATGTTGGAATGGAACAACTTGGTGTAGACGACATGATACTGTAACCAAGAGGGCGTAGGCAGCACTGTGCCGGAGCCTTGAACGGTGTAAGTGTTTAGCACTTTTAACCTGGGTGGTGTGAGCATCATGTCATGTCTCCCGTTGTTCCTAGTTTCCTGTTTTGAAACCTCGAACGGGTTTAGGCAAGGAGTTAGAAAGTCTCGATTTCCCAAAGTCTCGTTGACCCAAGGAATTGAAAAGTTGATAACGTGCACCCTCGCGATGCACGACTCGTCATCGGTCCAAGCAGCGCCTCAACAGGCATAAAACGGGTTTGAAAGAGAAACCCTAAAAGCCGCCCTAGCATGCTCCTACGCAGAACGGTATGAATGTATGTACAGGCATGCGATAGGGAAAGCAGTAACACGTAGACAGTTTATGGGGGTTAGATGCAAGTAATCCTACCCTGTGGGTTCCTATCTTAGTTTGAAAGGTTCTATTGCTTTGTACGCATGGCGAGGCCGGTTTTGGCTTAGAGGGGTTCCTCAGACTAGAACCGCGGTATACCTCCCATTGCAACGCGTGCAGCAGAGCAATGGTCGAACAGTAATGCGACTCATCATCGACCAAGGTTGTTGGGCATTCGAGGACCCCGGGCTCCAGTAAACTGTGCCGGTTACCCAAAACACCTCAACGGGGCTGATAGAACACCGGTGCAAATGCGCGTGTGTCGAAAGAATGATCGAGAGAGAGAAAACTTAAAATGCTTTTGAAAAAAACACCTTTTTAAGCTTGGCTCACTTCATTAATCGACACTTGGAGAAAACTACATAAGCGAACAATAGTAAAAGCCCCAGTTCGGAGTGGTCGGATGTAGAATCCTGTTACGTTACCATTCCGTTCTTCAGCAGCGCGGAGCGTACTGTTTTGCCAGACTTTTGAAAATCGTTCATTCATGTATTAATTTCCAAATGTAGATTAATATAATGTCCCCAGCAGAGTCGCCACTGTGGGCACACGCCCCAAGAATCCCGCGTTTCATGATGTGAGAAAATTCCGAGTGCGCCCCTTTTGGAAAGCGCGGCGAAACGCTTCGCAAATCAGAGAGTCGCCACTCGGATTTTGCGGTTAGTACCCAAGAAACCGTTCTTTTGAAAAACGTTTGGACCACGTTTTGTTTGATTTTGAAAAAAAAGGCTTTTGTAGACTGGACCGTCGTCACCTTCGATCTTGAGGTTCGGGAGCCAGATTACGAGAGGGGAAAGGTTTTATGGCACCCCCCTCGCCCAGTCCGGAGACCGGTCTCTACTCAGGCGTTTTGTAAAACATTTGCATTTCTCTCTTTATTTTGATCATTCCTTTAACCAGTTAGGGCGGGGGAACAGTTGATAGGGATTAAAAACTGTAAACAGATTGCAGTTTATGTACAAAAACCGTGACAAAAGGTTTATGGATGTTTGATGTTTGATCTAAGCAAATGTAATAGATTGAGAACAAGCTTTTGTAGACGTTTTAAGTAGACTAGAACACACTGGCTGTGGAATGTTGCACACAGAATCAAGCCTGCATGCACTGGCCAGGCCACTGCATGCAGCCATAACTTGCGTGCGCCACTCCAATACTGGCGTGCGCCGGTAGACTTAAGCCCACAGCTTCTGTTCTCAACCCTCTGGGCTCTGGAAAGGACCAGTGCACACCCAGGACAAACCATGCAGTTTATAAAGGTTACTAAGCTATTACAGACAGATTAATGGGCTTAAAAGCCACCAAATAGACAGAAAACCCCTTAAACAGTGAGGGGAGGATGATCAGAGGCCTGGATGGAAGATCCATGCAAGGGCCAAGCCACTGGAGCACAAGCCACTACCGTACGCCACTAAAGGAAAGCCGTACGCCAGTAGTCTCTTGGTTCCAATGCTTTGGCTTTGCACATCCTGGGCTCTGGAACAGGACCAGAGGGACCCAGAAGGCCAAACTAAGCATTAAATACAGATGGAAGAGAAAGCCATTCTAAGTAAAGAAAGCAATAAACTGGTTTTTAGCATGCATCAGGGTGATCAGAACTTAAAGAAAGCAAAATAAGGATGATCGGTGATCCCCACGCCAGTTTTGCCATACAACCATGACTGGCGTACGGCATAACTTACTGGCGTGCGCCACATGAGCATACCAAACGGCTTTGAAGCCTTGACCCTGCCAGCCCCCCTCAGGGGTCAGAACAGAAGACAGAAGCAGAAGGTATTATACCTTTGCTTGTGAGTTTTATGGATGGATGGAGCTTGAGCTTGAGAGTTGGAGATTAGAGGATGGATGTGGTGTGATTTATGGACTGTGGAGTGTACCCCCTTTGTTTGCTCTTTCTATGGAAGAGAAAGGAAACAAGGAGGTGATGAAGGAGAAGAAGACAAAGGAGTTATTGTCTTAATGGAGCTAACCCCTTGCAAATGAATGCAAGGGGGGTATTTATGGAGGAGGGAGGACTGAGCTCAGTTGAGCCTTAAGGGCTGTTTGGAGGGTGGTGGAAGAGGGGAGCCTCCCATGCATTTAATGCATGGGACTTGCCTTGATGGAGGGTGTAGGAGAGAGAAGGGGACAGCCCTGGCCGAGAGCAATGATCAGGAGCCTGCCACTGACGTCAGGCGGCTGCAAAAACTCCCGCCCATCTGGCTGAAAAAGGTTGATTTGACTGGTATTTACTGGCGTGCGCCACTTGTTGAGTGGCGTGCGCCAGAAAATGGCGATGACTGACACGTGGCAGTGGTTCCTGCGCACGCTAGTCCATCACCAGCGTACTCCAGTAGGGTTTTGCTGAGGCCATTTGGTTCTGGCTTGAGGGTTCGACAAGGGTTTGAAATGGGTTCAAATGAGGTTCGGGATGCTCAAAGCTCAAACTCATTCACAAACTCGGGATGTTCTTGACCTTAATCATCATCGGGGAATCAAAGACCGTAAGTAAACTAATCTGGACCGTCCAGAATAGGGTGTCTACAGGCTACGGCCCAGTTCTGGTCTGTTTCCTCTAATTCCTTTCATTTTCGTGTTGGCATGATGGGTATCACAATACAAGATGTCTCTTTTCTCACCGGCCTTCGCCCCCATGGGGTTAGGGCTGATTGCTTTGTCTCACAGAAAACCCCATCTTTTACATACCCTGAATCGGCCCAACTGGCCTATTCCAACTTCTTGAAATGTTTTGCTGGAGAGGAAGGAAAAGAGGTCACTGAGGAGGAGCACGTAGCTCTCCTCATTTACTGGCTGAACAAATGTATTTTTTGTGTTTCTTCGAATAGGATTACCAAGGAGTTTACTGATATTGCCAAGGCCTTGGCCTCGGGCCAGAAATTAGCCCTAGCCCCCTAGTCCTTGCACATCTATACCATGGCATGCAGGAGTTGCTGACCAATAAGTTTGGTTTTGCCCCCGGTCCTCTTTGGATTATCACCCTTTGGCTTTGGTCGTATTTCCCCACGCTGGCCCAAAAAATGAACAAGAAGCCCGCACACGCATGTTATGGCCGCCACTATGTGGGCCAAGACCTGCAACAACATGACTTTGACACCTGCTTCACCTACTTTTACCGTGAACTAACCACATTGGGAAAGGGCTATATGCCATTCGAGAGGAATACCGTACCCCTATGGCTAAAAAACCTCGCCAGAGAGCCTGGAGAAGACTTTGATGAACATAAGGAGGTCTGGGCCAGTTTCCTCATCTCGAGAGATTTGCTATATGGCATGGGTGTGTCCTCGGCCAACAATAGGTGTGGGACGGAGTACTACAATGCTGCCCAATTTGCTCGCCAATTCGGGCTTATGCAGCTCATTCCAATTCCCCCATACTTGTCTTGCAACAAGGACTTCATCGATAGGGTCATTATACCGGAAAAAATCCTAGAGGCCATCCGGAACCAGTTTGCAAAGGACGAGGCCACCTTTCAGTTAAAGCCTTATCCTGAACGTCCAGAAAAGTCTCTTAGATTTGAGAAGTGGTGGGCAGCATATGTGAGTAAGTACTTTGCCAAAGACCTAGACGAGGTCTTGGCAAAAGTCACCTGTAGACACCCCAATTAGGACCTATTGGCTATCCTTAATTTGTGCCCTCGAGGCTCCCCGATGATGAAAAGGAATCAAAATAAGACTCGGCTAAAGCTTGAACGATGCCTCTTGGACTTTTACAAACCAAAACCATCGTTTTTCCTGACACCCTGAGGGTAAAATTGTCACACATTTCAGCATATAAAATATATTTGGATGAAACCAATTGGGTTAGAAAGAGGACTCAATGAGCTTTCCAACGCTTCGAAAAACACCCAAAACCGAGTTCGGGAGTGTCCGTGGCGCCCTTCGAAAGTTGGGCAGCCACTCCCAAGCGCAGGAAATGAGCCAAAAAATGGGCAAGCAAATGATTATGGTCCAGGGGCTGGTTGACCTTTTTACCTCCACCATGTCAAAGTCGGATCTAGGGTTAAATACTGATGATGCCCGAATCCAAGAACCTCCACAACTCTACCACATTCCTACGTTTGGAACCAAGTTGTGCTCAAAAGACATGTTCAAAGATCTGGCTGAATTCCGTAAGGCCAGAACTCACCCAAAGGAGGATGCTGGATCTTTGTCCGAAACCAACACTAAAGGGGAGGACATGCATAGTGATGAGATCAACCCTAAAGGCAAAATGTTGCATCCCGTTGTTAGTGCAATGTTGTGCAGTTGCAAAGCAAGCAAAGGCTCCACCTTGAACCCTCACTCCAGTCGCCGGAGCCAACCAAGGACTTTCTCATGCTTCTCTGCACCTCTGGCCACAGTTTACGAGAAGCTCCTCGATGCCGGTTCCATCAGGCCTCTAACCCCAACTCCACTTCCTAAGGTTCTCCCTGCCAGCCACAACCCCAGCCACTTCTGCACCTACCATCAAATGCCTGGTCATTCCACCAATGCCTGCTACCGCCTCCGACATGCCATTCAAGTTCTCATCGATAAATGGCATCATTCTAGCCCCATTCTCATCAAAAGCCAATGTCACCTCCAACTCCACGCCCCAACACGATTCTAACCCACATGTTAGCAAGATATCCCTCGTCTCCACTCAAATCAACCTCAGCTCCACCATATTCAACCTTAGCCACTATATCATCCCAGAAAGCCAACCCAAACCAATTGTATCAATCCCGTTTGAGCCCGAGGTTAACATGATGGCCGTAGGTTGTACAATTTAGGTCTTTGCTGCCAACGCCTGGACTGACAGTGATGAAGAGCTTACAAAGGAGGAATTCAAGAGGAAGCTTAATCAATCAAAGGAGAAGACTGACTGACGAGGTCCTTCAATCATGGGAGCTTGGAGCTGATGTTCAAAGAGTTCTGTCAAGTGTGTCTGGTCGAAGAAGCTGAGGAAGCCGAAATGCAGTTGGTTGGACCTGACATCCTCTAGTTCTTATCTCTCTGTGAGGAAGCTAAAAGTAGCTTTTAAAATTTGCATTTTCAAACTGCGTCTAACTTGCATTTACGACATATCTGAGTCTGACGCGGAGTCTTTTGAGTCTGTCTAAGTCTAGTTCTGAGTCGGAGTTTGTGCCTCTTGGCCCTCCACGTCGTAGCTTTTGTTTCAAATTTGAGTTTGTTGTACTTGGCAATCCCGAGGGGTTTTACGATATGCATTATCTTGCTTTTAAGTACTTCGTTGGTTTTTGAATAAACTGTGTCGACCCTGATGACGAAAGGATAGATTTCGATGGGAACATCCCTCCCTTTCGATGGGAACATCCCCAAGAAAATGTGTTCCCTCGCCGAAAGGGAACACGAAAGGCATGTTCAGCCTATTAAAAGAAGAAGTAATTTCAATAAATTTGAAAGATGAGGTAGACCCCCGAATGGTTCAAGTTGGTTCAACGCAATCCCCAGAGGAGCATTGCGCTCGGTCAGACATGCTCGAAGAATCCATCAATGTCTTGGCATGGTTTCACAAAGACACACCTGGCGTTGATTCTGAGATAAAAAAAAGCATCGAATTCTCTTTGCGACTGGATGCCAAACCATGTAAAGCAAAGCTCAAAAAGCTCAGGGCTCCATACCATGTTCAAGGTAGCAGCAGCGTTCCACCAGGCACAAATTAGAAAGTATAAAAAAATGGCCCGAAGCGATGCATTTCCAATCGAAGCACTCTAGACCCTGTGTTATCAAAGCCATTCTATCTGGGGGTGTAGCCAAAGATCGTCGATCTCAACGGCGACAAAATTCGATACCTTGGTCAACCTGGATCAATTCAAAAGCTATTTTTCCTTGAGAGAAGCTTGTTGGGCTGAAAACCCCAAGGGTGGGCAGTTCCAAGCAAAAATTAGAACAGCTTGCTAGACCGAAAACCTATGAAGGCGGTCTAGGCAAAAGTAAAAAGGCGATTTTCAAAAGCTCGCTAGACCAAAAACCTGAAAAGGCGGTTCTAGGCAAAAGTTAGAGCAGCTTGCTAGACCGAAAACCTAAGGAGGCGGTCTAGGCAAAAATAAATAGGCAAAAAGTTGAAAGCTCACTAGACCGAAAACCTGAAAAGGCGATTGTAGACAAAAGTTAGAGCGTAAAATGAGAGGTAAAACACACGAGTGAATCTTGGTCCGAACTACGTTTTGACCTGATTTCTTGAAAAGGGATACGTAGGCAATCTCTCCTTGAGATTCGGTCTCAATCTATCAACTTGATCCATGGTTGACGTTTTGGTGCACATCAAAGGTCGGGCAAGGTCGAGAACAAGACAAGCTTCATTGGAGAATCAGAAGGGGGAAACCTTTCATCTTTCAAGTTTATTGCAAACTACTATTTCAATTACAAAAGCTGAGCATAAAGCCATAAAAACATTTAAGGCATGAAAAACAGAACAAAATGCTTGCGAGGCCTAACGACTCACAGTTTATTCTAAGTTCAACAAAGTCCGGTGTGAGCAGTGCTGCAGTTCTAGTAGACTTGTAGTCATGCGCGCTAGTTTGAGGTTCATGCGTGCTAGTTCAAAGTGATGCACGTTGGTCCCAATCCTGCACGCGCTACTGCAATTCTAGCAGCAGACAGTAACAGTCAGCTACTGCCTCCAACTTATCATTTTCCATTTCAAATCCAAAGCATCTCAAATATCGTTCAATGGGCTTTTGCCAAGTTTTATCATACCGTACATGTCATATGGGCCTAACATGACTATGCGGGGGTGTCGGTTTTAGTCCGAGACTTATATGAGTTGTCTTTGGTGTCTTTTGTCCGTTTTTGTGACATTTTTTCAGTTTTTCAATCCATTATCATTTCAGGATGCTTTTCTTGGTTTTATCAGTTCGTACAGGTCATTGTACATCTATTTGACCTTACGCAAGTGTCAGTTTCACCTATCTAGGAATATTTTGAGTTTTGGCTCATTAATGCCCAAAATTTCATTATTTTCTATGTGTCTAAAAGTTTGTATCGTATTCTGGGGCTCTTCGTTCCTTTTCATTCGAGCTAGGCAAATTTGTATATATATGTGCGTCTATTTGTCAACTCAGATAATTCGTCAATGCAAGTTGGATATTAGCGGTTGCTTTTAAGCTTTCTGTTATCAATTTTCCCCAGGAGAACCAATAAAACCAAAAAATGCAACTTTTACTTGCTACTAACAGTATCCATGAAACAATGGTGGGAAAACATGCACGTTAAGGCACAACGGTCTAAGCAAAAGCCTATCAACAGGGGAACATTCGCCCAAGAAATCAAAAGAGGCGCGCAGTCCTACTTAAGGTCTAATATCAACAGGGGACACGCTAACCCACTCAACATCTATCTATCTGGGCACGCAGGCCCGAACCTCAAAAGCAAATGATGGTAAAATAAAGAGGCTCAGTGGTAGTCCTCAGTGGTAGAGCTCGGCCTCGTTCTCGTCGTTGTAGTCACTCTCGATCTCCTCGAGTACTTGGGGCTCCGCTCCCATCCTCCTCTTTTGAGGAGACTTTCGCTGACGAGGTCTCTCTCTCTCTCTCTCAGGCTTCTCCTCTGAGTCTCTGAAGACTCTTCGGCGCGACCCACTCTTTCTATGGGCCTCTCTCACAACTGTTTCATCACATCATACCAGTACCTTAAGGAACTAAACTGCATCTATGTCGGAATTGAAGCTAAGATCCCACCAAGCCACCACGTTTAGGTGGTGTTAGGAATTTCTAAAAGTGTAACTTTTTTTTTTTTGTACTGGTACTTTATTTAGCCAGAATTTTTAAAAAAATCTAAACATCTTTATTGTTTGGTCCCTGTTACAATTGAAAGGTAAACATATATCTTTATTGAATTTCCATGAAAGATATAAAAATAATAATAATGATTTTCTTGCTATGCTTTAGTTGATTGTTCGGTCAGATCTAGTTAAAGAGAGGGATTTTCGCCGAATAGTGGAGAATACCATTAAGATATAACTTTTCAGAACCTCTCATTTTTCTTGTCTTTATTAATATTTCATTTTTCTGTTGAAAAAGGTGGGATTTTAAACTAGATCTCGAACATATAGACGGATTGAGGGGCGGACAAGTCCGAATGACTGCATTGCCCAATTTCTAGTAATTTTTTTTGGAACATATATAGTAGGTTCTGTTTTAAAGAACTTTACAATTATAGAATTATAGAAGTTCACTTGTCTAACCCTTTCTGTAAGAAAATCTAAACCTGCCAACAAGCTTTAAGGGATGTTTATTTTTTCCTGATCGTATAAGGGACTATCGATTGCTCGTGCCTGAAGGCACGACGCAACCCGTTAATCTTGACAAAAAAATTTGAGTTATTTTTTTATATTTTCAAGAAAAAAACTAATTACTCCATCCGTCCCTTTTTAAATGTCCCGCCTCGTAACTCCAACTTATTAAAAAAATATCATCATTATACCTATTACATCAACTTTTACCTCCAATTTCCCTATTTACCCTTTATGAGACATCATCATTACACTTTTACTCACTAACTTTTCAAAATGGAATCTACTTTTAGGGGCAAAATGGAAAATATACCAACTTTTACCCACTAACTTTACAAAATAGACACTTATTAAGGGACAGCCCAAAATGAATACTGGACTTTAAAAAGGGGACGGAGGGAGTATTTTTATTGTTCCAAAACTAATTAGAGTATATTTTACTATTCCAAGTTCAAAGAAAGATAAAGAATTTTATATTTTCTCTTTAGTGTAGACACAATTAGAGAACATAAAAAATAAATTTTGATTTCCATTTTTCTTACGAAGGCTTTAGGTATTAATAGAAAGCTTTTTCCGAAGGAAAACAAATATGAATGCTCTAAAAAGGAAAATACCATTCATATGAGAAAATAAATTAGGGAATGTTTAAAAAGGCAACAAATAAAAGTGGTGAACTTTGAAACTGGAAACAATTGAATTTTCCCAAACATCGTCACAACCGTAGGATTTATTTGGTGAACGGTTGGATTTATAAGTTATTTTACCATCCATCATAACCATAGGATTTATGGTGATGACCCTAGACCGTTAGATTTATGATGGTACATAAGATTTAAAAATTGAGCTCAGTTATTATATCTACCTAATAAAACACAAGGGTGTGGGGACCACACAAACACAAGTTAAAAGAAGGACTGAGATTCATTTAATTCAAGGGATGATGTGTGCTCTTCAACTCTCTTAAGAAAACACCCACACTCTCACAAATATATTACAAAAATGCCATCAAATCTTTTTACCCACTGCTCGGCTTTTGACGTTGGCATAAAAAAATAAAAATATATTACAAAAATGTTCATGCCTACGGCACTACTGGAGTGCGTAGTGCCGTAGGCACGGATAAGCACTAGTAGATATATGCATCACAATGACCCTCTTGGAATTATCGGAACTTTTTTTTTTTGTGAACCAATTCAGTTAGTGTTAAATCAAAAAGTACCCAAGGTAGAATTATTATCTTTCGGCGTGTTGTAACAAATGGTAAGGGCACAAGCGGTTTCCATGCAAGCGGCCCGAGTTCGAAACCTACCTTCATCCGCGGACTTTTGAATATTTTCTTTTTTGGGGTGCTTTAAAGCCTTATAAAATATAAACAGTGGAAAAAGAAAACTTTTTTTTTTTTGGGACAAAAGTGAGGTATTGTATTGATAAAACCCAACGGCACTTACACAACGAAATTCATTAAAAATAACTTGGACAAAGCCAAATTAATCATCTAACTGATACAAAACGAGAAAGAACAAGGCAATTGATGTCTTTCATCCCCAGCCCAAGCATGGCCTGACGCACCTTCTGCTGAGCGGAAAATTCATATATCTTATAACAGTCTCAAAAAGAGATACATTGCTAGCCAAGAAAAAAAGACAACAAGAACCCAGATGATCAGATGAACTTCGACCAGAAATGAGCACACTAATGAATTTCTAGCAAAGCACAAAAAGATGCATATTAATCTTCTTGAGTCCGAACAGTAAACAAATCGCCCAAAGGCGAATTTTATTACTCTCACAAGGAGAGACAAAACTCCCACATGGAGAGACAAAACTCCTCCAGATCTAACTCTAAATCCAGCTGCCCAAAAACCGCCGAACGGATCGCAATCCTCACTGCCTCCGCCACTGCTGCCACAAGGGCTCAGGCGACGGATTACATGCGGACAAACGACTCCGGTGATGGCGGAGCCCGCCGAACAGAGGGTTAGATCTGAGGGAGGAGAAAACGAAAAGAAAAAAAAACTATAGGAAAGAGGGGGAAGAAAGAGGAGAGCGGATGGAAGAGGAGGAGCCCGGAGGAGGAGGGAAAGGGACGCCTTATAAAATATAAACAGTGGAAAAAGAAAACCTTTCACCCTGCACATCTTGTGCTTATTATGCAATGCTACCACAAAGCAAACGCACATATCTGTACTTATTAATTTTTTTTTTTTGACGGTTTTCACTATCCTTCGTTTAAGTATTTTCACTAGATAAAATTAGCTAAAGTAAACAAGACAAATACTCCATCCGTCCCTTTTTTAAAGTCCAGTATTTCATTTTCAAAGGCTGTCCCTTAATAAGTATCCATTTTGTAAAGTTAGTGGGTAAAAGTTGGTACATTTTTCATTTTGCCCCTAAAAGTATATTCTATTTTGAAAAGTTAGTGAGTAAAAGTGTAATGATGATGTCTCCATAGAGGGTAAATAGAAAAGTGGAGGTAAAAGTTGATGTGAAAGGTGTAATGATGATATTTTCTTAATAAGTTGGAGTTACGAAGCGAGACATTTAAAAAGGGACGGAGGGAGCATATGTTGTGTCTACGTAAATTTTCTTTCATTCTTTTTTTATTTTCACTCAATAAAATTAGTGAGAATTTTTATTGACTTTATGTTCAAAAGGTGACCCCTCTGTTTGAAATTTCTGAATCTGCCACTGTATATATAATTTTTAACCTAACGGCATTTACAATGCAGAATTCATTACCAATATCTTGGATAAAGCCAAACTAATCGTCTAAATGATACAAAACGAGAAAAGTATAAGACGATTGATATCTTTCACCCCAACTCAGGTATCGCCTGTCTTACATTCTACAGAAATGTCATAGTTTCTAGCAGTCTCAAAACAAGATAAAGTGCTAGCCAAGAAAAAAGACAACTGTAGACACCCTATTCTGGACTGTCCAGATTAGTTTACTTACGGTCTTTGATTCCCCAATGATGATTAAGGTCAAGAACATACCGAGTTTGTTAAAGAGTTTGAGCTTTGAGCGTCCCAAACCTCATCCAAACCTTTCCGAACCCTTTTGTCGAAACCTTCAAGCCAGAACCAAATAGCCTCAGCAAAACCCTACGGGAGTACGGTTGTGGATGACTAGCGTGTGCTGGAAGCACCGCCACGTGTCAGTCATCCCCAGTTACTGGCGCACGCCACTAACAAGGTGCGTACGTCAGTCAGAGCCAGTCAAATCAACTTTATTCCAGCTGAGCACGCGGGAGTTTTGGCGCCACCTGGCGTCTGCCAGCAGTCCTCTGGTGGCTGAGGACCGTCCTCCTGTTCCCTCTACCACTACACCACCTTTCAATCCAAGTCCCATGCATTAAATGCATGGGAGGCTCACCCTTGGCTTAAGCCAACCAAACACACCCTTAGGCCCAACTGATTTCAGTCTCTCTCCTCCATAAATACCCCCCTTGCATTTATTTGCAAGGGGTTAGCACCATTAAGAAAGCCCAAGCTTTGGCCATTCTCCTTTCCCTTTCATCTTCTCTTGTTTTCTCTTTCATCCATTGAAAGATAAGGCAAGGAGAATAGTGTCCAGTCCATAACACTCCATACTCACTTCTCAAACTCTCAAACCTCAAGCTCAAGCTCAATCTCACTTCCAAACTCACAAGCAAAGGTATACTACCTTCTGCTCTTGTCTTCTGTTCTGACCCCTGAGGGGGGCTGGCAGGGTCAAGGTTGGTAATCTATACCAGCTCTGGCCCTAATGCTGGCAAGGCTTCAAAGCCGTGTGTGACGATCAGGTGGCGCACGCCAGAAGTTAGTGTCGTACGCCAGTCATGGCTCTATGGCAAAACTGGCGTGGGGATCATCGATCGTCCTTGTTTTGTTACATCTATGTTCTGATCACCTTGCAAGCATGCTAAAACCAGTTTACAGCTCACTGTCTTTTAGAACTGTTTAGCTATATTATTCAGTATTTCATTTCTGTTGCTTTGGAATGCCCCTGGGAGCCTTCTGGTCATGTTCCAGAGCCCAGATAATACAAAGCCAAGCACTGGTCAAGTAATGTCAACTGGCGTACGGTACCTTGTGTGCGTGCGCCAGTCACACCTTGGTCAGTGGCTGGCCCTTGCATGGCAACTAGGCCCCTGGCCTCTGCTTTTCCTCCCCTCACTGTTTAAGGGGTTTGTTTATCCATTTGGTGGCCTTTTGAGCCCTTGATCTGTCTGTAACTATATCTTACTATCTTTATAATTGCGTAGTTTGTCCTGGGTGTGCACTGGTCCATTCCAGAGCCCAGAAGGTTGTTTGCAAGAGCTGTGAGTGTGGGCTTACCGGCGCACGCCAGATCTTCTGTGGCGCACGCAAGTCATGACTATATGCAGTGGCTTGACCAGTGCGTATAGGCTTGATCCTGGGTGCATCACCTAGGTCAGTGTGTTCCAGTTTGTTCCAAATACTCACAGGAGCTTGTTCTCAATCTATTATACTTGCTTTAGATCAAACATCAAACATCCATCACGTTTTTGTACATAAATGCAAATGTGTTACAGTTTTAATCCCCATTAACTGTTCCCCCGCCCTAACTGGCTAAGAAAATGATCAAATAAAGAGATAAATGCAAATATTTTATAAAATGCCTGAGTAGAGACCGATCTCCGGATTGGGCGAGAGGCGGTGCCATAAAATCCTTCCTCTCTCGTAACCTGGCTCCCGAACCTCAGATATCGAAGGTGACGACGGTCCAGTCTACAAGCCTTTTTCAAACTCAAACAAGCGTAACCCAAACTTTTTCGAAAAACACGGTTTCTTGGGTACTCTCCGCAAAACCCGAGTGGCGACTCTCTGATCTGCGAAGCGTTTCGCCGCGCTTTCCGCGAGAAGGGCGCACCCGAAATTTTTATGCTTAAAACATGGGAGTTTTTGGGGTGTGTGCCCACAACAACAAATACCCAGACGATTAGACGAACTCTAACCAAGTATGAATGCACCAATGAAGCCAACCATGAGTTGCTCCAGCAAAGACATCATACGGGGTAGAGCACTATTGACACGGATACCCGTTGTGAAGCAACATTATCTGAAAGAACCAGATCTGTAGATGTAATATTCGTCCAAAGATGAAACTAAAAACTGTACGTCACAAAAAGGAGAGACAAAACTCTCACAGACAGAAAGGAGATCGAGTTAAAACTCTCATAGATTATACGACTGAAAAGACACGAGAAAAACAAATCAACAACTAGAAAATAGAAAGGGAGATTAAGAACTAGTATCATGACCTTTTCCCCTCCTGCCGCCGTATTAGAGTTGTGAAACCCTAGGGGGGAGGGGAAGGGTGAAGAAAGGTAAATGTGGTGGCTAGGGTTGAGAGAGAGAGAGAGTATCATGACCTTTTCCCCTCCTGCCGCTGTATTAGAGTTGTGAAACCCTAGGGGGGAGGGGAAGGGTGAAGAAAGGTAAATGTGGTGGCTAGGGTTGAGAGAGAGAGAGAGAGAGAGAGAGAGGTGAGCAATGGGATTGAATTCCTAGAAATTAGTTGGATAAGGGATATGTGGGTGTTAACTTTTCATCCCATGCCAAGGGCAGTATTAATTTTTCATTGACTTCTTTTGCATATTTTTTAGTTGTTTTCTCTTAATTTTATTAGATTTGAATAATTTTTACACCACATCGCTCGGCTCTGAGTAAAAAGATAATAGGCTAAAGTTAGAGAAAGCTCACTAAAATTGACAACAATAACACTAAAACACTGTCTCGGAAATTTTTGCCATTAAGCGCAGGTCCCTCGGATTTTTTACTTAGTAGCTAAAGGAACAAGACTTAAATGTTTTTGAACAAAAAAAATATACCATCAATTAACTTTTAAAATTACTTGAAATCATAAACCTCTCTGTTCTTTAATTTTTAATAAAATGGTTGTCAGTACTGCCAACGTAAAGGGCCCCTATCGCCCACGTTCGGCTTAAAATCTTGCCGGAGATAATCTTGCATCAAGGAAGGTGATGTGGGAAATCTACAGACTACAGTTGGCGTATGAGTTTTGATGAGAGGAAGATATCGATGATGTTGTGAAGCTCAAGCTTAATGCCACCATTACATTAGCCTACCTCCATATTCTGATCTGATGGCCTGCAGGCAATGGAAAACTGAGAGAGAGAGAGAGAGAGCAATGAAAGTTTACTGGGATTTGGGTGACTCTCTGGCTCCAGCTTCTCTCTTTTTATCTTTTTGTATGTGTGGCTATTTTGCATATATTCATGACAAGTTGGTGGCAGTGGACTAGATTAATGCTTTTTATGAGAATTTTCACACAATAAAAGGATATTAAGTTTATAATTTTAGTTCTTGTATTTGATTTTGACTTCAATTAGAAACCAAACTCTCAATTAACCCTTATTTTTCTTTTTAGATGTCAATTGCCAACTTAGTGAAATAAGTACTTATAACATTTGTAGTACTTTGTTTAAGATTTATATCACATGTTGGAATGAAATAAGGAACTATATTCTTTTTATATTTATCATCCTCCAATTTTATTTGTTTATTTTCATTAGGGGAAGGACGCCAGCAAAATAGTTTTCAGTGGAGGTCCTTCAACTTTTTGAATTTTTTAGCAATAAGACCAAAACATGTTTAAGCACTTTCATAGGGTTTTAGGGTGCACTTTTCTATTATGGGAATTTAGTGGTTTAGACACTTTCATAAAGTATTATAGGGTTTTAGGCACTTTCATATATATGATACCCTAGGGTCGTTTTAGGCACATTTAGGCATTTTCATAGAGTACCCTAGGGTTTTAGGCAATTTCATAGGCACAAATTTGTCCTTATATTTAATTGCAAAAGGTGATTGTCCTCGAGCTCAAAAAATGTAAATATGAGGGATTTTTGGCTAGGTCTCCCAAAATTCAACCTTGGCTTTGCCAAAATTTTAAGGGAGTAATTACATTGTTATCACATTGCCCTAAGTCCTTTTAATCTTTGTAATATATGAGTATTTTTAACGATTAATAAATGTCTCTTTTGATGTTCGCAAAAAATAGAGTATTTTTATAGAGATTGATAAATTTCTTTTCAATTTATTCAAAAAATAATACTCTGTCACTTTTTAAGTGTCTAGCTTCGTAACTCCAACTTATTAAAGAGATATCATCATTATACATTTTACATCAGCTTTTACCTCCATGTACCAAAAAAAAATAAAGCTTTTACCTCTATTTTCCTATTTATCCTCTGTGGAGACATCATTATTACACTTTTACTCACTAACTTTTCAAAATGAAATCTACTTTTAGAAACAAAATAGAAAATGTACCAATTTTTATCCACTAACTTTAAAATGATCACTTATTGAGGGACAATCCAAAATGGAATACTAGACTTTAAAAAAAGGACGGAGGGAGTAGTAATCACATTGCTACTGCAAGAGATGGTTGCCATTGGCCAGAGATAGCACAAATATTCACCGAAGAGTACCAGGCCAGAGGTGGCCAAAATAATCACCGAAGATAATTGTCGAAGTTTGCCCCTGTCCGGAGTTGGGGGTTGTCAACCGGAGGTGGAGGTCACTGAACTTTTGTTGGCGAGAGATGGGGTAGCAGAAGGTTGGTGGCTGTCAATATGGTGGGTAGTGTCGATGTAGTCAGTGGTTGCTTATTCTTGGTTTGCGCCTTGAAGTTAATAGCATCAAAGGCTTGAAGAAGACAATCTTGATCAGTTCTCTCTCTCTCTCTCTCTCTCTCTCTCTCTCTCTCTCTTCTAAAGAGATCTTCCGCTTCGTTCACCAATACTTGGCACTTTGCGCAAGTGCTTACGGATTTTTGACTATGTATTACAATATTTGTTATTACCATAGGTGTATTACTGTAACAGAGGAATGAAATATTCTCAGAATTCTCCGTTGATACGACATGATGTTTTCTCCTTCAACTTAAAAACATGAAAATATCAGGGATTTTTGGCCAACTAAGCCAAGAATAGAACTGCACAGCACAAAGAGCACGAGGGAAATGAATAATGACGACATAAAATGGCAACCAAACCCTCCTCCCAAGGGCACCTGCTTTGAGAAAATTAAGAACCAAGAAAACCAAGAATATTCATTGCAGATTGAATTCCTTTATTGAAGTAACAAAACTGAATTAAATTACTGTAACGAAAACTAGAAATTCCCAGATAAATCCTAAAACTGACAGGGCACAGACAGCTACATCATATAGACATGGTCACTGCAAATTACTATAAGCACCACTGTATTATCAGGTTCACCTAGCTGCAGAAGCTATAATGGGTACTGTATTATTAACCAGTATCACATTCCAACCTAAGTAATCACTCAGACGAACAGCTTGAGAGAGAGGGAGCACTCATTTACCTAATTCTGATGGGGGAAAGAATGATCAGCCCTATTTGACTGTTAGGACCCATAATGTACAGAAGGCTCTAAAAGGTAAACAACGTAGAGCATAGCCACCCGTAAGTATCGTGTATTGGGATTACCTTCCCACCAGATCAATGGCTCCAAGTATTAGTTAGCCCAGTCGTCGAACCGAGAAAGTGAATTTACAAAATCCCCACTTCAACCTTTTCCTCCTTTTCCACAGCTCCGGAAGAGCCTTCTGTGGCAACAGGCTTATCCAAATCAACAGAAGTACAGCTAGTGTCACTGTTCGGATTATCATCTACCCAATCTGGTGCCCGAAAAGGCTTTGAACTGGAATCTGTTGAATCTGGTGATCCTCCACTGTCCATTTTGCTATCATCTATGGAAGCATCAGCTGAGGATAGAGAAGGATTGGCTACAGTTGGGTCCATACTTTTGTTCCGCTCCTCCAGTTCCACTTGAACCTCACCATTTGGTGAAATGGATGGCTTTTCAAGATCAGATGAATCCACTGAATCTGAAGTCTCCCTCCATTCAACCCATTCAGGTGGATTTTCACTCTCTTTGGCTCCGGTTTCACTCAATTCGCCCGAAAAACTAACTGATGTGGGTTCTGAACTGGCATTTGGTTCAGGCGGTTGAGAAGTTGCAGTGTCAGCTAAATCCTCATCTCTGTCTATGATAACTTCGGCGTCACCAACAGTGTTGACAGCTTCGGAGTCGTCGATATTAGGTGAGGGAGACGCGATGGAGTCAGCTGAGAGCTCATTTATTGTTCGGTCGTCCTCGAAGGCAAACCAATTGGAATTCGTGAAAAGAGAGCCACTGAAAACATGACATAAAACAAACACACAAATGTTTAATCAAGTAAATAGCAAAAACTAGGTAATAAGGGTAGAGTAAGGGCAGGCAGGCACAATCTCAGAGCCCCAAAAGGGGAAACAGAACATAATTGAAAAGAACTGTTAAAATTTTGGTCATAATCAAGCATTAGCAGGCTATTGTGGTTATTAAACCAAACCTATTGCGTAAGGAGCAGGGATACGGAAATGGACCCGGGAAACAACAAGTCTTAAGAGTAGGGACACGGAAAAAAAATTCTATGTACATCTTTGTAAATATTTATTTTGATATTCATGAGAATATTGTATCAAGAAAGGAACAAAGTTAGTTTATAGTAACTTGCAATATTTAATTTTTGATATTACGAGAATAGCAATTTATTTTGTTAGTATTGATGCCTGTCGTATCCCCACCCGTGTTAAAGTTTTCGACACAGGGTTCCCCTGCTTAAAAAATAACAGAATTAGCAGGACCCATACGTGTCTTGCTGTGTTGCATGTTGTCCAACACGGATAAGGCAACCAGTTACACTGTCGTGCTCCATAGCATATTGCTTTCTCCACAAAGAACAGCCAATACAACCTTTACCATTGCTCTAAAATCCAACAGAGATTTCCAAAGATAATTCTAAGATGGAAAACCAAAATGGATAAACCAAAACTTCTTAAATTCTACCAAGTTAAATGCATGAATCATGTCGGGATAGTTGGCAATTGTGCGTCAGGAAAAAGACTATGTTAGCCACGAAAATTTCAAAAACTGCTTAAGAAAAAGTTACTAGGCGTAGCCTAAAAGCATGCAGTGCTGACCTAATATAAAACAGGGAGTTGCAGTTTGTCATTTAACTAGTGAAAAGACTACTTTGCCCTCAATCTTTCTTTAACCCTTATTTTTTTGTCATTATTATTTTGTGGCACCTAAAAAATAGAATACTAAACTAGAAATGGGACCCACAACGTTCAATAAGCAGGAGCGTGTGGGCCCCATTCTTGAAGATAATACGCAACATCAATTTTTATAAGACAATAATGGACTCCAAACTCTTTTATTAGTGACCATAAAAAATAAATTATTGAAAATCATTAGAAATTACCAAAAATTTTTGATAGCTGAGACAATGGAGACAATCGACATTATTGATGGAACAATTTGTGGCAACCAAAATACTTCGCATAGTATTGGACAAAAGAAGAATTATGACAAACATGGTAGAAGCCAGCGACACGGATAAGAGAGTATTTAAAGTGACACTCAATAGAAATAGTGCAAAAAAAAAATGATAGATTATTAGGCAAAAAAAGCATTTCAAAATGTGATGGGGGGCGATTGATGATGGTAGTTGACGAGGTTAACGATTTTGATGTACAGAGATAATACATATCAACATGATATTGCGGATAAACTGAGAGTTGAGATAACACGGTTACAATTATAATCCGATAGCATAATCATGTGCGTGATACTATTTATCAATAGCTATTGACGATTGACTTAACTAATATGAAGACTGATTACAAATTGACTCAAAAAACAGGAAAAGGCAAAAACCAGCGAAGATAAGACAATTCTGCACAATATCTAATATGAAGACCGATTGCAAAGTACGTGCCCAGCGCTACTACACAGAAAAAAGGGAGAACAATAGGTTGTACTCAATTACAAATAACACGAAAACGTCGAAAAGGCAAAAACCAAGAGGTGACACCTACCTTTCCCTGTCATCTCCAAGACGAAGCGAAGATAACACAACTTCTGCAGACTCATCATCAAAATATACATCCTGCAAAATAATACAGTAAGGAACCATCTCTAACATTGTAAACGAAAAGGAAAACAGCATTATCAAACTAGAGCGACGTAAAGTAAGTAGAAGATTAACAACATAAGTACTGTCTATGTGGATATGGTCCACAAATTCAGGTGTGTTAAACCAGGCAAAAGCAACAAGTTAACAATTTCAACTTTTCAATGGGACAAGCAAGTATTGCATTGGCATTCAAATTTAGAACATTCTCTCCGACAATGGCACTTCATCTCCACTTTCGAATATCTTTTCAGAAGATACTAATTAGACATAATATCAGTAAAAGTAAGTTACAAACTCTATTCTTCGACTTTCAAAGTGGACAATCTTTTTGGGACATCCTAAACTGGAAAGATAGACAAACAAACTAGGACAGCAGGAGTTTCATCTGGAAACTACAAATAAATAAGTTTTTAAGGTACATCTTAAATTAGAAATTGATTAATTAACTTCCTATAACGAATTCAACTTTCTATTGCATATATAACAAAACCAAGGTCAGGAACATCAATTGGCTAGAGCTTGTGGCTTCCTCTACTATAAGATCTTCTAGAAGTAGTGTGAAACTTTTAGTGAAAGGAAGAGTTTTAAGGTTGTTATTTAGTAGCCATCACAAATTTCATTGCCTGCATTAAGATTTAAAACTTGTCGTAAAAAAAAAAAGGCAATCAATCAGAATCTCGCGCGATACGCTTCTTGCACTTACTTCTAATCCTTCAGAATAGTCAAACTTTCCAATCAAAATTGAACTAGAAATTATGACGACTATAAAGCAATACTGTGAACCACCTCATTTATTTTATCGTGGATTCTCCAACTTCCATCTCCCTTGTTTCTCCACCCACGTTACTCATCTATCTAACAAGCGGGGGACCCAGCAATAAAGGTCTCCTTTTACTCTATTCTCACATCCATTCATTTCATTATTTTACTGACCTTGCATTGACTACTGAGTAGAGTTTCTAACCTATCCATAGAGTTTTCCAAGACAGTTCATAATACTACTTTTTTTTATAAGAAAACGATAATATTAATAAAAGGCATTAAGGAACAAGTTACTAATGTCCCTTAGGTTTGAAATTCTTTTTATTTGCATTTCTTCATCAACTATTTACAGTAATGTGATGTATTTTGGAACCATTATTCGTGCTCCACAAAAAACTCATTATTCTTTCCACTTACGGTGTCAAAAACACCTGGACAAAATCAACACTTGGCCCCATTATCCATAAGAAGCCCCTCTTTGTCCCCTTCAATAATGAGTCTATGACCCTTACACTTCATGTCGGAATTCAAATAAAGGGGCATGATGAATCACAATTTGAATACTGATTTGACAATTATGTTCCACACCAAACACGACAATCCATCTCCCTCTGAGAGCCTCATATGTGAACAAACACTTCTGAAACAAAGCTTGATTCGAAAGTAAAACATTTAAAGTCCTCAAGGATATCTATTACGCGAGACACGTGTAGGCATAACATGATTCTTCACACTTTACGTACATGGTGGAAACGTAGTACATATGACTACAAAATACCAAGTGACATGTGAAAATGGACCTAGAAAGTTTGGATGCAGTAGAAATCACTAATTCAATTTACTGCAATTGTCAATAAACTTTAGCAACCAAACAGTCATTATGTACTGTTAGAGAATGATATTTACATTATTAGATCTTAGTTTATGTTGCGTAGTGTACTTTTGGTAATTCTCTTGGATATCGATATAAATACATGTGATGTATGGAAGCAGGTTAGCTTCCATCTCTTCCCCTCCTATATTTCAGTCACTCTTTCTTCTCCACCTCTTCTTCTTACTTGCATTTCAACATTAAACTTGGTATCAGAGCTAGGCTTTTGGAGGTTTTTGGAGAAGACTCTCAATTGATCGCCCCGTTGTTTGTGCCATAAGTGTTCCTTGTTCCGTTATGATTACAATGTTATGGATCCTCTGGTTACCTCTCCATGTGCGGGTAAGGTTCACACATGCGGGGTGTGTTAAGAGTGTCAGAGCTTGTCCAAGATTGATTAATTATAACCTCCAAACTAGTATCAGAGCCTGAGTGGCCTCTCCACTCATTGCCCATTGGTTTGGAGTTGGATGCCCTCTTCTCCTTACAAACCCCAATTTGCATTTCAACATTAAACTTCTACAACATCCACCACTATACTTAAGTTTAGAAGGATTTAGGGAATACGGAAGGGAGCTCAATCAAAGATATAACCAAACAATTACTACTCAGACAAGAATGCAGACTCAGACATACCTCATCATCTCGCTCAAGTGAGCCATGAGCCTGCATGCACCAACAGAAACATTTGTTAATTCAGGAAACAACAGTTCTTACTAACTATTAAACCATTATCTAAACAGGATCATATTCAGATAAACAGTTGTATGAAGACGACAAGGATAGTGAAAAGATCAAATGAAATAGTAAATCTAGAGAAGTCATGACAAACCTCTTCGATATCATCATTGCCATAAATGCCATACCGGAAGGCCTGGCTCAAATTATTTGCTAGAGCTGCTACATCATAATCTCTATCTTGATAATCATCATCATCACTATCCCTAGTCCGATCATGCAAGGCTGTTGGCCTCCTGTTGTAGTTGAGGAAGCCATATTAGGTAAGATGCAAGAGAATATTATATATACACAAAAATGCAGGAAAGAGACACAGAAAGGACAATTTAAAGCAGATTACGTATTATATCGGACAACTAACTTTAGAATGCAAGATCAACCCAATAAGGAAAATTGAAATATGATGGAAAAGTCAGAACAATTTTCTATGAATCCAAAACACAGAATATTCATTATTTGAATATAAAATTAGAGTAACAGCGACAATTGAAATTGTGAGATAGCACTCATAGCAGTAACTTCCACTACGAATGCAAAAGTCCAACCACCTTCCACTTCCATTTTTTTACGCTGACTTCATTTGCTAAACCAGTAATTTCAACAAACCAGGACTAGAATATTACAAGACAGACCACAAGGAATGTACAGAAAATGCACTATACAGAGGAAACGGTTAGACATATGCCGGATTGCGTCGAGTTCCATACAGGTAAGCTCACCACCAGCGATGTCCGGTCAAAACAATTTTGAGAAGCACAACACTCGCATGGCAATCACCGGTCTCATACCTTGGTACCTCAACATACTTAACACCTTTAAGCTTCTGCCCAACAAAAGTGGAAAAAGGAAACGTAATCAATTCTTTGCCTATAGAAGTTCCAAGGCAGGGCCTATGGAACATGGATCCACCATTTTGAGCGAAGCACCCATGTCGACATGATCGACACGACGTGACAAGGGTACGGGGGTGGGATAAGAACGTGAATACAGTTGTTCACAACCGAATACAGCTGTATGGCTTTAAATGTTAAAAAATCCTTCAACTTCAGAGGAAACATACCATAAGATGAATAGTCCTCATCGTGTTATCATGCCCAATTCAAGTAAACACACTCCACGATAGATACTATAAAAGTCCATTCATTGATCTCTTGGTAATTAAGCTCTCTAAAAGAGGTTTACGTCCAAGCACAAATGCAGAAGCAATGGAAATCTAATGAGATTGAGAAACGCAATACAACTAGGGAAAAAAACACTTAAGAGATGCCTCCCCTCTAAACATGCTGCCAAAACCGAAATTACTTTTTCCAATGCCCACACAATGAATCGGGTGAACCTATGAAGGAAAGAAATACATTGAGGGATATTTTCATCATGATCAAGAATTTCCCTGGTTAACCACGTGGTCGTCCCTATCTATTGGCAAAATCCCTCATCGACTCTTTTAGTCACATAATAGAATTAAGAATCAAGCTCCATAGGAAACCTTCAAAACAACTTCAAGTGCAGTGTTCATGGCCATAATGCTTCCCAAAAAAGACCCCACAGAAACCACATCCCAACAAACCAAATGGCCATTCTTCCCATTTTCACTACCCTCAAATAGTGGTTATAAACACACACATCATTTTTATTTCGATATTAAAATAACACATCAACTCTCTCTGAACTATTTCAATAATGTATATCAGACATGATGGGGACCGGAAATATACTAATTCCCAATGTTCAGCTAATATAGGCATACTTTGAATCCGACCACGGGCGTGTATGTATATTTTATAACACAGACAAAAGTTATACCAAAAACAAGAAAATTTTGTAAGAGGTGTTAAGCATCCAACTCAAAACCAATTGGCTATGAGTGACCGCCTAGGCTCATATTCTAGTTTCGGAGGTTATAACTAACCAATGAGGGACAAGCTCTAACAAGAGGGAGGACAAACGCTAAAATAACAAACAGAAATTTATGATAAATGATTTTGTCATGTAGCAGCATGCAAGTTTTCAGATACCATGGAATATCCCTATCGTGTTTTTAAGTCAGAACACAGAGGTTAGCAAAGGCTTATCGCTAGCGCTACCCAAATTAGGGGAGAATATTTGACATGCTGTCACCAATGCTTCAACTCAACTTGGGATAGAACTCCAACAAAACAAAATATAAATTTATCTGCTTTCGTAGCTTCTATATTACATGAACATCAGAAAAAAAACATGCTCGACAAAAACTTTGTACCCACGACTTGTATATAAGACATCGAGACAAAATGTGTGTAATTTAGGAACACCTACCCGCATGCCCATTGTTGGACATTTTCCAAAGAGTTGCGCTTGACTAGGACATTTGCATGCCAGTCTACCCATTCACTGTTCTCCTGCCAGGAGTTATACAATTCCAGACATCAGGATAGCAAAAAGCCACAAATGTTATTACATGGCTGGAAAGGTAAATATAACTCCAAGACGACATGGAATTGAACTTCATGTTTGAAATCCATCACTTGCAGTATGTTTTTGGCAATAGACACCTTTAGGAATGTGGTCACAGCAACTCTTAAAACTTAAAACCTTCAACAGTGAGTTATAATGACTGTACTATTATACAAATTAGAGGAGCCAATGCAGTGATTCAGGTCAGGAAAAACCTGTAGATATGCTTGTATGTCACTGTTGTTGTTCCCTACTTGAACAAGTTTGTTAGATATACGAGTTGTGTGTCCAATATTCCCTATCCTCGGTGGCAATTTACCCTCGGCAGGGATGGTAGGCTGAAATATACACATTCAAAAAACCTCAATACCATACTAATTCATCATGCATAACAAGATTAGAACTCACAAAATATGAGCAAAAAACAATATGCATTTATTTTGCCAATAAAAAAGGGAATATAACTATCACCTTATTTGGATCAGCAGCCAATGTGAAGTTAGTTTCTGCATCAAGAATTTTCCCAACGAGATTACAGTCATTAAGGAGATGTTCAATAAAAGAAGCATTCTTGCTCTCCAAGCAAGACATAATTATGTGCTCTACATGGTGATGCAGAAAATTATTGTATGGGTACCTGCAACCACAATAAAATCAAGTAATATAGACACAATGTTAGAAATGCCAATCAAAGGGGAGAAGAAGGGAAGCTGTAAGAAAGGTGTAAACTGAACCGAGTCACTTACTCAAAAAACAAGTCTAAAATGCGTTTTACAGCGCAAAGGCGGATCATTTCCTTTTCAACAGCTTCACTACTAACGGTCATCAAGACTGAGATGAACTCTATAATCTGTAATTTACCATGTTAATTGATAACAAGAATCAAATAGCATTACTTCATATTGACAAGTTCTCTTCAAAAACTCCAACAGGGGGGAGAGAAAACTGAGGCAAAGTGGTGGATCAATCACAGGTCAAATAAACTTTTTTTCTAAAATGTAAAAAAAGAAAAAGAAAAAAAGAATACCTTCAGACGATGTTTTCCAAGAGGTGGCTGCAACTTGCCATATGTAGTGAGCAACACATTTTCCACTGATGAAACATCCAGAAGCTTGAGTAAATCACCTTCAAGAGCAAAAGAGACGAAAACAGTTAGTTCCTTATGACATCATAATTTAACAACGTATTGACTATATTTCCTTGCGTAGTCCACAACCAGCATCTTGATCCCATGTATGCATTTTTCAGGGAATATACAAATGCAACCTCAAAACTCTATAATCACTCCTCGTAAACCAATATGTCTGCACCTAAGCGTGGAAAAGAGGCCCTTTTGGGCTTATAAAATATAGTCGAAAGATCTGGAGCAGTACACAACAGAATATTACTCTAATGTATCTGCGAAGTCCAAAACAATGTACAAGAACCAACTATATACAAAAAAATAAAATTCTACCCTTAAATCTAAAAAGGGGCTCTCTTTGCTTTCTATCCGCAGAAATGGTGCATTGTTTTCATCAGTATCCACATTTGTGTGATTGAGATTAGCACCAACCACCAAGGTCCCCGAACCCCAAGCCTTCGTCCTCCTTTCAACCACTCTACCACTCTTGAAGTAAGGAGGTTCAGCTATAGCTGTAAAAGGCCCACCTGGGTGCAAGGCACATCAAGGCTCAATATTGGGGCCTAGACGGGGTCCAGGCGGGGCCTAGGCGACCAAGGTGAGCGCCTTTGGAATAGGTGCAAAGCGTGCGTCTGGTGACCCTCTTTCAATTATCACCAAATTTAATTTTGGAGGGAAACAATGGATCCAAGATCTTAATCTAAATACTTAATAACCTCAGTCGTCATTACACCACATTGATCTCTCATTTCTCAGTCTGACGACTCGAACCAGACGATCTCTCTCAGCTCTGTTTCAACGTCGATCTCTCAGCCCCTGATTTCAAATTTGCTCTATCATCTCTCTCATCGTCAACCTCTCAAAGCCTCAGAGTGACTTGAACCAGACAATCTCTTTCAGCCAGTATTCCATCTCTTCAATCATCCAAGGTAAATTGATGTCTTCTTCTTTTCTTCCTCTCCATCTCCTCCTTCCCAATTCCCAGTGATTTCTTTTTCTCTTTGCACATCCATGACTGAGGAAAATTCTCGAAGATCGCTATAACTAGTCATACAAGATGATACCTTAGTTACCCAAAGCGCAAATTGTTCTGGTGCAAGGAATGGAAATGGGGACACAGTACGCCACATGCCCTGAATTGGGGTATGGTGGGGCTGAAACCCTACAGTTAGCATATAAGAATGTACTTGTTTTATGAAATACAGTAAATAGATTATCATCTTTATCGATGTAAAACATATTTCTGAAACATTTTGACAAACTTCTTTCAAAATTATTTCACTTAAACCGGATTAAGAAAAAAAACTGCTCAATTAAACCTCCATTTCTTGGTTACTTACGTTTTGTTTTCTTGTCCTAAAGAGAATATTTTTTGCTAAGCCTCCTAAAGAAAATGTTAAGGAAACAAATAGGGAAAACGAAAATCGAATTGACTTGGACCGATAATAAGCTCACGCCAAAACAGGGAACCAGGGTTTCAAATAGAATATAACTTAGCTAAAATTCACTACTGGAACTTCAAAATGTGTTAGGGCGTTGGCAATCCCTGATAGGTTGATACAAAGAAGTATGTCAGATATGAGGAGGCTAGGGTGGATATATACAAAAGTGGGAAACATAAGATAACGGATGAACAAACAAATTAGGAAAACAATTTTGAGATTGTATGATTGTGTATCACAAAGGCGACAAATTGGACCAGAGGAGTGATACACATCGTTGGGAATGCTAGCCAACATGGTTAGAAAACAATACTCAAAAATCAAAATCAATCCTTAAGATCTTCAAAGCTCTGCTAAAACAAAGAATTTCATCAGGATCAAATAAAAACTCATGCCAACACCCGACTTACTAGACCAAGTAAAGTCCATTTAAAATAGTAGGAGGCCCTTCTAGTTGGAGAGATAATCAAAGGTGTTTCGGGTGCTAATAGGCCCTAGAACACAAATGACTAATACAAATTGATAGAGTAAAAAATATCAAAAACTAAACTCCCCTCACCCAAGAATGCTTAACACAAACTCCTAACACTACCCCCTCAAGACCCAACTTGTTATGTAGTATCTTAGTATCTCTAAGCGCAGCATCCCCAACGGTTTGGTGAAAAAATCCGCTATTTGAGCACCAGGAGTAGCTACTGCACCACTATTCATTCTTGAACAAGGTGGCAATCTACTTCAATGTGCTTAGTCCTCACATGGAAAACAGGGTTAGATGCAGTACGGATCGCTACTTGATTAATCACAACACATTCATGGGCAATTGCACACCAAAACCCATAATTGCACTCATCAAGGCTCACTCCTGTAACCTGGAGGGGGCCCAGGCGAGGCGATTTGACAAACGCTTGGTTGCCCGCCTTTCGAAAAGGCGCAAGGCGTGCACCTAGTAAGCCTCTTTCAATTTGCACGAAATTTAATTCTAAAAGAAAATGTAGCTAAGGTCTTAACCGAAGGGCTAAATAATCGTCACAAATCATTACACCATGTTGATCTCTCGTCTCTCAATCAAACGGCTCGAACCAAACAAAACCTCTCAGCTTACGTTTCAAATATTGGATGATTTTCTTTTACTGAATTTGACGTTTTAGTTCTTCTCTATGCAAGAATTGTTGACTATTTGGCATTTAGTAGAGGATTTTATGGATTTTTTACAGGGTACGATTTCTAAACTCCATTGTCTTAGTGTTAATTATTTGCAAAATTGGTTTATGATATTTTTGCTATTTTTTCTCGCCTAAGTGCGCCTCACTTCAATAAGGCCTCACACCTAGACCCAATAGACCTTTGCGCCTCAATAAACCTCTCGCCCTTATACCTATACCAAACCCTATCTCCTCAAGTAAGGACCGCACCCAAACAATCTGTCATGTAATTAAACCATAGCTTTGCATTCCACTTCTGCACTTGACCTTGCAACAACTGTCTCCTCGTTGATTTTCCAAGTAACCAGATTTCCACTAAGCAATACACAATATCTAGATGTGGCAGTGGCAGTGGCAGTGGCATTGGAAGAACTAACAGCCATTGCGAATAAATCATTAACCAACATGAAACAGAAACTCAACAACAAGCCAAAAGTTAACAACTAACAACCAACCAAAATTCCAATAAACAACAAACAACTAATCACCGTGCAATAAGTGCATCAAGCACATCAACAGCGAACGATAATATAACCGGTCACCACAAACTGCAGTACCCAACAGAACACAACTAATCCCGTCATAGTAAATCAAGTAAACCAACACCGGGATTCAGCGAAATCAGAACAAACTGAAACAACAAACCAGATAGAGATGAGTAGTTCAAAGAGGTCAAGTGGACCCTACATGACCAGAAATCAAGCAACACCAGAGATCAATTGACCGCTGGCATGGTTGAACAATGTACGATGGCAAATGACGACCAACAGAGGTCGAAGGGTGTGCTTCAGGCGATGACAAGAACAAAAAGTCAACAGAAATCGAACAATATCAGGTGAGATCGATCGATTGAATGGTCCAGATCGATCGATTGAATGGTGTAAACGATTGACTATAAGCCAAACACATTTTGTTCTAAAAAAAATCGAATGTGCTGAATATAGGAAAAGAATATAGACCATGACAAAGGATTTCTCTAGAAAATATAATCGTGGAAACGAGACGTCGAAATAGCTGGTGAAATTTTGGACTATACAAATTTGACAATTTTCCACCTAAAGGCAAAGGACGACGAAGAACAAGAGCTTGAGGAAATATCAGAGGATCCCTTACCTAGACTCCCCAGCATGCCCTCTACAGTCTCTGGATTAGCACTTGTTGTCGATCCCGAATTCAGCTGGCGGCTGTACATATGGTATGTCCCCAAGGTCAATCTCCTGGGGTCTAACAAAGAGATGAATACAGACAACGAGTTCACCAAAACAGAATTAGGTCGCAAGTCCTCCAGAGCGTGACGAAAGAGTCTTCCTATAAAACTGGGAAAGCACCAAACAGCAAACAAGTACGTTATTAACAAAGGGAAATAAGTCGATGACATAAATCTGGGAGAAGTCATACAAGATGGGAACAAAATTTCAATGACACCTTGGGCTGGAGATTTTAGCAGCTAAGCCCGGGGGAGCATATCGAGTTATAGCACAGAGCGTTTCTGCTGCATTAGCATGCACTTCAGGACAATCCTACAATCAATATTATAAAAACAACAATTGAAGTGCAATATATAGCAGTTGCAAAAGAATACAAATAAGACTTTAGTAAATTTAGTCCGCATTTATAAGCTCAAAAAGGCAGCCATGTACAAGTGGAAAGATAGCTCTATAGTAACTAGAACAGATGAACCAAAAATAAATTTAAACAGTGCCCAGCATCATCTCCCCTTGCAAATATTAACAACTCCTTAATGAGTCAAAAAAGGAGAAACAGTTAAATGCATGGAGAAGTTCAACAAATAACTAAGTCAATTTGATAAGCACGTTGGTGATTGATTGCCCGCAACTAATCATACAAAAGTTGACTACAACACCTCCGTTGGGACCCTTTATGATGGGTTCGAACAGTCTGTAGATCTCCCAAATAAACAAATCAATGATACATTTTCTAGTGAATTTACCTACCGTGCCTAAAGAGAATCGAGCAACAAGAAGCCCAAAGAGACTTGAGCAACAACAGGCTCAATAGACTCGAGCAATAAACAGCCAAAAAAGGTTATACCAAAATTCATAAAAGCCAATATCTGTCAGTCCAATAATGCAACTTACTGATGCACTGAACTTATCGACAATCATCTCCAGCACATCTGTATCATCTAACCACTTCAATGAGTCTGTGTAAGTAGTATACAGATGCTCATCAGCACCAATTAGACGAATCAAAACCTGTTCAACAAAAAAAATAAACATTAGCAAGGGGTGCAAATTGAGGAAAACAAAATAGGGACAAATGTTTCACGTCAAACCTCCATGATGGACGTTATACCAATAAGGTCAACCAGCTTCCTAATAATTTCCTGGTGAGCCTAATTGAGCACACAATCAAGATATCAGCACAATACCAAGTGTAGAACGAGAAAAAATAAGTAAATAATAGTACTTCTTCAAGCAGCATTCATAATTTAGCACAGAGAGCACATCAAATTTGGACACAATGTATTACTCTTTTAGTATAATAAAGACCACACTAAATTAACCTTTTATATGTAAAAACATGATAAATCACATATATGCACATTGCGTACACAAGAGACGGGATTTAGATATATAAATCAGTTCCGTGAGTGTGTGGGTGTATCTGTATGCAAGTAACGAGAGGGGGGTCTTAAAGATGTTAATATGGTATATGGGAGAAATGCAGCAAGTCAATGAAGAGCAACATAGTGTGACCAAATTCTGCAAGTTTCTTAGACCGGAGTGGGTAAATGGAAAAATAATCTACCCAAATATGTTGACTTGTCAGGTTTTCACTTCAACATACCAAGGCAACTAGTTCAAACCGTACGTAGTTTCCAATAACGGTATGTAGTTTCTGATAAAAAAATCCAATTTCATTCAAATGGAAAAAGTATACAGATTCATGCTTCTACATGTGTACTCTAAGAAAACATGACAAAATGCCATATTATTCTGTTACTGATTTCCAGTTTAGTCATGGAAAAAAGGAAAAAGATTTTCTCTCGGCAACAAAAGAATTGTTAGCAAATTACATTTGACCTAGCTCAAACATAGGTGTGAAATTCGGGAGAGAGACACAAAACTAGATTGGGAATATAGGATGATGGTTTATCAATAGGGGCTATCTAAAAACAGCTTTGCTGCCAATCATAAGATCGAAGGAAAGGGACTTGTTCTGTCATCATACATGTTTTACTAAGAAAGTGATCATTTCATCAAAAAAGGAGAAGAAAAAAAAACACCAAGCAAAACCTTTTAGAGCTACAAAATGCCATTCTTCAATTATGTATAGGGTCTGACTGAAAGAATTTTAAACCAGAATACCCATTTAATTTCATTTCTGAGTAGCAGATTGAAGTTTCATCTAATTCTATGGAGATGCGACTAGAAATAAAATTATATGACTATCGGCTAATTTTTTTTCAGTTTTTGTTTTTGGCTGATAGCTCCAAACAATGGGTTAACAAATCATCAAATGATTGATTCAAAATTGTGTTGAATAGCAATGAAAGGTTCTTTACAGTCCTGTTAGACATCAACTCCCGTGTCAGGTACATCAATAAAGGGGATGTACAGCTGTTCAAAAAAAAAAAAAGCTGTTCAAAAGAAATAAAGAGGATGTAGTAGAAAGCAAGAGGATGGAAAACTTAACTAATCTCAGGAAAGTACATCAAACCAAATTAGATAGGACATGTTCTTCTCTGTCCGGTCAGATAGAGGGTAGAAAACATAAATACTAGATGAAGTCCATCATCTCCAATCAGATTAGACATTTTTTCTCTTTTCCGTTTGGCATGAGCAGCCACTTTGTGCATGCATATATTGCCAAAGGTCAAGTCTGTCACCAGTCCTTTCCCGCTCATACCCTAATTTTTACATTGATACTGTTATTGTTGTTGTTTGGCATGTCCAATCAGATAGACAGAGGGTAGAAAACTTAAGAATTGGTTTTCTAATCCCCATTTTACCGTCGGCACTCCCTTTTTCTTTTCATACACATGAATGTATATTATCCCTTTGATGGAAAAGTGCATAAATGAAAGGGTACAAGTGTAAATTCACATGAATGAGACGGATGGGGAAAAAAAACTAATACAAAATAAAGATTTAAGTACATGTTATCAAATCAGAATCAGATAAGTATCTTTTTCTCTTCTCATAGAAAGGTCCAATGAGAGAAATTGTGCATCATCTGGGATGACACCTCATAATGCTGGTCAGTTCAGCACAAGCAGAAAGAGGAAGCACGAGCGATCAAGTGTTAAAGAAGTTGCAGATGTTGCTGGTTTAGTAGCGGCAAGAGATAGATGATTGAAGTTACTACCAGCAATATAATCACTTGCAATGGCCCTTTAGTCCACTTATTTCCATGTTTGATGTTCTTGTCACCCTTCTTAATTGATATCCAACCAAGGATTTAAAAATCGGCTGTTATGTACCGTATCGGCTGATACATATGGTTTTTTAGCCTTCTGCATATCAGCCGTCTATTTCCAATTCATGGACCGATTCACAACAATTATGGCCGATCGATACTTGACCATTACGGGTGATCTAAGAACTTTTTCAAAAAACTTCACGACAGCTACAAACAATTCCAGTTACGTAACGTTCAATATTCCTATACTATTATATAGCAACTGCTATGGTTACGTGTCACCAAACCGTTATTTAAAACCTTGTATCCAACCATCCACTCACACCACCAATGGAACTTTGTGGCTAATTATTGAATATGTTGAACAAATACAATGCTTCAAACAAGACCCAAATGCGTGTGCACGCACACACACGTCAATGAGAGAAAAATTACCTGGAACCTAGAACTGAGATCTTATACACATAAGGATGCATGTGCAACTATGCATAAAGGTATACCACATCCCTCACAAACACCCAAAAATGTATCAGACACCTAAAAGACAAGTTATTTTCCTTAAAGAAAATTAATATCCTCGCCTTACTTGAATATACTTCATAAAAGGAACTGTCTTGCGCAACAACAAGCATACGACAACCTACAATATTTGAAATCAAGGCGTCAAACACCAACACAAAAATGCAGGGAATGATTACATCATGATTTGCATTTAATTACATCATGATTTGGATTTAATTACGCTCAAAGTTACAAAAAGTACCTTGCTGAAGTAACCAGCCAGTAGGGTACTATGAGAGTGTTCAGGTTCTAAGAAGGAGAACAAGTAGTTCATCAACTGTCGACCAGACACAAGAACCGCATCACAGAAGTAAATCAATATGAGGGAAAAAATTATCAATGAAAACAAACGCTTATAGTTTTTACCTCCTCATCCTCCACCAAAGATTTGAGTATGATATCAACTTCACAAGTAAAAATCTCACATGCAATAAAAGGAAACCTATGTCCAAAATCAAATTACAAATTCTGTCACTACATGCATCCAGGTTACAAATACAGTGCACCACATTCATTACACATGGATCCAGATGCACAAGAATGTTGAAGCTAGAAAAATGAATAGTATCAGAGATCCATACTTAAAACTTCGTCTTTTCTCAGCATCCTCGGGAGCTTCCTCCACTATATACCGAAGAAGTTGTTCAACCTGGGCTCTTTCTCGCAAACTGCAAAGGGGCAGTGTGAAAGAGTCATATAACGAAGATTCCATACAATACTCTGGTGGCTAAGTACATATGGACTGCTCGATATCAATGATTTTAAGAGAAAACAAAAATCAAAACCAACTTTGGAGCAGCATAGAGGGAAATATGAAACATACATTGGAAACATGTTACAAGGGTTCACATATATAACAAGCTAGGACTATAACGAATCATGTTGCTGCTCCAAGAACTCCAACATGTTGTATTCCATAGAACCAAGTAAATTAAGCAAACGATCCAAAAGTTTGGGAGGCATGAAGCTACATAAAATATGCATTAGCTACTACATCCATACTCTATGAAAGATTCAAGACAGGGAAAGGTGCTGAGGTCTACCAAAGCCTATGCACAAGGCACAACATAGAGAGCGCGTACCTTGGTAATGTAAAGTGTCCGTATGATAGGCATGTACTTCATGTAGGTAATTTTCTGATTACAAATACTAAATAAACATGCAACTAAAAGAAATTTGAAACATGTAACACACACGGTGATGTCTTTTACATGCTAGCTGAGATGTTCCCATAGGTTACTGTATATGTAAATAATTTAATTGGTATAAGCACCAACGCATAATACCAAAAACTATGAATTAAGCAAAACGGTTCTATCTTAAACTATCAAGCACCAGGATCTAGAATAAAAACTCTGAAACTCCTTATACAATATTATTGAACGCTAAGATTGTAGAAACGACACGGCACATTAAATATTGACCATTGACTGGAAAAGATAGCTATAGATATTTTTTTTTGATAAGTAAATAATTGGCTACTAAAAAAGGCTTCCGAGAGAGAACCTAAAGCCTAATAAAAATCACAAGCCAAAGCGCTTTACGCAGGCCTGATGAAATGGCACCTTCTTCCAGCCTTGATAGATATAGGCCATTTTAGAGCCTAGAAGTACATTTAACAGCATTCCTACATTCTGCAATAATAGCTTCGAATGCAACTTTGGATCACAGCCCTAACCTGAGACAACAATACTTCTATTTCTTTCATATTCTTGTCCTTCTGCTCAATTGGGTGGCGAAGTGGGTGTCAAGTGTTTCCTAATTACAGGGGCCAAAAGATGCTCACCCTGCAAAGAAAAGCCATCGAGGTACATCTACTAATATCTTGAATCCAAGCAAATCACAAATTCTTAGAGCATCCAAAAGGTACGATCACAGGAAATCATCGACTATAGACAGTTGACGGCTCATTAATTTCTCCAATCCAGTAGCTCATAGGCTTACAAATACAGTTCCAGTTTCCAGTGTTTGGACATAATACTCAAAATCCCGCAAGATTCCCATCAGACCAGCTTCAATTCTGCTTGTTGGAAGCAACAAACGAAAAGGTAACATGGCACTACCAGTCGTAAAAATTAGAAAAGGAAAAACAACCTAAAACTCGACATATAAGAGCTATACTAGGTCTGTATGAAGTCCAAAAAAATGGCCGAGGATAGATAAACATTCCCCAAAAACCATACTTATCTAAGGGCCCAAATTCCACTTCTCATTTTAAACAGAGGCTCTTCCATCCCAAAATAGTCCCCCAGTCACACTGTAATATAAAATGACTCCAAAAAAGCAATGTTAACATTGCTAAATTTAATGCTGGCAAGGGATAAGTGCAATTGCCAATAAACTATCTTGCACGGACTTGGGTGCGAGTATTGGATATGGGTGTATATCTGAGGTTCCCATACATTAATTAAATTTAGAAATAGAGGAATGCTTATATGAATCCCAATTTGGATATGGGTACGGGACACATCATGTAATTGTTTTATTAGAATATATAACAAAGAGGAGTTAAAAGGTTAACTTGGTATTTTTTTATTTGTGTGTGTGAAATAACAGTACAAACACAAGTCAGTCAAACAAGGCTTCGATTATACAGATATATATATATAACCAAACCAAGCCTTATGTCCCAATCACTTGAGGTCGGCTACATGAATTCTTTTTCTCCATTGAGCTCTGTCAAGGGCCACGTGTTCACACAAACCCATTATACTCATATCTTTGCGCAGAACAGCATCTAATGTCAATTTAGGTCTACCCCTCCCCGTAGCATTGCTACCCAAAGCTATCCTATCCGCTCTCTTAACTACTGCATCTCCTGGTCTACGATAGACATGCCCAAACCACCTTAGCCTATTTTCCCTCAACTTTTCCTTTATGGGTGCTACACCTACCATCTCATTAACCGTTTCATTTCTAATATTGTCTCGTCTAGTCTTACCACACATCCACCTCAACATTCTCATTTCTGCTACACTCATCTTGCTCACCTGTTGTTTTTTAATAGGCCAACATTCTGTCCCGTAAAGCAACGATGGTCTTATGGTAGTTCCATAAAATTTTCCCTTCAATTTTGTGGGTACCCTCTTGTCACATAGTACACCGGTAATGCTCCTCCACTTGAGCTCACCCCACTTGGATCCTATGAGTCACATCATCGGCAATCTCTCCATCTCTACTAATAATTGAGCCTAAATACCTTAAATGGTCACTCTTTGGTATCTCTTGGTCTTGGATCATCACTCTTTCTTCATGCATACTGCTGGTACCACTAAACTTGCACACCATATACTCAATTTTACTCCTACTTATCCAAAAACCCTTTGACTCTAATGCTTCCTTCCAAATTTCTAGTTTCGTATTAACACCTCTAGCGGTTTCATCTACGAGGACAATGTCATCTGCAAACATCATACACCATAGGATATCCTCCTGAAATTGTCTAGTCAATTCATCCATTACTGTAGCAAAGAGGTACGGACTCAAGGCTGACCCTTGATGCAATCCTACAGCGATTGAAAATTCACTCGTTTTCCCTACTGGTGATCTAATTGTAGTGACGGCACCTTCATACATGTCTCTAATCACATCGATATACCCTTTGGTCACTCCCTTTCTCTCCAAAACCCACCATATGATGTCTCTAGGCACCCTATCATAAGCCTTTTCTAAGTCTATGAAAATCATATGGAGATCCTTCTTCTTTGCTCTGTGCTTTTCTACCAATTTCCTTAATAGGTAGATAGCTTCCATGGTTGATCTTCCAGGCATTAACCCAAACTGTTTCTCTGACAACGTAGTCACCATCCTCAAGTGATGTTCAATAACTCTTTCCCACAACTTTATTGTATGACTCATCAATTTAATACCTCTATAGTTGTTGCAGCTTTGAATATCCCATTTATTCTTATTCTTATATATAGGTACTAGGGTGCTCCTTCTCCATTCGTCGGGCATCTTCCTAGTTATAATAATCATGCTAAACAACTTCGTCAAAGCTTTAACCGGTTTCATACTTTTCAAAACTTTAACCACTTCGAACTTTTGTATTCTCCGATAAAACTCATATTCTATGTTCTCGCCGCGTACATACACTTCCTCCCCACCAAAGCCTCCGTCATGTTTCTCATTTAACAATTTCTCGAAGTACGACTTCCATCTTCGCCTCGTCTATCACCAACACCACCGAATCAATACCTTTTATACACTTAACTTGAGAAACGTCTCTAGCTTTCCTTTCTTGCAACTTGGCAAGTTTATAAATAAACTTTTCTCCATCTTTACTATGGAGAAATTCTCATAGGCTTCCAACTTAGCATCTCTAACGGCTTTCTTAGCTTCCTTGCTAGCTTGCTTATAACCCTAAAAAATTTCCTCATTCCGGTCCTTTCGCCACTTTTTAAAGCACTCCTTCTTGGCTTTTACCATGGTTTGAATCTCGTCATTCCACCACCATGTCTCCTTAGAAATTGGACATTTTCCCTTCGACTCCCCAAGAACTTCTTTCAATATTCTTCTAATACCATCAGCTATGGTATTCCACATTGCCACTATCACCTCCCACTCTCCACCGTACTTCTTGAGACATTCTTTCCTTGAATACCTCTAGTTTCTCCCCTCTTAGGCCCCACCATTTAGTCCGTGGGCATCTAGTTGATGCAACCCAAATCAAGGGATAGATTCATAAGAGAGATAAATCCCAAAATGGGATACAAGGAGCAAAAACTCTCTATATTCTTTTATAAATACATCAAAAAAACTCCCTAATGAGCACTCTAGACTCCTATTTATAGACCCTCTACTACAAAGGACTCAAAAGACATACATACCCTTAAACCTACTGCATCAGACTCACCCTCTTAAAAAAAACAACTTGTCCTCAAGTTGGACACAAGACTCAAGACAACTAAGTAAAGAAAACACAGAACTATAGAACTATTTATTATGCAGCTTTGAAGTAGGCATGTGACTGCATTTCCTTAATTCACGTCACCCTCATGCAATAACCCATCTTCAATACAAGCTTTCGTTTGTGTACATCCACCGCGTCCTTGCTTATGTGCCAAGAAATCACCCATTTACCATGCCTCTTAAGGCTCAACACTTCCTCAACATAAGTGACTACACTTGGTTCCAAAACGTCACAAGAATTATCAACCTTTGCATAGAGAAGCTTCAACTTCACCACATGCCCAAGACTTTCTCGAGTGAACACCATTCCCAAAGGATCTTCAAGGTGTTCTAAATAGTCTCTACCCTCTTTTGGTAACTTTGTAGCTAGATGAGGTACCAACGCAACACACACTTGAACATCTTGAGCCATAGACAATTCAAGAGCCATCTCATAGAAGCAACTATCAAGCTTTGGCTCAATGAAATCTTCTAAAACGAGCAGGACATCAAAAGCAACCTCTTCCAGCTTTGGTAACATACCAACTCCATTCTCTTCTTGTGCTTGTTTGCTATCGTCCCATTGCAAGAAGCGAGGTTCATTGCTAATAAGAAGGGGCATTTCTTGTTCTTCATTGGAGCTTCCAACGTTCTCAAGTCCATCTTCATCACCATCAATAACCTCACTTGGATACTCATCATAGATGGGAACGTCTTCCACGTCAATATCCCCCTTTGAAGACTCGTCAAACATGAGAACTCTTTCAAATTCACCTCCAACATCTTCATTTGGAGACTCATCAAAGATGGAGAAATCTCCAAACTCATCTTCAATCTCAAAGGCGCAATCACCTTCAATAACATCCTCAAGTTCTTCACTTGGATATTCATCAAAGATGGGAAAATCATGTGTGAACTCATCACAATAATATTGCTCTTTGTCCTTCTCAAATGCATCCGGGTTGAGGCTCGTCTCTTCCTCCAGCAAATCCGGTTTGAGATTTTTATAGGACTCGAAATCATAGTAACCATCAATATTCTTGTATGAAACGAACAAACGTTGCAACTTTTTCTCTAAAAAAGCAACTTCTCTTTTCAATAGCATTAGTTGCACCTTATTGTATGAGGTAGCAACTTGTTCACTCAACTCTTTAATCTTATTCCTATTTTCATTTGAATTGCAATCATTTTTCCTTCCACATTGTGGAATAACTTTCAATCCTTCACCATTGTTCACCAAAAATCCTCTACCTCCACGTTCCCTTCTTCCTTTAACTCTATCCCTAAGTGTATGAGCCATTCCAATGGTAAAATCAGCCAACTCAATAGCAAGCCCAGTCAACTCAGTCCTAAATCCAGTCAACTCAGTAAATTTTCCACCCAAACCAGTCAACTCAGCCAAAATACATAAACCCAGTTAACTCAGCAACAATCAGTCAATCATCAAACTATCACAGACCCAAACTTGAGCAAAATCAACCCCTTCTACAACAAATCTGAGTCCAAACACAAAGGAATTCAAGCAAAAATCAACCAAAACTAGAGGAATCACCTGATTTAGGGTCTGAAATAGTCGAATCAGGTCAAATCGAGCCTCAATCAGGTAGCAGTGGGCTCGATTAGGGTTTACAAACTCTGTAGTGGCCAAACCGAGTCTCAAAACGAGCTAAATAGGCCCCGAATCAGATCAAATAGAGTCGAACCCTTTAGATCTGGTTCGAACAGATTCGAAAATGACTGAACCAAGCTCGAAAATGGCTGGGTCGAGCTCGAAAACAGAAAACGAGTGTTGTATGGTGCCTGAACAGGTCCGAAAATGGTTGAACAGTACTCGAAATGCTCTAAATCAGGTCGGAATAGGGTTTTGATGTCTGTACAGTGCTCGAAATAGCTGGAAAAGTATGGGTTGAGCTTCGAAATCGATTTTGGGTGTCCGAAATAGGGTAAACAGCTTCGAAAATCGTTGACCTGTGGATTTTAAGGGTCGGAATTGAGTTTTAGGGTCTTGGGTTGTGTAGATCTGCAAATTTCGAGGGGAATGGAGGAGACTTCGGGCTCCGGCGAGTCTCCGGCGAAGATTCCGGCGCTGCTTTGGGTTTCCGGCGAGGTTTAGGTTTCCGGTGAAGTCTCCGGCGAGATGAACGGTGGGGATCGAGCCTAGAAGCTCTGATACCAAATGATGCAACCCAAATCAAGGGATAGATTCATAAGAGAGATAAATCCCAAAATGGGATACAAGGAGCAAAAGCTCTCTATATTCTTTTATAAATACATCAAAAAAACTCCCTAATGAGCACTCTAGACTCCTATTTATAGACCCTCTACTACAAAGGACTCAAAAGACATACATACCCTTAAACCTACTGCATCACTAGTTTCCTTTATCCTTCTATTATTCCCCTTGAGACAAATATCTAACACCAAAAGTCTATGTTGTGCCACTAGACACTCTCCGGGAATAACCTTACAATCCTTACATGTCAAGCGGTCTGCACCTCTAGCGAGAAAATAGTCAACTTGGCTTCTATTGGCTCCGCTCTTAAAGGTAATTAAATGCTCTTCTTGCTTCCTATAGAGAGTATTCTCCACTATAAGGTCAAAAGCTATTGCAAAATCTAAAATCCTCCTACCACCTTCGTTAAGGTCACCAAATCCAAAGCCACCATGCACCTTCTCATACCCTTACTTATGCACTCCTACATGACCATTGAAATTGTCTCCAATAAATAACTTCTCCCCAAAAGGTATCTCTTGAACCACATCATCCATCTGCTCCCAGAATTGCTCTTTAGTAAGATCATCCAAGCCTACTTGGGGTGCGTAAGCACTAATAATATTAACTATGCTCCCTTTGATCACAAGCTTAACTAAAATAATCCGATCTCCTTTCCTCATGACTGTAACTACCGAATCTTTTAGGTGTTTATCTACTACGATACCTACCCCATTTCTATGTCTATCCTTACTTGTATAGTAAAGCTTATAACCTGTCCTCTATCTCCCTAGCTTTCTCCCCTACCCACTTAGTCTCCTGAAGGCAAGCTATACTAATCCTCCTCCTAAGCATGGTGTCAACTAGCTCCCTAGTCTTACCCGTTAATGTCCCTATATTCCAAGTTGCTAAACAAATCCTATAATCCTAGGCTTGCTTCTTTACCCGCGCTCGTCTAGGCACGCGCGAGAACCCTTGCTCACTTATCACCACACCCGGGCGCCACTTGCTATATATATATATATATATATATATAGCATTTATGCATGCAAAGAGCCCAATTAACTCTCACGTCTGAGACAGGAAGAAGAGACATGCAAAAGCCATGAATCCTGTTGGACATGCTTACAAATAAAACTAGTGGCCTTCTCTTGTGTTATTCTACCAGCCCAATTTACAAACAAACATACTAATAAATGATACTGGTTCACAACTATAAATCAAAACAAAGAATAATAGAAGTGTGTTTAACAGCTGTACCCCAGCTGTATACGCAAAGTTTTTCCTCTCTGGGTCTCACTACAAATACAGTCCACAAATTCTCTCTGCAAGTACAATGATGGGTGAAATTTCATGGTCAATGAAGTACAGTCTACTCCAACATGCTTTGATCCCCCTGATCTGCTTCACATTTTTGTCATTGATAATAGCAGTTGTGATTCCCTCATCTCGCAAAGTGAATACCACTGTCATTTTCGATTTTGGTTTGGTCAGTATATGTTATGCCAAAGGATGACAACCAGTGAGAAAGCAAAACATTGGTGTCCAGTTGTCATAAAGAAAATCCGGCACAAATCCTACACCCATAAACTGTGTTGTGTCTTGTCAACACAGGTACTTGACCCAAATCAAGGATCCATGTAACATAGCCAATAAAACAAAACTAAAAGAATGCATATGTTTAATAGCCAGAGGCTGAAAATTTAGGAACTCTCTGGTAGTAGGTTCTAAGTACTGAACTTTTGCAATCAAAGGAAACAATCTACACAATATCTACTCAACCTTTTCATGGAATCGATGACCAAAACAGAAGGCTCGATATTTATCCCAATAAGTTAGACCAAAGGAGAGATGTAATGCTATACTCCACCCATCCTAAAATGATAGGCCATATAGCAAGTTCCAACTTTATGTGCATACATGCATCAAGTGCACTCAAAGTCAAATCTCATGGCATTGATTTCCAACAATGGCCCTACGTCCCCACTTTTAGAAGCACTCACTACGTTATATGGACTCTTATGAAAAAGTGAAGTATCCTTGTTAAACACTGGATCCTTGGGTGAAGGCATGGAATAAGTGTCCAACGTTTGTAGTTTGACATTCCGTATGATACAGATTTAATAAACTGAGTTTGCAATAAAACCATGTTAAAACATTCTTTTATGCATGAAATGATATATGACACCTTGTAAACATCATTTGCCCTTAACTTACCCCAAAAATAATAATAATAATAATTAATTAATTTGTCCTATACAACAATATATATTTATCAAGAAATGTCAATTAGCATTTACCCTGTCCAATTTCCTCGCTATGTTAATTAGACGAATTCTAATGCTTTGATGCACATGCATACCCGTCCATGTACAATAGGACTGCTAAAGATTTGGAAGGGATAGATGTGGAAAATTAAAATTTATACATGCATTTTGGGATGTCCTCTACTGGAAAGTAGCACAAACAAATGGGATGGAGTCGATTGGACACCATATATTTATTTATTGCAATGCAAATATGAAGTCCATAGAACGGATATTGCAATGGATAATCAAGAGTAACATCAAAACAGCCTCAAGTACATTCTTGTGAATATAAAAGCTAAAGAAAGATATGCAAGATTGCTGAGGTCGTACAAATTGATAAGGCGGCTATTAAGAGCTTTGCATTCTTGAATTATTTCATCATCATCAAGCAGCTCCTCCAAAGTAAAGTTTTCCTTATCCATAATTGTCTCCACCTGCAATGAACACATGGCAAGCAAAAATAAAATGATAGATACAATCTAAATTAAATCCTTCATCAAAAGAAAATGACTGCCATTCAAATTCAGCAAAAAAATAACACGACTGCAATTGAAGCAAACTAAACAAGGAAACAGGGCAAGTTCCAGAAATCCATTTCCCACATTGACATGCTCACACTAAATCTTTAAGGAAACGGAGGACACCCATGCTCCCACTATAGTTTGAGGAAACGGAGGATACATAATGGAGGAATACTGTGCAAAGGTTTAAGAAACTTTTTATGAGCTATGGGTGTCAAACTTTAAATCATTGAGCAGAGAACTTGTTGGGCAATATTCCTCACAGGCTTCAACAAGGGCGTCACAATTAAGTACTTGGCTCCTGAAGCCCATGTTTTACATTTTCAGGCTTTAGTTCTCCTTAGGTTCCTGAAGTGAGAACATAATGTTCCTTCTCAAACCACGTAATGATCATTCTTCATTCCATATACAATTTTTCCCTCTTGATAATTTCTATTTCCTATGTGCAACCACCATGTAACTAACAGAGTTATTTTTCTTTCCTTTTTATTGACCAAAAAAGAACTTAAATCAAAAAGAAAGAATGAGAAAGAGATACACTAGGTGTACCAGGGACAAAGAGTACCAACAAACAGAAGATTAAATGACACAAGGAGAAGGGGGGGAGGGGGGGGGGGGGGGGGGGGGGGGGGGGGGGGGGGGGGGAAACCAACCGAATTACTATGCTCTTCTCCTTGTTTGCTAGAATTCCTTACAAAAATGAACCGAATTACCATAGAGAAGTCAATTAAAAAATCATATCCCCGAGGCTTTCAAATCTCTTCTCCTTGTTTGCTAGAATTCCTTTCCAACCGAATAACCCACAACATTGCAGAACCTACACACCTCCAAAGATTAATTGCCTTCTTGGTACTAACAAAATTATTATGCTCTTCTCCTTGTTTGCTAGAATTCCTAGAAAAAAAACCAACCGAATTACCATAGAGAAGTCAATTAAAAAATCATATCCCTGAGGCTTTCAAATCTCTTCTCCTTGATTGCTAGAATTCCTTTCCAACCGAATAACCCACAACACTGCAGAACCTACACACCTCCAAAGATTAATTGCCTTCTTGGTACTAACAAAATTATTATGCTCAATCACAAGCATGAGCCAACAACTTTCCACTAGCCGAAACAGTCTATATATAAATTCTCTTGATTACTACTTGGGACGAACAGAGTCACTGGACATGATGATTTTCCTGTTGTGAAATGCTACTAGAAATTCCCAAGGAGTATACGACCAACAAGGCAACAAGTAATAGGTAATGATGTAATTTTGCAATTCAATGGCATTGACTACATAAAATCTGAGAAGAATTGCAAGTGGAGTGATTGCCAAGTGGTAGGCACCATGTACTCCCATGCAAGCATTTGGCAGGGGTTCAAACCTTAGTAACTAGATCTAACAAAGTTGACTTTAGCCGAGCAATAGAAAAACAACTGAGAAGCATTTGACACTGTGCAGACTGCGGAATGCTTGGCAACATGCCATTGATTCCTAAGGAGCCATAGACAGATGACAGTTTGCAACCAATTGTTGGTCCATTTTGGGAATTTAATGTATTAACCGGACATCCTCATTACACTTTTTATATTTTGACCTTCCGTTACTAGTTACTACCCCTGAGAAGTTTCATTGTGGCTTTGAATTTTAAAGAGAGTAAATGAGTAAAGTCCACTTTTGACCATTGACTTTTCAAGAGGGACTTTAGTTTCAGGGATCATGGGAACAGCCATTGCTCCCAACACAGTAGCGGGAATTTGCACTCCAAAGTAAGGTTTGTGACTGGCATGCAATCGGAACGACAAAGGAACGAATACTAATCAATCTCAAAGCGTCTTGTTCTCTGGTTAGGAGATTGGAGGCTGGGAATGACCTATTTTGGTGGGAGAAAGTGGTTTCTCCGGCAACACTGGTTTTTCTGGCAACAACAGGTTGTGGAAGACATCTGGGTCTCTCTCCGGCAACACCATCGACCGAAATTTCGATTATCGTAGGTATTTTGTATAGAAGGGGATAACACTGGTCGGAGAGAGAAGAGAAGAATGGTCGGACAAAGAAGATTAACTCAAAAACAGATCTTTCCTTATCTTCTTCCCCTTATTTTTCTTTTTCTTTTATGGGGAGAGGCTATATTCTGACGTACTGCGTTGTGATCATGCATAGCAAGTATATACTACACAGAGTTTTATATTTCCCTATTGTCCTTATTGTTTTAACAGAAGAGCAACATCTGAACTACTGCTTAAAGTTAATTTGTAAAGTTCGAGAATGTATAACTTGTTTGTTGTCACACTAGATCAATTTATCTATAGATGAAAAAGCATCAAGTCCACAAGTCTTCTTTTTGGAAAAGACTTGCACAATTACTATAGTTATTGCTTCCAACTCCCAACGTTTCGTTTGATGTATATGAATTTTCATTTAAAAACTAGAGACTAGATACTAACATAATGTGGACTATGGAGACTTTAATACATATAGGTTACATTCTACTTAATAGCCCTTACAACCAAATAGTTTTTAAAGTTGAAATATTTGGTAAATTCCTATCGACTAGCAAAAAATACAGGGAGAATCATTTTTCAATTTGGAGAACAGAAGAGGACTAACACATGTCCATGTTGATATGAACCCGCATTCATTGGTTTAAGAGAGTAACACATTATCCTTATAAGGCTATCCTGGATTAACATATCATATCTATTTTATAAATCATGGATTATCTATTAGCAAGTAGCCTAGTATAGAATTATCGACATGTCCATGTTGATATGAACCCACATTCATTGGTTTAAGAGAGTAACACATTATCCTTATAGGTCTATCCTGGATTAACATATCATATCATATCTACTTTATAAATCATGGATTATCTATTAGCTAGTAGCCTAGTATAGAATTATCTATGACGTTCTCCTACTGATGTATCAAATTCAAAACATTAACCATCGCTAACCATACATAGTCGTATGACTAATGTTGAGAATGATTAATTAAGTCAAATTAGTTTACTGAAGATCATATGTCAAAATCCAAACCACCATATAACATGGATACGTAATGGAATAGTCGTAATGATTTTAACCATCGATTGGCTACGTGATAATCATCTATGCATCATACTCATAGGGGTTAATAAACCAAGAACTGTATAATACTAATCCGTTTGTAAGAACTATATAATACTAATCCGTTTGTAAGAACTGTATAATACTAATCCGTTTGTAAGAACTGTATAATACTAATCCGTTTGTAACTTATGAAAGCTTAAGAAGAACCATATAATAATTAGTATTTATTGAAGTCATGGAATTAGTTAATATAGTATGATTTGTTACTAAACCACATGAATAATATGTTAGTGGCCGAGACAATCAAACCAGCCATACTAACCCATTGTAGAGCACATCAAATGCATGTATCACTCACTGTCATACACCATTTGTTTTTTTCTTTTTTTGGCTGGGCCCAAGAAAACTCATTAAAGGGCACAACTTCACAGGTATAGAGAATTGAAACAGTCTTCACGGTACTCATTTTTCTCTGCTATTTTTTGCCCAGACAATTGAAACGTGTCTCTAAAGCCTTCATTTCCACTACAGATGAGTCACTATTTATAGAAAATAGAGTCCAATAAATCTTTACTCAGCAAAGAGTCCAAGAAATCTCTGGTACTAAGCCCCTGGTCTTTTTTAGTTTTTCTTGTAAACATTAATTAGATTATAAATGTGATTCTATAATCCGTCTTCCTAATTCTGCCTTTATTTCTTTGTCTACAGATTTTCTATGAGACCTAGCCAAGGCATGAACTCCAAACACAAATGGAAGATGATGATGTTGAAGAGCCAATGGCAACTCCACTCTGGAAATAAGTTACGAAAACTTCTAATGAAATAGCAAGCTCCAGAGGAGGAGGTGGAGATGGTGGATATACAATTTCGGTTGCAGAACAAAGCCATACACTAGTCTTATTCAAGGGTCCGCACCCACGTAATAGACGAGCTCAAAGTGTACAGCTTTGTCCAAATATAATCAAGACTGAGAGAGAGCTATTAAAACAAGAGGAAATTATGCAAATCAAATATTAGGGGAAAATGCCAAGGCCAGAAAACTACCCTCAAACCCATTAGTGAACAATGGGGCATGTCAAGCCAATCAGTCCAACAATCCATCTCCAATCAATGGAATACTTGATGACATGACAAAGATCAGTACCAAAGAGGATTTAGATCAGAAGATCAATAGGTTTCTTTATGGAAATGGGAATTCCCTTACTTAGTGTGAGATCTCCTCTTTGGACAGACATGGTTGCTCCAACAAACAATACACCAAAAGAGTAAAAATGCGAAGGTGAGTAGCTAGTGATTACTTATCAGAGTTTATGTGGTCACTGTATCTTTTGATAGCAGATTAATGCAACTTATGAGACTTCCACCATGTTTTACTTCATCTGTGCTTGGTTCTTCGCCATTTCCACCTCCAAGTAGCCAAGTATCTCCAATGGAGCAAGCACAAGGACAAAGTAAGATCAAAAAAGCAAGAGGGCAAAGGCAAAAGAAGTGAAGATTATTCCCTATTTTGGTGAGAGATGTTGTCAAGAATCTAGTTATTGCCGCCTTCTTTTTTTGGTGAAAGCTTGTTAAGCACTGGTACTTTTTTGTTGGATCTTTCAATGTCAACATTGGGAAAGGGTAGTTAATTTGTTTGTGTCTGGATATGTAAGGGAAACACCTTTCACAGTAAAGTACGATTTTCTTTTTCATTCAATCCAAAGTTTAAAACTACAGTCATGTTTGAATATCTTTTACTACTCATTTTTTAAATTTCTACTGTATCTAAGATGTACACTCCTATAGACGCTCCTAACCTTCAGATTTTCCACTTGTCCCCTCTCCCTCGCTCCCGCTCACACTCCGGCTTTGTGCAACTAAGGGATGGACATTCATCTTACGACAGCAAAAAAGTCTTAAAATGGACCAACAATTGGGGACAGGGGAGTAATATTTCGTTTTGGGAATCTAGGAAAACTTTCACAATTTCATAAATATAACGCATAAAATCTAACCAACAACCCTTGACAATCACAACTCTGTCAAGTATGTAATGTGCCAAAATTTAATATTTTACAACTTTAAAGTGAACTGTCCAAGTAGAAGTTTAAAGACCCGTAAACTTATTGTAAACACTAAAGTTTTCCAATCCAATGGCATTGACTACGCAGGGTCTCCGATAATTGTTGACACTTTCAGTAGATTGTGAAGCAACTTTGCATCAGTGCATGATTCCTAAGGACCCTAGACAGATAGCAGGTTACAACCCCTAATATCCCTATGTGGAGGAACCTTATGGCACTATTCCAAAGAAAATCCTATTAAATCTACCAATCCCTAACCTACTAAGGCCTAATCCTTTCGTCATGCTTTCTATCCCTCTAATTTACAACAATAATATCATGATTAGCTTGTTTGTTCTTAGAATTTCCAATTACGTATACATAAAAGACCGCAATCTGCCACTTAAATATTGAATTTTATAATATAAGATAGCTCCTCTCACATTATATCAAGTGTAAGTGAAGGCATCATTCCAAAGACAACACAGACAGATTACAGATCACCGGCTTTAGTAGTCCTATGCGGAAAATAGAAAGCTCATCCTATGTAAAGGAAAAACCTATTAGCCCAGGGAAACCCTATCCTACAAAGCTTAATAAGTTCCCATTGATTTGCTCTTCATTTCAACGTCTAAATGCGATGAATAGATTCTTTCAGAAATCGCACATCCCTATCAGAGAGAACAAGCAATCTGCCTACTTTTATGATCAACTTCAACAATCCCTTTTGGTTCACGAACCCTGTTTTTTCTCCCAGTACAGAACCCTTAACTACAAGCTTACTGTAGCTCTAACAAAACAAATACCAAATCAAAGGAAAAAACTATAATTTCCTCTGTTCTAAAAATCGGTCTAGGCGGGAGTCCAACGCCTAGATAAAAATTGACCTCGGCCACCTAGGGAGCTAGTGGGCCTCCAAGCGCTAGGCGCCACTCTTCCGCCTGACTACCGCCTATGCAACAAATATATGCAACAAATCGTGATGATAAACCTATTCAACGCAAGACTACAAAGAGAAGGCTTTTGAACACAACATGTTGTCCTTGATTACCACGTGTGCAATAATCACTTGTCGCCCTGCTTTTGCATAAAACCACCCCCTAGATGGTAAATTATCAAACCTAAGGAATTAATTTCACAGGCATACAAATTTCTGTACGTCTATTCCAAATTATAAATGGAAAAGGAGTTTGAGCAACAAAATGAAATATAAAGAGAGGGGTGAAAAGGTACTTACTGGAGACGCAGTGGATAAACCCGCCATACGCCAGAACATCTTGAATCTGATAACAACAAAATGGCCTTCAAGGAATCGTTAGAAATCAGATCTGCCGAATTTACAAACCCTAGCGCCTCAACCACAACTCTCTGCTAGTCGCCTAACATATGACAACAGATTACCATTGAATTTGAAGCGCCTAGTGAAGTGATTCGTTGAATCTGGGAAAGGATAGCTTAGATCATCGCATTGCAAAAAACCCTACGTTTCGAGGGATTGGATTCGGGCGATTCCAGAGAGAGAGAGAGAGTGTGGAAAAGAAACCCAAACACCTGCAATCGCGGGACGGTGAAGTGCTTGGAAGAAAATTACGTAGTATACATCGTGTCCATGGAAATAAGTTTTACTATTTATCCAACGTAACATATATTATCTCGTTCGTGTTTGTTCGTCCATTTTTTCTATTCCAAATGTCTCAAAAAATTATTAAAATCTTTCAATACGAATTTCTAAAAGAGAGATGATAGGTGTACAACCCTCTGTACATAACATCAAATACAATCTCTCACGTACATATGGATCTCACACATATTTAATACACGGGACCTGCGTGTATGTGAGGAATTTGTGTTTGGTATTGTGTTCAGATGATTATGAACCTACATTTTTTAAAATATACAATATGGATCTTATTTGATAAATCTTCTATTATACTTAATTTTCAAAATCATAAAATCCATTATAAATTGAAAGATATACAATTTAAATCATTACACAAATACTGAAAAAGGACTAACAAACACGGACGGAAGGAGTAATATGAAAAGAATATGGTTACATACAATGCGTACGTATATATTTGGGGCCCGTCTCGGGTTTCACAAAAATGATTTGAGCCACTAATTTTGTTCAAAATGATTTTGTTCCACAAAAATTATCCAAGTTCAAAATGGTTTGTTTAGGGTTCCTGTAAAAAATTAACTTTTTCGGATATCGGTAAAGGCATTTATGAAATTTCCAACTTTGATTGTTTACATTTTGTGCAAAAATGAGCGGCTCGGATTATTTTTTGGTACCCGTCAAAATGCGTATGTACATAATATATGTACATGAATGTATGTACCTATAGCACAACTGCACATAATGCAATTTCATATTTGTAGAGTGACTAGAAAATGGTTGGTACTTGGTATAAGTTATGGAATATTTAAATATCCATCATCTTTATCCATGCTATGGAAGAATTCATCCCCTTTTTTTCATACTAATGTTTTCATCCTTGCAATATGTAAAATACCATTATTACCCTTTATTCTATTTTAAATATAGATATTAAACATATATGAGAGAGAGAGAGAGTGAGTGAGAGAGGGAGGGGGACGGATGAAAAACCACTTTCTAAATTTATGGATGAAAACTGTTTCAAAAATGAGATACAATGGGGGGAAGGATGAGATGATTATTTTTAAAATTTCAAATTTCCAACAAATCCCACTGATTCCTCAGTTCTATTATTTTCGGATGATAACGTAAGTTTTTCTCGTTATTTAAGGTCCCACGTTTTGTCGTTTACTCTTACTTTACTCCAAACGATCGTGTTTCTTCATCCTTTACGTCCTTCTCCATCCTCTTTTCCGCAACAAGGTAAGCTTATGGCCATTGTCCATGTAATTGCAGTTATGATGGTGTTAGTTTCATGGTAATTTATTTGTATCATTTACCATGAAACAGGTTTGACTGTTATTTCCATCTCATGCGGTATCATCTGCACCATCACCTTGAAATTCCTGTTCGAGTCATGCCTTATTGTTGTTCAAGTCATGCCATATTGTTTGATTCGTGGAAAAAATTAGATTGATGTATGAATGGTGTAGTCTAGGCAAATCCCCCTGGTTTTTTGCTTTTTCATGGTTAATTATTTGTATCATTTACCATGAAATGGGATTGTTTGTTCAATCCATCTAATGCTTAATCAATTTCACCGTCTTCATGAATCCTCAACTATTGCATCATCTAGATCCATTTCTCTTTGTTTCAACCTAGCTCCCCCTTCCACATTACGAGGCGTAACTCCTGAAATAAAGTTGGACAAACCATTACGTCAGAAAAAGCGAGGTAAATTTCGTGACTGTTCATCAAGGTGTCATGACCACACAAGACTGTATAATTTATAAAACATGGAAAATTTACAATCAAAACTGGTATTGGCCAAACTTATGTCATGCAACATAGATTATTTTGCAACAAAAAGGGTATTGGCCAATTTTTCATGGTCAGTTGTCAATATTATGCAAGAATTGATTAAGTTGGCCAACCATGCATGATAAAGTAACCATGTTTAAAGTGTCCATAATAAAATGACCATGTTTTACGAAATACTTACCATTTAATATTGACTAATTTTCAAGTAAACTGATATTGCCCAATATAAAAGGAAAAATATACCAGCAACTAGCATCAATTGACAATGAATTCTGGTTGGCAAATTTTATCATAGAACACGGATTCTATAGCATCAAAACTCATTGGTGGGTATAACATGATAAGTTGACCATAACTTCACATGTTTTCTTCCTTGATCAAGTTGGCCAATCACACAACAAAAAGTCATATTTTCCTTTGATCTTAATTCACGGAACATGGCTAAATTACCATCAGCATAGGAAAAAACATGAACAACGTTACATGATTAAATTACCATGACGATTACAACCTTTCATGATCATTCCTAATCTACCATCAAACCGAATTTAAAAACATGACATACTCAAACAATATAGTATTGAAATCATGCAATGTAATCCGCACAATTGATGAATTGATTTTTTTAGGAGAACATGACATATCTAATACATTACGAAATCATGAATTGATGAATATCGGCATTAATTTTGATTAGAACACACAGCAAGATATATTTTCCATTACATGGTTATATTATCAGCGTTACATGGTTAAATTATCAGCAAGACAAAGCAACAAACTTAATTAAAAATCGAAATCATGAATTGAAGAAGATCAGCATCAATCTCACTGAATCATGACATCCAGCCGATTAACCAACTGATTCATGCCTTATTGCAACACACAGTAACAAACTTAGCACAATGGCCACAAACAGATCAGTTTTATAAAAGATTTCATCCCAATCGCCCACTCTAAACCAAACCAAACCAAACCAAACCGAGCCTTATGTCTCAATCACTTGGGGTCGGCTAAATCTCCCACTCTAAACCGAAAACCCATATCTCACTTTTGAATCTCCAACCGAGCAAATGATTAAGAAAACATTCTAAAATCGAACCCATTACTCCATTTCCAATTGTGAAGCTTTGTGACTGTGGAGAAGAAGAAGATTCCTAAATCGCATCAACCCGTAAGTTCGTGAACCTAACCTATTTCCTTTTGATTTTGTGGTTTATTTGGTTGAGGTATGTAATTGATGGATTCATGCAGTACCTATATGTGATGGATGGAGATTTTCATGGTGTCTTTGTGATGGAGATTTTTCAAGTGTCTTTGTCGTTCCTAATCCCACCATCACTCCATTCTATTCGTCCACTCATCTACTGGGGATGCTATGGATTGCCTTTAAAAATAAGTGGTGGTCCAAAAAAGCTTCTCGGTGTGGCGATCTTGCCGGTCCAAACCAAAAAAATGATGAATAAAAGAGGGTTTAACAGATAAACTTACGAATTCTGGCCATGTCGGTTTCGTCCCTTTCTTCTCCGCCGGTGGCTTCAACCACGAAGGACTTGATTGATTTGTGGCGTCGCGTTTTTTCTGCAAAAAACCCCATTCGGAAAGGACGGGGGAATGCATACGCAGTTGATCGCCACCGGAATTCGCAAGAATGGACGACGACCTAGATTGGGTTCTCCGATTGGTATGGGTTTCAACTGTCTAGGGTTTTAGGAAAATTTTGAGCTCGAAATTCGAATGGAGGGATTCGTTACAGATCGAAATGGTCAATTAATATCATCCATGCCAATCTTGGGATGTGATCGCAAGAATTTTGCAAGACTGCCAGGAGGATGAATCGAGATTCTCGAGAGGATGGAATGGATTATGATTTCATCTCAAATTTCAACGCTATATATATAAGATATATAATAGATATAACAACAATAAAGGGCATTAACGGTATAAAAACTAATAGGAGGACGAAATCATAAATAGATTAGAATGGGAGGACAAAAACATAAGTCTATTAGGCTTCTAGAGCGAAGAATTAAGCCTCCCATAAATTATTAAGGGTTTGGGTGTGTTCCACTAATTAAAATTTCAAATAAGTATTGTTTCTTGAATTAAAGGTGATGTATTGTGAGAGAATGAACCTGTCTTGCAAAACAGAAAATAAGTATTTAAAAAATAAGAACCTTAGCGGAACGGGGTCTCTATTTATTTGAACATTAAACATTTTATCTCATAAAATAATTCTTATGTGAAAATTTTTGGCTTTTATTTTTTAGTATTCGATTTGTAGTTAAGGAAAAAATTAAAATACAAAATTTTCACCGATTTTATGCTTCTTGTGTAAAGGAGCGTTGGCCTTCCTAGGTGTAAGCCATTTTCGGCCTTATTTTGGCTTGGCTTTACAATTCTGCCCTTCTTCATTTGGCCTTTGTTGGATTGGTTTCGCTGGATAGGGCGAGGGGTGTTTGAGTAATTATGTGTTGTTTTCCAATTATGATATTGCCCTTATTTGACTTTCCATGATTTTCCTTTGTTTCCTGTTGATGTTTTAGTATTTCTTCCGAATATGGAAGGGCTTTTGTAGTAGAAGACATGTGTGTAGTGTGAACACATTTAAACCGTCCTAGCAGCTGAATCTGTACGTGGATCTTCGTCCTTTGCTTTTTGTCATGAGAATAGAATCGTCCAAAAATCTTGAATCAGGTAGGCGCGATTCCTCAATGTCACCTTCATTCGTCTCTCTCTCTCGCTAGAGTGTTCTGTCTCTTTGGGTTCTAATTACCGTGCTAACCTTCTCTTGCCATGATCGATAGATTTGGGGCCGTAGTTTCCGTGCAAAAGCAATCGTGCGTCTTGTCGTTTGATCTCCAGTGAGTTTTCTTATTTTCATGTTTTAGGGTTCTAGTGTCTCCACCTATGTTTTTGCTTCCTATTGACGTATTGGGCTTGGGTCTGGTTTCCAATGCAGCCTTCTTTATTGGCCTTGCTACAAAACTTAAATTGTTAGCTTCATTGCGTTGTTTTATTGTTAAATTGTAGTATTTGTTTTGTGTGAGTGGTTTATCGGTAGGTAGATTTGTTGATTAATTTCTGGGTTTATCGATGAATAAAGTAATAAGTGGCTCTAATAAACATTCAGTGTAAAAAAGTACATATTTGGGGCATATTGTTTAGAAACTATTTCAATGTGACAGATTGAACAAATCTCCAATTTTGCATTGGGAAAAATTTATCCACCTTAATGAAACGCTTATTTGGCATGCCAGACCTATGTGTTCTTGTTCCTTGTAAGTCTTCGATTTTATGGGTGGTGTTTTGTGCTAGTTTTATTTTCATTGCATAATCTGGTAAAAAATTTAGAAAATAATTGGATGTTGTTAATTGCGCATTTTGCATGTTAATTGTTGGGTTTTTATTTTTATTGTAAAGATGGAGGGTAAAATGAAGGCAAACTCGTGGCATTGTCTTGACCCAAAGGGCAAACGAAGTTTCATTGTTAATGAAGAATTTTCTTTCTTTTTTGGTGTTGTGTGGTGCTAGATTTGGTTCGCATTGCTGCCCTTCATTAATTTTAGCTAATTTTGTGTTTGTGTTTCGTTGTAAGGATGGAGGTAAGATATTTTAGGTCAATTGGTAGGTTTTACACAAAGATGTGCAACTTGACTTCTGCTACATGGGAGACTTGGAGTTCCCCGACATCCTAAAAATCTTTTTCCAGCAAATTAAACTCTTATTTCTCATGACAAACCGCCGATTGTGCGTTGATTTGGAATCTTGGATTTGATTGATTTTGTGTAGTGCTAGATTTGCTTTCCATTACTGTGGGCAGCATGCCCTTAAAAAAGGATTCTGTTCCTTTCTACAAGAGGCCCTCGGATCGAGGGAGCGCCAGTGGATGGGGCAAGCGCTCGGAATACAGAGTCGCCACTCGGGTTTGAAGGTCCGACACCTAAGGAACCGTATTTCGAAGCACCTACCGCGCTGTTCGATTTGAAAAAGTGAAAGCACCAGTCCGTCATAACCATTTATGGGTTCGGGAGCCAGGTTACGAGAGGAGAAGGGTTTTAAGGCACCCCTCTCTCCCAATCTGGAGATCGGTCTCTACTTAGGCATTTTGTGAAAATGTTTGCAATTCTTCTTTTATTATCAATTTATTAGCCAATTAGGGCGGGGAACAGATTAATGGGGATTAAAATTGTAACAGTTTGCAAGATCTGATCAAAATAGCATGGATGGCATGTTATGATAAGCAATAAATGAGATAAAGGCCAAATACTGCTCAAATGGGCCAACACAGTGCACAACTGGAAGTTGGCATACACAGGGGGCAAGCTTGCATGCACTGATCTGTTTCACGTAGATCACTGCATGCAAGCAGCCCTGCGCGCGCGAACCCCATACTGGCGCGCGTATGTTAGCTTGCTCCAACAGTCTTTAGTTTCTATCTCCCTCTGGGCTCTAGAAGGACCAGTGCTCACCTAGGAAAAACCAAACAGTCTACAGGCAGTCAACATACAGTTTAGGTAGTTTGAACAGGCTACAAAGCCACAAAATGAATAAAACACCCCATAAACAGTGTGGGGACAATCACAGAGGCTAAGGCCTAGTTAACCATGCAAAGGCCAGCCACTGGTCATAGGTCAACATGCGCGCGCGGGTTCAGGCCTAGAAACCAGTGCTTGGTTTTACATGTTTCTGGGTTCTGAGACATGTTCAGAAAAGCCCCAGGGGTATTCCATAGCAGCAGAAATACATATTGAAACTAAGGCTAGCAGTTCTAACAAAGGAAAGCAGTAATCTAGTTGTTAGCATGCTTATAGTGGTGTATAAATACATAAAAGAACATAAAAGAACTAGACACCAAACCCCACACACGATCTGTGCACACTGCCATGGACCGGCGCGCACGTTCTTATGACCGGCTCGCGCTGGTTCTAGCCACTACGGTTTTTGAAACCTTGCTAGCTTTAGGGCTAGGGCATGGTATTGATTACCAGCCTTGACCCTGCCAGCCCTCCTCCGGCATCAGAACAGAGTATAGTACAAAGGTGTTATACCTTTGGTTTTTGAGTTTTGAAAGGTGTTTGAGCTTTGATGTGTTTGAGGCTTGATTGAGTGGTGTTGGATTGGAAGCTTAATAGTTGCTTGAGTGATAGTAGGATGTATTTGCTTGAGTTGAGAGACTTAGGGTTGAAAAACAATGGCTTTTTTGTGAACTTGGTAACCCTTGGCAAGGAAAAACCATGGGGGTATTTATAGGAGGAGGAGATGGTGGTGAATGGAGATATAACCAGCCAATAAGGGCTAGTTTGGGTTACTTGGGTGGCCAAGTTTCCTCCATAAGAAAGGTTGGTGGGAGATATGGGGGATATGGATACCTTTAGTCCGGATACTGCTTTTCCGGCAAAATGGAAGCTTCTAACGGGCTGTACTCCATTGATAATGACTTCTGCACGCTGAATAAAGCAAGTTTGACCAGACGCTGACCGGCGCGCGCGAGTCTGGGACATACGCGCGTGAGTCAACGCCAAAGGTTGACCAACGCGCGCCAGTTGTGGACTAGCGCGCGCGAGTCCAAGCCACCCAGAGCTAGTCCACGGTCAAACCTGACCATTTGACCAATACCTGGCACTTTGACCCACGCGCACTGGGTCTCAGCCAACGCGTGCTAGTAGGGTTTTGGGGGTTTTGAAAGGCTTAGGCTAGGTTCAAGGGTTCAAAAGGGTATCAAACACTCGAAGCTTAAACACTTGACATTCCCGGAGTGTTCTTGATCCGATTCATCATCGAGGAATCAGAAACCGAAAGTAAACTAATCTGGAAGCCCAGATTGGGGTGTCTACAGTAGCCCCTCTTTGACGACACTTGAAGCACCATCAACTTGGTACAAGTAACGTCAAAGATTTCTAGACACCCCTCAAGGCAATCCAGAGCAGAGAATACTAGCAAAGTAGATAAGTAAACTTAAGGAACCTGATTGGAGAAATGGACGAACGGACCATTGCTAGGGATGGAAGTAGAAGTGGACGATTGCATCGCCGCTTGTTGATCGAATTTGGACAGGACAGATTGTCGCTGCAGATGTGGACGGGGCATGCCATCGTTGCTAGGGATCAAGCTATCCTCGGCACAAAGCATTCCAACATACACGGGTAAGTTGTGTCAGGTAGGTTGAATTTCATCTGTTGGGAATCAGAGCCAATCTCCTTATCAAGACCATCCGAGACAGAGCAATAAGGGTGTTGGAAGATGCGCTTGCGGCTAGACTGAAGGTGGTTGTTCGGGACAGGCCAATGTGGACTCTCCTGGGGAACAATTAGTTGCGGATGAACGGACTATCGGACGATATTCTGATCGTCGTTGTGGATTGAACGGACGATATTCTGATCGTTGTTGAGGGAGTGAACACGGACAATATTCTGATCGCCGTTGATTGGGGTGAATGTGAATGATATTCTGATCGTCATTAATGGATGGAGACGAACGACATGGCTGATTGTCGTTGATCAATGGAACGGACGACATGGCTGTTGTCGTTGATGATATGGTAATAGACGATATGGCTGATCCGTTGATGATATGGTTGATCATCGTTGATGGATCGAATTGGACGACATGGCTGATCGTCGCTAAATGGACTGAAACAGACGATATGGCTGATCGTTGTTGATGATATGGCTGATCATCGCAGAATGACTGAGACGGACGATATGGCTGATCGTCATTGATGATATGGCTGATCATCGTTGTGGCAAACAAACAGAGATGAGGGAGACTTCTAACTCTTTCGTGAACGAACAACTTCTGGCTCCGCAGGATCGCATCCTTTGGTTTACAAACCGAGATTAGGGAGATTTCCATTGCCTCTACTAATAAACAACACCGGCTCCGCAGGATAGCATCCTTTGGTTTACAAACCGAGATTAGGGAGATATTCATTGCCTCCGCTAAACAAACGATATCGATACCACAGGAGATTTTTCAATTGCATTCGTCGGCAAACAAAGACATAATGGTAACCACTCGGGCATAACTCCCACGAACCGGCTGCTGTCCTGCTTTTGATACTTGGCAGACTTTTCCTGCTTTCAACATTTGATATACATGATATGCAATGATGTATACTATTTGAATGCACAAATTGAAAATGCAGATACAAGCTAAGGGCGGCTCCTAGAAGGACAACGACGCCTAAGTACTACCACTGAGCCTCATTACTGTATTGTCTGTTACTTCTGAGATGAGCACCCAGATAGATAGACGCTGAGCGGGCCGACGTGCCCCAGTCGACATTTTAGTAGTGGCATTAGGCCTGCGTGCCCTTTCCTTGATGCTTGGGCAGATGTGCCCCATAAATATGCTTTGCTTGGCCTTGGGCCGATGTGCCCTTGCTGCCCACGAGATTCCACTGCTTGCGGATTACAGATGCTAGGGGTAGCAATATAAAAATTGCATTTTCCAGTTTATTGATTCCCTTTGGACAATGTCTAAAAGAACTCATAAACCAACTGCTAATATCTAGCTTGCATTGACAAGTGAACTGAATCGACAAACAGACATGTGCACACGTACAAACTCGCCTAGCTCGAATGAAAAGGGAGAAAGAGCCCCAGGATACGACATGGACCCTTAGACACACATAAAACAATGAAATTTTGGGCATTAACGGGCCAAAACTCAAATATCCCCTAGATAGGGGAAACGGACACTTGTGTAAGATCAAACAGATGTACAATGACCTGTACGAACAAACAAAACCGAGAAAAGCATTCTGACATGACAATGGATTGAAAAACTAGAAAAATGTCACAAAGATGGACATAAGACGCAAATGATGACTCGTATAGGCCCGGACTGAAACCGACACCCCCGTGCAGTCAGATTAGGTCCATATGACCTACACGGCATGACAAAACTTGGCATAAGCCCCTTGAATGACATTCGAGGTGCTTTGAACTTGAGACGGAAAAAAAATGATAAGCTAGAGGCAGTAGTTGACTGCTTCTGTCCGCTGCTAGAATTGAAGAAGCGCGCGCAGGTTTGAGACCAACGCGTATCACTTTGAACAAGCGCGCGTGAACCTCAAACTAGCGCGCGTGACTACAGGTCTACTGCAACTGCTCACACCAGACTTCGCTGAACTTAGAATAAACTGTGAGCCGTTAGGTCTTGTAAGCATTTTGTTCTGTTTTTCATGCTTAAACTGTTTTAAGACTTTTGCTCAACTTTTGTAATCGAAATAACAGTTTGCATTAAACTTGAAAGATGAAAGGTTTCCTCCTTCTGTTTCTTCAATGAAGCTTGTCTTGTTTCTCGATCCTCTTCGACCTTTGATGTGTACCAAAACGTCAACCATTGATCCAATTGATAGATTATGACCGAGTCTCGAAGAGAGACTGCCTACGTATCCCATTCTGGAGAATCAGGTCAAAACATAGTTTAGACAAGGGTTACTTTCGAGTATTTACCTCTCATTTTACGCTCTAACTTTTGCCTAGTACTGCCCATTCGGGTCTTCGGTCTAGCGAGCTTTCGAATATTGCCTATTTACTTTTGCCTAAACCACCTTCATAGGTTTTCGGTCTAGCAAGCTTTCGACAATTGCCTAATCATTTTTGCCTAGACCCCCTTCATAGGTTTTCTGTAACAACTCCGATTTTCAGTAAATAAAAATCTCGTTGTTTATTCAATATTTCCTTAATATTCTTGAGTAACTCTAGAAATTCCCTTTCTAAATTCCTCATAAGACCTTGAGTCGTTATTAGTAATCCGTCATGATTAGATTCTTCACTCCAGCAATAAGGTCATTTTCTAAAGACAAGCGTCTAGCATATTGAGAAGTCGTAGAATCGTATTTCTTGACTAGAAATCCTACTTAGCAAGCCTAGTTAGCTTCTAACCGATTCATTGAGATGACCTAACAACCAATCTCAACCCTAGTTGAACCTTGTGAACCTTTCCAAACCCTAAAGGAACCCTTTGGACCAAGATCATCTTTGACTATTACCCATTGGACAATAAATGCTAGGGAAATCTTTATCCATTGGACAATAGGCCTTCCACCTAAGTTACCTTATTAGATTTGACCAAGGTACACTTATATAGTATTATATAGGAAGATGTATATATAATAATCCAATATTATACTTTGCCCTTTTATCCATTGGACCATAACTTAGCCTTGTCATCAAGTACTAGACTAATTAGTTTAATAGAATTACCATGAGTCATTGTACTTATATACATACATTATGCAAGTATAGTACTTACCATCTATACCCATTGGATAATAAAAGTTAGGAGAATTGTTACCCATTGGACAATAGGTTAGTCTTTCTACCTAGTACAAGGACTATTAGTTTAAATAGATTCACCATGAGTCATTGTACTTGTATAGATAGATTATATAAGCATAGTACTTCCCATCCATTAACCATTGGATAATAATGGTTAGGAGAACTTTGGTCCATTGGTGAATAAAGACTAGTCAAGCCATAGTACTAGGTTTTATTTAGTTAATTGCTTACTAGGTATGATATGTACCTATTTACTTAAAGTATTAGATATGTATATGTCATCCTAAGATTCTAAGTCCTAGAATATGGTTTAAAAGTACCACATGTGGCATTTAGACTTATTCTATTAGGAATTTTGACTTAGAAATCTAGGATAAGATCATATAGTACCTTGTCCTTTGTAGTTAGTCATCCATATATATACATATACTAATCAAGGGAGGAAGAGAGAGGGAGAGAGAGAGAGAGGGAAGCCGAGAGAGAGAGATAGGAGAGAGAAGGAGATTAAGGTACACTAGTCTTGGATTTCCTTCTTCCAAATCCTAGTATATATATACTTAAGTACTTGTACTTATGAAAGAAGAGAGATATGGAGAATATGAGATAGATTTAGGAGTACAAGATTGACTTACAACACAATCTTATACTCTTCCTAGTCAAACACCAACCATTGTCCTTTCATGCTTATGTGTACATTGTACAGAGATGAGAGAGAGAGAGAGAGAGAGAGAGAGAGAGAGAGAGAGAGAAGAGGCCGGATGAGAGAGGGAGAGAGGGGGAGTGATGTGTGCACTTGTACTCTTCCAAACCTAGTCATAGTCCTTGGCCAATCTTTCCACATCATCTTGTACCACCAAATCTAGGGTTTTCTTACTCTTTCTATCCAATCCAATCTTTTAAGTACTAGACTAGACCAAAATCCCAATAGAATAACCTAGATTTGTCCTAGATTGGAAGGAAAATCTTGTAACCTTTCCACCTATGTACTTATACATTGTACCAAAGAGAGAGAGAGAGAGAGGCCGAGAGAGAGGGAGAGAGAGATTGTGTGATGTGTGCATGTGTACTCTTGAACCTAGTCATGGTCCTTTGGCCATCATCCTACCTCATCAAAGTACCATCAAATCTAGTCATTTTATGAACCTTTGGACAACAAATGTTAGGGGAAAATTTACCCCTTGGATAATAGGTCACCCTTTGGCTATAAATACCACCCATTCCTTCCCATTTCAACTCACACCTTCATTCTATAACTTCTCTCTCTAGAAAGCTTAACATTCTTGCTTGTTCTTGGTGTTCTTGCTTGTTCTTAGCGTTCTTCCCAAGTTCTTCAAGAAACTCATCCAAGGCCACCACTAAACCGCCACTCCGCCACCCTATCGATCCAAAAGTTTTAGTAGTGTTAGACAAGATCTAGTTTCGAGAGAAACCTTTCTCTTTCGAAGCTACCGGAAGCCATCCTTAAGAAGTTACTCCGTCCGACCGCCGACGTACCATCTTCCTTCCATAGTCGTCACTACCGCCAAGAAGAACGGTAGACTATTCCATACACTCAAATCCTAAGTATAAATATTTGTGTATTTATGTAGATAGATCTTACCCCCTAAACTCTAAATATAGCGTATTGTATGCGTATTTTGAAATGATTGTAGACTATTCCATACACTCAAATCCTAAGTATAAATATTTGTGTATTTATATAGATAGATCTTACCCCCTAAACTCTAAAAATAGCGTATTGTATGCGTATTTTGAAATGATTGTAGACTATTCCATACACTCAAATCCTAAGTATAGATATTCGTGTATTTATGTAGATAGATCTTACCCCTAAATTCTAAGTATACGTAGAATTTCAATAAACATATGTTGTTTCGAACTTTTGAAAAGGTAGAATGAATTTTAAAAGATAATGTTCGTAGTTTAACTTTAAGTATTCGTATTTTGATCTTCGAATGAATATGAGCATGATTATGTGATTACTTGTCTACTTGTTGCTGATAAAGCATAAGTGGTTTACCACTCCAAAGGTGTCCGTCCATGTGGCATTATGCTTTACCTTATATGATTAAATGTTGAGCATGATGATGTGATAAAGTGAGCATGCTATTTAATATAGAGTTGAATGATCTTGCTAGTTTAGTTTCAAGATTACTATGATTACATGAAAAGTCCTGCCATGGAGTCTATGCATGATGACGAGACACCAAAATCGAGAAGAGTTAGAGACATGACACCTAGGATGTGTTAAAGACAAGGTGTGTTTTTGAAAACCGCAATGTGGCCGGACTTGCCCATTGTGTGTTGTGTGTGCGTGCGTAAAATATTTTTGAAACTACTTAATGACTAAGAATGGGAGTCATTATGGGAGTATGGTGTGTTTTGTGTGCCAATGGGAACCCGGTGCGGCGGAACCATTGTGAGGATACTCGAGAACCCGGCGCGGCGGAATCGAGGTTGGGTGTGTGCCAATGGGAACCCGGCGCAGCGGAACCATTGTGAGGATACTCAGGAACCCGGCGCGGCGGAACCGAGGTTGGGTGTGTTAAAAATGTGATTTTCGAAATGATTTTGGAAGTGTTAATAAAGTGGAAAATTGATGACACGGTCTACGATGAGTCGCGTAGGAGAAACACAGAAAGGCATGACACCAGCGTTAGAAAGATAGCGAATGTGGATGCATAATTGCTAGCTACGTTATTGAATGAGCATGTGTAATTGTTTATATGCTTCTTGTTATAAGTTAAGGGTTAGTGGGTATGGTTTATTCTATTGAGCTTTATAAGCTCACGGTGTTACCTTTGGTGATCCTGACTTATTATATTGGTGGCGACGCCGGTATAATGGGTCAGATCTTATAGACGAACATGGAGAGCGGTACACGTTGGAGGCTTTTGGAGCCGAAGAGCTTGCTAGGATGGAGGAAGAAGTGGAGCAATAGATAACCTTAGAGTTTTCCCATCCTTTGTGTAATAAAAACACTCTAGTAGGAGCCATGTTGTAATAATGAGCTTGACTCTTAGTCTTTTAATTCAATATAAAGGTTTATTTAACGTACCCGAAAATGGGGGCGTTACATTTTCGGGCTAGCAGGATGCTCTAACTTTTACTTGGAACTGCCCACCCTTGGGATTTTCAGTCCAACGAGCTTCTCTCAGGGAAAAGTAGCTTTTGAATTGATCCAAGTTGACCCAGGTATTGAATTTGTTGCCGTTGAGGTCGATGAGCTTTGGCCGCAACCCTAGATAAAATGGCTTTGATAATGAAGGATCCAGAGCACTTCGGCTGGAAATGCCTTGCTCCGGGCTGTTTTTATACTTTCTCATTTGTGCCTGGTGGAACACCGTTGCTGCTGCTTTCAATAAGGTACAAGGCCTGGAGCCTTCTGAGCTTCTGCTTTCTGGATTGGCATTCGGTAGCAGGGGATTTGATGCTTTTTTATCTCAGGATCAACGCGAGACGTGACTTGATGAGACCACGCCAAGAAGTTGAGGAATTCTTCGAGCCTGTCTGACCGGGCGCAGTGCTCCTCTAGGGACATCATTGAACGAATTTTGAACCATTCGGGGGGGGGGGGGGTCTACCTCATCTTTCAAGTTTATTGAAACTACCTCTTCATTTAATAGGCTGAGCATGCCTTTCGTCTTCCCTTTCGGCGAAGGAACACATTTCCTTGGGGATGTTCCCATCGAAATTTATTCCTTCGTCGTTAGGGTCAACACAGTTTATTCAAAAGCTAGCGAAGTACTTAGAAGCAAGATAATGCATATTATAAAAGAAAGCTCAAGGTTGCCAGTACAGCAAAAAACACAAACTAAAATAGAAGCTACGACGTGGAGGGCCAAGAGGCACAAACTCCGACCCATAGCTAGACTTAGACAAATGCAAAAGACTTCACGTCAGACTCAGACATATCGCCAATGCAAACTAGACGCGGTTTTGAAAATGCAAATTTTTAAAAGCTACCCTTAGCTTCCATAAAGAGAGGGGTAAGTGTAGGTGGAGAAAAATAAACAGTACCTAGAATAGCACTGAATCTCGTCTCCTCACGTGGTGTTCAATCGGAACCCTAATGCTCTCGCCTGAACCCTAACCTGTAAAACAGACAAGGGGTGAGCGCACCTTTGCCTCTCGTGGCAAAGGCCCTCCGATGCCTAAGTTAGTATCTCGTACTGTATCAAACCCTAATTATCAATAGGAAAGTATAGAGCGAATGCAACTTATTGCGTACCTTTTGACTCTAGGTTTACCTTGTATTTATAATCATACGTTTGCTTTCTCTTCAAGCATCCTTATTGCCCTAGGTATCCTGCCTCGTACAGGAATCCTGGCTTTCCTGGGGATCTCTTGCCCAATCAACCGAGATCCCTTACTCATAGGGTCTCTTCTTATTATGGAACTTGTTCCATAATAGGACTGTCTCCTTACCTATCTTTATTGAATATTGGGTTCTTCTTCTAGAACACTCCTACTGCCTTATCTCTTGAGACAACGTTTCATCAGATGACTCCATCTGTTCGGCACACATACTCCAACCGAACAAACTGCACCAATAAATGACTTCATGTCTTTGGCCCACCTCAGCCGAACAGACTGTACCTATCTAATGACTTCTCATGTCGTTGGTCCCTTTCAGCCGAACAGACTATCTGGTCCGGTGACTTCTCGTATCTCCGGATCTTCTCGCCGTCGTCCATCATGCATGGAGTCCCATATCACTTTTCTCATTACACGGATCTGGCTTACCACGTGTTCGGCCACTAATTGTATCTGTTCGGGAATACCTCCCTACAATTGCTCCCTAGCTTTTGCTCATTACTACTGCTCGAGAATGATGAGTAAAGCTCAAAAAATGAACCTAAAGCCGAACAAAACAGATCCCGTGCAGACATAGTCATTGGGTGCCCATTGATGTCGCTTGGCGGTTTAGTCATTACTTCTCTCGAAGTAATGACTCCACGTGGCGTGTTTCGTACGCCTCTCATTTAATTTGAATTGACATTTCATCTAACGCCGTTAGGATGGCATCCATCAGACCTCAGTCTGAACGTTACTTTTTATGTAACGGCGTAACCGGAGACGTTTCGTCTCCGTCTCTTGCCTTTAATCCCAAAAAGGGATCTTTTTGGGTATCGCCACCCAAAACTTGAATCTCTTTTCCTTTCTCTCTCTAAAACCAGGCGAAAAACACTCAGCTTTCATCCGCCATTGCTGTCGTCTACGAACTCGATTTCATCCTAGGAAATCTTCACATCATTTCTGTAAGACTCTCATTCTCACTTCTTTTTTCATTTCATTCTGAGATTTCGTTCTCAGATTCGTCCTTAGTTAAGGTTCTGTCCCTTCCCATTTTCAGATTTCGTTCTGTTATCGTAGAACTCTTTATAGTATTCAGCGGATAATGATAGTGAACCCAAACCCGGAAAGTTTAGGAAGCTTTGTGAAACCCCGGCTACAATGGCAGCTTTTAGGAAAGATTACCACATCCCAGAGACTGTAGGTTTAGAACTCGCCCCTCTGGGAGCGATTAGAAATGCCTGTACGTGGGATAGAACGTGCATCCCAATCGTGGCCATTGTCGAGGGTGGAGTTCGTTTCCCCCTTGACCCACTACTTCGTCGGGTTCTGAACTCGTATCGACTCAACCCCATGCAAGTGTCCACCAATTTTTTCAGATTAGTAATGGGAGTTGTAGCCTTAAACAGAATTTTAGGGACCCAGTTAGGAATCTGGGATATCCAATAGTGGTACAGTATTGTATTGAATCGAGAATACAACACTTACTACTTAAAAGTGAGAAAAGCAGATAAGCGTTTCGTGCTTAACCTGCCAGACTCTGCTCGTGATCATGAGATGGACTTCCTATATGTAACTGGAGCTTTCAAGCCCATGGGGGAAGATGGCCAGGTGGTGGGTGTCCACTGTCCCCACGAGTGGGGCTTCCCACGTACGCTTATAATTTTTGCTCTTTTATTATGTGTTTCAGTTCGTTTACTCTTTCTTCCATACTTAAGCTGTACCTCTAAATGTTTCCCTTCATTTGTTATTTCAGCCACAAACGCCAATAAACGCCCAAGCAGGGAACTAAGCTACGTCCGAACAACGGACATCAACAAGGTTCTCAGATACAAAGGGGAACCAGGCACATGAACAGCTGGTCGGGGCCGAGACGCCAACGTCCTACTGGGCTACGATCCTGCTTACAAGGGGTTCATTGACAGAAGGCTCGCAAACCCAAGTACCAGCGGCGCCTCTACATCCTCTGCTCCCCAGCCAAGGAACTTGAGATCCAGTGCTGGCGTGACGATCGCCGGACAGCAGGACGAGGTACCAGTATCCGAAGGCATCCCGTTGCCTCATTTGGTACTTAGAAGATCTTCTCAAAGACAGGCCACCACAACTCAACAGCAGCCCGAACAGCCAGCGCCTGATCGTGACACCAGCCAGTCGTCTTCCTCAGGATACTCGCCATCCCCTCCTCATTCAGGTACAATGACTCGCCAACCTCTAAACTTGAGTTCTCTTCTCACTGTCTCATCTCGAGGACGTGGCTCTTCGGGCCGGGCTCCTTCCACTGGCCATGCGCCCCCGCCTCCTAGACGCACCAGAGGTTCTAGGAGCAGTTCATCTCCTCGGGAGTCCGAGACTAGCTTGGAGGCTGGGGATGCCCATTGGGACAAACGTCCCAGAAATCGATCCACTGTGGATGGGTCAATCCAAGCAGCTGGGGTTGATGAACAAACCCTCACCTCGAATATCCAGAACTCTCCCCAACCCTGGACCCCTCAACTTAACAGAGGTGACCGGCCAGTGAACATAGGGGACAGCGCCAGCTCATCAGAGACTGCTCTGGCTCTCGCGCAGGCACTGCTGCTGCCTGTGGATATGCAGAAGGAGGCCGCCTCCCCATCTGACCGGCTGGTGGCGACTGGGCTTGTGAGTGGGGTCAAGGTAAAGTATTCTCATTACTTTTAACAAGATCTCAGTATACTTCTCTTCTATGCATACTGATTCACCTTTGTTACCATTGAATTCATCCAGTTCATCCAAAAGATGGTTGCACTTGGTCAGAAACTGCAGGAGGTTGAGCCCGAACGGAACAGACTCCTGAGGGACAACACTAGACAGCTTCAAACCATCACGAGGCTGGAGAGGGAAAGAGATAAGGCAAAGCTGGATGCTGAGGAGGCAATGAACAAACTCAAAATTGCTGAAGACAATCTCAGACAGGCACTTGTTGAGATTGATACTACCAAGAAGGATGCTTATGATGATGGATTCCAGAAGGGTTTTGATGCTGCAACAGCGAGCTATGTGGAACAGATGCCTGCCATCCAGGATCAGATTTGGGTTGCTAGCTGGGAAGCCTGTTTGACCAGGGTTGGGACTGCTGAAGATTCTCCTTTTTGGGTAGATAACGATCTACCAAGCAAACGAGCTGCTGCCACCCATGAGACACAAGAGCCTTCAATAGATGATGTCGATCAAGAGATCGACGATTTTGCAGATGCTGATGAAGAAATACAGATGGAGTCCCAAGGCATTCCAACTGAACTTAACGGAGCAGATCCCGAACGAACACAAGTTAAGGCAGCAACAAACGAGCCAATCAACCTGGATGGACAGACTACCAGGGGAGATACAACCACAGAGGTGCCAAGCGACACCCCCCCAGAAGTTCAGACCTTGGACTGATTTTGGTAAGTCTTGTTCAGTTTCACGAACATATTGGCAATAGTTTTTGAGAGGTCCTGTGCGGCTGTAATCCTCAGCCCTGCGTGGCATCAGTACATTTTAATATACTTTTAACACAGGCATTTGGCCCCCCGTGGCATTATTCTGATTTTTGTGGCCTCTGTTTGGCCTGATTATTGTTTTGCTCGGCCCTTCGTGGCCGAACGTTTATGTTGAATTGCTAAGTGTCCCGTACTTAGTTTCACGTATGTATTAAGTGTTTCGTACTTGTTCAGTTTATATGCCCATCAAGTATGTTTATACTTGGATATCCATCTAAGTTTTGCTCGCACTTAGCTGTTTGTACACAGGTTTGGGTGCATTCCAGTTTTCACGTACTTGGGAATATTCCTAGGTTTATTCATACTTAGATAAATCTGCATATTCTTGTATGCTTCCCTACGTTCCACGTACTTGGACAAATTTCTAAGTGTATACGTACTTAGCTATTATGTTGCTTCTAAGTTTTTCATACTTCGATAGAAACCTAAGTGTTTTCATACTTAGCAAACCATGCAAAATTGAACCCTTAAGTATTCCATACTTAGTCGAATTCCTCCAACATATGTCTCTATGTTTTTATCCAAGTATTTCGTACTAGGAAGAAAAAGCAAGTATTTCATACTCGCCTGCTCGGTTTTTTCGTACCTTAAACAGAATGTTAAGTTTTGTCATGCTTAGCAATCTGTGCATACAAATTTCTTTCGTACTTGTATAGTCTAAGTGTGTTTTCGTGCTTAGACAATTAATACGTATATTCGTACGTTGCAAGGCATTCATACCTTATTTTAAGTTTTTCGTACTTAGTTAATCTAAGTTTCTTGTACTTAGAAAGTTAACACGTATATTCATACGTTATGAGGTATTCATACCCATTACCTGCTCCCCAATACGAAGAAAGGAAAGCGAGGCCATTGTTCGTATTTATAGGATAAAAAACAACCATATTATACGGGAAACAAAATTTCCAAAAAGTCAATATATTGCAGAAAACGTGATTGTATTCATAATCCTTGAACTCAAGGGGGTGTTACGCGTGCCCCTTGCAACTAATGAAAAGTAAAAACAGAGGAATTTTCTTCGTAATTCCCACACAATTACACAGTCCTAAAACAGAATAAAAAATAAACCAAAAGTCTTGTAAACAAAGAACTTCCTCAGATTGTGGACATTCCAAGGCCTTGGCATCGGGTTCTCGTCCAGATCTGCCAACTTGTAGGCCCCAATGCCCACAATTTCAGTTACTCGATATGGGCCTTCCCAATTAGCCCCAAACTTTCCCTCGTTAGCCACTTTGGTATTGCCCAGTACTTTTCGAAGCACAAGGTCTCCAATACCAAATTCTCGAGGGTGGACATATTTGTTATAACCCTTCATCAGCTATTCTTGGTATGAGGCTAGATGGACCAGACCTCTTTCTCTCCTTTCCTCGGCCAGGTCGAGCTCAATTTCAAGGGCCCTGTCATTTCCTCCACTTTCAACCAAAGCAGTTCTGTTGGTTGGGAGACCAACTTCGAGTGGAATGACAACCTCTGTACCATAAGCCAGGGAATATGGGGTCTCCCCCGTAGACCTCCTGGGTGTTGTACGATGAGCCCATAACACAAGTGGTAATTCATCAGGCCACTTGCCTTTTGCCTTATCCAACCTTTTCTTGATCCCATCAAGAATGGTCTTGTTGGAAGCTTCTGCTTGCCCATTGCTCTGAAGGTAAGCTGGGGTCGAATAATAGTTTCTTATTCCATACTGGGAACAGAAAGCCTTGAATTTCTTCTAGAACTGTGCCCCATTATCTGTGATCAAAGAATATGGGACCCCAAAGCAAGTAATGATATTTTTCCACACAAACCTTTCTATCATGGGTTCAGTGATTTTGGCCAAGGGTTCTGCCTCAATCCACTTTGTAAAGTAATCTGTGGCAACTAATAGGAACTTTCTATTTCCTGTTGCTTTATGGAGTGGACCCACGATGTCCATTCCCCATTGGGCAAATGGCCAAGGGCTAGTTAAGGGTACCAGATCCTCGGATGGTGTCCTTATCATAGGTGAGAACTTCTGGCATTTCTCACAAATCTTAACATAGACCTTAGCATCCTCCTGCATGTGTGGCCACCAATATCCCTGGGTAATTGCTCGGTGGGCAATAGATCTGCCCCCAGCATGGCTTCCACATGTTCCCTCGTGTATCTCATGGAGGAATTTTTGCACCATCTCGGGGTGTACACAGAGCAAATACGGCCCATTGAAGGACTTTCTATACAACTTCCCCTCGGGGGACAGCCAAAACCTTGCAGACTTGGTTTTGATCTTATGTGCTTCCTTCTTATCTGAAGGAAGTATTTCATCTCGTAAAAACTCCACAATTGGATCCATCCAACTTGGTCTTTGGTTCACGTCCAAGACCAAATCTATATTCCTGCCGATGCTCGGCTCAGCCAAGTAGTCAACTGCTACTTTTCGTTTAAACTCAGTTGGGACAGCTGCAGCCAGCCAAGCCAAAAAATCCGCGTGGGAATTCTGTCCAGAGCTTATCTGTTCAATACATACCCTCTCGAAGGTATTAAGTAAACCTTTGGCTGCCTCCACATAGGCCGCCATCTTCTCATTTCGAGTGTAGACACCTCCCAAGCGGGGCATCGCCATACAGATTGGTCACGTTTGTTTGCTCGATTGGTTGCTTGCTTCATAGACCAAGATCGTGGACATTCCCATGGCTAGGAACATCGCCACACGATAGCGGTCATCATCAAAACAGAGTCGCCACCCAGTTTACCAAAACTGGGAAAATAGACAGAGATTCCGAGTACGGGAGCCAAAAGTACAATAAGGGGAAGGTGTTAGGCACCCCTCTTTGCCCAGTCATGAGACTGGCCCATAATCATTCAACATAAGACATATACATGCTTTATTTAATTCTAACACGTAGTTTGTTTTTAGCCTTTAAGCAGTAAATGGTGAGCCAAGACTGTAATTGAAGCATGCATCAGAAAGCAGAGAAGCAAAACAAGCTGTCCCAGGGTAATGGATCCCACGGCCGGTGAATGGATGTCACGGCCGAGGGATCCTCCTAGTTTGATGTATTGGCCGAGGGATCGAAGCCCCGGTCGATGTTCTTCCTCACACCAGACAGAAAAATTAGCAGATGACTAAATGCTACGATTAATTATAAATACGATAAGTAAAACAAACCAGAGGCCGTTGGGCCTCACCACCTTGATCCCACAGTTGCTTGATTGCTTTTGGATTTGATTGCGATGGACTGATTGCTTCTTGAAAACCCTAGGGTTAGGGTTTGAACTTTGGGGTTTGATCGTCAAAGTGATGGCTGCCTTCGGGAGGTTAGGGCTTTTGAAGAAAGGGTTTGAGAGAGTATTTTTGCAGAGTTTCGGAGCTTGGGTGAGTAATTTCACTTGTTAATTTCAGAGCCCAAAGGCTTCTTTATATAGGCATAGGGATGACTCACTCCGGCCAATCGAAATGCACGATTGCAATTGCAATTGCAATGCAATTCAAACTCTTCGTTGCAATCTCTGAACGTGGCCCGAACGCATCGGAGAGGTAGTGTAGTTGGATCAAACAATCGACAGAACGTTCCAGAGTCTGGAAAAAGGACGATCTGGCGGCCGAGCAATGGATCTGGCGGCCGAGGAATGGATGTTGCGGCCGAAGGATAGATCTTGTGGCTGAGGGATTGATCTCTCAGGGAGATTTTCTAGCAACAGGTTGCTCGGGTGAGGAAATGATATTAAGGCCGTGAGATCGATGTTACGGCCGACAGATGGATTCTCCTAGGCTTCTGTATTTTCTGTCTGAAAGGCTATATGGCTCTGGATGGGGTCCTCTAAGTGGCTCAAAGTTCTTACCGAAAGTCCTAAGGTTCGCAAGAAGGCAATCAGCAATCACTGTATCCATTTCATCATCGGGATGGTCCCCAAGGTGGGACTTGAAATAATCGTTAGGCCAAATTGGGGTGTCTACAGATGCCCTTCTTTGACTGAGCTCAGACGGATCGCGAGACATGTTTGAGTAAAAGTTAAAGCTGTAAAAGCAACTCAATTTGGTCCAACCACTATTCCAAGGGGTTTTCAAAAAAGGTTTTTATTATGGTCGGGCCGGGAGGCTGCCTACGTATTCCATAGGGGAAATTCAGACCAACCGTAGTTCGGGCAATAAAGAAAAAAGAAAAAGTTTGGAGGGTTAGAGACAGAAGACGTACCTAGACTGAGCCAGGGTTTTGGCGAAGAGTAGTTGAAGGAGCGCGGGGCTGCCAGGGGAGTTTTTGCGGAGAGCTTCCTTAGTATTTTGGGGTAGATCAGTACACGACAGATGCGTTCGCTTTTCTTGATCATCCTTACTTTGACTGAGGGGAGCTCGGTAGAGTAGCCTATCCTTGCGAATGAGCTGGAAGGAATTGATGTAGTCGAGGTGGAATCCAAGCCATCTGCTGGGGATGAATTGGATGCCGGTATGGGGGGCGTAAGGCCAGTAACTAGAGCACAGAGCTTTGGGATGAAGGAACTGAGGCACGGAGCCGGTTGTAGTCATGAGGCGAGAGCCTAAGGTGATAGAATCGAGGCGTAGAGCCTGCTGTGGTCATGAGGCGAGGGCCTGAGGTGAGCTTAGAGCTGGATGGAACCGAAGCGCGGAGCTGGTATTGATCATAAGGCGAGAGCCTAAGGTGTCGGAGCTTAGAGCTTGACGTGATTTGAACCGAAGCGTAGAGCTGGTTGCATTCTGATGGTTTGTGCACGGAGCTTTCTCATCTTAAGTTTTGGCGTAGAGCCAAAGGATCGAGGTACTGGATCGATCAATAAAACCGAGGCATAGAGCCGGTTGATTGCAGGGTTGACCTGTTTCATGAGAGATATGCAGAGTGTATATGTGTGATGATGTTGGTTAGATATGAACAAATATGATGATGCAGACTCGATGTGATAATGGTAACGCAATTGATGCAAATGTGCATGGACCCGTGCGTGTGTGTTGATTTAAGCTTAGAGCTTCTATCAAGTTCCGGACTTGAGCATTCAAAGCATAGAGTTCGAGCATTCGGACGGCAGAATCCGAGCATTCAAAGTACAGGCTTTGAGTGTCCAGTATGCAGTGGTTGGGCATTCAAGCGTAGAGCTTGAGCATTCAAGTATAGAACTTGAGCATCCAGTACACAGTGGTTGGGCATTCAAAGAGCTTCGCGCATTCAAAATGTTAGATTTTGAGAATTCAGGTGTAGAGCCTGAGAATGATGATGTCTTGTTTGGGGCGGCGTAGAGCCTGTTGAGATAGTTACGGCTTCGAGCCAGTTTAGATAGTGGGCCTGGAGCCGCTGAGTGACAGGTGAGGGCGTAGAGCCGCTGAGTTGGTGAATACGGGCATAGAGCCGTTGAGATAATGGGCTTGGAGCCGTTAAGTTGATAGAGATGGTGGGCACAGGGCCGCTGAGTTGATACAGGCATAGAGCCGCTATGATAATGGGCTTCGAGCCGCTGAGATGGGGAATACGGGCATGGAGCCGTTGAGTGGTGGGCTCGGAGCCGCTGAGTGATGATTGGGCTTGGAGCCTATTGAATTGTTTGATAATGATGAATAGCAAAGCTGCTGAATGAGTTGATAGTTATATGGTTGCTGGAGTAGCAAGCGTAGAGCTGCTGGATGCCTTGAGATGGGCTTGGAGCCGCTGAGTTGTTTGATAAATAGCAGAGCTGCTGGTTGTTTTGGTTTGCTGTAGCAATAGCTTTGGTCAGCAGTTTGTGGAGAGAGAACATTCCTTATGCTTGGATATGCCCCCAAGGCTAGTTCTGATCACGTTGTATTGGCTCGGGATGCCCCCAAGGCTGACTTGATTTTGCTTTTGTTGGTCACGGACCCAGAATTCTATAATGGCTTGAGTTAGTGCACTGAGCAAAATCTGATGTGGCTGAGGGGAATGGATTAGGGGGCCAAGAGATCGATCTCTCGGCCGAAGGATTGATGTTGCGGCCGTGAGAAAGCCAAAGGTCAGAAAATCGATTTAAGTTCGGTTTAATCGATCTCGCGGTTCAATTAATCTTTTCTCCTCCTTCTTCTTCGTTCCTCTCGTTCGACGACTACGCTCACTCGCCGCCGTCCTCCTCCCTCACCGCCAGTGACCATCATCTCCGGCCGCCGTCGCTGGTTCTCGCAGCCCTTACTGCCGGTTTGTTCTTGCTTCAAACAGGATGGGCGTTCCACCTTCTGTCGACTTACCGCCATCCTCTTCTACAAATGTTGCGGATTCTTCTTCTCACCCTCTGTGTAGGTGTGAGTACCCTTCGTCCGACGAAGAGACGATTGAGGAGCCCAGTTTGTTTGATGCCGCTACCTACGTTCTTCCTTCGTGTAGGTTGGGTTTTGGCGGTTTCTTGCAGTACCGCCCTCCTGTGGGTGGCCCAGAGGCCGAGGTGGTTCGTCGGGAACCTGAGTTCCACCTGAGTGTTCTGAATCTACCGGTGAGTTTCCTGAAAAGTAAATAGTTTACTTTAGTTTAGTCATTTCGACTTTGTATGATTTAAGAATGAATCTCTTATTTGTGGGATGAAATCCCTTTTAGCTAGGGGCATGAATGAGTCGGAATTGTTTTGTCTTGAAGAAACTGAAATGACTATGCCCCCTGTTTTAGGCAATGCATGCTTTTTAATTGTTAACTTGATGCCCCTAGCTTTTTATTTGTTCATGCAACCGTGAGATTAACTCCCTTTTCGTCTTTGACAGAGAAATAGGAGACTCGAGGCTCGAGGTGGAGGCAAGGAGGTGCATAGGTGGTTTTTGATGTTGCCAGGGCAGGCTCGGGAACTGGTACGTGCTGCTGGCTTCGAGGCATTTGTTCTGGGCCTCAATGTTCCGAAGATGGACTGGTCGTTGATGACGTCGCTGGTTGAGAGGTGGTGGGATACCACCAATACCTTCCACTTTCCTTCTGCTGGCGAGATGACTATCACTCCGGGTGACTTCTTTTTGCTGACTAGCCTGCGGGTAGGCGGAGCTTCTCTTCGAGTTGACCCCAGGCTTTGGGAGCGAGCAGGTGCTTTGGAGTGGTTTCTGGGCAAGGTGCCCCCTGTTCGTTCTCGGAGTCATATTGATCTTGCTTGGCTAAGCAAGACTTTCATGACGGCTGACATCCTGACCCAGGTAAGCATGGAGCAGCTGACGCGGGCTTTCCTTCTCTACCTCCTTGGGCAAACGTTGTTTGCCAACAAGGATGGCTCGGTACACACAGTTTCTGGCTCCCTTGCAGCGTTTGGAGGCTGTTAAAGAGTTTGATTGGGGATTGTCTGCTTTGGCCACTTTGTATGGCAATCTAGGAGCTTGCTCACGGGACAAGAGTCCCATACTTGGCGGTCACTATCGGGTGCTTGAGGTATATATCTTTCTCTCTTGCTTCCTTTCCTGTTTTGACTTCTCCTAGTATTGAACTTATTTTGGTTAATCTGCTTTTCAGCTCTGGGCTTTCGAGCACCTTCTCCAGTTTCCCCCTGAGATTAGACACGGAGATGCAAACTGTATACCTCGCTATGAGCGATGGTTGGTGGGGCAACGGAGGCCACGGTCACCAGTTTTGAGCCTTCCCGAGTGGCGGCGAGTTTTGGACCGACTGACAGTCGATCAGGTACTTTTCTCTTTGTACTTCTTGTCTTTAGACTTCCATATTCTTGTGTTAGGGCTGATTTGACCTTGCTTTGTAGGTACGGTTTGACCCTTGGGGTGGTGTACCAGAGGACGCCCCTCTTGCACGTTCCAGGGTTTTGGATTGTACCCGTAGCTTGCTCGAGGGTCCATTTTGCCGAGCCTAGTACTTAGGCGATCGGGTGGCTAGTCAGTTGCGCCCGCGTGCTGAGGCGCTTCAGTTTGTTCCTCCTCCTCCTCCAACATCGATGAGGTCTACTTCTTCGATGTCTAAGGAAGACATGAAGAATGCTCGGATCAGAGATTGGGCAGGTTTGCTTCTTCGGGCAGGAGACTACATGGAGTACTGCCGTCTTCACCTAGCTTCAGCGGTTGTAGCTCCCCCTGTTGCTCCTGTTTGGCCGCGAGCCCCTTCTTTTGTTTCCTTCCATTCGGACGATGGGGAGGAGGAGCGCCTGGCTCTTACTCCTTGCGTGACCCAGCTTTATACGCTGCCAGCTGGGGTTTCACAGGTATTACCTTATTTCTGAACTTTGCTTTTTCCTGCTTTATCATTGTATCTGTCGCTCCTATATTTGAGATGCCTGGTTTGTTTTTGTAGGTGCCTGCTGAGATAGTGCAGGAATGGCTTCATGACTATCAGAGTGCAGAGGCTTTGGTTCGGAGACAGCGCCGTAGGATCCTCGAGGTATGACTCTCTTAATATGTTTCATCTGCTTGGTATCATCCCTTGAATATGAATGTTTGTATCCTTTTTGGTTGCAGCTTGAGGCTGAGGGAGCGCCGGCTGCTGGCGGGGAGGATGTGGGAACTAACGAGCAGTCCCCGTCTCGTCGCCATGATTAGCTTTCAGGATTTTCTCTTTTCCTGTCCATAGTTAGTAAAAGAGACAAACATAAATTGTATAGTGAAAACAACCACAACGAGAGTTTTGTAACTAACTTTTTTTTATGAAATGAAAGCTTTTTTGTACCCCTAAATGCTTTAAGATATGCATGTGAAAGTCAGAACATGGCTTTTTCGAATAAGCGTTTACTGATAGACAGTAGTCTTTGTGAAACGGAGTATTGGCCGAAGAATCGATCGGCCGATGTATCAATTCTTCGACTGTTTTCCAAAAGTAGATTTTGCTTCGGCCAAGTGGCATTCTCTTTCCTCTTCCTTCTTATGCTTGGTTTTGATTTGCTTTTGCCATATTCCATAGTCTGATTGCCAAACTCAAGAGCTTTTGAGGTATCATGCTCATTGTGTTAATGACTTTTAGGTTAGAGGGGATGAATTATAATTCTTGTGTCTATTGTTGTTGTCAATTACTCAAGAAAAGCATACTCATCTTTTGCGAGCTCAATACGCAGGGTTAGCTATGCCTATCATTGAGCACAAATCTTTTGATGTTTTTTTTCTCTCTCCAAATGTTTGGGCTGCATTTCGATGTGAGATTGCCTACATATCTCAATCAGGGAATCAGGCCTTTTACGTAGTTCCAAGATCTCCACCTTTGAGGTCGTGTTTCCACTCTTGGTTTTTCTTCTCACATGCTCTAAGTTTTGCCTAGGTTACCTGATGGAGGTTGAGTCCCTAGCGAGCTTTTGAATGTCTTATCTTTTGCCTAGGCTGCGTTTTTTGCATCTTTTTGTCCTAGCAGGCTTTGCTCTTACTTTTGCTTGGGTGCTTAGGTTACCCAACGAGCACTTTTCTCTCAAGAGGCTTTCTGCGTGTTGGGGAGGAATTTGATGGAGGTATTTTTCTGAATCTCCTGTCGTATTTGTGCTTTCATAATAGGTAAGCTAACCCTAAGTGTTCTCACGGAGATAGTGTCTTCTTTCTAAGTTTTGACAAAAAACCTAGTTCTTCAAGTGACTAAAGTTCATCATTTCCTTCCCTTTCGTCGGGGACACAAAGGACTTGATCCATTTGAATTTTCCTTTGTTTTGGCAATGAGAGTATAGCGCATGGCAATTGCAATTTAGGAATTTAGATTTAAGATAAGCATAATCTGGAAGATGAAAAAGAAGTTCTCTTAGCGGAAATAAAATGCCCAAACAGGGGCCCAAAACTCGTTCTAGTTTGATTTAGAAAACAAAAGCAATGTTTAATGTTCTTTGCCATGTTGTGACTTCTCAACTACTGTAGCATTTTGGGGTTGTCTTCTTTCCCTTTGTCTTTTGTAACTTTATACTCTTTTCCACCATCTTCCTTGCCAAACAGAGCCTTTGAACTGGGTCTGCCCTTGAAGCTTGCATGGTGGCTACCTCCTTGAGACATGAGCAATCCCCAAATGGAAGTGTCGGCCTGGGTTTTCATCACCCTTTCTTTCTCCTCATTGATTGTGTAGTTGTCAGCTATTTCCACTTAGTCGAATAGTGATGCTAAGGAGATTTCATCGAGTGGATCATCGCATTCTTCTTCCATTTCATCAAAGTCGCTTTCCCCTGTCTTATATGGCTCTGCGTATATGAAATCTAGATCTTCTCTTTCCTCTATCCATTGGCTATAGTCGCACTCGTCGTAAGGGTTGACCCATGGCTGCATTTGAAACTCCTCTACTTTTTCTATGAGATTGATTGTCTCCCAAACAATGGGCGGTGTTGGAATTTGGGGACGGTTGATGCGTACCACTATTTGGGCAGGCTCGAAGCGAGCGTGTCTTCTCATCATGATGACCCTTTCTTTTTCCTTCTTCCTATTCTCAAACCAGATACGAAGCCATTTGTCATATTCTACAAATGGAATGTCTGGATCTTCCAAATTGTGTTTTGCCCAGGAATGTTCTTTCCATTTCCTTAGCTTTTCTTACTCTGATTGATCTTTGCTACTTATGTCAGACATGTCGGGATCGATCACTTCTGATTGATTGGACTCATTGTTTTCCTCCTCTTCCATCATAAAACATTCATCCTCCTCGGGGAAGGTTAAGGTTGGTTTGGTTGTCTTGGACAATATATAGGCTAGGATTGTATGCGGGGTTGTGGGATAGACTTATGAGATTGATATTTCGAGGTGGTGGTTCAGCATTATGAGTAGGGAGTGGGTTGGCTTGCCCATCAGGTTTTGGAGGTTTTATAGTTCGGCTATCAATAAGGTCTTGAATGTCATGGCGGAGACGTATGCAGTTGTCTGTTTCATGCCCAGGGTGTTGGTGGTAGGCGCATTGTTTGTTAGGATCATGATTTGGGCCGTAGGGTGGCTGAGGAAGTGGTTTGTTTAAAGGTTTGAGATGCCCCTGGCGGCTGAGAATTGTCAAGGCTTAGGATAATGTCATGTAGAGGGGATCAAAATTGCGGCGAGGTCGATTTGAATTCCGGGATGAGCTAGCTTGGAAAGGATCCTGAGGCAGGGATGTGCCAAGGGCATTTACGGAGGCGTGAGATGTACGGCTAGAAAAGGTTTTCTTTGGTGGATGGGGAGCTTCTTCTTTCGCAATGAGCCCTAGCTTGATTCCATCTTCGATTTGCAACCCAGTGGCATGAAAGTGTTTGAAATTGGTGATAGCCTGTGTGTAGATGTGCCTGAGATATTTGGGTTGCAGGTTCTTGACAACTATCCTCACTTGATCTTCCTCGGAGGGGCGGTTCTTCATTTTGGCAGCCTTTTCCCTCCATCTTGCCACAAAGGTAGCAAAGTCCTCATTGGATTCTTGTTTGGTCATTTCCAAGTCTCGAGTTGTCAGCTCGATTTGGACATTATATGCATATTGCTTGACAAAAGCGTTGGCAATTTCTGGCCAGGTCTGATAATGCACGAATTCCAAAGTGAGGAACCAGTCGAGAGCGCTTCCGGTGAGAGTCCTTTGGAACAATTGAGCGATGAGCTCATCATTCAAGCCCATTGGCTTCAGGGTGTTGATAACGTGGAGAACATGACTGGTAGGATTGCCAGTTCCATTGAATTTCTCGATGTTTGGCATTTTGAAATTCTCAGGTAGTTTGGATTCTGAGAAGAGGCAAAGTCCTTCAAAATCCAGAATTTGGTCCCTTTGTGAACGGGCCAAGGCTTGTTTGACTTCCTTGACTTGCTTGGTCAATTCGGGACTTTCTTCCAATATCACTTTATGGGGATTCTCGTCTTCCATCGATCTTTCCTCATCCTCAGCATCCCTAGCTGCATTTTCTGCTAGCAGAGCAGTGATTTGAGCTTGGAGGTCGGCAATAGTGGTGTCGTTGTCTGCCATGAAGGTAAAAGGTTTGCTTGACGAAGCTTGGGATTTAGTAAATGACGGAGTCTGTTGAGGGGATGACCGGGAAGTTTCCAGAAGCGGTTGGGATCGTTGTGGTGAGGGTGTTTTGGCAGATGAGGACGATAGACGAAATGGTTGCAGAGACCTCTGTTTGGCGTAGCTTCGGGTGTTATAAGAGTATAAAGTTGGCTGTGGTTGCTTCTTTGATTTACCTATTGTGCCTGCTCGAAAAGTAGAGTACCTGAAAGTCAGTATTTGGCTCGTGTAGGGTTAGGATTTGGGTTGAAAATCCCAACCCTTCTGCACAGAAAGAGTTATTTACAATAACAAATGATACAGGGTGTGAGGAAGAACTTTTGCAAGCAAAATGCAAGTAGGTTCCTAGCCTGTAGATTCCTGTCTTAGTTTGATAAGTTCTATGGCTTTCTAATACATGCAAGGTTTTGGTAGTCTCAGTGTGCTCCGTTGTCAAAGGGCACCGACCCTCTCATCAGCCCATCATAGGCGGTGATTGGGTGATTCCCTTTTTGATATACCACTAGGTACGAGTGACTGTGGAGTTTTCTGGAACCCCCAACATAGCCCGTGTCATGCCGGGATATCAGGTGAACTCAACGGGTTGCCCGCTCGATGCATATGATAGATGAATTAAACAAGGCATGTATTAGTCTTATGTTGAACTTTTTGGTTATGGCTCTCAAGTCCCAGCAGAGTCGCCAAAAACTGTAAACACCTCCCAAGCGCGGCATCGCCATACAGATTGGTCACGTTTGTTTGCTCGATTTGTTGCTTGCTTCATAGACCAAGATCGTGGACATTCCCATGGCTAGGAACATCGCCACACGATAGCGGTCATCATCAAAACAGAGTCGCCACCCAGTTTACCAAAACTGGGAAAATAGACAGAGATTCCAAGTACGGGAGCCAAAAGTACAATAAGGGGAAGGTGTTAGGCACCCCTCTTTGTCCAGTCATGAGACTGGCCCATAATCATTCAACATAAGACATATACATGTTTTATTTAATTCTAACACGTAGTTTGTTTTTAGCCTTTAAGCAGTAAATGGTGAGCCAAGACTGTAATTGAAGCATGCATCAGAAAGCAGAGAAGCAAAACAAGCTGTCCCAGGGTAATGGATCCCACGGCCGGTGAATGGATGTCACGGCCGAGGGATCCTCCTGGTTTGATGTATCGGCCGAGGGATCGAAGCCCCGGTCGATGTTCTTCCTCACACCAGACAGAAAAATTAGCAGATGACTAAATGCTACGATTAATTATAAATACGATAAGTAAAACAAACCAGAGGCCGTTGGGCCTCACCACCTTGATCCCTCAATTGCTTGATTGCTTTTGGATTTGATTACGATGGACTGATTGCTTCTTGAAAACCCTAGGGTTAGGGTTTGAACTTTGGGGTTTGATCGTCGAAGTGGTGGCTGCCTTCGGGAGGTTAGGGCTTTTGAAGAGAGGGTTTGAGAGAGTATTTTTGCAGAGTTTCGGAGCTTGGGTGAGTAATTTCACTTGTTAATTTCAGAGCCCAAAGGCTTCTTTATATAGGCATAGGGATGACTCACTCCGGCCAATCGAAATGCACGATTGCAATTGCAATGCAATTCAAACTCTTCGTTGCAATCTCTGAACGTGGCCCGAACGCATCGGAGAGGTAGTGTAGTTGGATCAAACAATCGACAGAACGTTCCAGAGTCTGGAAAAAGGACGATCTGGCGGCCGAGCAATGGATCTGGCGGCCGAGGGATTGATCTCTCAGGGAGATTTTCTAGCAACAAGTTGCTCGGGTGAGGAAATGATATTAAGGCCGTGAGATTGATGTTACGGCCGACAGATGGATTCTCCTAGGCTTCTGTATTTTCTGTCTGAAAGGCTATATGGCTTTGGATGGGGTCCTCTAAGTGGCTCAAAATTCTTACCGAAAGTCCTAAGGTTCGCAAAAAGGCAATCAGCAATCACTGTATCCATTTCATCATTGGGATGGTCCCCAAGGTGGGACTTGAAATAATCGTTAGGCCAAATTGGGGTGTCTACATCGAGCCTCGTATTTGCCGGACAGTTGGTTCACCATAAGTTGTGAATCACAATAAATCCTGATCCTTTTTACCTTCATAGTTTTTGCACTATTCAAGCCGACCAAGAGAGCCTCAAACTCTGCCACATTGTTTGATGCACTAAAGCTAAGCCGAACAGATTATTCCAGCATCACCCCTCCGGGAGGGAACAAAACAATACCAATACCTGAACCAGTGTTACAGGCAGAACCGTCGACGAATAGTTTCCATTCTAAAGGGTCTTGTTGGGCAGGTGCCTTACCTTTTTTGTTTGACATTTCAATTTTCTGCTCCTTTCTCGCAGGAGGCTGAGGTGCTACTGTTGGTGAGAATTCCGCCACAAAATCTGCCAACACTTGGCCCTTTATCGCAGTGCGCGGCTGGAAGTCAATAACATATTGACTTAACTCAACAGACCAGGTTGAGATCCGTCCAGAGAAATCTGCCTTTCGTAGCAGTGATCTCAACGGAAATTCAGTATAGACCCCGACTTTATGGCTTTGGAAGTAATGAGGCAACTTTCTTGTTGCTGTCCTCAAAGCAAGTACCAGTTTTTCGAGGGGCAGATACCTCGTCTCTGCGTCCAGGAGTGTTTTGCTCACGTAATAAACTAGGATTTGCTCGGATCCCTTATCCCTTAATAGAACTGCACTTACAGCATGTTCAGAAACTGCTAAATATAAAACCAAAGTCTCACATGGGTCTGGAGTTGACAGAAGAGGGGCTTGAGCCAAATACTTCTTTAAATCTCGGAATGTCTGCTCACACTCTGCTCCTCATTCAAATCCCTCTCTTTTCTTTAGCAACTGGAAGAAGGGCCTACACTTATCACTTGAACGGCTAATGAACCTATTGAGGGCCGCAGCCATCCCAGTCAACCTCTGGACCTCTTTTGTAGTGTTGGGACTTTGCAGCCTTTGTAAGGCCGTTATCTGATCAGGGTTTGCCTCGATTCCCCTTAAAGTCACAAGGTGACCTAGGAACTTTCCAGAACCAACCCCAAACGCACATTTCGAGGCGTTGAGCTTTAACTTGTATTCCCTCAAGATTTCAAAGGTCTCTTTCAAATCAAGTATATGCCCTTGTCGGGTTTTGCTCTTGACCACCATATCGTCTATGTATACCTCCATAGTCTGACCAAGAAGTTTTTTGAACATGATCGTTGCCAGCCTCTGATAAGTTGCCCCTGTATTCCTCAGCCCAAAAGGCATAACACTATAACAGTACAACCCACGTGGTGTAATAAAAGAAGTCTTTTCTTGATCAGGCCCAAACATGGCAATCTGATGATATCCCCGATATGCGTCGAGGAAACTCATCCGTTCATATCCAGCAGTGGCGTCGACCAACTGATCGATCCTTGGAAGAGGGAAGCTATCTTTAGGACATGCTTTGTTCAAGTTTGTGAAATCCACACAGACACGCCATTTCCCATTCTTCTTCTTTACGACCACAGTGTTGGATAGCTACTCTGGGTAGTAAACTTCTCGTATCGCTTTGGCCTCTAACAAACGATCTACTTCTTCAATGACAGCGTCAACGTGTTGTACAACTGCTCTTCTCTTCTTCTGAATAACAGGCTTATGCTGTGGGTCAACATTTAGGTGGTGGCAGATCACATCTGCATCCACTCCAGGCATTTCTTCCGGTACCCAAGCAAATACATCAACATGTTCTTCAGGAAACCCACCAATTTGGATTCTTCCTCGTCCGGCAGTGATTCCCCAATTAGAAAATACCTCTCAGGATCAGTCTCGTTGATCTGTATATTCTTCAGGCCTTCTACTACTTTCTCTGTTGGATCTATTCCAACATCCTCAACAGTTGGCTGATCCGGTATTTCTACCATATGAACCTGATGGGCCTTTGGAACTTTCTTGATGATAGAAATCAGGCACTGTTGTGCTGCCTTCTGATTACCCTTGATCTTTTCTACTCCATTAGACCCTGGGAATTTCACCATCTGGTGATATGTAGAGGAAACAGCCTTCATTTTATGTAACCAAGTCCTCCCTATAATCGCATTATAGGAGGATGGAACATCTACAACCAAAAAATCAGTTCTTAAGACCACTGATCTAACCTGAACAGGCAGTGTCACCTTCCCAAGGGGCCAAACTGCTCATGCACCAAACCCAACCAAGGGTGTAATAGATTGTTCCAAATCTGTCTGTTTCAGCCCCAACTTTTTGAATGCATTGTAGTACAACACCTCTGTACAGCTCCCTGAATCCACCAGGATTCTCTCAATGTCATATTCCCCAATTCATAGAGTTATGACTAATGCATCGTTGTGGGGTATCTGGACTTCTCCCAGATCCTCGTCTGTAAAAACTATGCCCTCGTTGGACATGTCATTCTCTCGCCCTCTTTTGTTCCCCAATCGCATAACATGCTGGTCATGCTTGGCTTGCCTTTGGAGCAGCCTCACCTCATTCCTCGTATAAGGTGTAGCCAATCCATGTATCATATGGATCACCCCCTTAGGATTCTGCTCGTAATCCAACTCCATTGCTTTCCCTTTATCTTTGGGATCTTTCTGAATGAATTCCTTAAGGTAACCGCGAGAGACTAAATCATCGAGATGTCTCTTGTACATTTCACAATCCTCAGTCATGTGGCCCCAATCCTTGTGGTAACTGCAGTGCTGGTTCGTAGCACGTTTTGCATCCTTATCTCCTCCTAGACTTGGGGGCCATTTAAAGTAAGGCTGATTCTTTATTCGATAAAGAATCCTATAGATGGGCTCCTTCCAAACAGTGGTAATTGAAAAGGACTTAGGATCAGGTGCCTGCTTTTCCTTGTATGGCTCTTTCTTAGCCTGCCCATACTCTTTCCTCTCTCTATAGGTCTTGGGCTTTTGCTTATCTACCCTCTTTGCTGGGGTTTTTGGCTGTTCGGCTATGACCTTACCATCCTCTCGGAGTATGTCATCTTCCATTCTGGCGTGTTGCTCTATTCGCTCCATCAGCCTTGCCAAAGTCTGCATAGGATGCATGTTCAATGAGTGTCGTAGCTCCCCCCGAACAGGTAGGCCAGTCTTGAATGTAGCAATTGCGTATTCCTCACTGCAACTGTCAATCTCATTGAAAGTTTCCCAATACTTTTTAGTGTAGTCCCTGATCGGCTCGCTTTCCCCCTGCTTCATCGTGGAGAGGCTTTCGAATGTTTTAGGGGCCCTCCTACTTGTCAGAAACCGAGCAGTGAACTCCTCCGCCAGTTGCGCCCAATCACGTATGGAACGTGGTTCCAATTTATGGAACCAAGACAGAGCAACCTTTCCCAAACTGGACGGGAACATCTTGCACATGATGGCATCATCCCCATCATGCATAAACATAGCTTGTTGATAATGCTGTATGTGAGCAACGGGATCCGCATCTGTCTCGTACAGAATGAATGTACCGTGCTTCACTCTGCTCGGTAATCGTGCATCCCGCAACCTCCTTGCAAACAGAGAAGCTGCTATGTTACTTAGGGCTTCCCTTGCTGCTTCTCGTGCAGACATGGCCCCTTCTCCATTCTCTTTGGTCTTTCAAGCGTCAGATTTATTCCAGTGGGTATCAGGCCTCTCGTACCTGTCCCTATGGTGTTTGCGAGTGTTTTCCTCAGGTGAGGAGCTTCGGCTCTTACTTCTCCTTTTTCGTGGAGAAGATCTTTTCCTGCCGAGACTCCTGCTCGGGCTTCTGCTTCCCTTCCTTCGTGAAGAAGCTCTTTTCTTCCTTGGAGCAAGACTCCTACTTCTTCTTTGTGAGGGAGCTGCTTTATACGCTACAATAGCCCCTCTGTTCCCTTTGGAATGTCCTCGTGAAAGCCCAGAGTCCTCAGGATGTTCTCGGATCCGCTCTAACTCCCAGATTTCGTGTTCCCTTTTCCGAATTAATCGAGCATATTCCTCGACAACCTGCCTTTTTTTGTCAAGGATGTCCTCGTTGTTATGCACACTCTTTGAATGTGCAACCGACTCTCCCCTCTGATGGGATTTGCTCCTTCGCATAGATGTTGTAGCCGTTCTGCCCTCCTTATTCTTGGAGTCATCTTGGATGGTAAGAGGATCTCTGCTTGTTGTCCTCTTGCCATGCCCGCCAGTAGGCTTTCTCGGAGCACCTGGTGGGGATTTGTCTCCTCCCCCACCAGCCTGGTTCTTTTCAGTGAGCGGTGTGACTGGATCTACTTCCACCATGGTCGTATTTCAAAAGGGAACTCCTTCGTTTCCCACAGACAGCGCCAATTGTAGGTGGAGAAAAACAAACAGTACCTAGAACAACACTGAATCTCATCTCCTCACGTGGTGTTCAATCGGAATCCTAATGCCCTCGCCTGAAACCTAACCTATAAAACAGACAAGGGGTGAGCGCACCTTTGCCTCTCGTGGCAAAGGCCCTCCGATGCCTAAGTTAGTATCTCGTACTGTATCAAACCCTAATTATCAATAGGAAAGTATAGAGCGAATGCAACTTATTGCGTACCTTTTGACTCTAGGTTTACCTTGTATTTATAATCATACGTTTGCTTTCTCTTCAAGCATCCTTATTGCCCTAGGTATCCTGCCTCGTACAGGAATCCTGGCTTTCCTGGGGATCTCTTGCCCAATCAACCGAGATCCCTTACTCATAGGGTCTCTTCTTATTATGGAACTTGTTCCATAATAGGACTGTCTCCTTACCTATCTTTATTGAATATTGGGTTCTTCTTCTAGAACACTCCTACTGCCTTATCTCTTGAGACAACATTTCATCAGATGACTCCATCTGTTCGGCACATACTCCAACCGAACAAACTGCACCAATAAATGACTTCATGTCTTTGGCCCACCTCAGCCGAACAGACTGTACCTATCTAATGACTTCTCATGTCGTTGGTCCCTTTCAGCCGAACAGACTATCTGGTCCGATGACTTCTCGTATCTCCGGATCATCTCGCCGTCGTCCATCTTGCATGGAGTCTCATATCACTTTTCTCATTACACGGATCTGGCTTACCACGTGTTTGGCCACTAATTGTATCTGTTCGGGAATACCTCCCTACAGTAAGGTCCTCGAGGGTGTCAGGCCCAAACAACAGCACTTCGGCTTCCTCAGCTTCTTCGACCAAACCCACTTGAGAGAACTTCTTGAACATCAGCTCCAAGCTCTCATGATTGAAAGACCTTAGCCAGTCAGTCTTCTCCTTTGTAAGCTCCTCATCACTGTCAGTCCAGGTGCCGACAGTGAAGACCGCAATTGCCCAACCTACAGCCATCATGTTAACCTCCGGTTCAGACGGGATGGATACGATTGGTTTAGGTTGATCTATTGGGACAATGTAGTGGCTAGGGTTGAATATGGTGGAGCTAGGGTTGATTTGAGTGGAGGTAAGCGATATCTCGCTAACATAAGGGTTGGAATCGTGTTGAGGTAGGGAGTTGGAGATGACATTGGGCTTTGTTGAGGGTGGAGTTTAAAGAGTGTCGTTATCAATGAGATCCTGAATCTCATGTCGAAGACGATAGCACTTGTCAGTGGGATGGCCAGGCATTTGGTGGAAAGCATAGAAGAGGTTAGGATTGTAACCAGTAGGTAGGACTTTGGGAGGAAGAGTTGGGGTCAAAGGTTTGAGATGCCCAGATTTGATGAGCTTTTCCATCACAGCGGACAGAGGTGCCTCGAGGACAGAGAAATTCCGAGGTTGGGTTCGGGCCCGGAAGCTTTGAGTGTTTTACACTTGATTGACATTGGCGGTATGGTTGGGGGAAGCTACAGCATTGTCCCCACTTGTATCCGTATTGGCGTAATTGCTACTGCCAAACAACGCACTACTATTTCCAGAATAAGCCCTCGGCTTTGATTTCTGAGGATTGGAAGAAGAGGACTCCCCTCTTGGCAGAACTCCAGTTTGTAGTGCATCCTCGATAGCTAGGCCAGATTCAAAGAAGGTCTCAAAGTTTGTAGATGCTTGAACCAGCACGAGATGCTTGGCATAGTCGGGATGCAGTTTGCGGGAGATAATGCGGAGTTGATCTTTCTCGCTCGGGCGCTTAGTCATTAGAGCGGCTTTGGCTCTCCACCTTTTAACAAAATCCGCAAAGGACTCTTTTGCTTCCATCTTCGTGGATTCTAACTCTCGAGTAGTCATCTTGAGCTGAGAGTTGTAGTTGTACTGAGCGATGAAAGCAACCCCTATATCTTCCCAAGTCCTTCTTTTGGAAATGTTGAGTGACAAAAACCAATGGAAGGCAGGCCCAGAGAGAGTTTGAGGGAAGAGCTGAGACATAGCCTCACTTTCTACACCCAGTAGTTTCATGGTAGCTATAGACACCCCAATTTGGCCTAACGATTATTTCAAGTCCCACCTTGGGGACCATCCCGATGATGAAATGGATACAGTGATTGCTGATTGACTTCCTGTGAACCTTAGGACTTTCGGTAAGAACTTTTAGCCACTTAGAGGACCCAATCCAGAGCCAAATAGCCTTTCAGACAGAAGTACAGTATCCCAGGAGAATCCATCTGTCGGCCGTGACATTGATCACACGGCCCCAACTTCAATTCTTCACCCGTGAAGCCTATTGCTTGAAAAACTCCCTGAGAGATCGATTAACCAGCCGCCAGACCTATCCTTCGGCTGCAATATCATTCCTTCGGCCGTCACATCCTTTGATCGGCCGCCAGATCGTCTATTTTCCAGATTCTTGAACATTCTGTCAATCGTTTGATCCGTTCACAAAACCCTAGCAGCCTTTTTCCGATGCGTTCGGGCTACGTTCAGGGATCACTATGAAGAGTTTGTATCACTCCCCAACTCCAATTCCCACCGTGCATTTTGATTGGACGAGTTGTGTCATCCCTAGTGCCTATATAAAGAGGGTTTCGGCTCCGAAATTGAGAGACCAACACATCCCCATCAACTACGAAACTCTGCAGAAATACACTCTCATATCCCCTCTACAAAAGCCCTAACCTTCTGAAGGCAGCCATAATCCGACGATACAAACCCCGAAGTTCAAACCCTAACCCTAGGGTTTAAAGAAGCAGTCAGTCAATCACCCTTAATCCGAAGCAATCAAGCTACTGAGGGATCAAGGTGGTGAGGCCCAAGGGCCTCTGGTTCAATTTATTTTCCGTTCTTATGCTTAATCGTATCTTTTTGATTATCTGCTAATCGTCTGATCTGGTGTGAGGAAGAACATCGGCTGGGTAATCAATCCCTCGGCCGATACATAGAACCAGGAGGATTCCTCGGCCGTGAAATCTATTCACCGGCCGTGGGATCCATCTCCTTGGAACAACCTGTTTTATCCTGCTTTTCTGATGCATGATTTCAATTACAGCCTTGGCTCACCGTTAACTGTTTAAAGGCTAATTAATCAATCTACTTGCTAGAATTACATAAAGCATGCATTAATCTTATGTCGAACAATTATGGGCCAGTCTCACGGCTAGGCAGAGAGGGGTGTCTAACACCTTCCCTTCACTGTACTTTTGGCTCCCGTACCCAGAATCTCAATCTGTTTTTCCTAGTTTTCTTAAATTAGGTGGCGACTCTATTTCGATGATAACCGTTATCGTGTGGCGATGTTCCTAGCCATGGGAATATACACGATCTTGGTTTATGTAGCAAACATCCAATCAAACAGCAATGATAAATCTGTATGGCGATGCCCCGCTCCAGGGAGGTGTCTACAGTTTTTGGCGACTCCACTGGGGAATTGAGAGCCATAACCAGAAAGTTCGATATAAGACCAATACATGCTTTATTTGATTCATTTATCATATGCATTGAGCAGGCAACCTCGTTGAGTTCACCTAATACCCCGGCATGTCACAGGCTATGTTAAGGGTTCCAGCAAACTCCACAAGTCATTTGTATCTAGTGGTATATCAAAAAGGAAACTGCCCGATCGCCACCTATGATGGGCAGGCGGAAGGACCGGTGCCCTTTGACAACGAAGCTCCCTTGAGACTACCCAAACCTTACATGTGTTAGAAAGTCATAGAACTTATCAAACTAAGATAGGAGCCCGCAGGTTAAGGAATTTTTCCTGCATTTTGTCTTCAAGTTCTTTCTCACACCCTGTATTATTTGTTGCTATAACATTTCTTTCTGTGCAGAAGGGTTGGGATTTTCAGCCCAAATCCTAACCCTATACAGTCCAGTACTGACTTGTAGGTATTTTACTTTTCAAGCAGGCACAATAGGTAAAATAAAGAAGCAACCTCAGCCAGTTTTATACTCTTACAACACCTGAAGTCACACCAAACAGAGGACTTTACAACCGCCTCGTCCATCACCTTCGCCTGTCAGGACACCTTTGCCACAATGGTCCCAATCACTTTCAGGGACTTCGCGGTCATCTTCTCAACAAACTCGATAATCTACCAAGTCTCAAACTTCGCCAAGCAATCCTCTCATGGCAGACAAGGACATCACCATCGCTGAACTCCAAGCCTAGATTACTTACTTACTGGCAGAGAAGGCAGCAAGAGATGCCGAGGACAAGAAAGATGAGGAAGAAAACCTTCAAGGAGTGGTAATAATGGAGAACCTTGAATTGGCCAAACAAGTCAAGGAAATCAAGCACACTCTGGTCCGTTCACAGGGGGATCAAATTCTGGACTTTGAAGGACTTTGCCTCTTTCCAGATTCTCAATTGCCCGAAAAATTCAAAATGCCAAACATTGAGAAGTTCAATGGAACCGGTAACCCTACCAGCCATGTCCGTCATGTCATCAACACCCTGAAGCCGATGGGCTTGAATGATGAGTTCATCGCTCAACTATTTCAAAGGACTCTCACCGGAAGTGCTCTTGATTGGTTCCTCAGTTTGGAATTTGTGCATTACCACACCTAGCCAGAAATTGCAAACACTTTTGTCAAGCAATATGCATACAATGTCCAAGTTGAGTTAACCACTCGAGATTTGGAGATGACCAAGCAGGAGTCAAGCGAAGACTTCGTTGCCTTTGTGGCTAGATGGAGAGAAAAGGCTACCAAGATGAAAAACCGTCTTTCCGAGGAAGATCAAGTCAGAATAGTCATCAAGAATCTGCAGCCTAAGTATCTCAAATATATTTACACACAGGCCATCACAGATTTCAAACGCCTACATGCAACCGGGCTGCAGATTGAAGAAGGGATCAAACTGGGGCTCATTGGAAAAGAAGAAATTCCTCCACCCAAGAAAACTTTCCCAACTCGTATATCTCATGCCTCCGTTAACACCCTTAACTCAACCTTACCTCAAGACCCTTTCCAAGTTAGCTCATCTCGAAATTCAAATCGCCTCCGCCGCAACTTTGACCCTCTATATATGACCTCATCCCAAGCCTTAGCCATTCTAAGCCGTCAGGGGCATCTCAGACCTTTGAACAACCCGCCTCCTCAACCACCTTATGGCCCAAGCTATGACGCCAATAAACAATGCGCTTACCATGCACCAGCACCTCGGGCATGAGACAGACAACTGCATGCGTCTACGCCATGACATTCAAGACCTCATTGATAGCCAAACTATAAAGCTGCCTAAACCCAATGTGCAAACCAACCCACTCCCCACTCACTACACCGATCCGCCACCTCAAAACATCAATCTCATAAGCCTATCCAACAGCCCCACGTATAATCCTTTCCAATACATTGTCCCAAAAACCCAAGCCAAACCATCTCTGACCTTCCCTGAGAACGATGAGTGCTTTCTGACAAAAGAAGAACTTCATTTCCCCCACATCTATGCAATTGATGATGGGGATTGGTGGTTGGAAATGGGCCAAGCCCTGCCAAACGGTTGGGAAGTGGGAAGAGTCGAACCTGTTGATCCTTGGGGCGCTCAAGAGGATGAGATAGGTCATCTCACGAGAAGTGGAAGAGTATACAAACCTCCCAAACTAAGCGGAGAGAGTTCAACCTCAACCCGAGTAATGGAGGAAGAGGAAAACCAAAAGATCGAACCTGAGGAAGACAGGGTGCTGAGGCAATTAAAGAAGATTCAAGCAGATATCTCTATCTGGGGGCTGCTCATGTCTTCTTATGAGCATCGCAACTCCTTTTTCAAAACCTTGGGAAAAGCCAAAGTTCCCATCAATATTACCCCCGAGGATTTGGTAGGCTTTATAATGACATCCAAAGCCTTGAAGCCAACAATAGCTTTCACTGACAAGGATCTACCCCCTGAAGGTCTTGCGCACAACAAACCCCTCTACATCTCTCTCAAGTGCCTCACCAAATGGATCCCACTAGTCTTGGTGGATAATAGGTCTGCTTTAAATGTGTGTCCTCAAAGGACCCTTGACAAGTTAGGAGTAGGTGCTACTGATATACGCCCCTCAAGCCAAAGTGTAAGGGGTTATGACAACTTAAAGAGAAGAGTGGTTGGATGTGTTACCCTACCAGTAGAAGTAGAAAAGATCAAAAGAAATGTAGAATTCCATGTGATGGATATACCAGCCACCTTCAATCTTTTACTAGGAAGGCCTTGGTTACATGATGTTGGGGCAGTACCTTCCACTTTACATCAAAAGGTCAAGTTCGCAGTAGACGGAAGGGTCGTAACCATCCTAGGAGACTCATCAATCCGAGCTCACTCCGACACACCTGTGCAAGAAGTAGGAGCTGAAGAAACCTTTCTTACTGGGTTCAGTCTTGAGGAAGCAATTGTTGTGCAAGCATTAATGGCTGAAAGAAGTTTCTACATAAGCACCCCCACCATACGAATGATGAAGAAGCAGAACTACTGTCCTGGATTGGATTTAGGCAAAAGATCACAGGGCATCCCTGTCACGCCCTCGATTTTCAACATAAATATTAAAGTTTTCCATAAATAAAAATCCTCAAAATAGTACAAATATTACCCAAAAGCCATTTCAATTTCTCTTGTTCGCAAATCATTTCCAAACTCCAAGGCATTTCCAAATTTACATCATTGGCCCAACGGCCTAAAACCACTAGATCACGTTAAAAGAAAGTTAAGAGTTTACAGGAATCCTTCATTTAATAATAATAATAATAAGATTACAATTTCTTCATCTGGAGACAAATTTCATAAGAGATGCAAAATTAACTCTCTGAAGTCGCTTTCAAAATGTAGGATCACATGCAAGTACAGCAACCCATGTCACAGCCTCTGATTTGTACCTGAAAATGATAGGTTGAGCTACACTAGCCCAGTAAAAAAATCTATGCTAACTTTATGTGCATACGAGAAGACAAGTGCGAAAAGAAGGAGATCACGTCGATAGACAATAGCAATTAGAGCCAAATATGAATGTACTACATAGTCAAGACTTCTAAGAACTCAAGGAATTTCTCTCATTAACCCTCTTTTTCTCGTGTCACATCTCATCATTTAACACATCCCTATGATTAGATTCCGTTTATAGCCTAACTTGCAAATGCCTATACCGGTCTTCCTCACGTGTCACACTACGGTGGGTCATCGATGCCTCTTTGGCAAACACTCTACCAAATGAAAAATCGAACGACAAATACTAATAAGAATAGCGTAGTTAAAAATCCCACACGAAATCCGTTACCACAAGTCACCATACACTACAATGATATCCCAAATTCTTAGTTCAATACAACCAACATCGCCCTTAGAGTCACCACGGCTTTTCCCGGGTCTTTTCCCTAAGTCGAACCGGAAGAGAGTCACCGTGGCTTTACCCAGGTCTATTCTCAAATCCGCAAAGCAGTTGGGTCACCACGGCTTTATCCGGGTCTATTCCCTCTTTCACAGTGTAACAGGGTCACCATGGCTTTACCCGGGTCTATTCCCGCATTCACAAGGCACTTGGGTCACCACGGCTTTACCCGGGTCTATTCCCATATTCAACATATACTCACGATGCAAACCTATCGATACGACTTCATAATAGGGTTTACTGTATTACAATCATTAAGAGGGCAACACCCACATACCAACGAGTATAACAATCACGCCCTTCTCGCATAAACATAACTCATATCAATAATAAGTCATCACTCCACCATGTCTAATGTTAGTTTACCGATTAACCATTTCACCTTGCATTTTCCATGATCGTCATCATTTCACAATTATTGTTCATGTGTCCTCATACCACATTTCAATCAACACTCATCATAAATTCATAACTCAACATTTGTGCAATATTTTAGGTCTATCAAACTCATTCTTAAGTTGTGGCAACTAACCATCCTCCACTTCTACAGTCCTAACTTTTTGTATACTTAACCTGTCAACGTAATTTTGGTGGCAATTAAAAAATGACTTCAAAACCTCGAAATCGATATATCATGTGCTCAAATTGGACTTCGGACGAGGAAGTTATGGCCAGTCGAAGTTGGGCAAAAACCCAGAAAATGACAGCAACAGCAGAAAAACGAGGCAGCTGACACACTTTCACTCCTATGATCATAACTTTCTGTGTACTTAGATTTTTAAGGTGATTCTGGTGGCCCTAGAAAGATGACTTCAAGATCTCGAATTCGATATATAATTTGCATGTTTTTGATATCGGATGAAGAAGTTATGACTGTTCAAAGTTGGAAACAAACTCAGAAAAACGGCAGAACAGCAGAAAACGGGACAGCAAGAAGATTGTGGGGATTTCAAAGGAATTCAACAACAAATCTCAATACAATGATCAATAGCAAGTCTCAAACACTATATCAACTCATAAACACATAAAAGTAGTTAGATTTCCCTACCTCAAGTATCAAAGCCGAACTCATGAGATCAAACAAAGCCCTAGCCTCCAAAACTTCAAAATCAGCTGGTTCCTCCTTCCCCGAGCTTGACCCACGAAATTAAGGCTCAATAATGCGCATAGAAGGTAAAATAGAGGTGGGTTTGTGTAGAGCTCAAGTGATTTTGATGGGTTCTTGAGTGAGAATGGAAGAGAGCTGAGAGAGAGAGATATGCGAGAGTTAGAGAGAGAGCCGAGAGATAGAAATGAGAAAGAGGAAAGCATTCCTCTGGAATTTATTGGAAGACCAAGGAAAAATTATCCCCTACTTCTCACACCACACACTCACACGTGCACCTCTCACACATTTACCCTTATATCCTTTCACGAACACGCCGCACCATAATCCACACCGTCTATCTCGACAAGTCGTACGTTTACAAGAGAAAAATACGGCCTCAGAAATACGGGTCTCTACAATCCCGCAAATGATTGATCCCCCGCATAATCAATACGCTTTTGGTCTTGGCTACACCCCAACAGAAGCCGAAATAGAAAAGAAGAGAAGTATGGAGAAAGCTAAGGCAAGAGGAAGAAAGGGCAAATAAGAGAAACTCATGATCCCGAAAACACTCAACGGTTGGTTCGTAAGAGAAGGCGAAAACTTCCCATTATGTGGTTTCGCAGAAACATGGAAAGACGAGACCACCAAGCAAAGGCTTCCTGGGATGCAAATCTTTTTCGATCAAGAATGGACTGACAGTGATATGGAAGAAGAGCCAACAAATTCATCCCCCATTCCCGAAGACTGGACCGAGGTGCTAGTTGAGTTTGATCTAAAGATTCTGTTTGGCAAAGAGGAGGGTGAAGAAAAGTATAAAACTGTGAAAGACAAGGAAAAATGAGGAACTCCCGAGATGCTACAGTAATTGCATGACATGGCAAAAACATTACTTTCATTTCCTAAATCAAGCTAGGACACATTTTGGGCCCCTGTTTGGGCATTTTCATAGATAAACAAACTACCGTTTTATCTTTTCGTTTTATGCTTATTAAATGGTTTGATCCTTGAAATGCAATTGCTATACACTATAGTCTCTTTGCCAAAGAAGGGAAATTTTAAGAATCCAATTCTTTATGTTGTCAACAAAGAGGAAGGAAGGGACGAGGCCTGATTACTTAGAACTAAGTTTTTGTCGAAACTTAGAAAGAAGACACTATCTCCGTGAGAACACTTAGAGTTAGCTTGCCCATTATGAAAGTACAAACACCAAAGGAGATTCACAAAGATGTCTCCACCAAGTTCCTCTTCAAGATACAAAAAGCCTCTTGAGAGAAACGCTCGTTGGGTAATCCAAGCAACCCAAGCAAAAGTAAGAGCAAAAGCCTGCTAGGGCAAGAAAATGCAAAAATGCAGTCTAGGCATAAGTTAAGGCATTCAAAGGAAAGCTAGCTAGGGACTCAACCTCCGTTAGGTAACCTAGACAAAATCAAAAGCATGTGAGAAGAAAAACCAAGAGTGGAAATCCAACCTCAAAGGTGGTGATTTTGGAACTACGTAAAAAAGCCTGATTTCCTGATTGGGATACGTAGGCAATCTCGCAATAAGATGCGGCCCAAACATTTGGAGAGAAGATGTCAAAGTAGATTTGTACCCAATGATAGGTGTAGCTAACCCTGCGTATTGAGCTCGCAAAAAAGATGAGTTAGTCATTTTTCAGAGGATTGACAAAGACCAAAGTATACGAGAATCATTGCTCATCCTCTTTGACTCGAAAGTCACCAACATAAGGGACAAGATATCCCAAAAATCCCAAAACATGGCAAAAGAGACTGTGGAAATAGCGAAAGCAAATAAAAGGCATGAATCAGATTCAAGCATAAGAAGGAAAGAACGCCACTTGGCTAAAACAAAAGGTCCGACTTCTTTAGGGAATTAAAGTAGCGGCCGAAGAATGGAATCCTCGGCCGAGCAATCCATTCCTCGGCCAATGTTCTAATTTACCTACCAAAAGACAGATTTGCTACAAAATCACTTATCAACCCTCATAGCGAATACCTGTTTTAAACCATTGCATACAACTCTGAAGTATCTCAGGACAAAACATGTTCCCATAGGAATAACATAGTTCAATCATAAATGCTGAAGTTGCTTCACAAAAATACATATCCATGTCTATTTTTAGAACTAATGATACAGGAACAAGGAAAAGGGCAAGCTACTGCGCGCGACCCCTCTTGGATGCAGGTCGAGAAGAGGAAGGACGAAAATGCTCAGGAACTGAGATGCGGATCCGCCGTCCTTCGCCTCCACCTTCAACTTCAGCACATCTATCACCCGCCTCAGCGTCTCCATCACCAGCTCTGGTACTCCCGCCTTCACTGACGCCAGCACTCTGAGTAACAGACACCGTTGGCGCCCGCTCCGCTTCAAGCTGCATAGCACGAAATGTGAATGTTCAGGTTCACAAAGGATACATGATGGAAAGAAGAAAATTAGGGGACACGTACTGCAACTATCCGGCTGCGCTACCTCCGAACCAAGGCTTCTACACTCTGAAATGCACGCAGCCACTCCTGAACTATGTTTGCTGGCACCTGCAAAGGAAGTCACATCATTTATAGCAAAAAATAAAAAGGATATCAAAGGCAACCGAAAAATACAATGTTACCTGTTGGACGCCGCTAGGAAGCACATACAGCTGGTTAGCACATGGAGTCAACGTCAAACGCTCCTCTTCTCTGTTAGCATTATGGAAAGAGATGAAACTGGGAGCCTGTGGCCAAACGGGAGGAGCAACATCAGCAGTGGTAGCAGGTAGGGCCAGCGAAACCAAATGGAAGGACGAGTAATCTCTCGCCTGGAGAAAACTCGCGGCCGGCTGTCTCTCAAGAGCACGGAGCAAACCCTCCCCTATCAAAAGATGAGTCGACCTCATACCAGCTGGAGGAGGGAGAGCTGCAGCGCCTCTGAGCGTGGAAAGTACTGGCCGCTACCCTCTCTTCAAGATACCAAGCTCTCGAAAATGGCCTCTCTAGAAGGAAGTGCTGGCTATCCAAAGCCCGAGCCGAGGTCAACTCCAAAGGAGCATCATCAAGCAAAGAATCCCATGGATCAAATCGCACCTGTAATCAAGGAAATCACATCAATAATAGCAAAGTGGAGAGGGTCACACGAAGATGAAAGAAATGGGGTGCATCTTACCTGATCCACCGTCAAACGGTCCAAAACTCGCCTCCAGGCCAGCAGGTCCATAACGAGCGACCGTTTCTTTCGAATTCCTTTTAGCCAGCGGGCCGCCCATGGGACAAGCCTAGGCTCTATATGCCTAGTCGGAGGAGGGAACTGCAACAAATGCTCAAAAGCCCAGAGCTACAAGCAAAGGAAAAGACAAAGCATGAGTTGTAGGAATAAAAGCAGTAAAAGAACGACACAAGAGGTTGAAGCATGTACCTCAAGAACACGGTGGTGTCCACCTTGTGAGAGGCTAACACCCCTAGAGCAATCACTCAAGTGCCCGTACAGCGTAGCCAGAGCAGGGGTCCCCCAATCAAACTCTGCTATGGTGTCCAAATTCACCAAAGCAGCCAAGAATTGAATGTGTACCGAGTTCTCCTTGTTACAGAACAAGGTCTATGTCACGCCCTCGATTTTCAACATAAATAGATAGCCTTTTCGATAAACAATCCTCACATACGGCTATTAATACCCAAAATGAGCTTTCCCAACTGTTTAATTACAAATGGAGTCCCCAAGTTTCTAGATAAACAACAATGGCACTCCGGCCCAAATTAACTAAGATACGAGCACAAGTGTTTAGAATATTACAAACTTTAGTCCAAGATAGTTCAAGAGAAAACAAATTAGTTACAAAGTCATCTTTAATCAAAAGTAAGTCTTTACAAAGATGATTAGGTAACTAAAACATAGTCAACCTCCAAAATGTCTTCACATCTCAAAACTCGAAGCATGCACGCTATTGACTAGCGTTTAAACCTGGAAAGAAGGATTTGGCTGAGCTACACTAGCCCAATAGGAAATTCTCTACAAAATCTATATGTAATGAGATGATAAGCATGAATGCGGCATAACAAATTTAACGACAAGATCCGAACAATGCACGTCAACATCCCTTATTCAAATATCACAACAATTTCCAATCACAAACCCCTATGTACACACACACGCACACACTCCTTCCAACGAATTTCCACCCCTTGCGAACCGTGTGTTCCCACCCCTTGCGTCACACTAAATCCCCCATTCACTTCACAACAACAACAACCACACTATCGTAACAATAGATACCAAGGCCATAAACCCGTTCCACACACACCGACATTATCCAATACGACACATGTAGTTCATGGACCATAGCACTCATTACCACAATACCACTATCAAAGATTATGCAATCCTCAAGCCATAAAACATTCTAGTCGACCATATATAGCAAATAAACACCTAAATCACACATAATCACCACAAAACATGTAGAAGAAGAGAGAAATCCCTACCAAGATGGGTTTTGAGCAAAACCCTAGGTTTACCAAAAGCAATAAGCTTGAATCCTTCAAAGACAAGCCTCACTCGAGATTGGGTACAAGATCTAGAGTACATAAAGCCCGAAAACATGAATAGCAAGCGAAGATCAACAAATAATCGAGAGGAGAGAGAGAAAAATGTGTGTAAGCATCAAGGAGTAAGAACAAGAACACAAAACTCACCCTTGGTTCACCAAATGCAAGAATCTTGTGATTTTGAGGAAGGAGACCCTTGGATCTTGGAGACTTGAGGTTGAAATCAAGGGTTTTGGGTGAGATTGGAGTGGGGTGAGTGAAAGGGGGTATTTCCAGGTGTGTTTCGTGGGTTTGGGAGTGAGAAATGACAAAAGGGGGGTATTTATAGAAGTCCAAAAAGCGTGCTGAAAGTTGCAGAAAAACGCAGTGGGTACCGGTACTGGGCGACTCCCAGTACCGGTACTGGAGCCTTCAAAATGTCAATTTGATCAAGGTCTGGACAGTGCGTACCGGTACTGGCTAGGCAGAAAAGTGAAAAATTTCAACGGACCCCGGAACGAACCCAACTTGATACCAACATTACCAAACACCAATATAACATCAAAACTAACATTTCACTATCCTCCGAGTGTCCGATACACCACAGTAATCGTATATCCGTACACCCCCCATAAACAAACAAACAACTTTATTAATTTACACGATTCCATTAACCATTAAACGACTTTTGAATTAATAATAAATTTGTGAGTCTCTACAGTCTGGCCAAGGAGGTAAAGAAGAAAAGCCTTCACCAGCTGTTGCGTCGACACCTCAGCCTTAATGTCTGCACAATCAAACTGTTCCCGAAGCTAGGAATAAGTAATGTGGCCACCTGCTGGCACTTTAGGAACTTTCCCTAGAAGGTATGAGAGAGCTCCTTCTCGCTCGTGAATCCTCGGATCTATTGGAAGGGGATCGCCGCCAACTCTTAAACTCGTAAGCAAAGCAAAATAACCTGGCGTGATTGTCATCTCTCCGGCCTCGGGAAGATGGAAAGTATTGGTGGTATCCCACCATCGCTCCACCAGTGCTGTGGTCAATCCCAGTTCCGCTTTTGGAAGGTGAAAGCCAAGTATCAACTGCTCAAAACTAGCTAAAGCAACTGCATCTTTAGCATCCCGGGAGAGTCTCTCGTACCACTCAAAAACTTGGGGACCGCTCCCCCACAGGTGTAGCTTCTCATCAACCTGGCAAAATGGAAAGAAGAGATCAATGCAAAGTGCCTATACAGGGGGCAATTTCTAGAACCCAATTTCATTTATCAATCGTTGCTTTGTAAATTCTAAAAGCAAACAAAATCATTGACAGGGAAAAATTTACCTTCACGTTGGTGAAGCCGAAGTGCTGCTCCGGCTCTCGATGCAAAACCTCCGACGGGACATCGCTGAGAAGAGGGCGATATCGCAACGAACCACCACGACCGATTACGTAAACTGGAGGAACATACGTATCGACGTTAAATGGTGGTAGGGCATCGTTGCGCACATCAGAAGGAGTCTCAAACTCAGTATTGGGAGGATTCAGCGACAAAGACCCCCCTCCAACAATCGGTATACGCCGACTCGAACGAAGAACGCGGGTACTCGTAACCCCTCCAAGAACCGTGGCCTCAATGGCCAGAGCCTTGCCCGTGTCCCTTGACATGGCAGGAACATTGGATGACGGTATGGATGTAGTTGGAGGAGGTGGAGGCGACGAAGCCATAACAATGAACGACCACAAATCGGAGGAGAGAGAGGGATGGCAACAGCAACGGCAACGGTTGGGAGATGGAGTGGTTTTGGTCGAAGGAGAAGTCTCGAACGAGAGAAAGAGAGGAGGAGGAGAAAGATCAAATAAGCCGTGAGATCGATCAAACCTAACTTAAATCGATTTTTTGACTTTTGGCTTTCTCACGGCCGAGACATCAATTGTTCGGCCGAGAAATCTATCTACTAGCCCTCTGATCGATCTCCTGGCCTCCCAATCTATTTCCTACGGTAGCAGCGGAGCACTGAATTCAAGCAAAAATGAGGTTTTGGGTCCTCGACCGACAAAACCATTAATCAACATTGATTGAATCTCAGCCTTGGGGGCACGCCCAAGCATAAGGAAGCTCTCTCTCCATAACGGTAAGCTCACAACAACTGGTCGCTTGGCCACTGAGGATTATCAAACTCGAGCTCTTGCTCACAAGACCAAAGGACCCTTGATACGTCCAACTCAGGCCTTATGACCGAATAACTGTGCTCCGAAAGTACGTCAGCCATCAACAACTCTAAGCTCGCCATCACTACCTACCTCGTCTTACAGCTCCATAATCAAGCTGCTCAACAAGCTCAATAGCACCACATGCTCATCATCTTGATAACTCCACGCTCCACGCAGCTCCGAGTTTGTTACTCAACAGCTTCGCACTCAGCAGCACCCCGTGCTCATCACTCAAGCCATTCAGCAGCCTCGCACTCACTATCTCACTCACCCAGCAGCTCTAAAGCTCATTCAGCAGTTCTACGCTCGCCATCCCAGCAACCCAACGCCCATCTTTACCATCAGCAGCTCTAAGCTCGCCCGACAGCTCTAAAGTCATCCAAGCAGCTCTGAGCTCATCACTATCAAGCTATTCAGCGGCTCTACGCCCGTATTCACCTTCTCAATGGCTCTATGCCCATACCAAGTCATTCAGCAGCTCCAAGCTCACTACATCAGTAGCTCTACGCTCGCTACCTCAGCGGCTCAACGCCCATATTCACCAATTCAGCGGCTCGATGCCCGTATTCACATACTCAGCGGCTCTACGCCCACAAATCCAGCGACTCTTCGCCCATTATCTCAACTGGCTCTAAGCCGTAACCAAACAATCCTCAACTGGCTCTACACCGCCCTAATCAAGATATCATCTGTTCTCAAGCTCTACGCTTGAATGCTCAAAATCTAACATTTTGAATGCTCGAAGCTCCTCGAATGCCCAACCACTGTGTACTGGATGCTCAAGTTCTACACTTGAATGCTCAAGCTCTACGCTCAAATGCCCAACCACTGCGTACTGGATGCTTAAAGCCTGTACTTTGAATGCTCGGATTCTACCGTCCGAATGCTCGAGCTCTACGCTTTGAATGCTCAAGTCCAGAACTTGAAAGAAGCTCTACGCTTAAATCAAACACACATACACGGGCCCATGCACATAAGCATCAATTGCATCACCATTGTCACATCGAGTCTGCATTATCATATCTAACCAATCATCATCATCGTATACACACCTTTGCATATCTATCTCTCATGAAACAGGTCAATCCTGCAATCAACCGGATCTATGCCTCGGTTTTATTGATCGGTCCAGCGCCTCGATCCTTTGGCTCTACGCCAAAACTTATGATGAGAAAGCTCCATGCACAGACCATCAGAATGCAACCGGCTCTACGCCTCGGTTCAAATCACGTCAAGCTCTAAGCTCCGACACCTCAGGCTCTCGCCTCATGACTACAACCGGCTTCGCGCCTCGGTTCCCTCATCTCAATGCTCCGTGCTCTAGTTCCTGGCCTCATGACCCCCATATCTCAAAAACGGCATCCAACACATCTCCAAAAGATGGCTTGGGTTCCACCCCATAAAAACAGGCATCCGATTCATCCTCAGCAGATGGCTTGGATTCCACTCCATTACATCAATTCCTTCCAGCTCATTCGCAAGGATAGGCTACTCTATCAAGCTCCCCTCAGTAAAAGTAAGGATGATCAAGAAAAGCAAACAACTCACCCGCTGTGTATTGATCTACCCCAAAATACTAAGGACGCTCTCCGTAAATGTTTCCCCAGCAGCCCCGCGCTCCTTCAACTATCCTCCGCCAAAATCCTGGCTCAGCCTAGATACGTTGCACTACGGCTTTTAAAAGCCTGAAGGTATGTCTTCTGTTCCTAACCCTCTAAACTTTTTTTTTCTTTATTGCCCTTCCGAACTACGGTTGGTCTGAATTTTCCCTGTGGAATACGTAGGCAGCCTCCCGGCCCGACCAAAATAAAAACCTTTTTCAAAAACCCCTTGGAATAGTGGTTGGACCAAATTGAGTTGCTTTTACAGCTTGGACTCTTACTTAAACATGTCTCGCGATCCATCTAAGTTCAGTCAAAGAGGGGCATCTGTAGACACCCCAATTGGCCTAACGATTATTTCAAATCCCACCTTGGGGACCATCCCAATGACGAAATGGATACAGTGATTGCTGATTGACTTCCTGTGAACCTTAGGACTTTCGGTAAGAACTTTTAGCCACTTAGAGGACCCAATCCAGAGCCAAATAGCCTTTCAGACAGAAGTACGGTATCCTAGGAGAATCCATCTGTTGGCCGTGACATTGATCACATGGCCCAAACTTCAATTCTTCACCCGTGAAGCCTATTGCTTGAAAAACTCCCTGAGAGATCGATTAGCCGGCCGCCAGATCTATCCTTCAGCCGCAATATCATTCCTTCGGTCGTCACATCCTTTGATCGGCCGCCAGATTGTCTATTTTCCAGATTCTGGAATGTTCTGTCAATCGTTTGATCCATTCACAAAACCCTAGCAGCCTTCTTCCGATGCGTTCGGGCTACGTTCAGGGATCACTATGAAGAGTTTGTATCATTCCCCAACTCCAATTCCCACCGTACGTTTTGATTGGACAAGTTGTGTCATCCCTAGTGCCTATATAAAGAGGGCTTCGGCTCCGAAATTGAGAGACCAACACATCCCCATCAACCACGAAACTCTGCAGAAACACACTCTCATTTCCCCTCTACAAAAACCCCAACCTTCTGAAGGCAGCCATAATCCGACGATACGAACCCTGAAGTTCAACCCTAACCCTAGGGTTTCAAGAAGCAATCAGTCAGTCACCCTCAATTCGAAGCAATCAAGCTACTGAGGGATCAAGGTGGTGAGGCCCAGGGGCCTCTGGTTCAATTTATTTTCCGTTCTTATGTTTAATCGTACCTTTTTTATTATCTGCTAATCGTCTGATCTGGTGTGAGGAAGAACATCGACTGGGGAATCAATCTCTCGGCCGATACATAGAACCAGGAGGATTCCTCGGCCGTGAAATCTATTCACCGGCCGCGGGATCCATCTCCCTAGAACAGCCTGTTTTATTATGCTTTTCTGATGCATGATTTCAATTATAGCCTTGGCTCACCATTAACTGTTTAAAGGCTAATTAATCAATCTACTTGCTAGAATTACATAAAGCATGCGTTAATCTTATGTCGAACAATTATGGGCCAGTCTCACGGCTGGGCAGAGAGGGGTGCCTAACACCTTCCCCTCACTGTACTTTTGGCTCCCGTACCCAGAATCTCAATATGTTTTTCCTAGTTTTCTTAAACTAGGTGGCGACTCTGTTTCGATGATAACCGTTATCGTGTGGCGATGTTCCTAGCCATGGGAATATCCACGATCTTGGTTTATGTAGCAAACATCCAATCAAACAGCAATGATCAATCTGTATGGCGATGCCCCGTTCCAGGGAGGTGTCTACAGTAGCCATATAGATGAGTTTTGGGGTCACCACTCCCGTCGAACTTGACCAAATCAGGCATCTTGAACCTATCCGGAATCCTAGCATTGGGATACAAGCATAGGTGATCCAAATCGATTCCACCTGCGCTGATCTTTTCAAATTTTGAGACTGCTTCCCCTAGCTTAGCCATCTTGTCCATAAAAGCAGTCATGTCAGGGTTTTGAACAGGCCTAAGAGCGGCCAGGTTTGGGTTTGGAGCAAGTGCACGAGCCTCTCTGGGGATAGGCTAAACAATGAGTCGCCCTGCATGATTTAAATCTTCGACCATGATAGGCTGTTCATGGACATCCTCTTCGGCCTCGCCTTCCTCTTGGACGACTGGAGGGAGGCGAGTGTTGAAAAGGTCATTCAAATGGGTGATGTTAGCATCTGTCTGAGCAGCCCTCTGCTGCATAGCGGTGATGCTATTCTGAAGGTTCATGAGCATGGTTTCCAAGTTGAGCGGCTGCGGCTGATCTACCATGATCGGTGTCTCGGAGGTGCTTGAAGTCGAAGAAGCTAATGGGGAAGCTGGCTGCACTACTTCATGTAAGATTGATGACGAGCCTGACTGCAGAGCGGCCAACAGAGAATGCGGAGAGTCTTCCGTTTTGACTGACTGGGATTCTAGCCTGACAAGCCTTTGGATCGGATTCTGACGTGGACATTCCCAAGTGGGTTTGCCTTTTTGCTTTGATACTTTCCTTAGCAGTGCAATGATTCAGAACTTTCAGCAAAGTAAAAGAAGGCTCAATAGGGGTCCTGCAGCAACTTTAATCTAAATAAAAGAATAAAGTACAAATGCACCCAGCGTCGTCGTCAGTGTTGCCCTAGACTCTACAACTAAAGACGAGTCTGTCTCATGATGTTTAGATACTGCCAGAATCCTCAGAATTCTTTTCGATAGTGTATCCTTGAATAGGTCGACTGATCTTAAGAGATGTCAAAATAGACTAAGTCTTCGACTTATTCTTTTTGAAGTTTCAACTTTGAATTTGGAACAACTCGATATTGATGATGTGGCACCTTAACCGGGGTGGCGTGAGCAACTTCGCGCTTTAGCCAGGGTGGTTGTAAGTGACTTCACACTTGTAACCTGAATGATATCAGTGTCACAACATCATTACTTTATGGTTCCTTATTGTTGGTTGAATCCTCAATTAGGCATGAGCCAAAGACTTAATAAGGTTTGATTTCTCAAAGTCTCGCTAATCTAAGGACTTAAAAAATTAACAACGTGCACCATAGAGATGCACGACTCTTCATCGGGCCATAGCAGTGTCATAATAATCTTAAGATAGACTCGAAAGAATGAGAACCTAGAAGCCGCCCTAAACATGCTCTTACGCAAGACGGAATGTATGTACAGTGCATGCGATAGGAAAAAGAGTAACACGTAGACAGTATATAGGGTTAGATGCAAACAGATCTTACCCTGTAGGTACCTGTCCTAATTTGGTTCCTCGGCCAAGATATACCTCCCGCTGCCCGCGTAACTGCAGAGCAATAGTCAAACGGTAGAATGACTTATCATCGTCGAAGGTTGTTGGGCATTCGGGGTCCCCGGGCTCCAGTAAATTGTGCCGGATTGCCAAAACACTCTAACGAGGCTATCCCACATCGATGCAAATGAGAAATGCTAGAAATTGATTAAGAAGAAGAAGAATCACAAAATTGCAAAATGCCTTTTCAAATTTGGCTCACTTTATTTAATCCATCTTTAGAGGAAACTACACAAGTGAACAATTGAAAGAGTCTCAGATCGGATTGGCCGGACACAAGGTCCTGTTAAATCACCATTCCAACCTTCGGCAGCGCGAAGCTCACCGTTTTGACAGACTTTTAAGGAATTGTTCACAAGCATATTAAACTCTAAGTGTGGATTAATATTAGTTCGATAATCCCCAGCAGAGTCGCCACTGGGGGCAGCATGCCCTTAAAAAGGGATTCCGTTCCTTTCTACAAGAGGTCCTCGGATCGAGGGAGCGCCAGCGGATGGGGCAAGCGCTCGGAATACAGAGTCGCCACTCAGGTTTAAAGGTCCGACACCCAAGGAACCGTATTTCGAAGCACCTGCCGCGCTGTTCGATTTGAAAAAGTGAAAGCACCAGTCCGTCATAACCATATCTGGGTTCGAGAGCCAGGTTACGAGAGGAGAAGGGTTTTAAGGCACCCCTCTCGCCCAATCCGGAGATCGATCTCTACTTAGGCATTTTGTGAATATGTTTGCGATTCTTCTTTTATTATCAATTTATTAGCCAATTAGGGCGGGGAACAGATTAATGGGGATTAAAACTGTAACAGTTTGCAAGATGTGATCAAAATAGCATGGATGGCATGTTATGATAAGCAATAAACGAGATAAAGGCCAAATACTGCTCAAATGGGCCAACACAGTGCACAACTAGAAGTTGGCATACATAGGGGGCAAGCTTGTGTGCACTGATCTATTTCACATAGATCACTGCATGCAAGCAGGCCTGAGCGCGCGAACCCCATACTGGCGCGCGTATGTTAGCTTGCTCCAACAGTCTTTAGTTTCTATCCCCCTCTGGGCTCTGGAAGAACTAGTGCTCACCTAGGAAAAACCAAACAGTCTACAGGCAGTCAACATACAGTTTAGGTAGTTTGAACAGGCTATAAAGCCACAAAATGAATAAAACACCCCATAAACAGTGTGGGGACAATCACAGAGGCTAAGGCCTAGTTACCCATGCAAAGGCCAGCCACTGGTCATAGGTCAACATGCGCGCGCGGGTTCAGGCCTGGAAACCAATGCTTGGTTTTACATGTTTCTGGGTTCTGAGACATGTTCAGAAAAGCCCCAGGGGTATTCCATAGCAGCAGAAATATATATTGAAACTAAGGCTAGCAGTTCTAATAAAGGAAATCAGTAATATGGTTGTTAGCATGCTTATAGTGGTGTATAAATACAAAAAAAAACATAAAAGAACTAGACACCAAACCGCACACACGATCTGCGCGCGTTACCATGGACTGGCACGCGCATTCTTATGACCGACGCGCGCTGGTTCTAGCCACTACGGTTTTTGAAACCTTGCCAGCTTTAGGGCTAGGGCATGGTATTGATTACCAGCCTTGACCTTGCCAGCCCCCCTCAGGGATCAGAACAGAGTATAGTACAAATGTGTTATACCTTTTTGGTTTTTGAGTTTTGAAAGGTGTTTGAGCTTTGATGTGTTTGAGGCTTGATTGAGTGGTGTTGGATTGGAAGCATATTAGTTGCTTGAGTGATAGTAGGATGTATTTGCTTGAGTTGAGAGACTTAGGGTTGAAAACCAATGGCTTTTTTTGTGAACTTGGTAACCCTTGGCAAGGAAAAACCATGGGGGTATTTATAGGAGGTGGAGATGGTGGTGAATGGAGATATAACCAGCCAACAAGGGCTGGTTTGGGTTACTTGGGTGACCAAGTTTCCTCCATAAGGAAGGTAGGTGGGAGATATGGGGGATGTGGGCACCTCCAGTCCGGATACTGCTTTTCTGGCAAAATGTAAGCTTCTAACGGGCTGTACTCCACTGATAATGACTTCTACACGCTGAATAAAACAAGTTTGACCAGACGCTGACCGGCACGCGCGAGTCTGGGACATGCGTGCATGAGTCAACGCCAAAGGTTGACCAGCACGCGCCAGTTGTGGACTAGCGCGCACGAGTCCAAGCCACCCAGAGCTGGTCCACGGTCAAACCTGACGATTTGACCAATACCTAGCACTTTGACCCACGCGTGCTAGTAGGGTTTTGGGGGGTTTTGAAAGGCTTAGGCTAGGTTCAAGGGTTCAAAAGGGTATGAAACACTCGAAGCTCAAAACACTTGACATTCCCGGAGTGTTCTTGATCCGATTCATCATCGGGGAATCAGAAATCGAAAGTAAACTAATCTGGAAGTCCAAATTGGGGTGTCTACAATTATTGTCCTTGATTTTACCTCATGTTGTGTATGTGTTTTATTGTATGGATGGAGGGTAAAATGAAGGCAAGCTTGTGGCCTTGTTGTGGGCGCAAGGAAAAGGGAGGCGTAATTCTTAATGAAGAATCTTCGGCTATAGGTTGTAGACTGAATAACGACAAGTCAAGTGCTTCCGTTAATAGCTATTCGTCAGGGTCTTTTGATAAGCTAATTTGTCTGGAATTTAAAGAAAGTGGGGGAAAGTGAGAGAAAGGAAAATCGGGAGAAATGAGATGAAAATAAGAGGGAAATTGTATTATTCACAATTCTCGATAATTCTATTTTCTCTCCTTTTTCTCTCTAAACCAAACAATGGGGGAGAATTTTTTATAATTTTCCCTTCATTTCCACAAGTTTCAAACAAAGCATAAAAGATTAAGTAGTTGAATCCATATGTTGTATGAAAAAAAATTATGAAATGCGCTTGTCGATCAATAGAACCCTCCAGCGGTATCCTCACTTGGATTTAATCAACGAGTGCAATGAAATTGTTGAGTTTGAAATTAAAACGGAGACATCCTGCTCGAGAGAGAATATGAGCAAGAGCTGCGAAATCGGTTTTATGAAGATGATCTCCTACCTCTCTTAAAGAAGATTACGTTTTGGCAGAATTTCGCTTGTCATTTTTGTCCAATTTGGACAATCCTACCCCTCAATTTGTGGATGTTGTTCTTTGTTGAGTTGGGTATAATTGGTATTTTGGTTTTTGCATGTGGTGGGTTACTTTATGCATGAAGTGGCTTGCGTGTCATCGTGAGGTAAAACGTGAGAGAGGCTTCTGTGGGTGGAGTGGAGTGGTATTGCCAGAAGATTTTACAAATGCATGAAGTGGCTTGCGTGTCATCGTGAGGTAAAACGTGAGAGAGGCTTCTGTGGGTGGAGTGGAGTGGTATTGCCAGAAGATTTTACAAGATGTGAGAGAGGCTTCCGTCTTCTTTGCTCTGACCCGTTACCTGTTTTTTCTTGGATTTTTGGCGTGGGATTTAGGTTGGTTTTCCTGCTGTTTGCTTTGATGTTTGGGGTCGACTGTTGGTGCTCTGCTTCTTGCCGTTGGTGACAGGTATTCCTCACGATTTGGATGGTGTATTTTGGTTCTTTTGCTGAGCAGTGCTCTGTTCTTGCGAGTTTGTGGGCTTGTAATTTTTTTGTCTGAGTTTTGGGTGTGGCTTTGTAGAGACTTCTGAGTTTTGAGCTTCTGATTTCTTTTCTGTGTGACATTGGTGCTGCATGTGTGCTTTTGTGGTGCGTTTTGTTTTTTGGCTCTTTGCTAATGCTTGTTGCATGTTTGCTTTTGTTGCTTTGTTCTAAAATTCCGAAGTCATTTTTGATTGCATGTTTGGTTTTACAAAGAGCACAAGCTGCCATCGTCCAGATTCGATGAGGAACATCAATTGTAGTTTTCATGCCCGACGACCAACATTCCATCATGTCAGACATGTAAAGCCTTCTAATCATGTAATAGAAAGAACACCAGACGACCAACATTCCATCATGTATGCTAATCTTAACATTCCATTCGACTTGGAAAGCCTTCTATTACAAGCTTAGAGCTGAGTAAATGTCAATTGTTGCAGATGGATTCATTCAAAGAGGTGAAAGCCATTGCACCATGCGATGGCTCTAGCTTCTATTTTCTGCAGATTCTGGCCATGTACCAGAGTATGATTCCTCGAGTCGAGAACGAATACTGATTGGACCTGCTATTTTTTACAAGTGAAAAGAGAAATGATCCTTTGGCCACATTCCAGTTTGTTGTCTCTTTATTTTATTAGAGTTGACTTCACTTATACTTCATATGGAAGCAAAATTTACTTCAAGTCCAGAGAAGCTAGGATTAGTTGAAGCTAAAAATAATTCTTTCTTAGGTAGGGCTTTCCAGAGGCATACTGAGCAGAAAAGCTTCTTTTCCAAATTAGAATCTTATCTGTTATATCCTCCAATATCTTTAGTTCATTTTCATTTTCTCGCTCCTATCTGTCATTGGCGATTCACTGCCATGTGTACTGTCATGGGTGGGAAAAATTAGAGCTTTTATTCCTTACTACTACATATGAGGTATCTTATTGCAACCAGTTTTTGCAACACAAAGTTAATGCTGAAAATATTTTGAAGTTGCAGCTATATTCTGCTTCACAGTAGCAGATCATTTTTCCCTTCGGAATGGCAGTAGCAGATCATTTTAGGCCATAACCAAAAGAACATCTCACATTAGTAAAACCATTATAGAAGTAGCAGATTAAAGAGTACGTTGCAACTTCGCACCAAAACAGTCACTGCAAATTGAATTCAGCCATAGCGACAAGTCTCCTCTTCACCTCTCTTTGTACAATACATCCACCTCCTCCAAATTCTATAGACTGGAGATTAATGAGGGTGACTGGAGACTAATGCTCTTTGGGCATAAGCTCCATTCCTTCCCCTATATCATGAACTTTTTCCCCGCTGCATGTTTGGTTTTCCTTTTTGATTCTAATTCAAAACTAATGCTCTTTGGGCAAAAGCTCCATTCCTTCCCCTATGTTCTGAGGGCATTCTGTACTGCTACTGTTGCAAATTCTGCACTTCCTCTTGTAAGGTGTGGACGATTGAAGCTTGTAAAAAATTTTGGTTTATTCCCAGTAAGCTCATTTTCGCAAAAAAATTTGGTTTATCATGGACCTATTTTCCGCTGCATGTTTGGTTTCCCTTTTCGATTCTAATTGAAAACTAATGCTCTTTGGGCAAAAGCTTAGAGATGTCTTCTTAATAAATACAGTGATATGGTTCTCCGTGTTCCATTTCGCCGGTGGGTGCATGTGAGGCATCGAAATCCTCAGGCTCTCCATGGAGGGTTTTACTGCCTTCTTCCAGTTCATGGCCAAAGGGTGGTTGCTGCTATTGCGCGGTATCGACGTCCTGGACAATTGGAGTATAAAGCATTCAGTATTTTTGTGCGCGAATATGCAGACATATTGGGTTTGGGTGAGAATTTGATATGGGCTGTGCGTGATGATTTAGTTAAATGGTTGGATGCTCTTGTCCATAATTCATTCATGCGCCACAGTACTGCAGGTATTAATTTACTTTTATATATTGGAAGTATCAGGTTATAACTTACAGATTCATAATCTAAATTTTGCTTCTCCATTCTGTAGGTGTCGAGCGGTGTTGGTATATCAAGCACATGTCTCAGCTCTATGTGTTTGCACCAACCATGGTCTGGTTGTTTAGTTTATGCTTGCTGTTATTATTAGAATTAACTCTTTGCATTCATATGTCCTTATTGTTTTTTGTTTTTTGTTGTGTAGTTATTGCCTGAAGGTTTGCGCGCTTCTTTCGAAGGCATTGGTAGGACTACTTGGATTTTGATAAGACATGGATGTAAAGCTTGGCCTATTCAAGTTGTAGATGGTGTGATGCGGAATGGTTGGCGTGAGTTCCGTACGGCTCATGCTATGGCAACTAATTACAGGCTTATTTTGGCATGTCAACGGAGGTGGATTTTCAATGCAATAATTCTTGATCAAAATGGTGTTGAAGTCTCGTATGATTGGACAATGTTACTAAATGAACATTGGCGTGAATTGCATGCTCATCAAGGTAAGTAATTTGAAATATACAAGTAACATTTGTTAATTTCCTCGGGTTAATATTAATGCTACTATTATTGTAAAAAATCAGGTCATTTTGTGACTGCTTGTCTACCATCGACAATTCAACAGAATCTCCCGCTCATAAAATCTGGATATTGGTACATGCCACAAACGAATCATCTTCAGGTATGCCTCAACTGTTTATGTTTTTTAGCGACTTTATTGCATGTATTAGAAACTTAATCCTTCTGTGATAAAATAAATCTATTGTGCAGGACTTCCAAGGTAGCCTTCAGATTGTACTTGATGATCTAAATCTGGAGGTTATTTCAATTCGAATGGCAAATAGAACTTGGTCCATATCTATTGACAATGGATATCTAAATGGTGCTATGTTTAATCAATTCCTGGATGCTCTGCAGCTTCAACTCTATGATTATCTATTCATTACTATGTTACCGAATCTTGACGTTAGAGTTGTCATCCTTGACGCTGCAAATGATAAGGAGAGGATTTATGACTGGCTTTAGTTTGCAGTTTATTTTGTCTGCTTTTGGGATGTTGTGTAAGGAAGGCTGAAGAATGCTTGCATAATCATGTCTTTTCTGAAGACATAGCAGTACTACCTCATTTTCCTGTTATCATTTTGGTCCCATTTTGTACTATCATGCATCCGTGGCTGCGGATTTTGATAGATTATGTTAGCTATGTCTTAGCTTTTTGAATGTAATGAGTAAAGACAAGTCATCACCCTCAACTGTATGAATATGTTTTAGTTACTATGTTGGCAAATCTTGAACTTACAGCTGTCATTGTTGATGCTGCCACTGATAACAAGCACAATAGTTTTGGCATACACTGAATGCATTTTGTAGATTTGGCTTGTGGAGTATTTGGAGCTAGCTAATTCACTGTCAGATTATGAACAATGTATTCCCTAATTCTTCTTTTTGAAGTTTCCAATGGTTTCTGCACTTTTGTTTGTTTCCGGCATAGATTAAGGGATTTTTCCTGAAATGATCAGTTTGGTGTTAACTTATGAACAATGTATTTCAATATCTGTGAATTCTCTTTTGCACAAAAGGAAGTGGTTTTTGGCTTTTGAGCATATCCCATTCAGTATGCACATGAATATTACAGTAGTGAAACTGTGCTGTCTATGATTACGAATTCTTTGTTGCACTTTTCCAATGAATCAGCCCACCAAAAGCTACAGTAAACTGATCTATGTATTTTTCCTGAGCCGAGCTCGAGCTCGCCGAAACTCGGCTCGGCTCGTTTACACCCTTACTCACAGATAACTGTCCAAAATTTGCAAGTTAACTGTCAATCTTGTTTTTGACCACAAGTGATGCTCTTCCTTCCAAACCTTCTTAATTACTTCTCTGCATTGTGTGTGGAGAAAATCTGAACAGAAAATTCGTAATAAAAAACAAAACACACTTAGCCATTAACAAAAGAAAACATGTATTCGTTTAATGCATATATATAAAAAGCAAGACAATGGACTGAATCCTTTGTCCCTTCTACCACTTAAGCATAGGAAATCTCATCTTATTTGTAAAGAAGCAAACTCACAGATAGGGGTGTAAGTGAGGCGAGCTACTCGCGAGCACGGCTCGGCTCGTTAAGACTCTGCTCGACTCGGCTCGTTTAGTAAATGAGCCGAGCTCGAGCTCAACTATTCGGCTCGTTAACTAAACAAGCCGGGTGAAACTCGACTCGTTCGACAAAAGCACGGCTCGTTATGGAAGTCTCAGCTCGTTAAGGAAGGCTCGTTTAGTAAATGACTAAGCTCGGCTCATTAAAAGCTCGGCTCGTTAAGGCTCGAGCCAAGCTCGAGCTCGAGTTTTGGGCTCGTTAAGTAAATGAGCCGAGCTCGAGCTTGCCGAAACTCGGCTCGACTCAGCTCATTTACACCCCTACTCACAGATAACTGTCCAAAATTTGCAAGTTAACTGTCAATCTTTTCTTGGCCACAAGTGATGCTCTTCCTTCCAAACCTTCTTAATTACTTCTCTGCATTGTGTGTGAAGAAAATCTGAACAAAAAATTCGTAATAAAAAACAAAACACACTTAGCTATTAACAAAAGAAAACATGTATTGGTTTTATGCATATATAAAAGGCAAGACAATGGACTGAATCCTTTGTCCCTTCTACCACTTAAGCATGGAAAATCTCATCTTATTGATAAAGAAGCAAACTCACAGATAGAGCTGTAAGTGAGCCAAGCTACTCGCGGGCTCGGTTCGGCTCGTTAGGGCTCGACTTGACTCGGCTCGTTTAGTAAACGAGCCGAGCTCGAACTCGATTATTCGGCTCGTTAACTAAACGAACCGAGTGAAACTCGGCTCGTTCGACAAAAGCTCGGCTCATTAAGGAAGGCTCAGCTTGTTAAGGAAGGCTCGTTTAGTAAATGACTAAGCTCGGCTCGTTAAAGGCTTGGCTCGTTAAGGCTCGAGCCGAGCTCGAGCTCGAGTTTTGAGCTCGTTAAGTAAATGAGCCAAGCTCGAGCTCACTGAAACTCAGCTCAGCTCGGCTCGTTTACACCCCTACTCACAGATAACTGTCCAAAATTTGCAAGTTAACTGCCAATCTTTTTTTGGCCACAAGTGATGCTCTTCCTTCTAAACCTTCTTAATTACTTCTCTGCATTGTGTATGAAGAAAACCTGAACAACAAATTCGTAATAAAAAACAAAACACACTTAGCCATTAACAAAATTTGTAAAGTTAACCGACCATTTAACAAATATAAACCTGATAAAGTGCTCTTAATTAATTTCTGTTTTTTTAATACCATACTTAGCCATTAATCGATGATGTGTTTTCTAGCTAGAAGGCTTGCGTATTAGTCACTCCACTGCAACACATGTCACTATTTACTTAAACCTCTTGTCAATCCACTGCCTTAGCCTCCACTATACACTTAAACCCCTTGTCACTCCACAGCCTTAACCTCCACTTCTTTAACCTCCACTATCTACTTACACCCCTTAGAGTTTGCCACCTCTTTGCTTTGCCACTTAAACATGCACTTTGTAACTCCACTGCTTAAGATTGACAAGGACAGCACAAGCACAATCTGAAGACAAACTTTGGTGTCTCCGTATAGACAAAACCATCACTTTCCTACTTTCTAAGTCTGCTGCACATGCTTTTATTTCCTGAGCTACTGTGTGTGAGCTTTAAGCCATGCAATTGCACAATGGTGAAATAGTTGGCAGCAAGAAGTACTCCTCCTGCACTTTTATTCTCATCGCTTTACTGTAAAAAAAGCTCTGGATTTCCCCTGTTGCTGATCTATCTGTTTGGTCTATTATCTTCTCTTTTTGGGTTCTCACGGCTCTAGAAGCTTTGACTGTCTGGTATATCTATTCCTTTGTCATTTCTGTTTACATTCATTAGTGGTACATGATATCTATAAACTCTCATTCTTATGCTGGTTTATTTAAATGCTAATCGTGTTCCTTAGTTCTATTAGAACACAATTTTCGTGCATGCACATAGCATCCCACTATGTTATGTATTCCTGACTACATGAGATATAGCAGTTACATTTTAGTTCATGATTTATATTGCTACTTCTGTTACTGCAGAAATCAGCTTCATTTCCTGTACTCTTAGTTCTATGCCTTTACTGTCAGAAAATCTTTCCTGAGTTCATCTCCTGTACTTTTCTTTGCATATTTCTAATGGAGTTTTAGCCAACTGGTTTTGTTAACTTTTTATCATTATCTTCGTCAGTACCTATGGTTCAGCATTCTCTTTTCTTGCATGAGTATTGTCGAGATTTTTTTTTGTGAAATTAGGTGTCCCTTCAATCAACAACATATGTAAGCTGACTTCCCTCTTTCTCCTTTAGTGTATCTTCATCATCAGCAAGGAAAAACTAAAAAGGAAAAAGGTGTGATTTTTGACTTGAAGTTTCCCACAAAAATTCACATTAGTTTCACCCCCTTACAGTGAAGATACGTAATGCATCACATGCAACCACATCCAAGAAATAGAATACTCATTATGCAAAAAGTACTTAGAACCCTTGAGTATTTGTTACTGCACTGTCTTAACCTGCACTATCTACTTAAACCTCTTAAACTTTGCTGCCTTTATACCCTATGACTTAAACCTTCATTTTGTAAATCTACCACACATGGCTTTATTTCCTAAACTATGTATAACCTTTAAGCTATGCAATAGCAGAGTGATAAGACCATTAACAGCAAGAGTTATTTCTCCTGCACTTTGATTTCCATGACCTTACCATACTCTATTCTGTTACTCGATATATGAAATTCATTCATATGTTTTTTTTTCACATCATGCATATTCATAATTTCTCTTATAACATATACTCATATATATATATGCATATACCAAAGAAAATAGATTCTACCAAACCTGAATAGCATACTAATCTAATGAAAGTCTAAATATTCTCATAGTGATTAAACGGAAATGTCTGAGAACAAGCGTCGAAGAATTCCATATTGTCAGTTATCACAAGAAGAAAAGGACAGAATAAACGCCCGGAGAAGAGCTTTATATGCTGAAAAAAAAACCCAAAGAGAGAATGCGCTTTTCCCAGTTCAAATACAAGAACAAGTTAGTGCAGAGGAAAACATTGAATCAAGCTTAGGTTACAGCTCCGTAGCAGAACTCTCTTATAATAACGAAGAGATTCCTAATGACCGTAATGTTATTCATATGACTCCTACAGGTATATTACACTTCCTGTTTATTCACAGATTTTTACAGAGGTTTCTGAAGGAAACCTCAGATCTATTTTATCTTCCATTACAAAATCTTAACATTGAAAGTAACTGATAATGCTTAATAGGTTCTTCCACAATACTATCAAGTTCAAGAGATCATGATGAATGTACGCTATCTAACAATTTTCCCTATTTTATTTTACCTAGAATATATACATAGACCAAAAATTAATATTTTCTCTTTGAATTTTCTATAGGTATGCTCTACGACATCTCTATAGGTATGACCCTAAACGCTCGCTGCATTCATATATAACATCCTATTAGTAACACGTGAGATTTAAATATAGGTGTGGCAATGAATACTTCCACTACAGCACCAACTGTACCACAACGAGCTATACCAATAGAACCATACAAACTGTTATCTATACCAGATTGTAAGCATTGTGGTGCCAGGAGATTTCCGTACGAAACACCCAAGTTTTGTTGCTCAGGAGGCGAAGTTCGCCTTTACCCAATTATTATTCCAGCTGAGCTCCAACAGTTATATTCTGGTTTAGGGGCAGACTCTGCTCATTTCCTCCAGTATGTGAAGCCCTATAATGAAATTTTCGCATTCACATCCATGGGCGTGCATCTGGACCCTATGTATGCGAAACGAACTAATGGGATTTACACATTCAGAGCACAAGGACAGATCTATCATTTCATTGATAGTCTTTACCCTTCTGAGGAAATGCCATCATATCTCCAGCTATATTTCTATGACACACAAAAAGAAATAGAGAATAGAAAAGGTGATAAAGACAAATTGCAGTCACATATTATCTCAGGTCTGATTAATACGTTAGGGGCTAATCCATATTCTCAGTTTTTCCGGAGTCTTTCTAATTTGCCAAATATCGATGAATGTCAAATTATATTAAGAGCAAATCCTAGAACAGATGACTCCACTGCTTTACCACCAACTGTATCGCAAGTAGCTGCTATCTGGATAGAGAATGAAGATGCCACAGAATTACGAGAACGTGATATAATTGTTCACAAACAAGAAGATGGTCATAGTCAGAAAATCAGTTATTACTATGGCTGTTATGATCCTCTCCAGTATCCACTTCTGTTCCCATCTGGTGAGCCTGGATGGCATCAAGGAATCAAGAAAATTAAGGCATCAAATACCATGGAATTTTGCTCAGGGCAAGGCAAAGTACTGCCAAACCAATCAGCAACAGCAGAGGAGTTAATAACCACAGAAACAGCTGGTAAATCTCATGACCTGCTGTACTGTTTTGCTTTAATATATTATGAAAAAGCAAACATGCTAAATTTATATATAAACTGAACTCCTGCTTTTTGTTTAGTTCGACAGGAAAACGCTCGCAAGGGCAACATGGTTTCAGCTCGAGAGTTCTACGCTTACAGACTTCAAATCAGAAGGAGCACTAACTCGATTCTGTTAGAATCTGCCCGTCTTCTGCAACAGTTTACAGTTGATATGTATGTTAAAATTGAGACATCAAGGTTGGATTATTTCAGAAATAAACAAGAGGAGATTCGAGCCGATTTATATCAAGGAATTGTTGATAGCATTGGTCAAGGTGAATCTGATCCTTCTAAGATTGGCAAACGAATTGTGCTCCCAGGTTCTTTCATAGGCGGACCAAGGGACATGCGCAAGCGGTACCTGGATGCAATGACCTTGGTAGAAAGGTACGGCAAACCTGATCTCTTTCTTACAATGACATGCAATCCAAATTGGCAAGAGATTAAGAATGAAATGAAGCCACATGAAGAGGCGCAAAACAGACCTGACTTAGTATCAAGAGTGTTCAGAAGTAAACTGGAACATTTGCAGAAAGAAATAGTGAAGAATCAGCTGTTTGGTCCTATTGCTGCATATACATTTGTAGTTGAATTCCAAAAGAGAGGTCTGCCACATGTTCATATGCTGCTGATACTTAAAAAGCCGTTCAAGCTCAACACAGTTGCGAAGATCGATGCATTCATCTCAGCTGAAATACCAGATAAAGAGAAGTACCCGCATTTGTATGCAATGGTTCTAAAGCATATGATGCATGGGCCGTGTGGAGAGCTAGATATGACTAAGGTCTGCATGCAGAAAGGAAAGTGTAGGAACAACTATCCAAGAAGCTTCTGTACAGAAACAACTATTGATGCAGATGGTTATCCAATATATAGAAGGCAGGCAACTGGTGAACAAGTTCAGATTCGAGGCCATATGCTTGACAACAAATGGGTTGTTCCATACAATCCTTATTTATTGGCTACGTTTGACTGTCATATTAATGTCGAGGTTTGCTCTACTATTAAAGCAGTCAAATATCTGTACAAATACATATACAAGGGGCATGACAAAATTATCTACCGCCTAGCTACTTCAAAATTCCCAGACAATATTGATGAGATCCAGCAATTTCAAACCGCAAGATGGATATCGCCACCTGAAGCAGTTTGGCGAATTTTCCGATTTTCACTTCATGAAATGCGGCCAGCTGTTATCAGTTTGCAGTTGCACTTGGAAGGCTGTCAGTTGATACCACTCAAGAAAGACTCAAATCTACAGAATATCGTAGATAATGAGTTCTTATCCAGAACAATGCTTACTCAATTTTTCTGGATGAATGCTCACAACAACAGAGCAAAGGCATTGAAATTACTATACAAAGATTTCCCACAGCACTTCGTGTGGAACAGCCCGTCAAGATCATGGACAGAGCGAAAACAGCAAGAAGTTGTTGGCCGAATCATCACAGCAAATCCTAGCGAAGGCGAAAGATATTATCTTAGGCTACTGCTCACTTATATTCCAATGCCTACATCATATGCATATCTCAGAACAGTAAATGGCATTACCTTTGAATCATATAGAGAGGCAGCAATCAGTCATGGTCTACTACAAGACGACAAAAGCAACGAAAAATGCATGCAAGAAGCGTGTGCATATCGAATGCCATTCTCATTGAGGCAACTATTCTCTACCATCCTTGTTTATTGTGCTCCAGTGAATCCATTGGAGTTATTCTTCAAATTTGAAGATGATATGGTTGAAGACTATATCTCTGTACAGAAAATCAGCAAAGATGTTGCAAGACAGATTCTACTTCAAACATTAAACGCAGAGCTTGAATCTATGGGCAAAAATCTGAATCATTTCCAGTTATCTCAACTTGTTACTTCAGATTCAACAAAGAAAGCAACACCAAGGGAAGTAGAAGACGAAATGAACATTCCTATATCAGAGGATGATCTGAAAAGCCCAGATTTATTAAATGATGAGCAGCTAATTGCTTACAATGACATATTGGATGCTGCTTTCCATAAAAAGCCCAAATGTTTCTTCATTGATGGGCCTGGAGGTACTGGAAAGACATTTCTTTATCGAGCTCTACTTGCAGCAGTTCGTTCACAACATCAGATTGCATTAGCAACGGCCAGCTCTGGAGTTGCCGCATCAATTCTGCCAAATGGAAGAACCGCTCATTCCCGCTTCAAAATTCCAGTTAGTTGTGAAGGCAAACTGTGCTGTAGCATATCAAAGCAATCTGGCCTAGCTACTCTTATCAAGGAAACCGCACTTATTATTTGGGATGAAGCATCAATGGCAAAAAAGGAATCAATTGAAGCATTAGATTACCTCCTACGAGATCTTACAGATAATGACACATTATTTGGAGGAAAAGTTGTGGTTCTAGGAGGCGATTTTAGGCAAGTATTACCCGTCATTCCAAGAGGAACCAGGCATGATTGTATTAATGCAAGTATAGTGAGATCATACATATGGCAATCACTGATCAAGTTGAAGCTCACACAAAATATGCGTGCAAGGATTGATCCAGCGTTCAGTACATACATTCTGCGAGTCGGAAATGGTCTAGAAAAGGAAAATGAAACCGGAGAAATCAAACTACCTACATCCTTGGTCCTACAGCCAACCTCAACAATCCCATCTTTAGATCAGTTGATCCAATTTGTCTTCCCATCCTTCCATATTAACACATTAAACCCACTCTCTTTGACTGACTCAGCCATTCTAACCCCCAAAAACGAAGCCGTAGATGAAATCAATGAGATAATGCTTTCGAAATTCCCAGGTAAAGAGCACACCTACTTAAGTTTTGATGAAACAAGTGATCCAACTCAGCAAGGACTCTACATTGATTTCTTAAATTCCATCACACCACCGGGAATGCCATGCCACTGTCTCCGGCTAAAAAAGAACAGCCCAATTCTATTATTGAGGAACATAAATCCATCCCAAGGGCTATGCAACGGCACAAGATTGATATGCACAGAATTTACAAGCCATTTAATTACTGCTCAGATAGCAGTAGGAGAAAGGAAAGGTACTACAGTATTCATACCAAGAATCCCTCTACGACCAAATGATATTCAGCAATACCCAGTACCATTCACACGTCGCCAATTCCCGGTGAGAACATGTTTTGCCATGACAATAAACAAAGCTCAAGGTCAGACTTTAAATACTGTTGGTATATATTTGCCCGAACCTGTTTTCTCTCATGGCCAACTCTACGTTGCTTTATCCCGAGCAACAACAGCAGCCAAAATAAAAGTCTACCTTAAGCACTCAGAAAATGATCCACTGTCATGCTTCCAAACTAAAAATATTGTATTCAAAGAGCTCCTAGAAGAAGCTAACTGTTGATAATTACAATACCTAAGTTGCAATTATGAACATATTAAGCTAAACAATGCAAAGCCAAAAAAAAAGGTATAACCTATAACTTTTACTCATGTATTACATTTATTAGTACGTAGCTGCATTCATTTATCTGCTCATTCTAATTGATAAGTCTAAGTGCTGAATATTCAATGCTATACTATTGATTCACACCCAACATCAATGCCGATTAACCCTGACATAGTTACTCATATAATATGCTTTGCTCTACTGCAAATTTGCAGGTCCAGATGGCCCCAAGCATTCTACCACTAAGCAATGTCAACCTCACGACCTCAAACTATGCAGTTCAGGTCATGGTAGTCGAAAAGAACATTCCAAGAATGTCAACCTCAAGCAATTCGGAATATCAAAGGATAATTTTGCAAGATAAAGAGGTAACACATCTAAAAAATCGATAATGATTGCCGTTGGCTTACTGCAGATGGAAAAAAGGCAAAGAAAAAAAATTTGCATTTAGACCTTTGTAAGGTCGGATTGATTTATTTGTTCTTCCCTTTTTAATACTATTATTTTCTTTTAGTGTTTTGTTATGCTTCGTAACGATATCGTATGTTGTGACTTTTGGGATTCATTCAGCTTTCGTAATATGTGTAGGTTGTAAACACCTTATTTCTGAGAGGGAGGGAGGGATTATTTTGGCTTGGATAATATGTGGGACAGTGGAAGTGTGTGAACTAAACGTGTCAGTCAGTTCAGTTCAGATTGGCTATTCTCAAAACCATTACCATTGTAGCAAATCACTAAACTATATCAATTAAGAGTAAGAAAAGAAAAGGGTCGAATTGACCAGTTTGGCGCTGGCGCGTGAATTGATTTTTTCCTCTCCTTATTCATTTTTTCCACTCATGATAGATTTTTGCTTAGGAAAACTTCCAGAAACAAACCATACAATAGTACTAATTAAGAATCCTATTAAGTTTATGCATTTTTTGCAAGGTATAGCAGTACAAATCTGTTTTCGTGTTATCGTTTGGCTTCCATTTTGTAGCATCATAAACTCCTATTAGACCATTTACTTTGTTTCCATGATTATATGTATGTTTGCTGTTGGCTCTGGAGCCTGGACATTATCTTATTCCCATTATTCCATGCTTGCACATAGGAGAACCATCCCAATCTTTTCTTTCGAATTTTATACACAAAGTATGCATGCTTTAGAGAGTATGAATGCCAAAATGACGGTGAACTTGGATTTAACTTGTATGTACTCCTCTTTAAACTACAGCCATCAACTTAGCTTTCAAGTTAAATGGACCAATAACTGCCTTAAGATCTTGACAACTTTAAATTACCAGATTGGTCACTGATGATTGAGTTTAATATTTTGTTATGGTGACCACATATTAGAGTCCCCTTTGAATAGCACTTCCGGTAGCTGTGATGATGTGGAATACTGGTCCAGCTTAACTCCAACTCTTGTTCCTTTTGGTCGAACAAAAATAATGGTGTCTTAGTTGTGAGTATGCATGTTAGTATCACAAGCTTGGGGCATAGTTTTTTATTGACGCGATTTGAATGTGTAATTTGTTCTGCGAGCATGAATTCATGATAGTACCTACTCTCTTCAACAGGGCAACAAAATGCAGGCAACCATCTTTGGCTACAACATCAGAATTCTGCAGAATACGCTGAAAATGTACCATACATATTGCATAACAAATGCTGCTGTTGGCCAAACTCCAGAAAAATTCCGTTTTCTGGAAAACAAGTACCAATTGGCCATCAATGCTCGCACACCAGTTGAAGAGATTGTTTGCTTCCAAAAAGTAAAAACAACAATTGGCCTAGGAACGGCGAGTAAGTGCAGTTCTAGGCCTTGTGCGGGCGTGCCAGGACAGTACTGCTGTCCAAGTGGTTTTTTCAAGGCCTGGAAGCCTCAAAATCTGACTTCCAAGGACTGGATTGCAGTCCAATTTCGTATCAAGGCCTGGATGCCTCAATCTGACTTCGTATCGAGCGATTGCGTACGACCTAAGGGGTGAGGCCGTATGTGGTTCGTGGTTTTGCCTTGTCGGGATAAGGACTTAGAATTTCCTAATCGTGTAGAAAATGGAAAGGAAAGAAAACAAGGTGCGATGAAATTAAAAGAACTTCATTAACGGTTTAACGAAGTTGGTACAAGGAAATGAAAGATAAGACCTAGGCTGGGCTAGATTGGACTAAAAGGTAAAGACATTTGCTAGAAATGATAATTGAAAGGTAATTTGAATAAGCCTTGGGCTTGTTTGGTCGTGGACCTTTGATAAGGCCTTCAAAACTGGTATTTATAGGCAGCAGTTCCAGGTCTTGAGCTGCTTGAGCTGCTTCCACAGGCCTTCATGCATGGCTGCCAAGTGTCATCCTGGTAAAGGCTTAGGTTTGAGCTGCTTCTGAATGCTCCAATAGGAAGCTACCATTCGTCCAAGCCTTGCTCTCTACTCCAAGAAAATGGCTGCAGGTCTGAAAAGCTTCATTTTTGCCTAAAAACCAGTCAAAGCAAAAGGAATTTGCAGCAACATAGCATCCCTAGGCCCTTTGAGCTGCTTGTGAGCAGCTTGTATGCATGGATGCTTGTAAAAAAGGGATATTTGGGCCCACCAAGGCCAAAAACGCAGGCCTGGTTGAGCTGCTTGTGAGTAGCTTGTGTGATGTTAGAGAGAACCTTCTAGGCCTTTCAGCTGCTTGTGCAGGCCTAAGCTGCTTGTGAGCTGTTTGAGATGTCTCCATGCATGGCTGCCATGTGTCCCAAGCCTTGCTTCATGCTGAAGGATAGTGAGACTTAGGCCTTGAGCTGCTTGTAAGCAGCTTACCTAGATCTGCCCAGCAAGAACATTCTAGGCCTTTGAGCTGCTTGTGAGCTGCTTGGGATGTCTCCATGCATGGCTGCCATGTGTCCCAAGCCTGTTGAAGGATGGTAGCCATCCAGACCTCGAGCTGTTTGTAATCAGCTTACCTAGACCTGCCTATTGAGAACATTCTAGGCCTTGGAGCTGTTTGTGAGCAACTTAAGGCCTTTTCCTTCCAATTGAGGCCCATATGCAATGTTTCTAAGAAGCAGGCCCACACAATACTTGGGCCTAAATTTGAGGTGCAAGATAGGCCTTAGTCCATCGTAAGCCTTGTGAGCCCAAGCCTGGAGAAAAACCCAAACTTTAACTGATTTGGACCTACTTGAAGGCCTTATCGTTTCTTAGAGCTGGGCTAGGCCTGGATGAAGTGCTCAGGCCTAGTGGGTTGACTTCAAGACCTTGGCCAGCATTGGGCCTAATTTTATGGAAGAGATATCTTAGGCCTTTGTATGTTTCAAACCTTTTGCAAGCTCAATTGGTCCTTTAGCATTCATATCGGCCCAATTCCTCTGGTGGCCGATCTACAAGGCTTCTTAAGGCCTAAAACTACCTCCAAGGCCATTCTTCTATCCTTTTCCTAATTTTGGCCAAAAATGGGTGTAAACAATGCCCCCCCATGCCTTGATTCTTTACTTTTAGGATCAAGGCGTGTATAAAAAGTAAAACCATTTTTGGCATCAAAACAAGCCTCGATTTCTATTTTAGCATGTCTTCTTTTGTTTGCCTTGCCTATGGACTTAGTAGGCATTAGGCATTTTCCATGCTTCATTCAAGCCTTTGACAAAATTCTCTGATCTGAGACCTTGGAATGAGTCTACCAGCTATCTTTTTGTTAGACAGGCCTGTGAAAGGCCTCTCTTATAGATAAAAGGCCTTAATCTACATCCTCTAGGGCTGCTCAGAGCAATTGGATGATGATCATGCCTATATCAGAGTTGAATCTCAAGGCTCATAAGTATTGCCTCGTATTAGGCCTATTTACGCCAATAGAGGCTATGTTCGGGCCTAAAAACCATGTTTGGCAAGCTTGAACTACTACTTGGAGTGTTCATAATAAAGATTCAGGCCTACTCAAAGGGCTCAAAAGGCCTTCATCTCTGTGGAAAAGGCCTTCATACACCAATACGAGGCCTCTTTTCAGTCCCGATTGCAGAGAAGCTCTAAACCTATGAAAGGTTTGACAACAAGGCCTGGAAATACGTTGAAAGGCCTAAAAAGGTGGCTCAGGCCTACAGAAGGAGCTTAAAAGGCCTCATCTCCTACAAAAAGGCCTGTTTATACCAGTATTAGGCCTGTGTTCAGGCCTAGACCATGAAAAAGCCAAACAAGGACTGAAAATATATTGGCAGGCCTGAACCAAGAAAATGCCTGCTTAATGAAATAAAAAGGCCTCCACCTGTGCGGAAAAGGCCTGGTAGAACTTTAATAAGGCCTACTCAATGACTGGTAGGCCTTGGCCGAACAATTTAGAGATATTTGTTCGGCCTTCGAAGGACTTTTCTCCACTTAGCCCTTCCCACAACCATGATGTTTTCGTGTAAGCCAAGTGAATAACACTCGCTTTTGATGCACCCCACAAATCCAGCGTGGGTGCGATTCTACATCTTTAAGGCCTATAGTTGGCCTATGCTTGAAATGCCTATTTGCAGGTCGGATAATGCCAAAAAGGCCTTCATTAATCGGGGGAGGAGGGGGATCTCCAATCACAAACGAATCGTGATCAAGCCTTGGAGTGTCATCGTTTTCCTCCTCTTCATGTCGTTCCTCCTCTTCTAGAACAGCTGCAACATGTAATTCAGACCTACCTATAGGGCTAATGGCAGGCCTGGATTGTTCTAGACCTGCATCAATGATCTCTTCATCGCCCAGGATTGAATCTGGATGTTGTAGCCCTTCAGAGACTTGAGACAACTTCTCAGATGGGAAAACGGGCTGATCTTGCCTCATGATTGGACCTTCCATGTTCTGGCTCATTCCAGGTCTGAGATCTTGTTCCCCTTGTGCCAAAACAAGCCTATCGTTTTGCTCCTCCAGACCTGGAAATAGCTTGCCATCAAGAAGTTTTTGAAAAACTCCTGAATGTTGGCTGTTGCGCTCAGGCCTGAAATCATTGCTGTGATCATTCTGGGATTTATCATCCAGGCCTTGTCGCTGTTCGGGAATCCTTGAAGGCCTGGACTGAGAATTTTGCCCCCCGAGTGTAGCTCCTTGGCCTCCTTGCCCCCCGAGTGTAGGGCTTTCGGGAGCTAAGGCCTGAGAAAAACCTGGAGGCCTTGTGATCATGTCAGAGGTTTGTTTAGACACATTCAGGCCTGAAGTCGAGCCTAAAGCGTCAAACCGTGATACCGGTGATGGAGTAGGAGTTGACAACTTATCTTTCAGTTTAGCCATTGCTTTGTCAATGGCCTTGGTGGAGTTGATAATGACCTTGGTGGAGTTGAAAATGGCCTGGTTAGAGCTGATAATGGCCTTGTTGGATTCTTCTAGCCTATTCAAACATGCATCCAAGGGATCAATAAACTCTTGTGAGAGTTCTTCGTTGGAAGCAATGGTACAGGCCTGAATGTTGATGTTTTCTTCAACTCGGCCCCCAAAGTTCTGAGTATGAGGATCACCAAAGCCACCATTTTGGAATTCAGGCTGTAAGGGCAGGCCTGAATGCATGACACTTGAATAGCCATGAGACTTAGCATTGAGAAGATAGGCTACCTCATCGCGTAATAGGCGCTCCTCATCTTCAAGTCTACCAACTTCGTCTTCAAGCCTTTGAATGGCATCGTTGTAGAAGTATTGTGCGTCGAGAAACCAACCCTCTGTAGGATTGAGTTGATACCTCTCTCTGTCGAGACGGTTGATTTCGTCTTCAAGCTCGTTGACCTTATCATAGCGCCAACTAATTTCTTCTTCACAACGCCGAATCTCAACATTCAATTCAACGTATTTAATTGACATGAATCGGCGTGATCATACCCCTTGAAACGATTAGGGTCCCACCGGGCGTGCCAATGTTTGCTTCCAAAAAGTAAAAACAACAATTGGCCTAGGAACGGCGAGTAAGTGCAGTTCTAGGCCTTGTGCGGGCGTGCCAGGACTGGATTGCAGTCCAATTTCGTATCAAGGCCTGGATGCCTCAATCTGACTTCGTATCGAGCGATTGCGTACGACCTAAGGGGTGAGGCCGTATGTGGTTCGTGGTTTTGCCTTGTCGGGATAAGGACTTAGAATTTCCTAATCGTGTAGAAAATGGAAAGGAAAGAAAACAAGGTGCGATGAAATTAAAAGAACTTCATTAACGGTTTAAAGAAGTTGGTACAAGGAAATGAAAGATAAGACCTAGGTTGGGCTAGATTGGACTAAAAGGTAAAGACATTTGCTAGAAATGATAATTGAAAGGTAATTTGAATAAGCCTTGGGCTTGTTTGGTCGTGGACCTTTGATAAGGCCTTCAAAACTGGTATTTATAGGCAGCAGTTCCAGGTCTTGAGCTGCTTGAGCTGCTTCCACAGGCCTTCATGCATGGCTGCCAAGTGTCATCCTGGTAAAGGCTTAGGCTTGAGCTGCTTCTGAATGCTCCAATAGGAAGCTACCATTCGTCCAAGCCTTGCTCTCTACTCCAAGAAAATGGCTGCAGGTCTGAAAAGCTTCATTTTTGCCTAAAAACCAGTCAAAGCAAAAGGAATTTGCAGCAACATAGCATCCCTAGGCCCTTTGAGCTGCTTGTGAGCAGCTTGTATGCATGGATGCTTGTAAAAAAGGGATATTTGGGCCCACCAAGGCCAAAAACGCAGGCCTGGTTGAGCTGCTTGTGAGCAGCTTATGTGATGTTAGAGAGAACCTTCTAGACCTTTGAGCTGCTTGTGCAGGCCTAAGCTGCTTGTGAGCTGTTTGAGATGTCTCCATGCATGGCTGCCATGTGTCCCAAGCCTTGCTTCATGCTGAAGGATAGTGAGACTTAGGCCTTGAGCTGCTTGTAAGCAGCTTACCTAGATCTGCCCAGCAAGAACATTCTAGGCCTTTGAGCTTCTTGTGAGCTGCTTGGGATGTCTCCATGCATGGCTGCCATGTGTCCCAAGCCTGTTGAAGGATGGTAGCCATCCAGACCTCGAGCTGTTTGTAATCAGCTTACCTAGACCTGCCTATTGAGAACATTCTAGGCCTTGGAGCTGTTTGTGAGCAACTTAAGGCCTTTTCCTTCCAATTGAGGCCCATATGCAATGTTTCTAAGAAGCAGGCCCACACAATACTTGGGCCTAAATTTGAGGTGCAAGATAGGCCTTAGTCCATCGTAAGCCTTGTGAGCCCAAGCCTGGAGAAAAACCCAAACTTTAACTGATTTGGACCTACTTGAAGGCCTTATCGTTTCTTAGAGCTGGGCTAGGCCTGGATGAAGTGCTCAGGCCTAGTGGGTTGACTTCAAGACCTTGGCCAGCATTGGGCCTAATTTTATGGAAGAGATATCTTAGGCCTTTGTATGTTTCAAACCTTTTGCAAGCTCAATTGGTCCTTTAGCATTCATATCGGCCCAATTCCTCTGGTGGCCGATCTACAAGGCTTCTTAAGGCCTAAAACTACCTCCAAGGCCATTCTTCTATCCTTTTCCTAATTTTGGCCAAAAATGGGTGTAAACAGAGATACAAATTGACGGCCTCACACTCAGGACAATGAGATACAACTTCACTCCAATCGTTGATATATCTCAAGTTCGAGTCCCCGATCCAAAGATAGGTAAGTCACTAAACCAATAAAACTCCTTCAAGCAAAAAGTTAGAACTAACAAACATTACAAATCCTTTGCAGATGTGCTATTTGCTATTTTGGAAGTTGGACCACTGAAACTTATCAATGATTCATATGTCGTGGATGTCCGAGTAGTCGATCAAGGGTAAGCCATACATTAAACCCCTAATCAAAATTACTATTCGTACTGCCAACAATGCTAACCAAAGCATTACACAATACCATCAGCATGAAGCCAACAATCATATCACTATGGGATCAATTCAGCGACTATGAAGCACGTGCAATGGCAGCTTTACCAGGATCATTTCCGGTGGCAATTGGACTGCGCTTGAAAACTTCCACATATTACGGTAATATAATCTTTACTCACAACAACCAATAACACATCTAGACACAAAAATACTCATATACTTATGTCCATGCAGGTTTGACACTTGCCACACGAAACACATCAAGTTTCATCTTCAACCCGCCAATACTAGAGGCAACTGCACTACAATCATGGTAATCAATCTATTACCTAGGCAATGAAATACAAACTTTGCCATTTCAATCTTGCCTTAAACAAGTAAAGCTCTGCAATCTTAACATGAAATACTACTATTGCAGGTGTGTGGTAAATGCCAACAAGATCAGAGAATTGCCAACAACACCAACACAGCTTCTTCTACCGAACCCAACTGAAGAATCGGAAGCCAAAATTACAAAGATTGCCAACCTTCCGGTGTTCATACAGAAGGTACCACCTATGCCAAATCTCATCCTCTAAGCAAATAATATCCTCACCATAACACTAAATGCAAAGTTATACATTGCAGGTAGAGTTCTTAACCATCAAAGGCATAGCAAGAGTAATTGATTTCGGACAGAAATTCTATTACCTAGCTTGCTCAATTTGCAATAAGGCAACAAATGCATATGGAGACGACAACTTCTGGTGCAACTACTGTCTACAAAAAGTCCCAGCTCTTGCAGAGTAAAATACTCACTCCTAACTATATCAAATCTTCTAACCAAAACAAAAACTACAATAGCTAACCAAATAACTACCGGAACTGACAAAATTCTTCTTCACTTGCAGGATCAAATTCAATGTGCAAATCACAGATTCGACTGGAAATATCGAAGCAACAGTCTTCTCCGAGGTTGCCTCAGAATTCTACAACCTTACACGAGCAGATTTCATTGACGTAAGACAAGCATACTTCCTCTTTCAAATCTAATGCATAAAATAACATACATTACAGATAAACTGCATACATCATGCTAAATTACAAAATAATCTAAAAGACTACTCAACGCAGGGGCAAGTGCTCCTCCCAGTGCTCCACAAACTCAGCGAGGCAAAGGAATGCACCATCACATTGAAAGCGCACATGTACAACTATGCCGGAGTGAGCCAAATAAAATTCAAAGTTCATTCCATCTCCACCGAAGGCATAACAGAATCAGAGAACCGTTCAGAGGCACTCCTGGCTCTACCTTCAAATGCTCCAAACAAAAAAGGCAAGACCATAGAGCACAATGCAAGCTCCTCTTCCTTCCCAGCTTCGGATACTCCAACAGTGCACAACGCAACGGAAAACTCCACTGCAACAGTTGAACAAACATCCAAGAGCCACGAGAGCAACAAATAGGCAGCCGACTTCAACATCTGCAGACCTACCCAAGCTTTTGCCATGAACAGCCACCAACCCATGCACTTTTGCTGTGTACCTACCCAAGCTTTTGCCATGAACAACCACCAAGCCAGACACTTTTGCTGTATCCAAAAAACAAAAAATGTACTTTAACGCTAGCCCTTTTGGAATCTACTTCACTGCTAGCATGCTAGCCCATATGCAGATACTTACGTTCATGTACCAAACTTATGTAACTACTCTGGATAGCCCTTTTGCAAGCTTTAATATAACCTACTTATATGCAGCTAGATCACAGGGAAATTAAAAACCAACAATTCAACGGGCAGAGCACACGTGCTTTGCACGTGGCGAGGTACCTAGTCTTTGAAATGAATGAGAATGATACCTTTGAATGAAATTGATGAGTTCCAAATGAGAGAGAGTGGTACTTTTACAATTAGTTTTTGTAATTGTTGGCTAATGTAAAGTGGAGTGACTTTCGCACTCCCTAAAGTTAACAAATAGGGGGGCTTATTTACCTTTTTGGTCCCCAAAGTATTAGCAAGTGGCCAATTTCGTCCCCAATATAAACATTTGACCAATTTAGTACCCAACGTTTAAAATTTGTGTCGATTTGGTCCCTATCCATAACGCCGTTTCTTGATTCCGTCAAAAGAAGGGGCATTCTTGGTATTTCACCTTTCTCATCTTCTTCACACTCCACGCCCGAAGTCGCGGAAGATCGAAGACAAGTTTTGATCAGTGGGTTTTGTGCGCCTCACAGAGACGATCGCCACGGTATGTGGGTGGTCGAGTTTCGTCACCGGATGAAGGCTCGGGAGCCATTCGATCGCACCGGGCGGAGGCGGCGACGGGCGTAGAGGCTGTTTTGAAAAGCCCGAAGTCGCGGAAGATCGAAGACAAGTTTTGATCAGTGGGTTTGTGCGCCTCACAGAGACGATCGCCACGGTATGTGGGTGGTCGAGTTTCGTCACCGGATGAAGGCTCGGGAGCCATTCGATCGCACCGGGCGGAGGCGGCGATGGGCGTAGAGGCTGTTTTGAAAAGCCCGAAGTCGCGGAAGATCGAAGACAAGTTTTGATCAGTGGGTTTTGTGCGCCTCACAGAGACGATCGCCACGGTATGTGGGTGGTCGAGTTTCGTCACCGGATGAAGGCTCGGGAGCCATTCGATCGCACCGGGCGGAGGCGGCGACGGGCGTAGAGGCTGTTTTGAAAAGCCCGAAGTCGCGGAAGATTGAAGACAAGTTTTGATCAGTGGGTTTTGTGCGCCTCACAGAGACGATCGCCACGGTATGTGGGTGGTCGAGTTTCGTCACCGGATGAAGGCTCGGGAGCCATTCGATCGCACCGGGCGGAGGCGGCGACGGGCGTAGAGGCTGTTTTGAAAAGCCCGAAGTCGCGGAAGATCGAAGACAAGTTTTGATCAGTGGGTTTTGTGCGCCTCACAGAGACGATCGCCACGGTATGTGGGTGGTCGAGTTTCGTCACCGGATGAAGGCTCGGGAGCCATTCGATCGCACCGGGCGGAGGCGGCGACGGGCGTAGAGGCTGTTTTGAAAAGCCCGAAGTCGTGGAAGATCGAAGACAAGTTTTGATCAGTGGGTTTTGTGCGCCTCACTCCCGAGCTCGTCTCGACGAGACGAACACAACCCCGTGCTCAAATCTCCCATCCGACGACTCCTGGTACGAACCACCATTAAACCGCCCCTCCGCCGCTCGCCTCTGCCGTTCGAACAGCCATTGCCGCCACCTCCGAGCTCCTCCGGCGACGTACTACCCCAATCCGTGATCGTCTCCTTGAGGTGAACACAACCCAGTGCTCAAAACTTGTCTTCGATCTTCCGCGACTTCGGGCTTTTCAAAACAGCCTCTACGCCCGTCGCCGCCTCCGCCCGGTGCGATCGAATGGCTCCCGAGCCTTCATCCGGTGACGAAACTCAACCACCCACATACCGTGGCGATCGTCTCTGTGAGGCGCACAAAACCCACTGATCAAAACTTGTCTTCGATCTTCCGCGACTTCGGGCTTTTCAAAACAGCCTCTACGCCCGTCGCCGCCTCCGCCCGGTGCGATCGAATGGCTCCCGAGCCTTCATCCGGTGACGAAACTCGACCACCCACATACCGTGGCGATCGTCTCTGTGAGGCGCACAAAACCCACTGATCAAAACTTGTCTTCGATCTTCCGCGACTTCGGGCGTGGAGTGTGAAGAAGATGAGAAAGGTGAAATACCAAGAATGCCCCTTCTTTTGACGGAATCAAGAAACGGCGTTATGGATAGGGACCAAATCGACACAAATTTTAAACGTTGGGTACTAAATTGGTCAAATGTTTATATTGGGGACGAAATTGGCCACTCGCTAATACTTTGGGGACCAAAAAGGTAAATAAGCCAAATTGGGGAGTGCGAAAATCAACATCATATTGATTTTGTGTGGTTAACAATTTGGAGAGTACAAAAAACACTCCCCAATGTTAGGGAGTGAGAAAATCACTCCCCATTGTAAATTGTTGTATTTATGAGTTCTAACTATGGATATTCTGCTAATTTTTGGAGTAGGTTTCTTATTGCAAATATGTTATAGCTTAGGCTTTTGATGCGATCTTATAATTCGTTATTTTGCACTATTGGATCTAGGTGATGCGTTTGTTGTGAATTGTTGGACATTTCCAAAACTTGCAATTATTACTATGGATATGAAATGTTGATTTGATAAAATTTATGGGTATTGGTACTTTAGTTAGCTGTGAAAGGTAGAAAAATGGTTGCTTTGATTATTGATTGAAAGCTAAGCGTATTGTGTTGCTAAGGATGTGCATATTGAATGTTAGATCAAGTTGTTACTTATTGAATTCTAGATATCCTGGGCATAAGCATATTTGTTGGGGTCAATTTTTGTTGCTAAAATAGACAAGACCTTCCGGTACTCATGGCTTGTTTAAGAAAAAGTATAGGATGGGAATTTTATGTATTATTATGCGAGAAATTATACGCTAACAAATTTAGGCATACATAGGCGGTGAAATTATAATCCTGCATAGACCCAAAAAATGTATGAACTCAATAATTTCTTAGTTGTGCTTATTTGCAACAGATCATGTGTTGCACAAAAGGTGGATTGCATGAGACTAAAATCATTGCATATGTAATTCAACAACATTAAAGGGTAACCACTTCGGATATGGCAGCTATTGGTAGAGCTTTGACAATGACTAATGGTTCTGATCAGCTATTTGTAACCAATATTTGTGATCACAGCCATATAGAGCACAACGAGCATTTCACATTCAAAACTATCGAAATATGACTTCCCCCTAAGGAAAGATAGTAATTACAATGACTTTAATTTAGCTTGTAGAATTGCTATCACCTTTTTGGAGCATGAAGAAAATTGCATTTTTCTGCAATGTGCATATAGTTTTAGAACACATAGGTATTAAATATTATTTTGCATTCCAACTTCAGGTTGAGCAAAGATTATGAAATAATTAAAAGTTTAAAAAGTGCTTGAAACTTAAATACCATCAACAATTAGAGGCTCAATTGAATGGGGTCAAGGCCAAATGAATTAAGAGGAGGAACTATAAACATTTGGTCATGGTGCTGAAGTAAGCTGAAAGTAAGCTAGTTGACCACACACATGGTTTGATAAATCGCAGGAGATATGTAAGCAACTCTGGCAACGACTAATTGTTGTAATTAAAGACTACTAATTTTCATATGTGAGTGACAATATCCAACAGCAATCAAGTTAGGTAAAAGTTGTCGTGTATTCTCTTAGAGAGAAATGTCTTTGATTATTTATGATCACAGTTATATAAGACTTGATGAGCCTTTCACATTCAGAACTATTGAGATATATATGGCCTCCCTAAAGATAAATAAGAGCATCAATGTGCTTTGATCTAGAATGCAAAGTGGAATTCTTACTCAAATGTATTGCACTTTAGCTATCGCATAAGAGAACATATCTCTCTTGATTCAAACCCAACTCTTGCAAGAACTTCTTCAACCACAACAACTCCTTGCAAGCTTCAGTAATTGCAATGAACCGCTTCCCTAGTTGATAGAGCAACACATTTTTGCAACCTTGATTGCCAATTGACAGCTCCCTGCTTAGCTCCGTAAACCTTGCATTCGATAAGGTTTTAAACCCCAAGCGTAGGGCTAAGTCGTTGGAAGCATAATATCCGGAAGTCCGGGATCGTACCCATAAGGAATCGAATTCAGCTTAGATTGGATTGAAGGTTTATGTAATGGATGGTGGCGTTTGAGACGGCCAACTGAGTTTTTCCTTTGAGCGGAGTAAAAACTAAAACGAAAGACTAGAAATGAGTTTTAATGAACTTAAAAAGGCAAGTCTATGGATCTTCTCTCCCGTGACTAAGGCCGTTACTGATTCCCAAAGATAACTCAAGCAAGAGTCACGACCGCGCGCTCTTGCCCGGAAGATTTAACTTTAAAACTACGTTTGTCACAAGATGAGATTGACCGGAGGCGAACCAACTTGGTTGAAAACTTTTATCAAACACATAGGAGGCCACAATCCCTTGGTAAGCCGCTTGCCAAGACCGCTTGACTAAACACCTTACCAAGTAGTTTACACCCCTAGTTTAGACCAAAAATACAAGTTAGGATCTATTCCGAAACCCATGATTTTAAGCCCGAAGATTTGAGAATCGAATAACCACCTAAGTCCTTGGGATCGATTAGCCCAAGACTTAGCCAAACGACTACTCACACATATTGAAAAGACTAGAAATTATGCTAGGAAAGGTAAACATATTAAACCGATAGAATTGAAAACGAACTAGATATTATTAAGGATCTAAACCATAGCAACAACTTTAGTACTTGGAAAATTAACAAACAACTTAAACTTACCAAGGTTCTTAAGGAATTTAGGCTAGAAAAGCTTTGAAACTCAACAAGACATTAATGGAGGAAAGTTTAAGGAAAGTAATTAGCTAGATCCCAATGAGGGAGAAAGGTGGTCCTATTTATATACAAGAGACACACTCTCTCCTCAGAAATATCTTTTGCACGCATAAAGAGGTAACTTGCCAATTAAAGAAAGTTAACAGCTGTCAAAAATGTAAGTCGGTCTTCTCTCGTATCGATACTCCAATCCCGTATCGATACCGAGCTGGCTTGCTTCAAAATCCAAGTTCTCCGTAGATGAGCCGTATCGATACGCAGAAAACCGTATCGATACGCTGAAGCCCGGGAATGGTTCTGTTTTTGAACCGTATCGATACGCAGATTGCCGTATCGATACGCTGAAGCTTGGAATTCCTTCTGATTTCAAACAGTATCGATACGCTGATTGCCGTATCGATACCGTGTCTTCTTCATGTAGCTCAAGCCCTTGTGCCTTGTCTTGACACCCGACGGATGAATCCTTCGAGGCACCGCCTACTTGCTTACCCTCAAGGTTTGTCCAATCATCAAAACAAGCCCACTTATTCGCGTAAACCTGAAATGCTCAATAGAAAATCTTACGCGCAAAAACACTACAAAAGGCAGCTAAACAGAAAATAAAAGACATAAAACAGAACTAGGCGCACCAAATATCTACAATATTGGGTGCTTATCACACCCCCCAACTTGAGCGTTGCTAGTCCCGAGCAACAGAAACATACTATTAAACTAACTATACAATCCTTCCGATAAAACAACTCATCACATGCGCATTCCGTATCCAACTAGCAAAAGTTCCAAAAGCAAATTTATTTAACCTTCGCAACTAACAGCTGAAAACTTAGATGGATAACTAAGCAATAAGCACGTTCCAAACCAAGTACGAAAATCCGTATCCTTATCAAAAAAGGGGGATACGGTCAACACATATGCATTTGCACGCTACAAAACATATCCCCAGGGAAAAAGGGCTCGAAGCTAGGCAATGGAGAAAAACAAAAACCATGCCTTATATGAGGAGAGCACCTTTAAACAGATTCCGTGACACAAAGCCTAAAGCTAAAGTACGAAAGGAAAGCATGCCACACACTAAATATGCAAATTGTCAAAAGTTGAATCAAAATGGAATGAAAACGCACTATAGATCAACTAAGGGCTTCATTAGCTAATATTGACCTTGGATGAACAAAAGAACGGTTAGTAAATAACGGGTGACGGCCATATGCTTGCTTGGTTTAACTACCCTTGGCCATCACCGACTACAAAACATCCAGTTACTGGCCACATACAGGCCTCAACAAAAGCTTCCTAAAACTACTAGATACGAACTAAACTAATGAAAGTAAAAACAAGATAGGATAGATGGGCTGTCAACCACCACGCACACCGACCAAGTTTAGGGATTTAAACAAGAACTCCAACTACTCCTCATCTCCTGACTCCGGCTCCTCTTCTCCAAAATCATCACTGTCCTCGGCATCCACAACCGGTGGCGGCGCATACGGCTCACTAGTAGACCCCTCTTGCCTTGACAACATGTAATCCAACTTGTGGTCGATCCTCTCCTGCCTCCTAGTATTCTCCCGGATTTCCTTCTTCAGCTTACGGTGGCTATTCATTGTTGCCACTCCCTGGCAGAACAGCAGCTTTTGCCACACTGATTGCTTGGCACGTTTGGGAGGCATTGTAGTAAGGTAACTCCCACCTAGCACACCCTCAGCTCCTCCAGCTCCCCTTGTCTGTGACACACTCTTTGTCAAGCTAGTGCTATTCAGAATCCCTGGCTCAAGTTTTCCCCACTCCTCATATGCATCTCTCGGAACACCCTTTTCCATACAAATTTTGGTTATCATGCACGGGTATGGCATCCTCGTGTAAGTTGGTGCATTGGACTTAAACTCCACCATTTGACGGAAAATGTATTTAGACCAATCCTTCACGGTTCCAGGATCTATAAAAGAGTAAAGCATCTCACCCTCGGACTTCGCCGGCTTGTTCTCGGTGCCCCTTGGGTTCAAGTTATAATGCATGTAGACACCTCCCAAACGGGGGATCGCCATACAGATTGATCATGGATTGCTCGATTGGTTGCTTGCTTCATAAACCAAAATCATGGACATTCCCATGGCTAGGAACATCGCCACACGATAGTGGTTATCATCAAAACAGAGTCGCCACCTAGTTTATTAAAACTAGGAAAATAGATAGAGATTCTGGGTACGGGAGCCAAAAGTACAATAAGGGGAAGGTGTTAGGCACCCCTCTCTGCCCAATCGTGTGACTGGCCCATAGTTATCCAACATAAGACATGTACATGCTTTATTCAACTCTAACACATAGTCTGTTTAATTAAGCCTTTAACAGTGAATAAGGTGAGCCAGGACTGTAATTAAAAGCATGCATCAGAAATAAACAAAACAGACAGGCTGTCCCAGGAAAATCGATCTCTCGGCCGGTGAATGGATTTCACGGCCGAGGGATCCCACTGGATTGATATATCGGCCGAAGGATTGATCCCCCAACCGATGTTCTTCCTCACACCAGAACAGATATTTAACAGATAATCAAAACACTATGATTAATGCATAAAAACGTAAAAGAGATCAAACCATAGGCCCCTGGGCCTCACCACCTTGATCCCTCAGTTGCTTGATTGCTTCGGATTGGGTGTGATTGACTGATTTACTTCTCAAAAACCCTAGGGTTAGGGTTTGTACTTCGGGGTTTGATCGTTCGGGATGCGGCTGCCTTCGGAAGGTTAGGGCTTCTATAGAGGGAGTATGTGAGATGATTTCTGCAGAGCTTGGAGGTATGAGATGGAGGAATTGAATGTTAATTTCGGAACCCTAAGGCCTCTTTATATAGGCAATCGATGACTCACTCCGACCAATCAAATGGCGTGAATCAAAAAGGAATTCTAGGGTTCAAAGATCTCTAGTCGCGATCTATTTCGTAGCCCGAACGCATCGGAAAAAGGCTGCTAGGGTTTTGGTGCGTCGATCAAACGACTGACAGAACATTCCAGAATTCTGGAAAAAGACGATCTGGCGGCCGAGGAATCGATCTGGCAGCCGAGGAATCGATCTTACGGCTGAGGAATGGATTTGACGATCTGGCGGCCGATGAATAGATCTGGCGGCCGAGGAATGGATCTGGCGGCCGAGGAATCGATCTTACGGCCGAGGGATTGATCTCTCAGGGAGATTTTTCTAGCAACAGGTTGCTCGGGTGAGGAAATGATGTTAAGGCCGTGAGATCGATGTTACGGCCGACAGATGGATTCTCCTAGGCTTCTGTATTTTCTGTCAAAGGCTATATGGCTCTGGATGGGGTCCTCTAAGTGGCTCAAAGTTCTTACCGAAAGTCCTAGGTTCTCGAGAAGGCAATCAGCAATCACTGTATCCGTTTCATCATCGGGATTGTCCCAAGGTGGGACTTGAAATAATCGTTAGGCCAAATTGGGGTGTCTACAGATGCCCCTCTTTGACTGAACTCAGACGGATCGCGAGACATGTTTGAGTAAGAGTCAAAGCTGTAAAAAGCAACTCAATTTGGTCCAACCACTATTCCAAGGGGTTTTTGAAAAAGGTTTTGTTATGGTCGGGCCGGGAGGCTGCCTACGTATTCCACAAGGGAAATTCAGACCAATCGTAGTTCGGGCAATAAAGAAAAGTAAAAAGTTTGGAGGGTTAGAGACAGAAGACGTACCTCAGGGCTTAAAAAAAGCCGTAGTGTGACGTACCTAGACTGAGCCAGGGTTTTGGCGAAGAGTAGTTGAAGGAGCGCGGGGCTACCTGGGGAGTTTTTGCGGAGAGCTTCCTTAGTATTTTGGGGTAGATCAGTACACTGCAGGTGCGTTTGCTTTTCTTGATCATCCTTACTTTGACTGAAAGGAGCTCGGTAGAGTAACCTATCCTTGCGAATGAGCTGGAAGGAATTGATGTAATGGGGGTGGAATCCATACCATCTGCTGGGGATGAATCGGATGCTGTTTTTGAGATATGGGGGTGCAAGGCCAGTAAATAGAGCATGGAGCGTTGGAAATGAAGGAACCGAGGCGCGGAGCCGGTTGGAGGAGCTTGATTGAACCGAGGCATAAAGTCGGTTGCATTCTGATGGTCTGCGCACGGAGCTTTCTCATCATAAGTTTTGACATAGAGTCAAAGGATCGAGGCGCCGGGCCGATCAATAAAATCGAGGCGTAGAGCCGGTTGATTTGCAGGATTGACCTGTTTCATGAATAAGAAATATGCATAGTGTGTATATGATGATAGTGGTTAGATATGAGCAGATATGATGATGCAGACTCGATGATAACAATGGTGATGCAATTGATGCTTATGTGCACGGGCCTGTGCGTGTGTGTTTGATTTAAGCATAAAGCTTCTTTCAAGTTCCGGACTTGAGCATTCGGAGCATAGAGCTCGAGTATTCGGAGGGTAAAGTCCGAGCATTCAAAGTACAGGCTTTGGGCATCCAGTACGCAGTGGTTGGGCATTCAAACGTAGAGCTTGAGCATTCAAGGTATAAACCTTAAGCATTCGAACATAGAGTTCGAGCATCCAGTACGCAGTGGTTGGGCATTCAAACGTAGAGCTTGCGCATTCAAGTGTAGAACTTGAGCATCCAGTACACAGTGGTTGGGCATTCGAAGAGCTTCGAGCATCCAAAGTGTAGAACTTTGAGCATTCAAACATGGAGCTTGAGAATAGATATCTTGCTGAGTAGTGAGTTTGTAGAATTGCTGAGTTGTTGAGTGTTCCATCTTCCATCTTCCACGGGGTTTGATTTGTTCATTATGCTTGGGATTCTTCAAAGGCTAGTTTCCACACGCTCGGGATGCTTCCAAGGCTAGTTCTGAGTATGCTCGGGATTGTCCCCAAGGCTAGTTCTGAGTATGCTCGGGATTGCCCCCAAGGCTAGTTTTTTTGAGTATGCTCGGGATCGTCCCCAAGGCTAGTTCTGAGTATGCTCGGGATTGCCCCCAAGGCTAGTTTTTTGAGTATGCTCGGGATCGTCCCCAAGGCTAGTTCTTGACCATATTCCACTTTGACTTCGTTGACTTGTTGACCCAAAGTGCCATAAGGTTTGTTAAATGCTTCGGTGATTAATGTTTTCAGAGATTTCCATCGTCTTTGCTGACAAGATGATCCTCATGCACGCCTAGGAGATTTCCTTCGCCTCCTAATTTCAACCTTGTTAAGCAGACTTTCAACTCCCCTACTGAAGGGATGCTTTCCGAAGTGTGCGCTGGGCCAGAACTGCATAAATGTGCATTAATTGGGAGTCACAGGATTGCTTCACCGGCCTGGAAGTGGTGAGGCTGCTTATCTTCAAGATGTGAGCTCAGGGTAGCTACAGAGCTGCTGAATAACTAGTAGGCACGAGGCTGTTGAGGTGAGTGCAGAGCTGTTTGAGTGACTTGGGCACAGGGCTGCTGAGTATGAGTATAGAGTGGTTGGTAGTGATAGTGAACTTAGAGTTGTTGATAATTACTTGAACTCAAAGCCGTTGGAGGAGTGAATACGGAGCTGATGAGCGACTTGGGCACAAGGCTGCTGAATGTAAAAGGGGCTATTGAGTGATCATGATGGCGAGCACAGGGCCGCTGAGTGGGCTTAGAGCTGCTGAGCCTAAAGCTACTAGGTGATAGTGAGCATAGGCATAGAGCTGCCGAGTTTCTGAAGTTGAGTGACCTGAGTATGGAGCTTTTGAGCACGGGGTGCTACTGAGGTGGGGGAGCCATTGACATGTTTTGATGGTAGCGAGCATGTAGCTGCTGAGATAATAGGTGCAGGGAGCTGCTGAATTGAGCTACTGTTGAGAGGGAGTCGTGGAGATTGGACCTGCTGAGCGCAAGGCGACCTGTGCATAGAATTGCTCAGAGCTTATGAAACCCAACAAGGTCGTGAATATGACAAGGCATGCGTACGGTGCTACTGAAGAGCAAGTGTGAGGCTTCTGAGTTATGAAGGCAAAGTTGCTGATGCAAAGTAAGGAGCTATGGGGATGTGAAGTGCGAAGCCACTTTAATACTATTGATATGGTGCCAATTGTAGAGTTTGCTGAGGCTATCTTTCAGCTTTTTTGACTTGGCTCTGTCAGTTATAGATACCAAGCTTGGTATGGTCGGTTCAAGGACCGAAATCCAGGAGAATCCTACAATCCATATTTGAATAGTTTAGAAAAACAGCAATGGATAGGAAAACAACATGCAATAGGCTTGGGATCGACCACGAGCCGAAACCCTTTTATGCTGACTGCTAGGGGCAGGACCATCACTTTTAAAGAACCCTAGTTCAAAAGCTTGAACGATTTTGGGTGACATAGATTGCAATGCAATACATAGGCATGTTAATTTGAGTATTCAAAAAGAAATGCAAGCCCCCTGTTTAGGCCATGAATGCTTGACCCTAGCTCAATCGTGCATGATGACAATGATCTACTTGCCCCTAGCATAGAAACATGCGATGTGAATAACAATGAACGTGGGTGCAATGTTTCCGTTCGGCAGAGGTCTTGGCATGCCCTTGACAGTGCTGTGTGACAGCATTCCACAAAAGAGTTGAGGTGTTCCCCCAGGATATGACGCTTCTCAGGTTGAGCTTTTTTTTTCAAGTGTGTTGGCAGGGAGGTAGACTTTACAATGCATCCCTTTATTGCCCTTTATTCCTTGATGGCCATGATGCCTTGATGAACCTGCCTTGTTTGAGCATAAGAACACCTCATACTTGGGGTTAGATCGTGCAACCAAGACAACAAATTTTGCTAAGCAAATATAAGGATGTACACACGAAATACTAGGTGCAAAAGACAGGGTGATGATGATATGCATGTGAACCCGCAATGCATTCTGGACATCTCAACTTTCGCATATTTGATAATGGCTTATTGCTTATACTAGCCAGGTGTTTTGAAAGACCACAATGCCCTAGCGGTACCACTGAAAACATAGTTTGGTCAAGGAACCATATTGCTACACCCTTCATGAAATGAGAAACCCATGTTATTTCCTCAGAAATTTGCAAAAAGTGACTGCGCTAGTATTAACTGTGTTAAGAATGCTTAGGATAAAACCATTCTTGAAAGCTTTTCCTTGAGGATTTCAAGGTCACATCATTCCATCCATGTTCCACACTCACGTCATTCAATCATCAAAGGACGTAGAACTATTTTGCAAACCTATGCCCCTAGTCAATTAGGTGAGTTTGTTGCTTCGAGCTTGATTTGGTTGACTTGAGTCGGATTGATAAGCACCTACTGAGACCCACACAAGAGGTTGGATACTTTTGAGAGAAGTGCATAAAGGGGAACATAGCCATGCCCCCTGTCTCACGTGGCTCTCCATGTTGTGCAATTTGCCAAGATGATGCAAATTCCAAGATTCTTGCCCTTTGTGTTAAGTCCCACACTGGTGATGCCCCTAGAGTCTAGGACCTTGCTACTAAGTCGTGTTCCCCAATCTGAGAGGACTTTATTATGGACCATAATGTAGGCTTGGGATTTTGGCTTGAAAAAGAAGCGGATGTAAAGGCTCAAACCTAATTTCTACTCACGCTTGGGTTTTAAAAGCTAGCAGCCATCTTCAATATTTTTATCAACTCTTGTTGTCTCTTGCCTCACTTTGTGTGAAAGAATTGGTTTCTTCAAAAATGTCCTTCGTATGTATTGGAAGAAATGTTTCCTTCAAAATGCCCCTTGTATGACGAGTTGCTCATTATTTCATTGATTTTTCTTTCATCTCTCCTTGTATTTTTTTTGTGTTTGCCCCAGTGTAGGGGATGGCTGCCTAGCAGGCTGTTCAAAGAAATTATCCAGAGGCTCGATGTGGCTAGCAAGGGATAAGTGTTTAGGATAGAGAAATGAATGCCTTTCTTCATCTTGAAACACACGACAAATTGGCAAGGATCCTTACCAAGAAATTAGGGGCTTCGATGTTAACCAAGTGAATTTTCTAAGATTGAGAACAATCCTTTGAGACACATAGTAGATGCATGGAGACATGGCTGTTTTCTCATTTTGTTCGTGCTCTAACTTTTGCCTAGACCGCCCTTACAGGTTTTCAATCTAGCGAGCTCATCATTTTTTTTCTCTCTTTTCTTCTTTCTCCTTTTTCCTACTCTTCATCTTTGATAGCATGTTTTGCTTACAAGTGATCTCTATGAGGGTGCAAAGATGTGTCAACTCCTCAACAGAAATGACGCGGGTCTTAGCTTTGAAAAACTCGTTTTGCGCTTTTGACAATTCAAGTGATTATGATGTGTTCCAAAAGATGTCATAAGATTACTTTGAAACCCTTGTGGATTGTTTTCAACGTTTGATGTTATCATGAGTATTCTATGGCAGCGAACTAGCACAGGAGAAAGCATTTTCAAAATTTGTGGCCGACCAAAAGGTGCCTACGTATCCCAATAGAGAATCAGGCCATTCGTAGTTCAAATCTAAGGAGATTCACATTTCATGCTAGGTGCAACAAGTGGATTTATGACCAAAACAAACTCAAGACATAGACCTTTTAAAAAGGGAACAAATATGGACCAAAATAGTAACCAAAAATAGCTAGATAAGACTCCTCAAAAGATTGACTCTTAGCCTAAGACGTGACAGGCATGGATGCTACTGCTGCGCATTGGTCAAACTCAGCTGGATCAATCTTCTCTTGATCGATGAGGTCTTGGATCGCATTCTTGAAAGCCCCGCATTCTCTGATAGAGTGACCATTTACTTGGTGGTACTTGCAATACCCTCTGCCTTTTCGTATAAAGTTTGGAAATTTTGGCTGTAACGGCTTCAATACCCCTTTTGCTTCCAAGATACAGAACACCTTTTCCAAGTTCATTCTAAGAGGAATAAAGTTTCTCTTTTGCCTGTGGTCGAGATGGGATCCCACCATTTTAATATTACTGTTGCTTATGTTCATCTTACAGCTGTTTTTCTCTTTGAGAGATTCCTGGTTTAGATCGATGGTATTGAGAAGAAGTTGATTTTCATGTTGCTGCTGCAGATCATTCACCAACATTTCAATTTGGTTGTCCTTAGCGGGATAAGTTTCTTTCTGAGCTGCCTTTTCCGTCCATCTAGTAGGGGGAGGTGGAGGTGGAGCTTGTGGATGACTTCTTTGCAAACTGTGAACAATGGTGGCTAGGGCAGCCACTAATTCAGCCAATACATCAACTTTAGCAGCCAGAGCTTCAATCTTCTTGTCAGCCATTGCTGTCACGTCTAAGACCAAACCCAAAATTTAGAAAAACCAAGAACTTAGCTATGCTTAGGTTGAGATGTCCAAAATCAAGTGTCTATGTAATGCACACATCAAACACACTTAGTTCCCTTAAAATGCAAATCTAGCATGATGGGGTGGCTTAACCAAATGATAATCGATGTTGACACGTGATCATGCAATGTGCTATAGGAAGAAATGAGGGTGATGGATTCCTCTCTTGGTTTGGCCCCTGCATAGTTAGAAAGAGGCAAGCAAAATGATATACAAAGCACCATAGCTACCTTCACAGATTATGGACGAGTCATGCATAGCAATTCGTTTGTATGCATGAGTTTGTCAGATATTATAGATAGCCAGCTATTTTTGATATGGATGATTCTTAAGACTCGTTGCTGCCCCTTAAGATCCCACTTCCAACCCAATCCATATTATGAGATAAACCGAAAAGGTTGAGCATATGACTACAACAGAAAGTAGACTCGGAGTCCATCGCTGTGCTAACAGCTATTTGAATGTTTTAGAAAAACTTGTCATTAGACTAGGTATTGCTAAAAGTTTTGAAAGTTCTTTCAATTCTTGGTTAGGGAAGATTCAAAACGTGATTGAGGTAATTGAAATCCACCTGATTATTTGCTAGCACATTGACAACCTCCTAAATTTTACCAGCTTGCTGAGGTAAGCATGCTCAAAATTTTGAATTTTGAAAGATGGGTTGCTATGCCGATTTGGAAATAGGAATCAAAGTCCTAAGTTGAATCACTCATCGAGAAATGAGTATTGCAAGTTCTATCCATAATATCCTTAACTTTGCATACAATCATCCATAATCTGCTCTACTACCTCACACTCCCACTTTCCTTTAGCCTTGCAAGGCAGAGATTGCTAGAGTAACCTCAGTTCAATTGCCGACGGGGCGGCTTCTTCTTTTCTTTTTTTTTGATGTTTGATTTTGTTCTAGAAATCCATGCTTCGCGGTGCTTCAAGCAAAATGGGAGTGAGAAATAAGCAGTGGTGCTTTCAACTTACTAAAAACATACCTTGCAGGCAATGCTATGCTTCAGTGCTTAGCTATTTAGAGTTAGGGCTCTTAGTTCATGCCCCAACCCTTCTGCACAGAAAATAATATTACAACAACATATGATACAAGGTGTGAGGAAGAACTTTTGCAAGCAAATGCAAATAGGTTCCTAGCCTGTAGGTTCCTGTCTTAGTTTGATAAGTTCTATGGCTTTCTAATACATGCAAGGTTTAGGTAGTCTCAGGGTGCTCCGTTGTCAAAGGGCACCAATCCTCTCACCAGCCCATCATAGGCGGTGATTAGGTGATCCCCTTTTTGATATACCACTAGGTACGAGTGACTGTGGAGTTTGCTGGAACCCCCAACATAGCCCGTGTCATGCCGGGATATCAGGTGAACTCAACGGGTTGCCCGCTCGATGCATATGATAAGTGAATTAAACAAGGCATGTATTAGTCTTATGTTGAACTTTCTGGTTATGGCTCTCATATTCCCCAGCAGAGTCGCCAAAAACTGTAGACACCTCCCAAACGGGGGATCGCCATACAGATTGATCATGGATTGCTCGATTGGTTGCTTGCTTCATAAACCAAAATCATGGACATTCCCATGGCTAGGAACATCGCCACACGATAGTGGTTATCATCAAAACAGAGTCGCCACCTAGTTTATTAAAACTAGGAAAATAGATAGAGATTCTGGGTACGGGAGCCAAAAGTACAATAAGGGGAAGGTGTTAGGCACCCCTCTCTGCCCAATCGTGTGACTGGCCCATAGTTATCCAACATAAGACATGTACATGCTTTATTCAACTCTAACACATAGTCTGTTTAATTAAGCCTTTAACAGTGAATAAGGTGAGCCAGGACTGTAATTAAAAGCATGCATCAGAAATAAACAAAACAGACAGGCTGTCCCAGGAAAATCGATCTCTCGGCCGGTGAATGGATTTCACGGCCGAGGGATCCCACTGGATTGATATATCGGCCGAAGGATTGATCCCCCAACCGATGTTCTTCCTCACACCAGAACAGATATTTAACAGATAATCAAAACACTATGATTAATGCATAAAAACGTAAAAGAGATCAAACCATAGGCCCCTGGGCCTCACCACCTTGATCCCTCAGTTGCTTGATTGCTTCGGATTGGGTGTGATTGACTGATTTACTTCTCAAAAACCCTAGGGTTAGGGTTTGTACTTCGGGGTTTGATCGTTCGGGATGCGGCTGCCTTCGGAAGGTTAGGGCTTCTATAGAGGGAGTATGTGAGATGATTTCTGCAGAGCTTGGAGGTATGAGATGGAGGAATTGAATGTTAATTTCGGAACCCTAAGGCCTCTTTATATAGGCAATCGATGACTCACTCCGGCCAATCAAATGGCGTGAATCAAAAAGGAATTCTAGGGTTCAAAGATCTCTAGTCGCGATCTATTTCGTAGCCCGAACGCATCGGAAAAAGGCTGCTAGGGTTTTGGTGCGTCGATCAAACGACTGACAGAACATTCCAGAATTCTGGAAAAAGACGATCTGGCGGCCGAGGAATCGATCTGGCGGCCGAGGAATCGATCTTACGGCTGAGGAATGGATTTGACGATCTGGCGGCCGAGGAATAGATCTGGCGGCCGAGGAATGGATCTGGCGGCCGAGGAATCGATCTTACGGCCGAGGGATTGATCTCTCAGGGAGATTTTTCTAGCAACAGGTTGCTCGGGTGAGGAAATGATGTTAAGGCCGTGAGATCGATGTTACGGCCGACAGATGGATTCTCCTAGGCTTCTGTATTTTCTGTCAAAGGCTATATGGCTCTGGATGGGGTCCTCTAAGTGGCTCAAAGTTCTTACCGAAAGTCCTAGGTTCTCGAGAAGGCAATCAGCAATCACTGTATCCGTTTCATCATCGGGATTGTCCCAAGGTGGGACTTGAAATAATCGTTAGGCCAAATTGGGGTGTCTACAATGCACAAATTGGTTAATCATACGGTATTCCTCTTTGAATTTTCCCAGAACATGGGGCCGTTTAGCTTCCGCCGGGTTGGTGTACAAAGCCTGATTCACTTCATTCCTCGAGGCATAATCTTCCATCGGCAAGTTAATAGACGCAGCAGGGGGTCGTACATAATCTATAGCCCTAGCAATGATATCCGGGTCTACCACAACGGTAACCCGACCTACTTTAGAAGTAATCCGGGAACCCTTATCAAACATCTTCCCCAACTCGGGGACTTTCACATTTTTATAGAAATCACTCACCATGCCCTTAATATAACCAGGATTTTGACGAAAGAAATAAGCCAAACCTTGTTCGGTGATCCTCCGGACACAGATATGATTCGGCCCAAGACTTTGCACATCAACGTGGCGCTCGTTTTTCACCCCCCTTTTCACAAAGCTCCTCTCCCACCTCGCTTGTTTGTCAGCCTTTACCTCATCCGAGGTCCGTTTCCTCCTTGAACCAACCTGGCCCTGCTTTGGATTAGCCATCATTTCTTCCTCCTCCTCAAAATCTCGAAGAACCTCATCCTCCTCCTGAATTTCGGGTTGGCGAGAGGAGGATGCCACATTGGCAACCGGGACCCTTGGGGGTTTATTGGCAGCCCTCTTAAGCCTCGGCATTGTCAAATTTTTCCAAAAAATTTCGGAACTTGAACAGGGGAAGTTATGGTTTCGGACTTTTGGTAAGTGGGGATGAAATTGGTGGTAGGAATGGATTGTAGGTGGTTTATATGGTAGAAATATAGAGGTATTGTGGGTTTTTGGTGGTGGGTACAAGGAAAAACGAAGAGAGAGAGAGGGGTTTCGAAATACCTTGATTTTTGGCGAATAGTGCTTGAAACCCTCGATTCCTTGCTTGAATCTTGTAGAGAATGTGATTTGGAGTGACTTTGGTGAAGGATTTGTGAGATTTGGTGGTGGATTGGAGGTTTTGGGGTTAGGTTTTGTGAGAGGGGCGGCGGCTATGGAGGTTTAGAGAGAGAGAGAGAGAGGTGTTTGGAATGACAAGGGTCGAGCCCCGATCTGTTTTAAAAACCCAGATTATTGAACCGTATCGATACGCTCACACCGTATCGATACCGAGACGTCTTCCCCTGCAACCCGTAGATGACCCGTATCGATACGCATAAAACCGTATCGATACGCTGAACTCTCAAAAACCTTCTGTTTCCAAACCGTATCGATACGCATAAAATTGTATCGATACGTTGAAGCCTCAAAAACCTTCTGTTGTGATGGAGTATCGATACTCAGAACACCGTATCGATACGCTTCTGCTTCCCCTGCACTCCTCAATTTCCAACCCTTTTAGCTCATTCCAACGCCCATATGCAACTCAAAAACACCCAAAGCATTGTCGAAACCACGAGAAACCAGTAATTCAGCCACCGAGAAGCAATCAAATCCAACCAAACATCCGGTTTCCTAAGGTTAAAAGTAGGAACGACTCGGACTTGGCTTATTCAAAAGGACAAATGAGACTCATATGTGGCTCGATCATACAAAAAATGCCTTGTATCATATCCTAAGTGCGCTATAGATTCCAATTCGATTCAAATTAGACAACACATGTATCTAGGCATGAACATGAGATTATTTATCTAACTATGAAAGCAAGAAGAACAAAAATGGGATATGAGCCAAACTTGATCAAAACATACTCGAACGTCGGGAATTCCACCTTAGTCCATTCATGCAAGTTGTGGTATACAAAATTTGCGTTAACGAACTCTTGCAAAACAACACTTCATGAGCATGTGCCAAGTTGTTTTAATCCACTAATTTTGTAATAACGGAAGGATTGTTCTACGAAGAATGAAAAAAAGTTAACCGAAAAACAAAAAAACATATATATAGCATATATATAACCCTCCCCCCAACTTAAGATATGCTATGCCCCCATAGCATGAAAAATAACGCATGGAGAGGGAACAAAAGATGTTACCTACGGGGGAATGTCAACCCCCTGATACCTCGACCAAGTTGGAGGCTTTGATGCCAATCGCCCGTTCCAGTCAGGTTTGATGCTTCCAGGGCTTACTCCTTCGGTTCTGCCCACTCGGAACCACAGCTAGTCACGCTGGGCCATATCCAAAGCTTTATTGTCCTTACAACCGCGGCGCAAAGCCGCACCCATGCTTAGGGCTCCTGAATGCCTCATTCACCTCAGCGTTAGACCCAAGCTACCAAGGCTGGCGTGGTAGCACATAAACCCTGCAAGACTGAAGAGAAAGACCTTCCACAAGACAATTGACATTAGAACCGCCCGGCTCATGTTATCCGGGCGCCAACAACCAAAAGTAAACAAAAAGGAACAAAAAGGTACACCACCCGATTTTCACGCAATCGTACGAGTCATACTTTTCTTCCCGAGTCTCACCGGCGAGGTAAGACACGGGTGGCTATACTAGACCGTCAAGTTTGTTACATCATGCCTGAAGTAAAATTCACCGCTTGACCTCGCCAAGCAATTAAGCCCAACGTTCCCTATGATCTAAACAAGGTGAGACAAGATAGAGCCTAGCGCCAAAGCACGGGAATATCAAATCTCACCCACAGACCTAAACTGCCCCCGATAGGGACATATCTGGAAAGCATGGATCATTAACGGTAAACTACTACAAAGAAGAACTAATTAAAGCCCTAACAATGATGCATTAGTGAAATCTCATAGTGTGAAAATCCCAGAACTAAGTAAACAAGCTAATATGTACAAAACTAAACATTGCCCTTACTAACTGGAGCTGGGCACACGATCCTTGTTTTAGTAGCGGCGTGCGAAGCTACAAATACCCAAGTCAATGGTGGGTACCCCCTACCCGGGGGCCGGGTCCGACAAACAGTTAAGTTCAGCGGTTACGCTTTCGCTCCCCGTGCAAATATAGTTTAAACCAACCTAAGAAACAAGAGCATCGGAATAAACGGGAGTGCCCAAGTCCTCGTCGGGCTCCCCAACTTCGATATAACCAAGAAATGGCTTAAGCCGTTGTCCATTCACTTTAAACACATTCCCATTGGACTCATTCTCAATTTCTATGGCTCCGTGAGGAGCGACAGATTTAACAACATAAGGACCGGCCCAACAGGACCTTAACTTGCCAGCAAACACATGCAATCTAGAATTGTACAAAAGCACTTTTTGGCCTATCACAAAATCCTTTCTAAGAATGTTTTTATCATGCATGGCCTTGACTTTGGCTTTATATGAACTAGAGCGATCATAAGCATCATATCGTAGCTCCTCAAGTTCATTGAGTTGAAGCTTCCTCTTGGCACCGGCAAGCGGAATGGAGGCGTTCATCTTCTTTATCGCCCAATAAGCTTTGTGCTCCAATTCCACCGGAAGATGGCAAGGCTTTCCATAAACGAGACGATAAGGTGACATTCCCAACACCGTTTTATAAGCAGTACGGTAAGCCCACAAGGCGTCGGTCAACCGAATGGACCAATCTTTGCGGGTAGGATTAACCGTTTTCTCCAGAATGCCCTTTATCTCCCGATTGGCTAGCTCGACCTGTCCATTAGTCTGAGGATGATAAGCCGTTGAGACCTTGTGCACAATTGCATACTTCTTCATTAAGGCTGCGAATGACCGATTGCAGAAATGCGTGCCTTGGTCACTAATGATTGCTCTTGGCATCCCAAACCGTGCCAATATGTACTCCCGGAGAAACTCAACTACGACTTGGGCATCATTGGTGCGAGTTGGGATCGCCTCTACCCACTTGCTAACATAATCAACGGCAAGCAAAATGTAAAGGAAGCCAAATGATGTAGGAAAGGGCCCCATAAAATCTATGCCCCAGCAATCGAAAACTTCAATGATTAGGATGGGATTTTGGGGCATCTCGTTGCGCCGAGTGATCTTTCCCAAGGCTTGACACCGTTCACAAGTCGTAACAAACTCGAACGTGTCCTTAAACAAGGAAGGCCAATAGAAACCGCATTGCAAAACTTTAGCTGCAGTCTTCTTGAAAGAGAAATGGCCGCCACAAGCCTCCGTGTGGCAAAAGTTCGTGATACTCCGATGTTCGGAGTCGGGAACGCACCTTCGGATGATTTGATCCGCACAATACTTAAACAGATACGGATCGTCAAAAGAGAAACGCTTCACTTCCGCTAAAAACCGACGCCTTGCTTGTACATTCCAATGAGCAGGCATCAAGCTGGTAACCAAGTAATTCACAATATCGGCGTACCACGGGGTTGTGGAGATTGCAAAAAGTTGCTCATCGGGAAAGGAGTCACTGATAGGGATGTGAGAAGTGTGGTCTTCGAACTCCAATCGAGACAAGTGGTCAGCTACCACATTCTCGACACCCTTTTTGTCTTTAATGGTAAGGTCACACTCTTGTAGGAGTAAAATCCATCTAATCAATCTCGCCTTAGCATCTTGCTTCGTGAAAAGGTATTTAAGGGCGGAATGATCGGTGTACACGGTGATCGGGGCTCCAACTAGGTAAGAACGGAACTTGTCAAGTGCAAAGACTATAGCTAACAACTCCTTCTCGGTAGTCGAATAATTCATTTGGGCCTCATTCAAAGTCTTGCTAGCGTAATAAATGACATACGGCTCCTTCCCTTGGCGTTGTCCCAACACCGCTCCTACGGCATAGTCGCTCGCGTCACACATAAGTTCAAATGGTAACTCACAATCTGGAGACCGCACGATAGGTGGCGAGGTAAGACTTGACTTGAGCTTGGCGAAAGCGGCCTCACACGCCGGTGTCCACTCAAACGGCACATCCTTTGCGAGCAAATGGCACATCCTTTGCGAGCAAATGGCACATCCTTTGCGAGCAAATGGCACAATGGTCGAGCAATGGAACTAAAATCCTTTATGAACCGGCGATAGAACCCGGCATGCCCCAAGAAGGATCGGATGTCCTTTAAGCACTTCGGTGTCGGAAGGTTCCCAATTAAGTCAATCTTGGCCCGATCTACTTCAATCCCTTTAGATGACACAATATGGCCAAGCACGATGCCTTCGGTCACCATGAAGTGACATTTTTCCCAATTCAAGACCAAGTTCTTTTCCTCGCACCGAGCCAATACGAGCCCCAAGTTGGTAAGACAAGCTTCGAAGGAATCACCAAAAACGGAGAAGTCGTCCATGAACACTTCCATGATCTTCTCCACCATGTCGCTAAATAGGCCCATAATACACCTTGAGAAGGTACCGGGGGCGTTGCAAAGCCCGAACGGCATACGACGATAAGCAAAGGTCCCGAATGGACACGTAAACGTTGTCTTCTCTTGGTCCTCCAAAGCCACCTCTATTTGATTATAACCGGAGTACCCGTCTAAAAAGCAATAGAACTTGTGGCCGGCCACCCTCTCCAAGATTTGATCTATGAAGGGAAGAGGAAAGTGGTCCTTTCTTGTACTTGCGTTCAACTTCCGGTAGTCTATACACACTCTCCAACCGGTTTGGACACGCGTTGGGATAAGTTCATCTTTGTCATTCCTCACTACCGTCACCCCGGACTTCTTTGGTACCACTTGTATTGGGCTAACCCACTTAGAATCCGCAATCGGATAAATTATGCCAACGTCCAAGAGTTTGAGCACCTTCGCTCGCACAACGTCCTTCATTATTGGGTTCAATCGCCGTTGAGGTTGGCGAGATGGCTTGACATCATCCTCTAGGTAAATATGGTGGGAGCAAAGGGATGCTTCGATACCCTTAATGTCGGCTATAGACCATCCGATTGCCTTGGAATGCTTCCGCAACAAAACAAGCAATTCCAACTCTTGAAGTTCGCTTAGAGCAGAGGATACCACAACCGGGTATGTTTGGCCATCGCCAAGATAGGCATACTTGAGTGTATCCGGAAGCGGCTTTAGCTCGAGCGTTGGTGGTTCCACACTAGACGGGACGGCTCGCTTCTCAATAGGGGTAACTCCTCAAACTTCGGAATCCACGGGGCAATCCTACACACCTCCTCCTCATCTAGTAAGGAGCACATATACGCCACTTCGGGTGCATCAAGAAAATCGGCCTCGGCGGATGTGAGAGCTATTTCCAACTCGTCTTTGCAAATGAACTCATTGACATGGTCCTGGACAAGTGAATCGATCATGCTCACTCCATAAACATCCTCATCATCCCCCATGTGGCTCCCGACATGGAACATATTAACTTGCATCTTCATATTACCAAAGCTCATGTTGAGTCGACCATCCCGGCAATGAATCACGGCATCGGATGTTGCTAAGAAAGGTCGTCTGAGAATAATTGGAACGGATGATTGAGCCGTCGGTACCGGACAAGTGTCTAGAACCACAAAGTCAACCGGGTATACAAATTGGTCGACTTGAACTAGCACATCTTCGACCATCCCCTTGGGAATTCGAATACTCCTATCCGCCAATTGTAAAGTCACCCGAGTTGACTTCATCTCGCCCAATCCAAGTTGTTCATAAACCGAGAATGGTAAAAGATTAACGCTCGCCCCCAAATCAAGGAGAGCTTTCTCAACAACCTTGCCCCCTATAGTGATGGAAATAGTAGGACACCCCGGATCATTATACTTGGGCGGAAGGGTTGATTCGAAAAGTGAACTAACTTGCTCGGTCAAAAACACCTTCTTTTGCACTTGGAGCTTCTGTTTGTGAGTACACAAGTCCTTCAAGAACTTGGCATAAGACGGAATTTGCTTGATAGCATCGATCAAAGGGAGGTTGACGGTTACTTACTTTAACACATCATAGATGTCGGTATGAAATTTGGCTTGGCCGGCGTCCTTAAGCGGTTGGGATAAGGTGCGGGAACAATGAAAGTTTGTGGGACATCTCCCTCCTTTGACTTTCCTTTCTCTTCTTCCGAAGGAGCTTGCTTGGGAGGTTCCTCACTTGGTATAGTTGGCTTTGACGGTGTCGGACAAGGTAGGAAAGTAGGAGCGACCGGCGGCTCCACTTGAGCGTTGTCCACCGTCTTCCCACTCCTCAAAGAGACAATGGCCTTCGCTTGCTCGGGGAAAGGCACCGAAGAGCCTTGCGTGAAGTGTTGGCCTTGTGGATTGGCCACAGGTTGAGTAGGGAGTTTTCCTCTCTCTTGTTGTAAAACACTAATAGCCGTAGTCAATTTACCCATTTGATTCCGAATGTCATTCATTGCTTGAGTGGTTTGATCGTTGGTGGTTATTTGCATCTGACAGAACGTATTCATAGTGTCCTCCAAAGATCGCCACGGAGGAAATGGTTGTGGTTGTTGAAACTGATTTTGCCCTTGAAATTGTCCCGGAGGTTGAAAACCGGGCGGACCTTGAATTGCAGGAAACCGTGGTGGACCTTAGAGTTGGGGTTGTCGCCAATTCTGATTCTGAGCGGGAGGAGGTGCTTGTGAAGTTGATGAAAAACCCGCTTCATTCTGATTATTCCAACGGAAAGCCGGATTAGACCGCAACCCCGGATTGTAAGTATTGGAATACGGATCCCAACGTTGGTTCAATGCACATGCTTCTTCCGGAGGGAGTTGACTAAAATGGTGCCGAAGGGCGGGAATGGTAGGGCAATTATCGGTAGAATGGCCCACGGTCTCGCAAATCACACACACTTCCTCCATTTGTCGAACCTCTTTCACTTCCTTGACGTGAACCGCGTCCAACTTCATCTTATCCAATTTTGTCGATAGCTCATCTAGTTTCGTCTCGAAAACATTATGCTCGTTCACCGAGAACTTGCCGGAGCCACCCGGTCCTTGATTCCTCATAGCTTGATCACCTGGATCTATGTACTGCCAAGTTTGAGCCCTTTCCGCCAAAGCATCTAAGAACTCCCAAGCGGCATCGGGATTCTTCCCCATAAAGTCACCGCTTCCCATCGTATCAAGAAGTTGCTTGGCCTGCTGATCACAACCCAAGTAGAAATGGTTGATCACTAAGTACATGGGAAGATTGTGGTGTGGAATGGCCGCGAGCAAATCCTTGTATCTTTCCCAAAGCTTGTAAAAGACCTCCCCATCCTTCTACTTGAAATTCTGAATTTGGTCCATAAGAAGCTTGGTTCGGCTAACCGGAAAAAACTTAGTTGTAAACACATCCTGAACCTCGGACCAAGTTAGCAAGGAGCGAGGCTTCAAGGAATGGAACCATTGCTTGGCCTTGTCCTTGAGTGAGAAAGGAAACAATTTCAAACGGGCTTGGTCAAGCTGTCCCGGCCCCGTCACGAATGTGCTAACAATGGTCTCGAATTCCCGAATATGAGCATAAGGATCCTCAAGTTCACGGCCCCGAAACTCTGGTATAACCCGGTGATATTCTGGCTTGAAAGCAAATGCATTGGCAGCGGTACAATTCGGAATGGCTATAGGTGACACATGCGGACCTCTTTCCGGTGTTAGGTAATCATGCAACGTACGGGCTGGTGGTTGATCCGCCATTGGCCTTAACAGAGGTGATAACTCACGTGGTGGAGAGTATGCCTGAGTGATATTACGAACCCTCGGAGGAGAAGCAGAGCGATGCAACCGTTTCGATAAAGGACTACAATAAACGTTGAGCATACACCTTGCACAAACTAATTAAACATATTAGAGGGGCTATGCCGCCGCCTCGTTCTCAACAACAAAATATTCCGTGGGGTTATGCCACCGCCACGTTCAACAATTAAAAAGTAAAGCAATAAAAAGGGCAATTGACGCTCAACTTAGCTTCGTTAAACCTCAAGTCGAATTGGTGGCTCAGTTAGAGGTATCCGCTAGTTTGAGTTCAACACACAAAAAGAAAAGAAAATAAACGGAGTACTCACAATGGTTTGTCGATCCTCCAAAATAAGCTATAATAAGAATTCCCGGCAACGGCGCCAAAAATGCTTAGCTCCGTAAACCTTGCCTTCGATAAGGTTTTAAACCCCAAGCGTAGGGCTAAGTCGTTGGAAGCATAATATCCGGAAGTCCGGGATCGTACCCACAAGGAATCGAATTCAGCTTAGATTGGATTGAAGGTTTATGTAATGGATGGTGGCGTTTGAGACGGCCAACTGAGTTTTTCCTTTGAGCGGAGTAAAAACTAAAACGAAAGACTAGAAATGAGTTTTAATGAACTTAAAAAGGCAAGTCTATGGATCTTCTCTCCCGTGACTAAGGCCGTTACTGATTCCCAAAGATAACTCAAGCAAGAGTCACGACCGCGCGCTCTTGCCCGAAAGATTTAACTTTAAAACTACGTTTGTCACAAGATGAGATTGACCGGAGGCGAACCAACTTGGTTGAAAACTTTTATCAAACACATAGGAGGCCACAATCCCTTGGTAAGCCGCTTGCCAAGACCGCTTGACTAAACACCTTACCAAGTAGTTTACACCCCTAGTTTAGACCGAAAATACAAGTTAGGATCTATTCCGAAACCCATGATTTTAAGCCCGAAGATTTGAGAATCGAATAACCACCTAAGTCCTTGGGATTGATTAGCCCAAGACTTAGCCAAACAACTACTCACACATATTGAAAAGACTAGAAATTATGCTAGGAAAGGTAAACATATTAAACCGATAGAATTGAAAACGAACTAGATATTATTAAGGATCTAAACTGTAGCAACAACTTTAGTACTTGGAAAATTAACAAACAACTTAAACTTACCAAGGTTCTTAAGGAATTTAGGCTAGAAAAGCTTTGAAACTCAACAAGACATTAATGGAGGAAAGTTTAAGAAAAGTAATTAGCTAGATCCCAATGAGGGAGAAAGGTGGTCCTATTTATATACAAGAGACACTCTCTCTCCTCAGAAATACCTTTTGCACGCATAAAGAGGTAACTTGCCAATTAAAGAAAGTTAACAGCTGTCAAAAACGTAAGTCGGTCTTCTCTCGTATCGATACTCCAATCCCGTATCGATACCGAGCTGGCTTGCTTCAAAATCCAAGTTCTCCGTAGATGAGCCGTATCGTTACGCAGAAAACCGTATCGATACGCTGAAGCCCGGGAATGGTTCTGTTTTCGAACCGTATCGATACGCAGATTGCCGTATCGATACGCTGAAGCTTGGAATTCCTTCTGATTTCAAACCGTATCGATACGCTGATTGCCGTATCGATACCGTGTCTTCTTCATGTAGCTCAAGCCCTTGTGCCTTGTCTTGACACCCGACGGATGAATCCTTCGAGGCATCACCTACTTGCTTACCCTCAAGGTTTGTCCAATCATCAAAACAAGCCCACTTATTCGCGTAAACCTGAAATGCTCAATAGAAAATCTTACGCGCAAAAACACTACAAAAGGCAGCTAAATAGAAAACAAAAGACATAAAACGGAACTAGGCGCACCAAATATCTACAATATTGGGTGCTTATCACTCCCCCTACAAAGGTCATCAAGTACCTCGAAGTGGCCGATCAAAAAAAAAAAAAAGTACCCCGAAGTGGACTTCCGAGAATCAACATCCCCAGCCACGTCGGCATTCGTGAATCCATCCAACATAGTTTTACCATTTTCAAAACACAAACAAACTCTAGAAGTGCCTCTGAGATACCTGAGAATCCATTTCACAGCTGCCCAATATTCTTTGCCCGAATTCGAAAGAAATCGACTTACAACTCCAACAGCGTGAGCTAAATTCGGCCTTGTAAAAACCATGGCATACATCAAAGAACCAACCGCTAAAGCATATGGAAATTTTTCCATCTCTGCCTTGTCTTTTTCACTTGTACGGCATTGTTTCGAACTAAGCTTGAAGTGGTTCACAAGTGGACAACTAACGGGCTTTGCTTTATCCATCTTGAACCTCTCAAGAATCTTTTCAATGTAGCTTTCTTGAGACAACCAAATCAACCCATTCTTTCAATTACGAGTAATCTTCATACCCAAAATTTGCTTTGCCAGTCCCAAATTTTTCATAGCAAATAATTTGCTCAACTCCATCTTCAACTCGTCGATCTTGCTAGAATCTTGACCCACAATGAGCATATCATCGACATAGAGCAAGAGAATAATAAAGTTTCCATCCGGAAACTTTTTCACAAACACACAATGATCCGAAGTGGTTCTTGAATAACCATGATTCACCATAAAGGCCATGATTCACCATAAAGGAATCAAATTTATTGTACTATTGCCTCGGAGCTTGTTTTAAACCATACAAGCTCTTCTTCAATTTGCAAACAAGGTTTTCCTTCCCATTTTCTTTGAAGCCTTCGGGTTGCTCCATATAAATCTCATCCTTTAAATCATCGTGAAGAAACGCGGTTTTCACATCAAGTTGTTCAATCTCAAGGTTCAAACTTGCGGCAATACCAAGTACAACACGGATGGAGGATATTTTCACAACGGACGAAAATTTTTCATCAAAATCAATACCTTTTTTCTGCCCAAACCCTTTCACCACGAGGCGTGCCTTGTACCTCAAATTTTTTCCATCATGCTTCAATCTATAAACCCATTTGTTTTTCAACACTTTCTTACCCTTAGGTAATTTCACCAAATCATAAGTGCGGTTTTCAAGTAAGGACTTCATTTCCTCTTGCATAGCCTTAGCTCACTCACCTTTCTTATCATGCTCCACGGCTTCTTGGTAGCTCTCGGGCTCCCCCTGTTTCGTTACCATCACAAATTTATCAGGAGAGTACTTTCTTGATGGTTGCTTATCTCTAACGAATCACCTCAACTCCGGTTGTGGTCGTGGCTCTTGAATTGATTGCTTCCCCTCATTTTTCAACTTAACTTCACTAGGAACATCAACATTTTCACCAACTTCAAGAGGTGGCTGCACATCCTCCTCATTTTTGCCATATGCTGAAGGTGAAGGAATTGGCTCCAAGTCAACGAGATCACTAGCAATTTCCTCCGGTTGCTCATCCTTGCCAAAGTCTTTAATTGTTTGGTCTTCAAGAAAGACAACATCTCTACTCCGAATAATTTTTTTGTCAACCGGATCCCACAATCTATAGCCAAAATGCTCGCAGCCAAGAAAAATGCATTGTTTTGCCTTGTCATCAAGCTTGGACCTTTCATGTTTTGGAATGTGAACAAATGCCCGGCAACCAAAAACCCTCAAGTGATCATAAGTAACATCCTTGCCCAACCAAACTTTTTCCGGAACATCACCATTCAAAGGAACTGAAGGAGACAAATTAATCAAGTCAACCGCCATCCTTATTGTGTCCTCCCAAAACAATCTTGGCAATTTAGCATGTGAAAGCATGCATCTCATCATTTCTACCATAATGCAGTTCATCCTTTGGCGACTTCATTTTGTTGAGGAGTTTTCTTGACGGTCCTTTGGTGTTTAATGCCTTGGCTATGACAATATTCATCAAACGGCCCAAGATATTCACCACCATTGTTGGAACGAACACATTTCAACTTCTTCATGGTCTCTCTTTCAACCTTGGCCTGAAAATCTTTAAACACATCTAAAACTTGATCTTTAGTTTTTAATGGGTAAGCCCATAATTTTCTCGAATGATAATCAATAAAAGTAATAAATAAAGTACACCACTATGAGATCTAACTTTCAAGGGACCACAAACATCCGAATGAACCAAGTCCAAAATGTTAGATTTTCTCGGAAAAGACTTGAAACGAAATGCAACTCTATTTTGTTTACCGGCCTAGCAACGAACACAATTTTTAAGAGGGGTACCTCTGATACCGGGTAAGAGCTCCTTTTTGGCAAGAACGTGTATCCCTTTTTCACTCATATGCTCAAGTCTTTTATGCCACAATTCGATGGAGTCATCATCATCAAGTGTGTTCACAAACCCTTTGCTAATTTTCCCTTTCATCGTATAAAGCGAGCAAGTCTTGTTCCCTTTAGCAACCACAAGAGAACCCTTTGTGAGCTTCCATTTTCCATCACCAAAATGGTTGTTGTAGCCTTCATCATCCAACTTTCCGGTGGAGATCAAATTGAGACAAATATCCGGTACATGCCTCACATCTTTGAGCAACAATTTGCACCCAACACTTGTTTTCAAGCAAATATTTCCCCTGCCAACAATTTTCGACAACCCTTCATTTCCCATTCGAACACACCCAAAGTCTCCTTCATTGTAGGAAGTGAAGAAATCGACTCTTGAAGTGACATGGAAAGAAGCACCAGAATCAATCACCCAATTTGTATATTGGCTAACCAAATTGACACAACTCTCATCACATACAATCATAAGTTCACGATCAGAAGAGACCGCCGTTGTGTTATCTTGCTTCTTTTCACCTTGTTTCGCATGATTTTCCTCCTTGAATTTTAGTTTTAGGCATTCCCGCTTCATGTGTCCTTTCTTTTTACAATAATGGCATTCTATATCTTGCTTTGAAGGTGATCTTCCCCTCGAACTCCCACGACTTTGATCACGATTGTGTGTGTGTGTGTGTGTGTGGGGGGGGGGGGGGGGGGGGGGGGGGGGGGAGGGGTGTTGCTACTTCTACCTCTAGATCGCCCTCTTGGTTTAACAACAAGTGCCTTCGAATAAGAACCGGTGGATTTTCTTTTCATCTCTTCATTCAACAAACTACTAGTAACTTGGCTCATAGAAACAACTCCATCCGGCACCGAGTTACTGATCGTCACAACCAAAGTTTTCCGACTCCCGGGTAGAGAACTAAGAAGCATCAAAGCCTGCAACGTATCATCAAACACAATCTTCATAGAAGCAAGTTGATTAACAATGCTATTCATTTCATTCAAATGTTCCGCAATAGACTAGCCCTCTTTATATTTCAAATTCACCAATTTTTTGAACAAGAATGCTTTGTTAGTGGCTGATTTTCTATCATAGAGACTTTCCAATTTCTTCCACAGATCATAAGCCGAAGTTCGGTGGAGACATGATGAAAAATCGTCAATCCATTAACGAATAAGCCCAGCAGCTTTTCGATTCAATATGGTCCAATCCCCACATTTCTTATCGATGGGTTTAGTCGTATCACCTTCTACGGGCCCATGTAAGTCTTTACAATACAAGAGGTCTTCCATTTTAATTTTCCAAGTCATCCAATTAGTTCCATTGAAACTAATCATTCTACGTACCCACATTTCCTTCCATGATTTACACCAAATAATAAACCCTGGCCAACCGTCGGCTCTGATACCAGTTGTTGGGAAAAATATGTGAAATTTTCCACAAGTAAATCACGAAGGAAATAAATATAAATGCAGCGAATAATAGTCCAAAATGCGCAAACCACAAACCAAACGAACACAAATTTTTTTTACGTGGTTCTCCCAAAATCAAGGTACGTCCACGAGACCGGAGTCCGATTCCACTATCAACGAATGTTCTTACAAATGGGTTTACAAGAGATTCAAGATCTCACAAACACCCTAACGTGTATCCAACAATATAGATGAACAAAGCTCTCTGAAACAGCTGAATGGAGAGCCGAAACCGATAGCAAATCTGCTCCAATAGATCACGACAAACAACTAAAGATCAGAGGCCAAAATGGATGCACTTGACCTTGTTCTTTCTCCACCGAAAACACACGCACGCATTGAGGCACACAGGAGCACTCACTGATGAACACACACGAGCCCTTTCTTTTTTCAGATACTTCTTATTGTATTCTGCCCAAGACAAATAAAACTCATCTAGCTTCCAAGAGAAGCCAAGTGGTACCAAGGTCATGTGTTAGACATGTGCACCAAAAATAAGTGTAGAGACTTCTACCCAAGCCCACCAAGCAAAATTATTTTTCTTTTGGGCCAAACAAATTATAATTGGGCTAACAAAATATTGAGCTTCCACAAATATAACAGTTCGGAAGCAAATGCGAAGGCTAATTAAGATTAGACCGCCTCTTCTCCCAGATAAATAGAGTGTGGAATCCAACACGATTCTATTTCGAGCCTGATGCCTAATAACTGTGGCAAGGAGGGAACCCAACAGCTATATAGAAGATCATGTACAGGCTCCGATGGCTTTAGAAGTCCCCAAATAATAAGAGACATAAACGGAAATGAACCGGAAGGGCAGTCAAGTTCAAGAGTGTTAAGGTGAGAAAAGATTACAATAGGACAAAAATTTATTTCCCTTGATTAGCTCACTAATAGTTTGGAAAGATAACAAATTTCTGCTACTCACTCTACACCTTCAAGGTGAAGAAAAAACCTTACAGCTTTTGTTTGATAGCAATCGAATGAGATTGATTCCACAGAATGGAGGGACAGTTGTTTTGACGATGAAAACAATTCCAAGAAATAAAAGAAAGATTGCACAAAACTTGTGGTCAGCTTCCGCAGGGCATTGGAACCTATCAGGTCTCGAAACAGCCAGATGATATCATGGCATATTAGCAGTGTTACAGCATGCCGCGTGCGCATGTGTGTGTGTGTGTTAGAGAGAGAGAGAGAGAGAGAGAGAGAGAGAGTACAGAATGGGTACAGGCCTGCTAAGTCTATCACATTTGCAATCAGTAATACATGTTTATTCTAGAATATACAACATTCATATTGTGGATTAGAGCTCATTTGTGAACAGGAAAAAATCGCTGTAATCTAGTTCACATCAAACATTAAGATGTTGACCATTTCAAAAATTCAGCCTGAACAAATTGCAGTCCATGATCACCAGTCTAGACCCAACCCTCTTGAAAGGAAAAGTTCGTCAATGTATGTGACCACAGGAGCCAATGCAGCTATGTAATTTTGCATCTGAATCCTTGCCGAGGTCTCTGGAATCGATGAAAATGGAAAAAAAACAAGTAAGAAACAAAATCGGAATTTAGGAAAGCTAGGGTCAGGGTTAATAAACGGTTCTTTAACTCAAGGCTGGTTTTGGATATTGACTTTGTAGAGGTTAAAGAAAATGAAAGGGACAACAATCGTATCAACTTTTTTTCCCCATGCTTTCCCCTTTTTCTTTTCCTTCCACAAATCAACCATCCAAATACAGCCTCAGAAATATCGATTCAGTTTTTGTTCTCCTGCTTGGAAAACAACATGAAAGCCAAATTAAGGTACCAGACTCTGTTCAAAAAAAAAAAAAAAGGTACCAGACATCAGGATAATATCAATGTAACCGCAGGGAACATACAAGGTCATCATTAAATGAAGACCCAATGGTATTTGGCATCAGGCTGCATAAAGCAGAATTGGGTTAACTGAACAATAACAAACTAAAAAAAACTCCACTGACAGCTAGAAAAAACTTTTAATTTTTGGAAGTACCAACCCCAATTCAAACCTAAATCAGATCCCTTACTGGCAACCCGAAAAGAGACAACGTTAAGCCTAACTTAACCCACTCAAAAGGCAGGATCACGTCCGACTGGATTCAGTTCAGACTTGCAGTACCCCTGGATGCAGGCAAAAGTTACACCACACCCCAGTTGAGATACACGTCCATTGTCAGACACTACTAAGGCAGTATTTGGATCATGTATTTTGAGAGAGAGTGAGAGAGAGAAGAAGAAAGGTAATGTCGTGTTGGAAGAAATTCCTCTAATTCCCTCTCGCCAACTAATTCAGCACATTTTTCATAAATTTTTGAACACACGTTCTTAGTTTCATAAGCCAGGATTTCTTATCGTTTGTCTTTACCCTGGTAAATCTCTCCACAAATCAATGATCCAAACACAGCCCCAAGTATTTTTTCATCCAGAATGAATTCCAGAGAACTTGTTGAGATATTTCAGTAGAGGGAACAAGGGGTCAATTGGCCGTCAACTCACCATCTTCATTGAGCTTCTTCAATAGCTGAGCTTTGGTAGGAAGGGCATACATCCCTGCAGCAACAGCTTTCCTAATAGCCCATCCATGATGTGGAGCAAATACCTGTGCATAGGCTGTTGAAGCTGGATTCTTTAATGAATTTCCCCTGCCAGAAGAAGAGTGAAGTGTTTTATAAATGATCCACTTCAACTATCAAATATAAACATTGGATTTTTGCAACATCCTGCAGGATCATTATGAATGTAGAGTCGTAGACTAAGTTATAGTTCTGGAGTATCAGAAAGGAGCATTAGTTAGTTGTGCTCTGGTGGATTATTTCAAAAACTACCAATCTATAAGTTGGAGATCGATTCAGGTGATTAACTTTCTAAGGCCAATGCATATATTCTTCAATTTTGTTCTGTGTTCTGTCCCATTAAGGCACACATTATAACGCTATATGCAAATGGAGCAGATGACGGCAAAAGCAATATCGTGAAAGAAAACCAACGTTAGGTACAAAGTACATGCAAGAGTTCTATTGACACAACCTGCTCAACATGCTATAATTTCATGCAACAGACAAAAGCTTTCAACCCAGCGTCAGTCTCAGGAGAATAAAAAGTGAAAAACCAGAAAGGATGGCTTGTCCGTCACCACTAATCTATGATGCACGGATACGGATACAGACACAAGGACTACAAAAATAGGGATACGGACATGGCGGGGGACACACCACGTGTGTATTTACTCATAATATATATATATATATATATATATATATATATATTCTCAATTTTTTCCATGTTTAAATTGCAAAATGTGGACAAAACGAAACATCCATAGTTCCAATACCATTCAAACAAAATGAGACATCCATAAGTTCAATACAACCCAATTGAAAGCAAAACATCCATAGTTCCATAATAATAAGCCAAAGACATAAACTAAGCAACTAATCTCCAAATTTCAATTAGACCCAACTTCCATCAGTTCTTCATCGCCATCTCCATCTTCCATCAATTTCAATTACACTGCTGTGCTGTTCAAAAAACCCAGTATACCACAAATATATACGCATACCAGTATACCATATCCACACCGAAAGAGAGAGAGTGAGAGACAAGACAACGTACATCAAATACACACACACATACATATACAGACTGAGAGGGAGAGAGAGAGAGAGAGAGAGAGATTGCGAGAGTGAGAGAGGAGAGAGGAGCTGCTGTCCCGTCTCTGAGAGAGGAGAGAAACGAGAGAGAGGGCTGTCGATCGTGAGAGAGGAGGAGAGAGGGTTGTCATTAGAGAGAGAAGAGGAGCTGCCGATTTAGGGTTTTGAAAAAATAACGTACTTTAGTAATAACATATTTAAATAGGTTTAAATATGTTTTAACCCAAAACTTTAAGTAATAACATATTTACCCCAAAAAAATTAAATTTTTTTTTTACAGATGCACCCCCTGCTGTGTCCCCATTGGTGTCCCAGCCGTGTCTCACCTGTGTCACCCCGTGTCCCCAGCCGTGTCCCACTCCAAATCCAATCCAATCCAAGCCTTATGTCCCAATCACTTGGGGTCGGCTACATGAATCCTTTTTCTCCATTGAGCTCTGTCAAGGGCCACTTGTTCACACAAACCTACTATACTCAAATCTTTGCGCATCACAGCATCTAATGTCAGGTCTACCCCTCCCTGTAGCATTGCTACCCAAAGCTATCCTATCCGCTCTCTTTACTACTGCATCTCCTGGTCTACGGTAGACATGCCCAAACCACCTTAGCCTATTCTCCCTCAACTTCTCTTCTATAGGTGCTACATCTACCATCTCACGAACCGTTTCATTTCTAATCCTGTCTCGTCTAGTCTTACCAGTTACCACACATCCACCTCAACATTCTCATTTCCACTGCACTCATCTTGTTCACCTGTTGTTTCTTAATAGGCCAACACTCTGTCCCATAAAACATCGCTGGTTTGATGGCAGTTCCATAGAATTTTCCCTTCAATTTTGTGGGTACCCTCTTGTCACGAAGTACACCAGTAGCGCTCCTCCACTTGAGCCACCCCACTTAGATCCTATGGGTCACATCATCGGCAATCTCTCCATCACTACTAATAATTGAGCCTAAGTACCTAAAATGATCACTTTTAGGTATCTCCTGGTCTTGGATCATCACTCTTTCTTCAAGCGCACTGCTGGTACCCACTCCAAATACTAAATTAAATTATTAGATGCGCCACGTGGTGTGTCGGACACGTTTCTAGCCATGTCCCCACTCCCCCGCATGGCCCCGTGTCCGGACACGCCGATACAGCGACCTCCAGGAGTGTCGGTGCACCATAGGTTTTTGGTTTCTATGCAGCCGAAGAAACTTCTTGTACTTAGGACTAAAGTGGATCACCAATTTCCTGATTGGCATGGACTCAAGCATCAAGTTCAAAGATTCTAGGTATAGTGATGAGATGATCCGTCTTTTTCTCATCCTCTTCCTCATACTTATTTGGAAGTGAATTCAACTTTAGGGAGATGCCCGAACAAGGGTACAGGCATAGACTTCACTCTTAGAAAACTTAGGGATAAAGACCCTAGTGTGATTTTCTAGCCCTTCAAACCTGAAAGAAGACATTATGTATCGATCTTTTCACCCTAGAACAGTAGAAATCATCTTTTGATAAGCCATGTAAGACATTCCCCGGCATCGTTAAATAACACCCTCCTAAGCTAGCATATGTGCCTTGTGACCTGTCTGCTCATTGCCAATTCACATCATGACTGGGATGTTTGAGGCTTTTGGAGAAGATTCTCAACTTCGTAGTAATTGTTTCTCACATTATTTGAGTCATAAGGTAACGGTCTTTATGTCATCCAGAACATGAATTTCCAACCTGTCTTAGTCAAAGTTACAAATGGACTCTTCTAATGTATGTGAAGAAAGGTTTGTAGGATATTTAGCTAGTGCTTGTATTGCTAATTCAAAGTTGCGGTAGAACTGTGCATCAAACTCCTGTGTTATGAGGAATTCTTTAAGACAGCTCTACACAATAAATAACATAAATACATCAGAGGACGTGAATATTTCTCCACGTCCCTAAAGTCCTTAACATTTGAATTTCTCGAATTAGAATACGTGTACTCCAACCCGAAACCCTGACCCTCCACATAACATGCGTCTATCTTTTAGTAGCATGAAGGAGAAGCGGAGGTGGGAACGGCTGCGGTGGAGTGGAGGCACCTAGAAGCTCCTAAGGTTGGGAGCGCCTATGGAGCTTATATAGATTATATATAAATAAGTATATTAAGTATCTTTAAATACTTAAACATTGAAGGAAAGTGATACTAAGAATTTTCCCACTCATTTCATTTAAGACGCGAAATTGGAATTCTTTTCATTTTCTTTCTTCAATCATTGATAAGAACTCAGAAGTCGTGTTTCATTCAAATTTTTTTAAATGAATAGGAATTTTTAATCATTTTGACTGATTGTTTTTACATAAATGATGAGTAGGAAAAAAATTATTGGAAGTTAGATATTTTCAATTTGTAAAACTTTTTGACTATATGATTTTCCTATTCTTATTTCCGCAATGGAATAACTCCTTTAAAAGTAAGAGAATAAATGCCTTAACGACCTGATAAGCTTCCATCTTAGTTAGGAGCGAGCTCCCGTCTTGGGAGCGGATCCATTTAGAAGGATCCTGCTACTAAGATCTATCTTTGTGCAACCTTGATCCAAGAGGTAATAGAAATATAACCTGTCTCTCCCACGGGGAGTGACACAGGGACACGTTAACACCCAAAGCTTACAAAAATTGCAGGACATGCAACACGGCAAGGAAAAGTTTTTAAATGTTACTTGTCTATGCTTTCTATCTAGGAGAAGCCTATGGTACACATTTCAAAAAAAATTGGTTAACAAGAAAATCCGTAACTAACTAATACCAAGAAAATGCATAACTAATACCAAAAAAAATGCGTAACTAACCAAAACAATTCCGTAACTATTTTGGAGTGTACCATACACCCCTATTTGTAACTTCAACAAAAAATATACGTAACTAATACCATAATAATGCGTAACTAATGAACCAAAAAATATGCACACCATACACCAAAAACATCTTAACAGGCATAAAAAATATGCGTATCATTCTCCAAAACCGTTCATATGAATCATATCATGTCCTTCCAAGGTACACCCTTTCTTAACTAACCAAAAAGACGCATAGCATACAACAAAATTACGCGTAACATACATAAAAATGTACATAACGTTTCTATGGTACGTACATTTTATAGTACTTAAAATAGAGAACAATATACTCTATAATATTCCCAAAATGACAAATCTACAAACAAGATCACATACAAATCTAATGTAATCTCATTTTATCGTCATACCCAAGTTATTGTTTTCAAACACGCGATGGTTTTAATCCTCATTGGACACACCTGTTCCCCGAGTGTCCAATTCTTGAACATTTACATAAGTAATCAGAAGTGTTATCAGGAGTGTCCGACACGTCCTGGGGACTTATTGATGAGTGTCGGTGCCAAAGGCGACAGGTAACCTTCTTTGAAGTGTCTATGCTTCTTAGCCAAAAACTAACACGAAATAAGACTCAAGTTGAACTAGTACTTGGTCAAAATTCAAATAAGGTCCAAAGCATGCTCTGTAAATTTTTCTTGTTTTGCCCTATTTTCTTCTTATCACGTGCTTCATCAAGGTTGACTATCAATTGGTTTTCAATTGTGGATTTTGTTTGGGTAAACAAATCAGTGCCCACTTACCGAGGCATCGTTTGGCATTTCTTAGTATCGAACAATTCATGGTTTCAACTTTTAACTTTCTACGTGCCTGCTTATCCAAACTTTGCACCCAGCTCTCGATCTCCCATGTTTGCATCAATCAAACATTACAAGCATTTATAAGAAGTCCATTTATCAATTTTGATGTCCTCTTCCATCTTGCCTTCACAAGGATAATCCAACCAAGATAATCAAAATATCCCCCTTTTGGGATATCAAGTTAATGAATCTGATTTAGACCAAAACCTAGTACATCTATTTCCAAGCCAGTCTGAAATATCTAAAGGCTATGTAGCATGGATATGGACACGGACACGAACATGGAATTTCTAGAAAAATGGGGACACAGACACGGCAAGGGACAAGACAAAAATAAATCGATAAATAAATAAATAACATTTATTTTATACCAATGAAACATAGTTCAATCTATAAGCATGAAGCATCAACATATACAAAAAAGCATTTATATACATCATATTACACTTTTAACACAAAATATTTGAAGTAATACACATTTACCTCCCAAAAAATTTGGAAAATTGCATATTTAACCCCAACCGTGCCCCTATAAGTGTCCCCGCCGTGTGCCCTCTAAGAAGTTCATTAAATTCAATGGGCACGCCACGTGGCGTGTCCCAAACATATTTTTCCGTGTCCCCCGCTTGTCCGTGTGTCGAACACGGGGGCACGCCGGCCTCTAGAAGTGTCAGTGCTTCATAGTCTAAACTCTAAAGGTAAATCCAAACTCAATCCACTATTAAAAAGGAACAAATCCTAAAACATTACAAATCGAACCGAAATAATTGAATTCCCAAGTACAAACACAAAATTATAGTGCCTGGATTTGCAATAAGGATAAAGAATGAAAATTAATGTCAACTTATGCCAAACTGTCCAATTCGGTTGTGTTTGGTAGGTAGCAATGCATTTGGAAAGAAAAAAGTTAAACCTAGACGGAGTGAAGGGGGAAAATAAGTTGAGTCATCCACCCTTACTCATCGACATAATAACTATGCCTCAAAAGCTTGTTAACAATTTACATTACATAAACGCTAATGAACTTTGTCCATACGTAATTAAAAACCAGCAACGATATCTCTCTCTTGAGCCTATAAAAGTTTCCAACTCAATGTTTTAGACTATGGCCAATACAGGACAATCTATGTAGCATGTATACGAACAAGGACACGGTGGGTGACACAGACATGGATACATGACAATGTAATTCTTAGAAAATAGAGACATGGACATTGCTTGAAACGGCAAAAAAAAAAATAAAAATGTTTCAATAATGCAAAACTACATTGTAACCCCTAAATATTTAGATTATCACTCCTATTGAATGCATTATTGACAGATGGCGTATGCATGTACAACTACACATGTTTCACAATATACTTTTGGCCCAACACTTTTGAAGCATAAATATTCTACCCCAGTAAAGCTATTAAATTTTATAAAAAGCACCTTGTCGTGTCTCCATGTGTGTCCCCGGCGTGTCCCCACATAAAAAGTATATAATTTGATGGGCACGCACGTAGCATGTCTATACATTTTCCCCCGTGTCCCCAGCATGTCACATGTCCCAGAGTGTTCGACACAGATACGACAATCCCTAGGAGTGTCGGTGCTTTAGAGAGGACAATGCAATATCATGCTGTTTTGTTGTCCCTTGAATCTACTATGCTATGTACTGTGCATTCTGGATTTGTACCATGGTTACGGGAACCTCCTTTCGGGTGTGATGAATCCGCTCTATACCAATCAATTTGCAATTCAGAGGAAGAACTTTGTCAGAATCTCACTCACATTGGGATCGAACATCGCACCCAACTAGGATGGAATCTCTTGCAGGTATAAATCCAATGGTACAAAGTAAAAGTAAAAACTATCAAGTAAGAAAAAATTTGGTAAATTGATTTAAACTAGAGGTGGCAAATGGAACGGCTCATGGGTTGAATATGGGCGGGTCAAATACAGGTCAATAGTAGGCGGGTTGAAACGGGTCCGGTCAAATATGGGTCAAGCCATACTCAAACCCGACCTGACCCGTTTTCCTTACTTTTCTCCCCTTTTCAAATATAAATAATCAGAGTCTGAAAATGAAAAAGATTAAAAAAAAAACATGCACATTTATCTAATGCTACGCACATACATTATCCCTTCCATCTCTCTCTCCCTCTCTCGTTATATATTGCAGTATTGCACATGTATATATCTAATGTTGAAGATTCTCTCTCTCCGCCGTGCACAACTTCGCTTCTCCTCCCACCTCCATTCCTTTTTTCCCTTTTGGCTTCTCACAATGGGAATGTGATTTGAACATCAATTTTCCTGATACTAATATCTGAAACTTGATTAGTCTGATTGACTTGTAGTTCACCAAAGTTCATAAATCTTTGCCAAACTAAGATTTGAAAATTCAGTTTCAATCACCCAATGTAGGGCTTACCTCTTCTGGATCAGAAAGACCTCCCTCCACTAGCAGCCAACATATCCATCCCTGTTGTCCGAATTTGAATCTCCATCGGTGACTGCACCCATTTGCTTTTGGTGGGGAAGGGTGGTGTTGGTGGCGATCAGATGGCGGAAGTGTTGGTTGCAGCGGGGGTGATAGCTATATGGTAAGAGAGTTCCAGGTCGACAAGAGAACAGGAGACAGTATTTAGAATGGAAGGGTTTTTTGAAGTTGGACCCATTTCCAACCCATCTAAACCCATAAAATCAATAGGTTTATTAAGTTGGCTCAATTAGAAACCATATTTGGATATGGGTGGGTTTGGGCTGATTATGAATGGATGGGTTTTGGCGGGTCCATGAAGTTGGGTCCAAATTGCCACCTCTAATTTAAACTATTGTAGTACCTAGGGTTTATATGATATCAAATTCTATCAAGAAAGAAACATTTTCCACTGGAATCTATCTTCCAATAATTTTATGTGTTGTTGCTACCCACACCCACTTCCGCTTTTGCAAATATGATCGTGCACACACATTGTAGAGTACTACTTAAGGTAACTTCATAATTGTTTTCTTTGCTTTTCAAGGTAACTTCATAATTACTTTATTTGCTTTTTGTATGGGATCTCATCTGCTTGGTGTACGTGCTCTCATCTGCTAGCAAACTTGCCGAGTTTACTTCTAGCAGAGCAATCAATTAATTAAAGAGATGTACCAATTAAAAATTTATCCTTTCCTTTTTTAGCCCTCTCTACACCAACCGAGTTCCATTACCAAGGTTATTGACACTTCACAAACTTGCATGTCTAAACCAAAAACAAAAAAGAAAAATTAATGATAGCTAAAACATTAGCCACATAATCTAAGAATTTAGACCTCTAAGCTCCCCTGGAAAAAAAAAATCTGAATTCTTTAACTTTCCTTGGCCATAAAAAGAGCAAAAATCTGAAGCATCCTCCAATGTCAATAGCAATCTTCCATATGCACCACATGCCAAAGGAATAACCAGCTCTCTGAACTGGTAATATAGACAAAGGGCCGCCATAACTCACCAACTTACAAAGCAAATCTAGTGCAGAGAATGTAATCATCTACCCAGAAACACATCCGCAAAACCAAAAAGAAATTTACCACAAGATCGTACCCTAATAAAGATTTCTTCTACTTGCATTCACATAAAAGTTACAACCTTCAAAAAACAAGGGACCGACTCCAGGACAAGAAAGGCCTACCCTATCCATGAGGAAAAAGAGCATGAAGGAATGACATTAATCATAAAACTAGACCCTTAACTTCCCTGCAAACTGATCTACCATATGGGTTGAGTAACTACATGGAGGATAACACCCAAGCACAATTCTTCACCCTATTGTAATTATTGGTTCGTTCCTAAATAGTCCAGGGGATTTAACTAAAAGCCATTACGTAATTGTGGAAACTAACAGAACCGTCACATCCGCTGTAACAACCAGTGTTCTAAAAGTTAGCCTAGAAGGCTGCCTAGACGGCCACCCAATGCCTAGATTTTTGGGTCTAGGCGTTGATTAGGTGTATTACACATTTGTCAAGAATTAGGTGGGATTAGTTGGCTAGGCGGCGACCAGTAGGCGAGTTTCGTGATTTTTAAAAAATTTAGGGGTAAATGGGTAATATAAAAAATTTAGGGGTTAAGACTTAAGTGTAATTTTAAGAAAAACAAAAGGTACATCATATAGCAATACACTTAATTAGTTCGCCTACGTCATTACAAATCAATGATTCAAACCCTAGTCGCTAAATCTGTAAATCTTCTCTCTCTCTGATATTTTGTATTTGACTAGTTACTTTTTAGTTGGAACTTTAGTCTGAATTCTTTTCTTTATATTCATATGTCATTTATTACAACTCTGGGTTAGGTGGGGAAATTCATTATTTATTTTTTTCAAAATTGAAAAATCGCCTATCTCTAGGCCCTGATTAGTTCCCAACTAGTCGGGCTAGTTGCCTCTCTTCTGCTCGACTAGCACTTAGCGATTTTCACAACAACAGTAGCAGCCCAATGAAACTGAAGAACATGACAACCACTGCAAGGTTATAATGATCCATATAGACCACAATGCCCATAATGGTGACACAAATATCCAATGATTCTTCAGCTGGAAACACCATTGGCTCTTTCTGGGCCCCTCACTTTTGAACCATGTTCACAGACTAGTATTTAAGGTTTGGTGTCCCTATATATGGCTTTGGAGCTGCAATAGGCACTTTATGATCCTGAGGTCCTGGCTTATCAGCCAAAATCTGCATATGCAATGGACTTTGTATTCCAAATGCGATTGACTAACTGAGTGCATGTTCAACTAACTTGCTTTCCAAACTTGGTGGTTAAAATAGCCAAGAGAATTGGTTCTCGGCTTACCTCAATAAACTTTCCCCTCTATTGACTACCTCTTGAAGATGAAAAAACAAGATGGAAACTCATGAAGTACTTAACCTGAAACTGATACTATTCAACCACATTTATTATAACAAAAGACACAGATATCCAATGTTGATGAACAAAATCCACATGCCATTAACTTCAGGACATCATCTATCTGAATACCACGATGGCTATTTTACTACATTAGCATATATTTCTGATTCTGACTTAAAAGTCCTGAATGTAGATTGAAGTTTAGGTCTCTAAAGTATGCACGTAGAACCTCTTGAAGTTCATTGGATTGTTTGTAACGCTCAGTAACGATAACCACATGGGCAAGTCAATCAACCCAAAAATGTAATTACAAATGAAGTTTCTGTTGATCATCCATCCATTATGTTTTTCCTAACAAGCGCCTGTGACCATGGCTAAACATGATTTGAAACATGTGTAAAGGCGATTAGAGACCTTTTTTTTAAACTAGGCTTGCAGAAAATTGAGATCTGGAATCATCAAGCATGTATAAGATGCAAAGCCCAAACACCACACAACAAAATAAGTCCCAAGAGACTTAATGTAAACCTCGCAAGAAGAGAACATCTCGGAACTATGAATGAGTTTAAGGCAAAAAAAAAAAAATCCAAATTGTTAGCATGGACAACCTATTTATATCATTCCTACGACAGTGAACTAAAAAAGTTCAGTGGACATACTCTGTAGTTATAATCTGCTCAAACAGTACCCTAACCATATCCAACCCACGCTTAACTCTTAAAAGGTTCCTCGTATGACTCCCGGCTTTCCTCACACAGTTTGCCTCCACATCCCGATCAATCATCAATTGTAATGTCCCTAGCGACTGCGACGCCTCACCAAGATCGTGAACCTGCTCAATGATCCCTCAATCAAACCAAAACACATACATTCGCTCAAGTGACATCAAACATATACCATATCTATAATATATGGCACTGTTTGGAGAGATATTTGATTTCAAATTAATGGAAATTGACATTATTGTTCTATGAGAACAAACAAATAAGTTTGATAACTTAAATCAATGTTTCAACATTGAATTTAGACTCTTTGTCTTGAGGGATTTGAAATGACTACTTAACGGGACTGCTTCAAAACCTTTTCCAGAGATAAAAAATCACCTCTGGGTTTTTCCCAAATCCGGCAAGGATCCGGAAAGACCGGAATTATCTAGTACCACAATTGGTGCATTGATCTTTGCAGCGTTAATGATTTTTGCTGGTTGGGTCCATTACCATATAGTTGTTCCAAAATTGGCTTGGTTTGAAGATGTAGAATCTATGTTGGATCATAATTTCGAGGGGCAACTAGGACTTGATTGGATTTCTAGGGCCGGTTGACATACGTAAGCCAATTCCTAATGTTAATGATGGGAGTAATATATGGATCTCAATAAAATACATCCCTTCCCCATGTAACTATCTTCACCTATATCAGTATTTGATTCGTCTTCCACTCTAGTTTCAGAAGCCAACTGTAACTAAGAGTGAGTTTGGACTAAATTAATTTTTCTTAAAGAAAGTCGGTATTATTTTACTTTCAGTTACCTTTTTTAGCTTTTCATCACAATTTTTTGGTTAGTTATCCATCTCAACGAGGGAAATCAGAAAAGTACGGAAATACATGGAAAAGTTCAAAAAAAATTCATAGAATACGACCCTAAAGACAACCAAAGACAAATGATTAATTCAAAAAATTGAACCGGAATCTAGTAAATATCAAAAGAAAACAACCAAATTGACGGTGAGAAAAACACCCATAAATTTAAGTCAGAGGGTACCTAAGTCTCGTAGTATATGGTTTTGTAAAATTGAAATCAAATCCCTACAATTGAAATCACATGTTGTATAAGTATGCGGTGGGTTACCTTGGCGACGTAATCAATTTCGGCGAATTTGAAAGCGATGCCGAGGCAGCCGAAGAGAGGGGAGACTAGAGAACAAGCGTGAGAGAAGGGAGCTGTCTCCAGTTGGACGACATCTTCTTGATCTGGTGTTTGGGAATTACTATTATTCTTAACAGTGTTTGCTAGCCCTATGAATGCCTCAGATATCTTCCGGAGAGGATTTTGATCATCTCCGTTAATCGCCATTCTCTCTCTCTCTCTCTCTCTCTCTCAAAGATTCAAAACTGAGAGCATATGAGTTTTTATACTGTTTTTATCCCTCAAATTTTTATTTTTATTTAAATAACTTCATCCTTAAACTGTCGGCAAATGCCTCCCAAACTATTAGTTATGTTATGTCATTTTTGTAATAATGGCGTACAAGTGTTATGCCATTTTTAAAAAGTGTAATGCCTTCGAATGGTTTGTTATGCTATTTTTTTTAAAATGTTATGACCTAATATAATAATAATAATTAAAAAAGTTATGCCCCTGATCCACACAATGACATAAATTTAATAGTTTTGATTATGCTGTAAATGGTTTTGTTATGCCAAAATTTACGGTATCTCTAAAATGATCGGAGACACCATAGCACTATCCTAAACTGTCGAAACAACCCATTTCGTCCTTAAATTATTCAAATCATATTCATTGAGTCCAATTAGTTCTTTAATGAACTAATTAGTCTGAATCGTTTAATGAGTCCAATTTCTATTTTTCGAACTCAATAAGTGAGATTAAGATAGTTTAAAGATGAAATAGATGATTTTGATAGTTTAATATCGAAATAAAAAAAGAAATAGTTTGAGGAGTAAAAACATAAAAAAATATTCGAACATAATAGCCAAAGTTTCCAAAAGTTTGCTTTGCCCATACGTCAACAAGATTCTCGACGCGTTGTCGTATGTGTTAGAGGGACGACAGGTGGTTAACCCCTTTAGAAACAGAAAGTCTGTCAAACACATATCATGCATGGATCATTGTGTGGAATCCAGTACGGAAGTCCCACTACGGGTTCCATATAAACAATTTTAGTTATCCATTAAATGTAAAATATTTTTTTAAAGACCGTCGCAAAAAATTAAGATGATGAAAAATTAGATAATTGGATCGAGCCCCTGAAAGTATCGGATTGAACTGATTTTTCAAGTAAACTCTCGAAAAAATGTTTTACATTTAATGAATGGCTCGAATTATTTGTGTGGAACCCATGGTAGGCCCGACATTTAAATCTGTGTGTGTAGAAATCTTTGTGGATAGCACGGCTGCTTTAGAAAATGGCAGTAATGATACCTACACAGATTTTGTGTGGAGCCTATTACAGGTCTCACACAAATGATTCGAGCCGTTTATTAAATGTAAAACATTTTTTCACGGGCCTTTGCGAAAAATCAGCTCAATCCAATACATATAAGTTCTCGATCCAATCATCTAATTTTCCATTCACCTAAAATCTGAATGAAAAATTAGATGATTGGATCGAGCACATATAAGTATCAGATTAGCTGATTTTTTACCGGAGCAGTTGAAAAAATGTTTTACATTTAATGAACGGCTTGAATTATTTGTATGAGACCCGTAATGAGCCCCACACAAAATCTGTGTAATCTTGCTGTGTGAGTAGCACCACTGAGAAAACGGGGTCCAATTTGGAATTAGTATTCGGTTGCCACTTACCAGAATGAGAACAAATCGGTCCGTTGTAAAGTCTGGAGCAAACCAAATTAATTGATTTTTTTTTTCCCAAGCGGTATACATCAACGGAAGTTAAATGAGAGTTAGTAAATCAGTCCACAGGAAATTCAAAGATTGTCCATAACCCATTAATTCGAATCACAAACGCTCACAACGGGGCTCGAACCCTGCCCTCACACAAGGAAGGATGATCGAGGAAATACCATTAGACTATTATTAACGAGCCTCTTTAAACGAGTCGGACCTATAAAACCAACCTAGCTTTTGTAAGCCGAGCTGAGCTTTTGAATGTTGAGTTCGATTCTTTCTTATTTAGTAAACGAGTCTAAAACTCTAGCTCAAACTTGGCTCGATAGCTAAACGAGTCAATCAGAGTTGAGTCATACCTTAATGAGCCTTACCCACAAGCAACTCAATTCATTTGTAGTCCTAAGCCTCTAAATTGAAGCTTGAACAACTGGCTGCTCTGCTTGTTAAGTTGTTATCACCCTACAAGTGCGTCACTTCAGCTTTTAGATAAGGCAGCTGATAATGCCAAAATTAAAATTGTTGCTGCCAAAACTCACCCATGTGAATTGACTTCTTTGCCCTCCTACCATTTCACACTACTTTACTCTCTCTCTTTTTCTCTCCTGAACAAACCCAGTCGACCAAACCCCTCAACCAGCCCTTCCACCACCGCCTCAACACCTCCCTCCACCACCATCACTGTTATACCAAGTCGACCAAACCCCTCCCTCCACCTGATCTTCGACCCCGTCCTCGCCTCCCTCAACTTCCGAAACCTCGCTGTCGCCGCTCCCTCGGTAGGGAATTCCTCTTCACGCATTTCACGTAGTTCCCGACGACGTACACCTTGAATATCACGCCACCGTGGTTGACGAATTCTTGCAGTACGATCGGGGGCTTCAGCTTGCTCAAGCCTTCTCGGTTGAACACCAGCGACATCTTGTGCGACTTCACGCTCCCGTCGGCAACGTGGTCGTGGTTTCTAAATTCAACTCCAGCTCCCCCACCACGTCAAGCATCGAGATCCAGTTGTGCAGCCGCTCAATGTCATCCGGCGAGGTTTCGGAAGCCGAGGGAGGCGAGGAGTCGGTAGGACTAGGGAGCGGCGGTGGCGGCAAGGTTTCGGCTTCCGGTTCAATCAATGGGACTTCATCTGTGCAAAACACATCATTGATCACTTCCATTAATGAATTTTCACTTGGGTTTAATTCCTCCGTAATCGATGATTCAATTGATGATGACTCTGTTTTATTGCTTGGGCCTAGCCCTCTCGTTGATCTTCTTGTTTTTCTTTGGGTAGTTGATCAGTTGGGAGTGGTTTGTGTGTTAGGAGGATCAATCCCCATTTTCTTGAGTTTTTTCTTGCGTTAACTATTATGTGAGTTTTTTTTCTTGAGGCGGTGGTGGAAGGGGTGGTTGAGGGGTTTGATTGACTGGGTTTGTTCAGGAGAGAGAGAGAGAGTGAAGTAGGGTGAAATGGTAGGAGGGCAAAGAAGTCAATTCACATGGGTGAGTTTTGGCAGCAACAATTTTGGCTTTGGCATTATCAGCTGCCTTAGATAAAACTAGTGAGTTATAGAACATCCCTATTGTAATACAGAAAGTCTGCTTGCACAGCAAAGGCTGTACAGCAGCCGCGCACAGATCAGTTTTGCGCCCGTTTCGAATCTCGTAAAGATGATCGGAGCCGCTCATTTTGTTCAAAATACTTCGTTTATGGTCCTTATAAAAAATCACCTCAATCCGATATCGGGAAGGGTGTTTACGAATCATCTAACTTTGCTTCAAAATTTGCCTAAATTTTGAAGCAAAGTTAGATGATTCGTAAACACCCTTCCCGATATTAGATTGAGGTGATTTTTTACAGGGACCATAAACAAAGTATTTTGAACAAAATGAGCGGCTCTGATCATCTTTGCGAGACCCGAGATGGGCGCAAAACTGGTCTATGCGCGGCTGCTGTACAGCAAATGCTGTACCTGTAGCAGCGTTCATTGTAATAAGCAAATGGGTGTTGATAAACAAATTTAACAATGCTCAAAAAATACCTCACATTGTAATAAGCAAAGTTACGAGTCTTTTAGCAAATAACCAAATTTCACTCATTCCATAACCAAACATAACAACTTTTACCAATAACTAAAACCCAATAACTCAAAAACACCTCATATTGGAATCGTCTTATCGAGACGAATAATTTGGTGTGGTTGGGTGCGTGATTGTAATTCATTTGCAATTGGACAAATGTACATTGTGTATTGTGGGGGTTTTTTTTGGTTAGGAATGCAAAAATAACCAATGTAAAGGTAGAGGTGGTTAAGTTTTATTATGGACTAAATGGATAATCAAATGTTGACATGACACATTTTGGTTATTGATTTTGATTATGATTAGGGAAATGATTTTGTCACTCCCTTTTTCGTTAACGGCACTCTCCTGCAAGTGTATTTTTGCACCAAAAATACACTTGCAGGGGAGTGCCGTTAACAAAAAAAGGGAGTGACAAAATCAGCAGCCTTATGATTATTACCATTGCGGATGCTCTAGGCCGCAAATGTGTGTCGTTCGCCCTTTTAATCATTTTTTTTTCTTCAGAAGCATTGCTTCCTGTAATTGCATATTCACCTATAACACACTTGTTCTAGATTTTTAATAGAATTGTACTCCCTCGTCCCCTTTTTAAAGTCCAGTATTTCATTTTGGGCTGTCCTTAATAAGTGTCCATTTTGTAAAGTTAATGGGTAAAAATTGGTACATTTTCCATTTTGCCCCTAAAAGTAGATTCTATTTTGAAAAGTTAGTGAGTAAATGTGTAATGATGATGTCTCCATAGAGGGTAAATGGGTAAAGTGGAGGTAAAAATTGATGTGAAATGTGTAATGATAATGTTTTCTTAATAAGTTGGAGTTACGAAGCGGGACATTTAAAAATGGACGGAGGGAGTAGTAATGTTTGAGATTTTGAGATTTTTAAAAAAAAAATCAAATAAACCCCCGCCCTAGATGGGTAGGCTGTTGTAGTATTACTTTGTTAAGATGTTGTACCCCGTTTCAGATTGGCAAATAAGTACATAGAGTATTTGTTAAGAAGATAATTTCAAACTAAAAACTAATGTGTTTATGCAAATAATTTTTCTAGCAATATAGATCTTGTTTGGTAGATTTTTTTTCAAAACTTTTGAACGGTGCAAAAAAAAAAGGATACTGATTTTCGCGCTCCAAGATTTACTGCAGGCGCTCCACCTTTCTGTTTTTATACTGTGATGTTGCTAGCAACATCACAGTGTATTTTGTTTTTACACTGTGATATTGCCAACAACATCACAGTGTAAAAACAAAAAGGTGGAGCGCCTGCAGTAAACCATGAGCGCGAAAATCAGTGGCCTTAAAAAAAAGAAGAAAATTGATTTCACCCCAATACATTATATTTGAGTTTAAAAATGTAAAATAAGTACTTCTTTTTAAGAAGGTGTTGTGGAACTAAAATTAATTTATTTCTTCGTTTTGCGTATTTTGTTCGTCTTTTTTGAATTTTTGTTAGATTTGCGTGATTTTTTTTGGATTAATCATTCGTCTCGGCAAGAGAAGTCTAAACAGTACAAAATTATGACCAAAAGAAAAAAAAATTCACTAAAGACGAAAAAAGTATCCAATAGCTGTCTTTTGGAGCTTAAGTGCCATCTTACTTGAATTTTTTCAACATCGATCCATGCTTTTATACTTTTTCGATTCGTCATGAGATAAACGATTAACCCCTAAAATTACATTGAAAAGCTAAACAAAAAGTTGCAAAAAATAAAAAATATCAAAATAAGTTCCAGACTTTCAAATTTAAAAGAACGCAGCCTTAACTGTCGAATTTACCCACAACGGTTGGAGAGTTCTACAGAATAGAGAGATAAAGTCTGGTGGTGGGTTTCCACCCTTCCCCAGCTTTTCCCCTTCTTTTTCTAATCTTTTATTTGATTTGAATTTTGAGGTAGATTTTTGGGATAATAAGTAGAGAGACATAGAAAGAGAATTGATAATAATCACTACAACAAAAATGAGAATATGTGACGAAATGCTTGTGAGGAAAATAGATTTCGTCTCCAATTGTGCCTATTTTGTGAGGAAATCTTTTTTTCATCACCAAATAAGATGGAAGACAAAATTAATTTAAGGTGAGAAAATTTTATTTTGTCACAATAAATAGTCAATTAGTGAGGAAAATGTAAATTTCGTCACCTAAATGGAGGACAAAATAAATATTAGGTGATGAAAAATTAATTTTCGTCACTAAAATGTTCCCGCCATATCCGGCACAGATACTTGCAACCATTAGGTGACGAAATAGTTCCTCACAAAAGGAAAGACTTTAGGTGAGGAATTCTTTTTTGTCGTCCATTTCTAGAGGAAATTATTTTTGGACTCCGATTACTTTTTGGCAAATTTTAGCGGGCAGTGAAATTTTTGGGCGTTCATACCAAAGCTTAGCTCCCCCTCCATCTCTCTCACGGACACACTCCTCCACTCTCACCACTCGCCCCTCAATCTCTGCAACTCCAACTCTCTCGCTCAATGTATGGTATTTGACTTCCCTCTCTTCTCCTCTATGAATCCCCTTCATCACTTTCCTCCCTAATTTCTAAACCTCTTCTGCAATCCTTTTTTTCTCGCAGCGGCATCATCACTCATCAGTTTCTAATTCGGGTGATCGTTCTCTCTCTCTCTGTGTGCGCGCGTGTGTAAATCCTTGCACAGATGTTGTGGGTAGACTAGTACAAGCCAAAAACCCTAGACAAGGTCATCGTACACGAAGATATGGCCCAAAACTTCAAGAAATTGGTACACTTTTTAGATTTCCTCTATGTTTCTAATGGACTCCCCCTCTACCTGTAAGCCTCCCTTGATTTCTTCATAAAGTCTTTGTAACCCATTCTATGTTTTCTATATAGATTTCCCATACTGGTGATTAGTTTATTCTGCAATCAGAATTTGTTAATTGGTTTATCTAATTTTTTCCTTTTGGGTGTGACTGTGTCATACCGTGTCAAAAATATATTTATAAAACATTGGAGTTAACTACTACTCCGTAAAATAGTGGTCAAGACCGAGTATCGTTCCAACGGAGACAGTATGGCTGAGTTACGACAAATTTGATTAATTTTTAGATTAATTCGGGCGAAGGAAGTTTGGTTGTTTGAATTTGAAAAATTTATTAAACTAAGAAAATAAATTAAAGGGAAAGTTTGTAACGATTGGAGAGAAAATCTAGGGTTCGAATCCACCTCGACCGCGTAACTCCAACATGCATAAGCGAGATTAATTATTCGAATCAGAAGGGATTATTGTGAGGGCTTGCAAACCCTAACAATAATCGTCAAGAAAATTATTGAGTTGTTAAAAGGCATAGATTATCCCATAGCACGGACCGTCTCAAAAGTACGGTCTGGCTGCCTAATGGCACGGCCCGTCTTACGAGCATAATCTATCTCAGAACTCCAACTACAATCGATGAAAACCATTGTATAACTCGTATTTGAAAGCATGCATACAAATACTCAATAAATTAAAACCATTAAAATCATTTCATTCAGTTGAAACGGAAAGGGTTCTTAGTTATACAATCGATCCGAATAATAAACCTAAAACCCATACATAAATAGAGTTACTTGGTGCGAAGTTTCATCTTCCCCCTTGACAAGGGGTTTAGTCAGCCATGGAGAAGAAAAATGCCATTGAGATTGAAGAAGACATGGAAGACATGAAGTTTTTCCTTGAACTCCTCTTGCCTCTCTCTCTCTCTCTCTCTCTCTCTCTCTCTCTCTCTCCCGCTAGCTAGAAAAGAACGTAACCTAAAGAATGAACTAAGGGCTTCCTTTTATAGTTCGGCCCGAAAAAATAAGAATTAAAACGAACGTGGAATTCCCGTCTGTAGCCCGCTGGTCCGGTTCCATTGTCCGGACCAGAATTCCAACAGGTTCAGAACGTTTCTCCAGCTTTGGTCATCCGGACCAGCATAGCCTTAGTCCGGACCAAATTTCCAGCCCTTCACCTTTTCGCTCCTCTTCTCGCTGCAGATCCCTCTGAACATCTGTAACTCACAATTATTACTCCAAATCCTTTCGAATGCTCCGAAAGCCCTGAAACATCACAAACCAATTAAATAACACTAGATAGGACCGACAAAGCCTAAGTTAATGGGAATAAACGGGTGCTTTTCAGCACCTATCACGCCCCCCAACTTACACTTTGCTAGTCCCTAGCAAAGAAAAGAACTAAACAACTAATGAAAGATAGGACATTTGAACCCCCGGGTGCTCCGGTAGGACGAGTTTAGTCTCGTAAAAGTGTGAGATTTATCAGCAATGAACACCCACAAACACAGGGAACCTTTCAACACAAAAAACACACAACCTGTCATGCAACTCATCGACATATCAAGTAGAGGACACAAAGCTACCATGCACAAAGATATAGCAAGGCAAGCATAGTTCCAAGCGCTAACAATTCAAGAAATAAACTGTGGCACTTAAGCTTAGCGTGTGTGAATACGGGCCTCAATCACATATGAACAACAACCAACCGCTCTCTCCGGACCGAGCCTCGACTTCAATTCGCACAGTGTCATGCACTCACAAATGAAATCACTCGAAACAAGGTGCATTATGAACTCTCGAGTGTGCGGTTTGGAGGTTACGTAAAAGGAAAGCAAAGTACTCTACACACTATGACACAAAAAGAACGCTTTATATAGTGGACACACAATCTCATGAACAAAATGCCAAGCATTGGAACTCTCCACCAATCAATCCTCAACCCAACACCCTTAAATATCAAACAGGACTTCATTCAAGGTTATAGCATTGGGTAAATGGTCATGTTTCAAGGCTAGGATAAATCAAATTCAAATGTCCGAGAAGAGGCAAGTATTTCAAGACAATTTAACGGGGCGAATATGCAATGTGTGCCCCTTAACATTAAATCAATTCTACCTTATCTCTTTTCTAACCTTTCAACATCTTTCAACCATAAAGCAATGATTCCTCCTTTTCAAACATATTGGTGCCCTTTTCTTTCTTTGTTTTCTTCTTTTTTTTTTCTTTTGTTGTGTTTCTTTTTTTTAAGGGACACCACCCATTCAAGCACAAAAATTCACAATCTACCCAAAAATTACACCTTTACATTCTCACCTTTCTCCAAACACAATATGGAAGGTGGAGCTAACCAAGAAAAGGCTAAGTGTATAAGGCTCAATGTGGCTCATAAGGGATAAATGGAAAAAACAAATGAACGAACCGGTTCGAGTATCAAGAAAATGCCTATAATCCTCTCCCAGGGGTGTAGCATCCATGTGACTAACAAAAATCCAAGAGATATTGTTATGCATTCAAGTTCCAACACTCAACAATCAAGAATAATGAGACCACAACAAATAGACTCTTTCCCTGACAAACTAAGAGTTAAAGTGACACCACTCCAACAAAAGATAGGGCACAAAATCTCACTAGGGCATAAGTCTCCACTAATCTAGCCATCAAGATTGGTCAAGTCACGGCTCACAAGTGGTCAAGGCCCAAATAAACATGACGTGCAATAGTGCTATATAAGAGTGTCAAAATCAATTTCTTAAGACAAGATAGCAAGTAGAACTACTATGCTAAAAACAAATATCACTATGGTAGGCAACACACCTCAACTCAATTATCCAACAAGCAATCGAAACAAGTTCCAAATCGCATGCAAAAAGGGTCCCACTTTTTTAGATTTTCAATTTTTTTGGATTTTTAAGAGTCTTAAGGAAAAATAAAAGAGTAAGGAAAAATAAATTACAAAAGTAATTCCTCCCCCAACTTGAACCATTCGATGTCCTCATTGAATGCAAAAGAACAAAAATATAGGACATAAAAGAAAAAAAAAGAAGGGGAAAGGTATCACCTCGGAACGGAGAACTACGCAAGAAATAAGATAGCGGGAAGAAGACCCCCCAACTTGAACGAAAGAGTCCTGCAATGTTAGTCCTCACAACAAAAAGAAAAAATAACTAACCTAAAAAAAAGAAAAGAAAAGAAATAACAAAAACAAAAACAAAAACAAAAAGGGAAATTTATAGAAATGGTCCTCCTAGTTTCACCCGAGTCTCATTTTCGTCCTCCAAGTATCAATTGTAACTCTTTTGACCTTCAAGTTTGGTTTTTGTACCAAGTTGGTCCAATTGATAACGTTTGTCAGCTAAAATGGACAGAAAAAATTAGATTGAGGGTAGATGTTATCAATTGGACCAACTTAGTACGAATTGCAACGTCCAAACTGCCATCAATCTGATTTTTTCCGTTCAATTTGGCTGACAAAAGTTATCAATTGGACCAATTTGGTACAAAAACCAAACTTGAAGGTCAAAAGAGTTGTAATTGATACTTGGAGGACGAAAATGAGACTCGGATGAAATTAGGAGGACCATTTATATAAATTTCCCAAACAAAAAACTATACATAAAGGTAATGCCATTCACTCCCATCACGAAAAATTCAAACATTTATCACACTATGAAGCGCAACAAATAGTAACATCTCACCCCACTTCAAGCACTCCGTTAAAAATTGTACGCGACCATGCCACAAAATCAAATACTTAGAGTATCTCAATTGCCTTTGTTGCGTTTGAATTTTAAATTCCACCAATTGCATATTCCGAACCAAATTAACTTTCAAGTTGTTGATGAGTTTTAGAAAAAATGGATGATAAACCATATTAAAATTATCAACACCAAAAAAGTCAATTTGTTCTAACGTGATAATCTCTTGTAATGGTGGATTTTCAAAAGGAGTGCTAGAATCATATACAACCGGGATTATTTTATTATCAAGTTCAATTGGACTTTGGGCAATTATGGGCAATGGCTCCTCAAGAGTTTTCTTATCAAAAGACACATCAAGTGAACAAGTAAAATTCTCTTGAGGGGAACATTGGACATTGAACTTTTCAATCAATTCAGACTTCACAATTTTTTTAATCCCAAATCAACCCCTTCACTAGCAACAAGTGGCTCTTTTTTCTTCTTCCCATGCATCCTCCCCATACTCCATATCCACAACTTGCTCAATGTTCGATGATATTTCCTCATCCCATCTACTAATCGCAATGTCTATTTGGTCCACGTAGGCCTCAATCTTCGAGAAAGATTGAGCTTGGAAGTGAAGCAATTTGGTACACACTTGTGTACTAGCCTCAAGCTTGTCAAGAGCCTGCAACACCTTCTCTTGAAAATCGATGGAATAATTTTGAGATGGAGTGGGAGTGAGGTGTTGGTACGGCTCTTGCTGTGAAGCAGGGTAGTAGGCCCACAGATCAGAAATATTAGAAAAATGTGGCCTTGGGTATGGCGCACAATAAGGGTTCGGAGCTTGTTGTGGCCACGTAAAATTAGAGTGATTTTCCCATACCGAATTATAAGAGTTAATTGGAGTAACAGTTATAACTCAGTTTAGGAAACCATGCAGAATTAAATTGCTCTCGGAACACTATAGAGCATAGGCATATTCCATTTTTTTGAATTTTTTTTAAGGAGACAAAAACAAGAAGAAAAATAAAATCAAACAATAAAAAAAAACCCTAGTGCAAGCCTCTCAACTTATGCAAGTAAAAAAAAAAAATTACAGCACCTTGTTAAGAATTTTCCCCACGACAAAGCAGTTGTCAGCTTCAATTTTCTTTTTCTTGTAAAGTTAATAGTCCTGCATCGGAAAAAGTAATACAAAACAAAATTATAGGATTAAAAATCCTAAGCTAAGAATTAAAATAAAAACTAATCGAAATATGTAACCGTGCAAACTGTCCCTGGCAACGGCGACAAAATTTGACTGCGTTGTACAGTGTCAAAAATATATTTATAAAACATTGGAGTTAACTACTACTCCGTAGAATAGTGGTCAAGATCGAGTATCGTTCCGACGGAGACAGTATGGCTGAGTTACGACAAATTCGATTAATTTTTAGATTAATTTGGGCAAAGGAAGTTTGGTTGTTTGAATTTGGAAAATTAATTAAACTAAGAGAATAAATTAAATGGAAAGTTTGTAACGATTGGAGAGAAAATCTAGGGTTCGAATCCATCTCGACCGCGTAACTCCAAAATGCATAGACGAGATTAATTAGTCGAATCAGAAGGGATTATTGTGAGGGTTTGCAAACCCTAGCAATAATCGTCAAGAAAATTATTGAGTTGTTAAAAGGCACAGATTATCCCATAGCACGGACCGTCTCAGAAGTACGGTCTGGCCAACTAATGGCACAGCCTGTCTTACGAGCATAATCTATCTCAAAACTCCAACTACAATCGATGAAAACCATTGTATAACTCGTATTTGAAAGCATGCATACAAATACTCAATAAATTAAAACCATTAAAATCATTCCATTCAATTGAAACGGAAAGGGTTCTTAGTTATACAATCGATCTGAATAATAAACCTAAAACCCATACATAAATAGAGTTACTTGGTGCAAAGTTTCATCTTCCCCCTAGACAAGGGGTTTAGCCGGCCATGGAGAATAAAGATGCCATTGAGATTGAAGAAGACATGGAAGACATGAAGTTTTTCCTTGAACTCCTCTTGCCTCTCTCTCTCTCTCTCTCTCTCTCTCTCTCTCTCTCTCTCTCGCTAGCTAGAAAAGAACGTAACCTAAAGAATGAACTAAGGGCTTCCTTTTATAGTTCGGCCCGAAAAAAATAAGAATTAAAACGAATGTGGAATTCCCGTCTGCAGCACGTTGGTCCGGAGGTTCCATTGTCCGGACCAGAATTCCAGTAGGTTCAGAACGTTGCTCCAGCTTTGGTCGTCCGGACCAGCATAGCCTTGGTCCAGACCAAATTTCCAGCCTTCACCTTTTCGCTCCTCTTCTCGCCGCAGATCCCTCTGGAACATCTGTAACTCACAATTATTACTCCAAATCCTTTCTGAATGCTCCGAAAGCCCTGAAACATCACAAACCAATTAAATCTCATTAAATAACACTAGATAAGACTGACAAAGCCTAAGTTAATGGGAATAAACGGGTGCTTTTCAGCACCTATCAGGGTGCCGACATAATGAGATTGTTTAGTATTTCCTTTTGGGTCACCTTATGGCTTATGCCCTAGTTTTTTTTTTTTTTTTGATGGAGCTAACTTAATTTTTTTTATTGTTTTATATTCTTTAAGTGAAACATGATTCTAGTTAATAGAAGAGGAATAAGGGTGGGGCTATGGCTGCTTGGGTGCTGTTTTGGGATTTGTTTTAGCGATTTTTTAGGGATTTTTTTAGAGCTTATTTCGGCTGGTTTTAGGGGTTTTTTTTAGCGCTGTTTTAAGGGCAGATGGGGCTTGCTTCGGGTTAGGTTTGGGGCTAGTTGTGGGTGCTGATTGTAGGCTACTTTAGGGATCTTGTAAGACAATTTTAGGGGCAGGATTGAGTAGGAGCAATAAAAAAGTCTTTCGTACTTTCTAAGGCTCTCTATTTTTTATTTCTTGAATATGTGAAATTTTTATAAAAATATAATACGTGACTTCTATCAAATAATATTAGAGTGCCTCAACTTTTTAATTTGCATTCTAACCTGCAAATGACTCCCTAGTGCGTTTGGCTAAAACGGGTGGGTCCGAACATGACCTTATCGCAAACTGTTAGTTACCAAAGACCCATAGACCTGCCCATGCTTCTTGGCCTCAAGGTGGCTCGATATTCACTCGACTTAGACAAAGTGGCCTTTACAAGAAGGTAGACCAAATCTATGACAGTGAGTCTAATGACTCTTTCAAGCAAGAGGTAATAATGTAATTTTTTTTATCCTTTCTTCTCATACTTTTTCTATTGTCTTCTTGTATGAATGAAGTGCAATTTGTATTAATGCGTGTGCATTTTGTATTGTATTATTATAGGACATAGATATGCCACCAGGTGGTCTACCAGTACAATCGCATACAGAGCCACAATGTGGTGCAACTCTGATCTCTGAGAGGGTCACCCAATCAACACCACATCCAAGCATGGAAAGCCAAACCTTACTACCTCCCATTGCCTAGCCACAAAACGAGGTGCTACCTGACAACAATGTTGGTGAGTAATGTAATTTATGATTTATTTTTATGGTTACATTATCTTGTTTTATGTAGTTTAAATAAAATTGTCACTGCTGCACTTTCTGCTGCGTCTTTATTAGCTTTCTTCTTCTTCATGTTCTTATTCCATCCATTCCCTTGATGCTGCTGTTGGCCATTTCTTACCATATGAAGGATAGATCAAAAGATGTATTTAGAAACAAACTTAGCAACCTTTTCTCATTTAGTATTGCTTTGGCTTCGCCGTATCTTGCTGGCGCATAAGCTACCACAACTAAACAAAAAGAAAATGAACCTCTGAGTATTTCGTTCTTTGATGACTTCTAACTGTTCATTTGCAGCAGCTCTTAGTTTGAGCTTCTAATGGGTTTAATGTACCAAAGTTATGAGGTTTCTTAGTTTGCTAATTGGGTATTAATTTCGTAAATTACGATCAAGTCATTACTCAAAATATCAAATATTGCAGGATAAGTTTCACTTGCAAGGAGATCCTATCAATGTTGAAAAGGCAGTGGCAATGCAATGTGGACGGAGGCTGAGCAACCACAACTTCATTTTGCACAAAAAAATACAAGAAACTTAAAGAAACGAGGGGGAAAGAGTATGCTAGAAACAACCCACCAGCTGGTGTCAATCCAGAGCAGTGGACAAGCTTAATGTATAACTAAGAAGTGGACTGTTCCAAAATTGCAGGTAATCTCGTTCACCAAAGAAATGGTCATGGTTCTTCTTATAGCATCCTAATCTTGGATTTTATTGGAAAAACGACATCCTAAACTTGAAACCCTTATTGTTTTCTCTGTTAGTGGTTTTGTAGGAGCGATTCAAAAACAAAAAAAAAAACACCACAAACAAGTCTGATTTTCTTCCCTTTTCTGATGCTCTTTTGCTACAGCCTTTTTGCGTTCTTTTCTACCCTTGTGCCTATTGTTGTTAATACTGGGAGCTCTTTGTAGTGCCTCATAAGTTTAGGATTGTTAAGGCTTGTTTAGGCTATTGTTTTTTGTGGCCTCTTTTGCTTAATTTGTAACTCTTTTTCTATTTTTATCAACATGGACTTGCACTGCTCTTCTTCTCTTTGTAACTCCTTTTCTATTTTATCGATATATGTTTCTTTTGCCAATTTAAAAAATAAAAAACAGGTCTTGGTCTAAGACAAGACAAAACATAGATGTGGAGCAAAGTCAATCCCAGTTAGGGTTGCCGTTGTGGTGCGTTTTCCATTATACCGGCCTTCACTTTTTTTACAATATGAATATGCTTAATTAACTCATTTGATAAGAAATAACACATTAGATGCAAGAAAATGGAGGTGTTGGGCCCGCGATAACAGAGATATACAAATCCACCCGCTTCAATAATCAGGACATGCAAAAATGGATCTCTCTAGAATCAGAAGATCTCCATGTATGTGTATCAAGTACTTTTGTGGTATACTAGTGTATGCTAAATTGTTACAACTTGTCTCTACAAAATTGTCAGAACTTAAATTTTGCATTTACTTTAAAATGACAGGACAAGATGGTACAAATAGAGGCTGAACATAAGCACAGGAAGGTGCAATCCTGACTACGCATGCAAAAGGCACTGTCCGTCTATGTACTCAAGGCAAGGTCAGGCTATGTGAAAGGACTTGGCATGAGGTCTTCCTCCTCTGTTAGGACTAGTGGTGTATTTGTGAACAATAGGGAGTATATAACACACCTTAAGGAAAGGTCCAAGAGCAAGCTGAGAAAATTCAAGAACAAGCTAAAAATTCAGGAGCAAGCGAAAGGAATTAAAGCAGCAAACAATAAGATAAACGAGCTAGTAGAGGCAAAAGAGGAACAGGGGAGGACTTTGGCTAGTGTTATGGTGTTTCTTAAACACCAAGGATTCACTAGTTAACGACTTGTTGGTTAGTACATCATGCTTTCCTTATTTACATTCAACATGAGAAAACTGAGCCGGAGTGGGCTATATATTTTTATTGGTTTGGTTTCCCCCTCCCCCACCCCCCCTTGAGCATATGTTTTCTATTTATAGAGATTATGAAAGGTTTTATGTGCTCTGGTTTGATGTTAACTATCTATACATCCGTTAAGTCTATCCAAAGTAGATGGACAGACACAAATAGTTAACTATCTCTACATCCTCTTGCTTTGGTATTGCTATGTTGTTTGCTGTTGTGGTTTGCTTCAAGAGACCTGATGTTTGACACTATCCAGCTTGATTTCTGTTGTAGTTGATAATCATGGAGTTTCTGGGCTCTTATTGCTCTGATTTTGGACTCTTACTGCTCTAGTTTTGCTCTGTTGTTACTGCAGTGGTATATCTTCATCTATGGAGATTTGATGTAGTTGATGATGCTAATCCTGAGACTTTTTCATCTGATGCTGATATGTGGTTCATTTGTGGTTTGGGGTCTGCTAATCTGTTGTGTCCCAAAACAGAGAGGTTTCCACCTCTTTACGGCAGGGACACGAAATAGACATGCGGGGACACGACATATATGGGGACACAGCTCCTTAGGTGAATAAAACCTTGTAGCTTAACGTAACAACCCTTTTATTATTCTGCGTTCTGCATTTACATACAATAGGACTATAAGTATGGGCCTTAATTTTCCAAACGGGCATGGATAAAGCTCCCACAAATATTGCCAATAATAGCATAACTATGCTTAGAATCTGAATATACTATTGGATCAATTCATCATGGCTATTAGACATACACTTTACAGATAAATAGGTGATCACGAAGTTATACAAGAGTGTGAGGCTTTTTCTCTATTTAGAAGTTTGGTTCTGTGCATTAATTCCCGGTGAACTTTTCCTTGCTTAAGGTCGTGGTACTGGTGTTGTATTTTGAGTTAGGTCCTCACTTGTTGTTTCATTTGTATATTGTTAAGTTTACATAATGTCTTGTGTTCTATTAACATCATAACCAAAATACTTTATCCTACTTTTCATGTGTGCAGATTGAATATGCGCAAGGTTGGTAGTAGGGAAGTTGGTATATATACGCTCTACTATGAAGACTTTTTGTTTGGATATATGCTTCTATGAAGACTCCTTTTTTAGATGAAGTTCCGAGTCTTCTTTTCTGGATATATGCTCTATGAAGACTCCTTTTTGGTTGAAGTTCCGAGTATTTCTTTTAATGATGCTGCCGAACTATGATGAACATATATAGTATGGTATACCTTTCATGTTTTTGACATGGGGACATTTTGATTTAGAGTACATAGTTCTCGTGGTTAATGGATGTCTAGTTTGGACATGATTATATTGGTTTATGAAGATGTGTTGGCTATTATGGGGTAATGTATAATTTATTTGTTTGTCTGAGTATTGAAATGAACAGAATAATATTGTATTGTTAGAAGAGTGTTAGTGACAATCTTTCGTCACTGATTGGCTTTAATTTGTAATTATAGGCGACAAAATAATTTGTCACTATTATTATTTTTTAATTAAATCCTTCGGCGATGAATTTTTTTCTTATCACCTATGTGCTCAACTTGATCAATTACCTGCCACAATTAGTGACGAAATTGAAAATGGGTGACAAATAATTATTGCAATGGTGACGAAATATTTTGTCGTAAAAAAGCACAATTCGTGACGAAATTTTTCGTCGTCAAAAGGCACTATAGGTGACAAAATACATATTTCGTCACCAGGGAGGAATCTTCGACAACATTTAGTCGACAATTTTTTTTCGTCACCTATACTATTTATGACAAAAAATATGCAATTTGTGACGATTTTCATTCGTCACCCAATACAAATTTTCTTGTAGTGAATATTTGAAAAGAAAATTTATTGAAGACCATACAGAGAGAGAGGAGTTGTGTTTCTAGACAAAAAGCCAAAGTGAACACAATCTTCCTTTCTCCTCCCCAACTCTACTGGTCTGGACTCTCTCTCTCCTCTCTAACCTCCATGGTTGCGACTAGGCCTGTCAACGGATCGGATCCGATCCGAATCCGACAGATCCGGATCCAATAAGACTGGATCCGATCCGAATCCGATAAGACTCAGATCCGATAGTGGAAATCCGGATCCGATCCGAAAAATTTGGATCCGATCCGGAAATCCGAATCCGATCCGAAAACTTTTTTACTTCAAAAATTTTAGGGGAAAAAAATATTTTTTTTTAAAAAAATACAATAAAAAATACAATTTAAAAAAAAAAAATTTATTTTCCAAAAAAAAATAAAAGAAAAAAATAAAAATAAAAATACAACTTCTTAAACATTTTTTTTTCAAAATAAAAAATTTACTGTTTTTTTTTAAAAAATTTTAAAAAAAGTTTAAAAAAATAAAGTTCGGATTCGGATTGATAACGGATTTAATCCGATCCGATCCGGATCCGATCCGGATCCGAATCCGTTATCGGATTCGGATTATCGGATCGACGTTATCGGATTCGGATTCGGATTCGGATCGGATTTTTCGGATCGGATCCGGATCGGATCCGATCCATTGACAGGCCTAGTTGCGACATATTTGGGGCTCTCTTCTAGGTTTGTGTTACCTAGACAGCAACCTAGAGGGGGGGTGAATAAGGTTGCTAATTAAAATTTTCAAAGGCAAATAACTAATTAGCAAATATAGAGAGAGAGAGTTAAGAAGCGCAAAACCAGTTTATAGTGGTTCGGTCTGAATTTATCCACGGTCCAGCCTACTCCACTTCTCTCCAAGTCAATCGCTTGAAGGTTCCACTAATAAAAATGGAATTACACCAGTAAACCTTGCGGGTGTTTACAATTACCGCCACTCCTAGCTTTTTGGAATTACAGAACCAGTGTTTGATTTCTCAAACACTTAATCTCTCAAAAGATAATAGAATTTGTAGCTCACTTTTACAACACTCCTCAAAGAGTAGATATACCAATTTTGCTCACAAATCTCTCAAAGTAATTGTATGAAAAATGAAGTGTAGGAGATGATGAATATTGCTCCTGCAGAGTTTTGAGTAATCTGGTGAAGCTTGGTGTATTTCTCTTCTGTTGAAGCTCTGGTTATATAGGAGAGAGACTTGAACGTTGAAATGTTTCCGTTGAGGTGCAAATCTTGTAAAGCAGATTTGATCTTCTGTTATTGCATTATAACGTTGAGCCCAATATTTCTTCTGATCTGATTTGCAACATTGAATGCCAGGCTCCAAAGTCCACAACAATAAAGAGAAGACGAAAAAAGAAGACTGAAGCAATAAATGATTGACGCAAAATGAACCATTTCCTCTCCTCCTCTATAAGAAGAGAGAGTTTGGGCCAATTTTTCGCTTGGCAACTTTTCCAATTTGGACGAATTTAACCCTTGATTTGGACGACTTTGTTCTTGGGATGTTGGGGCAATTGGTCATTTTACTTGTGTCACTTAGTGGGCTACGTGGCGGTAGGGGTTGGACTGGTGGATTGGAGTGGAGCGGTTTATATATATATCAGAAGAGAAAAAGAGAGAAAAGCTTGGTTGAGTCTTTTGTTCATGCAAGTTTCTGAATTGCTGGTTGTCGGATGTTCGTCGTTCAATCTCCTCGGTGTTTTCTTCTTTGTTGGTTTGATTTTGATGCTGCTGTAGCTGTTGCTGCTGGTAGGAGGTAATGTTCCTGGGTCTGAGTTGGTTTGTGTTGTTTGGGTTTTTTGATTTGTAATTGTGTAGTCTCTGTGTTTCATTTGTGTTTCCAGAGTTATTTAGGGCAGTTGATTTGTAGATTTACATTTGACAGTTTTGAGGGCAGTTATTTTTAATTCTGCATTTCTTTTTTGTATGTTATTCATGTTGCATGTGGTCTGTATTGTTTGATTTGTTGGATTTGTTCTTCTGTTTTTGTTTGCAAAGCTCGTAAGATTTGACTCTGTTTCTTACCCCTTTGGTATAATATTCAGAAAGCAAAATTGGGATACATGTGTTTCGCTATAGGGGACTCCATCCAAGCCATTAATTTTCCAATCTTTATATTTGGCAAGTACCCATATAGAGCTCGTAAGATTTGACTCTGTTTCTTACCCAGGATTTCTTACCCCTTTGGTATAATATTTAGAAAGCAGAATCGGGATACATGTGTTTCCCTATAGGGGACTCCATCCAAGACAGCAAGTGATTACCTTTAATGGGCATAAGTACATAACAGTAGTCCTCAATGCTTTTGCTGCTTGCTCTGGCGTTAATGCAAAAGGATCTATAAGAAATCACAAGCTGTTACACTACCATTTTTCCTCATATGAAGTACTCTATTTACAAGACTCTTCATATATTCTTATTTCAAATAGTCTATGCTGTCAAATGAAATTTCATTTAAGACTGATATGGATACCTTTCCCTTATAACTGCAGATTCCTCAAGTTTCATATTTCTTTGTGAAATTATCCTTCATCATAATAACCATATGAATGAAGTAAGAACATGGTTCTGTAGTTCTCATTTACTTGTTTTTTTTCCTCACCAAGTTGTCAGTAATTGAAGCAACCCATCAAGGTGTATGCTACATCTTTGACAACTTGAAGGCACTAAATAGATACCACAGGTCGTTGGCTTCCAAGTATTCCATGACAAAAATATATTTTCCACCAGTAGATATAAGATCCTCATTAAGCATACCAAAATCTGCCCACAAAGCTTGCACAGAAAAGCATCATTGCAAAACCATTGGCATCCTCTGCAAAAGATTGATGTTCTTATTACTACCTTTGATGCTTAAAATTTTGATTGCTAATTTGCATTCTTTTCTTGGCCTGTTCATGACATAACAAGAAGACATAAATTTGAGAAACTGAACAGTCAGAGCTAACGAGAACAATTCAAACACTAAGGCTTTGCCGAAGGCACCACCAACAATTCTCTTACCCTCTCCATCAGTACGTGTTTGCAAAAATAGTTCCAGACCTCCCTGGTTTATGAGATTCTTATTACTCATCTTACAACACCGACTTCTGACTCTTCACACGATTCCTACTTTGCGACTTAGCTACTTGATTGGTTTAGGAAATTAACAAAGAAAGTCACTTCACTATGGTCCTCCTGCCCCCTCAACGAGGATACCTCACGAGATAACTTTTCTCTTGTCCGTCGAAAGTCTAATTATGCTATTCAGTCTGCTCCATAAGAATGCCTGAGGTTCGGTTGCCGCTACTTCTATCCTACGACCGACTTACAAAATAAGAATGAAATTCCATTCGTTCATCGGCTAAGAAGTATAGGTAATTCATAAAAGCTTTTACTCACGTTAGTTGCTCACCTCAAACTAGAATATTACCATCTACTCTACCAATTAGTCCTTAGCTCCTACAAGCAGTTCCTGGCTCAAGAAATCATTTATTCCTAATAACTCTACTTGATTCAGATTCTTCGTTTTGTTGCAGAAAACTTAATATTAGGGATTTGTATGTAGAACCACTACCCTCTTGTTTGAACCAACATTTTCATGCTACAAACATTCTGCTAGATAAACTGAATGCCACTACCCTCTATACTATTTCCAACATCCATCTCTTGACATTTATAGTAGCTTGAAATTATATGCTTACCCAGTGCTACTTACAGACATATTCTAATCATTTTATGGTTCCATCATGAAATGAGAATACATCAACTGTCTAAAACATCAATTCATGACTGCAATTTACTTCTTTCCATGTAAATGCCTTGGCCAATTATTTACTTTGCACTCCTTTCCCTTTATTGCTGGCTTAGTTATTGCAAAATGGCTACTTTTATCAACGTAATCACTTACTATCTTCTTCTCTTCCCTAATGGCTTACTCTTTCTGATATGCCTAACCTTTAATAAGCATGAGTGCATACCAGTAATCCTCAATGCTTTGGTTGATGGCTCTAGCATTGATGAAAAATAATTTCTAAACAATCACAAGTTATTACACTACCATTTGTCATCTGTTTTACCTGACACTGTACATACTAAGCTGTTGAATAAGAAAGCTTATTACAATCTCATTTTCTGAACCCTTTTGTAATCATTAATTGAACTAACCCTAAGCTTCCTTTCATACTCCTCCTATGCAGACACAGTACCTGAATGTGCAAGCCATGGCAAGAGTTACTGATTTTGCGCAAAACTTTTAACCGAATAACTTCAAGCCTTTTGTTCTACACAAAAACTTATCTAAACCATAACTACTACAGGTAGCTACTTCTGTTTATACACTTGACCAAACTTACCCATATAACTTTTCCTATGATCAACAAGATCCATAATTTCAAAAAAAACACAAACCCATCTACACAACGGGCATGAATAACGTGCTTTGCACGTTGGCATGCACCTAGTCTTTCCCTATAATCTGGACGACCATTTCCATTTAGCTAGTATAATAAATGGTGTAGGGCTACTAACATGGTTTGAAAATGATTTCATTATGGACCAATAAAAGTTGATTTGGACCAATGGCTTTGAAAAGTTTACTAAAATTAAGATTGGGTCCAGGGGTTATAAATCAATTGGTCTAATTCATTTGCCTAAAACTAACATTATCAAGGGCTGGTAAACAGCTTGAATTCGAAGACACATTTCGGCTTAGAGAAATGATATGCTTCATGGAGTAGAAAAATAACTTATCTCAAGGACTTAATAAACTTCAATAAGCTTTTAACAAATTCAATTTTGTCATTAAACATAATCAAAATCAATTATTTCTAACAGTTTGGGTACTAGCTCTTGCATGGAGACTCTAGTCAGTTTGGTTCAAGTGGCGGTTTCTTGAGCTTGAAGGTGTTTGAAGGCAGATTCGGTGGCGATCCTCCACCCACCCAACTCTATGAGCAGAGTATTGGTCCGACATCAACACTGAGCAACTTTTTTTTGTTGCTGTTGTTTAGTTGTATTTTGCTTTATTATTTTGTTGTACTAATTTGCTTTCTTACAAACATAACTGGGATGATTTTTTGCTAAAACAAATCTCTGATTCCAAAATTCAAGTACATGCAAGAAGATAACATGCACGGACCACGCTAATCAAGCTCAACTGTTGTTTGGCTCGTTAACAGTCTTAAATCAACTCATTTTGTAAATTAATTACCCCGTCCCAATTTGTTGATCTCAATTACCACTATTTGATGTCCCGAAAAGATTGTCCTATTACTTTTTTTTTTAAAAAAATTTGGTAAATAAGATTGTCCTACTTCAAAACTAAATAAGCAAATATTCAATAAATTTCCTCTTTTATCCATCCCTTTTGAAATCAGTAACACAAACAAAGTAATCAAAGATAATGATTGTAGGGTAAAATGGAAAAATGAAGTGATTACCCATGCAATAATTGTATTCCCTTACTAAGTTGGAATTCCTAAAAGATCCAACAAATGTGGACGAAGGGAGTAATCCAAATGTAGACTTTAGGGCTAAAGTCTTCCGAGCTCGGTTTGGTATGCTAAAATACTGTACAAAAAAACAAACTTTGAATGCATTTTTGAGCTTGGACTAGATTTAATTTTGAACAACCCACAATTTTGCACGGCTATGCTCTTTTTCAGTCCTCAGTTTAAGTAATAAATTGTGTGGTACTAGGAAGATTCGTATGGCAATTAAGTACTCATTTCTTTAGTAAAACTATCTATCTGGATCTGCTCTGTCTTTATTTTTTTCTTTCCTTCAGGAAACAAAGAAGATAAGAATACAAATAACAAAGGAAAAGAGAAAATGAAATTGCGGGGGTTTAGAATTACATGACACTATTCAAAAAAGAATTACATGACAAAATCGAACTATTTACACCACCATATATATATAGCCATCCGCCAGACTTCTTCCTACATCCACACCTTTTGAAGCACAAGAGACAGTCAAAACACCAAGTCCAAACGCAAAAATAAGGCACAACGACGCAGTCTACCCCAAGGTCCTTTGACTCCCCTGCACTGCGAAAAGCCCTTGGGGCCACCTTATGCGTAAAAACTCTTTCGGTTAGCAAAGACTGGTGGAGGGCTGGAGAGATTAGTCCCGTGGTGTGCGCAAGCAAGCCCGGAGACCACTCTTTCATTACCCAAAAAAAAAAGTTTGCATGCAACACTGAAGACGAAAAGACACGCCAAAACATTTTTCGAACACAAACAAATTCACCAAAAACCAACGGCGCGTCTAACCTATTCTCGATTTACTTAAGCATAAGCAGCACTACTAGTAGGGCTGCTTCCTATTCATATTATCCCCCTCCTCCACTTTCCTAATTTCCCCCTCATATTCCTTGGCCGTATCATACGAAGCATGCAATCCGAAGAAGACATAGTACAGCAATAAAAGCCCAGTCCAAACCGCGAACCTTATGAACGAATCCTTATCGATGGATCCCAACAGGAATATATTAATCGCGATCGACGCCGACGGTAGCCACGGCACCAACGGGACGCCCCACAGCTTCGCCTCCCTCGCGTGGGGCACGGTAGCCCACAGCCCGATCGTGGCGAGGAGCCAGATGGGAACCGTGACGCAGTACCCCACCCAGCCCGTCGTGCTGAGGCCCCAGTAGGCCGAGGTGGCGATGGAGGATCCGAGGATGAGGAGGAGGAAGACGACGAGCTTGTTGCGGTCGGCGGCGGCGGTGACGCCGGAGACGTAGTAGCGACGGACGAGGAGGGCGAGGGCGACGAGCATGAAGATGAAGAGGGTGGAGATGGAGAGGAGGTTGGAGAGGATGCTGAGGTCTGTAAAGAAACCGATGACGGCAGTGGCAGCCATCATGGTGACGGTGGCGTGGACGGGGGTGCCGGTTTTGGCGTTGACTTGGGCGAACCATGGGGGCATCATGTGGGTTCGGGCAATGTGGGTCAGGTAACGGGCTTGGCCTACTGCGCCCACGAGGAGGACTGATGTCATACCTGCGTTGGAGTAAAAAGCAAAAATATTTGGAAACAAAATTAGTAAAAGGTAATATCTTGTGAGGAATTGAATGCATTTATTCGAAGCATAAAAGATTGAGAAGAAGATAAGGGTTATAAGGTTCAGAATCAAATTAAGGGCCAATTTTGCAAATAAGTTATACTAATTGTTTGGGCTTTCATTTGAGATTTAAATTAAAAAAATCAAATACAACTGTCTGCAAAATTGTGTTAAAAGATTTGCAGATAGAGCATCACTCACTTAAAATTGACTAAGCTAGACGAACCTCTCTACAAGATAATACACATAAGACATACTCCACTATAATTGACGTTTTAAAGAGTAACATTTTACTATAGGGAACCTAAGGTATCCCCTCTTACGGTATCCTCATGTTATGCCTCCGAATGGTTAATGATTATGCCCTCGAGTGATTATGTTATGCCATTTTGGGGAGACACCTTAATAAAGGCATAACGTTTTTTAATTTTTAATTAGGGGAACACCATAATAATTAAAATATTAAGCCATTTTTTAAAAAGTGTTAGTATGTCTTTGAGTGGTTATATTATACCATTTCGAAAAGTATTATGCCTAATATAATAACAATAAAAGTGTTATGCCTTCGAATGATTTAATGTTATGCCTTTAAATGGTTATGTTATATGGGATACGGTATCACCAGACAAGAGAAGATACCCTAGCATTATCCTTTCCTGATGCACAAATACTTGTGCTGAAAAGGGTCTTGAGATGTGGTGAGTATTTAGCCAGGAAGTATACAAAGAGTTGTATGTGCAAGCAAGTAAATGTACCTTTGAGTGCTCCGGCGGCAACAATGTACTTAGCCCAACCCCACCCAACATCTTGGAACGCAACCGAGAAGGGAGCATTGGGATCAATATTCCCGTACGGCACCATCAAGCAAAGAGTGACAGCCAGCAAACAGTACAAAGTGGTAGTGACCACCATGGACCCAATAAGCCCAATCGGGATATCCCTTGCCGGGTTTTTGGTCTCCTCCGCCATGGTGGACACCGCGTCGAAACCCACGTACGCGAAGAACAACACCGCCGACGCCTGGAAGATCCCGCGAGGCCCGTTCGGGTCGAAATCATTGTAGTTCTTGGTGTCGGCCTTGAAGAGGCCCGCGATGATTATGAATAGGATCACAATGATGTGGACAATCGAAGCCACGTAGTTGAGGCGGGAGGAACCTTTTAATTTTTTGTATGATAGCATATATTTCACACGTTAGCAAAAGGAAAACACTGGTGGTATAATTGTTCAACTAGTACAATGATCACACAATCACAGATATACACTTGTTTAAATCCCATACCTTTGGTGCTGGCGACGGCGATAATGCAGATGATAATGACAACACCAACGGCAATCGGGTCGAGGTTGTTGTAACCGCTGGCGAGGCTGTGGGCCGTGATACGGAAGTCTTCGGGTTGGTGGTTGCAGAGGGTGGCAAAGTAGGAGGTCCACGCCCGTGCCACGGCGGCACCACCGATGACATACTCGAGGAGAATGTTTCCGGCGGCTATGAATGCCACGAATTCGCCGAGCTCCACTCTGAGGTACGCGAACGAGCCTCCTGCGAAAGTTTGGGAGTACATTTGTGTTTGGTTATTTTTTTAAAATCAGGAAAGCGGAAAGATTGAAATTTGCAGCTCATTGATCAAGAATTACATGCAGTCTTAAACATACAAAACTTTTTTACTTAAATTGGTTCAGTTGCACAGTTTTTAATTGGTCTTAAATTTACCCATTACTTTGAATTCCATCAATTTTCAATATCCTTCTTCTATACTTAGCATTCTGAAACACAAATTAGGCCTAATTTGGTATTATAAGCCAAATGGCTTATTTTTTGTCTTTTTTCAAAAAAAAATCGCATTTGTTACTTTTCCGTCGATTTTTTGAGAATTATTGCTTTGTCGTGACAAGAAGAATCTAAAACGAAAAAAATTATGATTGAAATTCTTTTTTTGAATAAAAACGAAAATAAACCAATTTTTTCGTCTTTATTTTAAAAAAAAGTTGAATTTTGATCGTAATTTTTTAATTTTTAAATTCCTCTCGTCATGACGAAACAATAATCTTCAAAATATTGACGAAAAACTAACAAATATGAAAAGAAAATTGAATTAAAAAAAAAAGTCATCTGACTTGTAATGCCAAACTAGGCCTTAATTAAGACTCAAATTTTTCCTGTGGCAGTTTACGTTGGTCGGACAAACATGTAGAAAGAGAAGTAGTACTATAATTAATTAGCCTGATACTATATATTTCGATCAGTGATAAGAGGGTATTCCAACAATAACATCATATTTTCATCTTTACTAGTACAATTTCTTATGTGACATCACTCATGACATAGCAACTAGCAAGAAGAATGTTCAAAGAAGTTGAGAAGAAACTTAATTATATACGTATGAGATATACTCCTATAGTAGCATGAGTCCAAACAAGTATGAAAGCTTCGTTCCGGACCACTCTTCTAGTCGGTTACGTAAAACAAAACCCAAAAGTCAACATTTTCACGTTCGATCTCAAGAAAAGCCAACTCCAATACAGTTTGTGTATTTGAGTATATATATAAATTGTCAATAATTCAATAGTCTCGAACTACCCAAAAGTCAACATTTTCGGCTTTGATGGACCCCAAAAATGTTTCTTTATCATTTGACTCAACAACTGATCAATATCTACATGCATGTAGATGTGAACACACTAAAAGAAAACGACAATTAGGTAGGGCAAGAGTTGTCGATAAGGTTGACATTTGAATCCGTAACGTGACATATAGTAAGGGGTTGTTCGGCTAAATAAGCCAAATGACTTCTTCTTTTTTATCCTTATTCAAATTTTTTTGCATTTGTTAATTTTTCGTCAACTTTTTGTGGATAATTGCTTCATCATGACAAGAAAAATCTAAAAAGTACAAAATTATAATCGAAACCCAAATTATTTTGAATTAAAAAAAAAATTTGGCTTATTTTTGTCTTTATCTAAAAAATTTAGGTTTCGATTGTAATTTTTTACTTTTTAAATTCCTCTCGTCAAGAAAAATCAATAATCCATAAAAAATTAACGAAAAACTAATAAATACAAAAAAAAATTAAATAAAATCAAAAAAATAAATCATATGACTTATTTATCCGAACAACCCCTAAATAATGTAGTCAAACCTACCTCAATAGTCAATAGTCAAACCTACAGATCGTAATGATTTCATTTTGAATTTCAAAACTTCCCACAGTTTGTGTGTTTGACTCGGAGGGTTGTTTTGTCTAGATATTGGACCTTGTTGTTGGGCCAATTTGGACTATTTTCGATCGATCGACTTCACTTGGTTTGGCCGTAATTTCTAGATAGGGATTATTACCGCTAGATACAGCAAATAAAATGCATTTTTCATTAAGGTAAGATAAAATACTTAATTATCACTGGGTCCACTTTTTACAAAATACATTTATCATTAATAGAAATGTCACCCCTAGGACACCCTAGGAATTTAGGGTACCCTAAAACCTTAGTGTTTTAGGATACCAAAGAAAAATAGGATATCCTAAGGTTTTAGGGTGCCCTAGGACTATAGGGTTTCGGATAACCCTGGGGTATCATAGGGTTTAAGTTTGGACGCTTTCATATAACTCTAGGGTTTAGATTTAGACACTTTCATAGAGGTTTTAGTTATATGGTTTTAGTGATTTAGGCATTTTCATAAAGTACCTTAGGGTTTAGGCACTTCCAAGTCTTTCTAGGATTATTGAAAATCTTTTCAGAGGAGAAATCAAGTGGTAGGGTCATACCTGCAACAGGAATCTCAACAGCGAATTCAGTATAACAAAAGACGGAAAGCATGGCGGAAACTCCAGATACGACGTAGGACAGGACGACGGCAGGGCCCGCGTGCTTTTTGGCCTCGAGTCCGGTGAGAACGAAGATTCCGGCGCCAATAACCGCACCCATGCCGAACCACATCAGGTCCCACCAACTCAGCGTCTTCTTCATCTCGTGGTTACTCCGGGCCTTCATCTCCAACTCGGACGAGTCCAGCGACCGGGTCGTGACTCGGTCCATGAACCGCGCCGGAGTCTCCCTCAGCGCTGTCGCGTAGTTGCCCCAGCTCTCGAACGATTTCTCGGGGAGAAAATCGCCTTTGGAGCATGAGCAACCCCCCCTCTTCCGTACTCCTCCGTTATCCATCTCTGCTTCAAGGACAAGATAAAATGTTAACAATTGCATAGACATCTAGTAAGCAGTATCCGTTTGCCAGCCTCATTCGTCTATTTCGTAGATTTTTCGAATAATAACTCAAAATTGTCGGCCTCATTCCGAGACATTCATATTTTGTTCCGAACACATGAAAATATATCCAATTAACATGATTTTAGGGCTTATTTATGTGTTTCGACGATCTATACAATATAAACAAAACCGATCATAGAATGAGGCATGGTAAGATGCCGGAAAATGGCCAACTGCAGACCCAGCAATTCTGGGCACCGAAGAAGCCCACTCCTGTACATTATGCAAGTACAAAAACAAGATGAATTTTGAGAAACAAAAACAATTAAGAAAGCCCGGATAGAGACACAACAGGAAGGGAAAAATAAACATATTATTACGAGTAATAAAAGTGGATGTACGGTAGCCGTGAAAATGTTTCGTCCGGAAAATTGCAATTTGCACGTACAGCCTTAGTTTTAAATTTAAAGCATCCAAAATGTACCAGTAGAAAAACGAGAAATCATATCCACAACTTCCCTTTCGGAGCAACGAAAAAGATTCTGAGTTTTTACTTCTTAGACCTTTTCCAGAAACACATTCGATTTATTAATTACTCAGAAACAGGAACAAAGTTTTGATTCCAATCTGCCGCGCGTCTTGGGACCATAGAATCAATCAATCCGTTTTTTTTTCTTTCTAATCAGAACCGTACAGCCAGTTGAATTACTCAAAAAAGAGGAAGGAACAAAAAGATTCAGGCATTAAACCGGTTCAAAAGAATTGAGACGTGACCTCGATCTATCCTTGTTTGAAGAATTTGATGATTCTAAGGCTTCGAGTAAATTCGAATAAGATCTCAATCATGAATGAAATAGCAAAAATGATACTCACACAACAATTCAAACATAACAACTTACATAATCTCTCACATACATGTGGGCTCTACACATTACTACGTATGGACTCACGAAGACTCTTAAAGAGATATTTGGAATATATACAAGTGGCGGTCAACACGAAGACTCTTAAAGATTATATTCACTTTCTTCCACTTTTTTTTCCTTGAAAAAATATCGCAAGTCTTTGATACACAATGAACACTTTGATTAACACACGTCTCTATCGTATTCATTATGACAAGAATAAATTTACTAGTACTCAAAGAAAAACTTGTTGAATGAATTTATTAATATGGGCAGATCTACACCTAGAAATCTGAATTCGAATGAAAAAAGTCAAAGATTCAACAGAGATATTTATACTATATGAATGTATCAAAAAACATATACATACATATATATATATATATATTGTGAGACAAACAGATCGACAAATCTTTTTCAATCGTTTCAATCATAACTATTATTCAGTTAATTTATTATTAGTCGATGAAATCGTAAAATTATATGATTCTTCAGAACCTGATCCTTTAATATTTTGATTCTAGTAGTCTTGTATTTACATATGTATATATATCTGTGTGTGTTTATATACACATATATATGCTGAGAGAGAGAGAGAGAGGAGACCTGCAATTGAGATGTCGAGATTCTGGTGAGCGGAGGGAGAGGTGGGGATTGACCTCGGCTGCGGCAGGATGGAGAGAGGGACGGAGAAGCGATGGTGTACCTGGGGAACTGAGGCACCAGTTGGTGGTGCAATTGGTTAATGTATTATAGGAGAGGAGAGGAGAGGAGAGAGAGAGAGAGCGCATAAATAGGCAGGGGAGTATTTTTGGGATCGGGAGATCCTGCCAAGCAAGGGTGCTTGGCAGGGGTGTGCCGAGCGCATCTCGGCCGTCCAAAAGTGTTTTGAACGGTCCGGATGCAAAAATACCGAATGGATTTAAAAAAAAAGAAAAGGAAAAGGAAAAAGATGTTTTGATCCGGACCGTTGATTTCAAGATGAACGGCCGGATTGGCCGCTCGCAAGGCACCCCGGGTGTAAATGAACCAGTGTTGAGATTCCGTGCAGCAGTGAATTTAGACTTTTTAGTCACAGCTGTTCATTGGAATGGAATCACTGCAGTTTTAACCTATAATTTTTTTTTGATAAACGTTTTAACCTATAATCAATAACGGAATCTCCCTAAATCAGGGGAATTAAGAATTGTCCTCGTTTTACACTTTTACAGCACAGATTCAATTCCTACAAATCGGCATGTTGACTTATTATTTAAATAATAATAAAGTTGTGGGCTTTCTTTGGTTTGCGTCAACTTATTACTACTATTTTTTTAATTGGAAACTTTCAATTTATTTTTTATAGAGAAAATTACTTTTATATCCCTTCGACTTATGTGAAAAGTTCAACTTAGTCCTTCAAGTTTCAATTTCACCCAAATAAACCTTCGACTTTTAAATTTAATTCAATGTGATCCTTCCGTTGGCCCCCGTCTGTAATGTGGACGGAAAAGCACCATGTGCCCATCACGTGAGCCACCCCCAGGGTTAGGGGAGGGAGGGGAATGGGCAAATATGCCCCTGGGGATGGCTCACGTGATGGGCACATGGTGCTTTTCCGTCCACATTACAGACGGGGGCCAACGGAAGGATCACATTGAATTAAATTTAAAAGTCGAAGGTTTATTTGGGTGAAATTGAAACTTGAAGGACTAAGTTGAACTTTTCACATAAGTCGAAGGGATATAAAGGTAATTTTCTCTTTTTTATATCCGAAACTTTGAATTCATTAGTCCAACCAACTGGATTTCACTTATGGCAGTACCGGGTAACCTATTTAGAGCATCCACGATGGTCTAATCGAAATTAAAAAGTTGCTAATGTTGGTAATATCATGTTAAAGTGCTCACATTACAATAACAGAAATTAGCAACCTAACAAGAGGTATAAATTGTTGAATATAGGTGTGAATTGTGTATAACAAGGGGTGTAAATTGTATATTATATGGGATGTTAATTGTTGTGTTTTTTAGGTGTGAATTATCTTTTATAGGGTGTGAATTGTGCGTTATAGAGGGTGTGACTTGCGTACAAGAGAAATTTAAGGAATGTGAATTGTCTGTTATAAGGGTTTGAATTGTTGTATGTGAGTATGAATTGTATAACAGGGGCGAGGGGTGTGAATTGTTGTACATGAGTGCAAATTGTGTACAACAAGAGTTCAAGGGGGTGTGAATTGTCTATTATAGGG